>JAFMSR010000007.1:54823699-55506199 GCA_022818135.1 Saxidomus purpurata | reverse complement strand
ATTCATGTTTTTATGTCCTATTATCTTTCTAAATGTCAGTTTTATAATGCAAATTGAACTGAGTTGAGTATATAGATATGGTTCATATGCAACTTACCCAAGCAGTAACTCATTAATTCATATTCTTTTCTGGAGAGTTTGCAGTTTATATCCGTTTACATAGCACAATTTTGTAATCTAGGTTTAATACAAGAGAAGCTATTTGCATATGGTCCACAAAACAACCCGTATTTAAAAACCTAAATATGGGTGTTATATTTCAAATTCATTGGCATGTCTAAATAATCTTGAAACGGTAAGCTTTTTTGCAGCGAAAAACTCTCACTGGAGTATCTTTTTTGCACCTATAAAGATAGTTTACCATGCTTATTATGTTTACAGAATGGATTTTAAGTGTTTACTTTCTGTGCTATACAAATACCTTTAAAATTACCTTTAAGGCAGCGATACTTATAGTTAATGAAAGTAGAAATAAAAACTTGCTTCAAGGATTAAATCGGAAATTTAGATCAGAGTTAATAAACATTTAAAATGTTTATTCAAATTATTATCTGTGATGTCAGTAATTACGTAATAATTAATTGTTTACATATATGCACCCTCAGAAAGGGAATAAAACACTACAAAAGATATATTCGATTGTTTGCTATACTCATGTCTTCGTTAGATGCGGTAGCAGTAGAAGGTTAGTCTCCTAGTGAACGTGAAGCACTGTAAAATTCGCCAGAAAATAGTATGAATTATTTAGTTACTGCTAGTTAATGCTGCAATCCATTGCCGTGATCAAATAATTACCTTGCAGGTAACTACATGTATAGAGATTAATTGAATTACGAAAAGTAGGTCATGTGTAGACTTTGATCTAAAGTAGGTCACGGCTCATTGCCCGAAATTGAACTTTACACATGATACAGATTCGAACTTTTCTTCACGGGTGTCGATCAGCAATACTGTGATTTTTAGTATGCAGAAAAAAACCCTACCATGATAAAATTCCCACATTTAATTCATCATGCGAATGACCGTCGGCAAATGCAGATCTGTTCTCCCGGACGTGTAGTCAAAGAGCACTATAGTTGACTAGTCTGTCAGTCGTTAGGTGGGTCGGCCAGTCAGTCACCTAAAATTTTCAGCGTTAGAAATTGAGAATGTGCAGCGCGTTTTATGACGACCCTTTTTGTTATTTTCTTAACATATGTTCTTCAATTTTAAATGCTACAGAAATTAATATTAATGGATTTGTTTCCAGTATCTATCTTAAAGCCAGGTACCTACAAAACCTTGTTCTATGTTGTCATGATAACGGTTTGTTTGTAAAATTGAAAACTAGAATCATTGAAATACCTTCTAACGAAAGTTCAAATTTCATAAAAATCGCTTTTAAAAAAATTGACGTCATAATTAAATTTAGATGTTCTCTAACCTTTTAGCAAATGAACTTGAAGATAAAAGTAACGAATGACATAATTACATGTAAAATATGTGCTTTTTTCGCGGCGATCCATTAGCTACCGATTCTTCTGAAAGGCAATCGATTTTAACACACGCTTTAGTATTGAAGTTTTAAATAAAATTTTACACCGTGTTCCGTCAGATCAAAACATGGGCAATTATGAACTATGGACGAATGCATATCGTTACTTTGGGCGGAACACACATATATATATACATGTATATTATATTTTTTAAAGGTATGCTAATCCGTACGGTATTTAGTTACGATTTTTCACGTGCGTAACACAGTACAATGACTTACTATAATTCTCTATCATTCAATACTGGTATTTTAACTTTTTACTGATTTTAATCTCTCATAAATCTAAAGTGATCGCATTATTATTTTGAATGAAGTATGATCTTTCACTGATTTGCATTCACAACATGCTTATACAAAACTTTAATGTTTTTACACTATATTCTATTGCGCCATGCAAATACGACTTATTTCTGGGAAGGTTGTGTTTTCACTCACTCACTCACTCACTCACTCACTCACTCACTCACTCACTCACTCACTCACTCACTCACTCACTCACTCACTCACTCACTCACTCACTCACTCACTCATTCATTCATTTATTCATGCATTCATTTACGATGGCCACTGGCAAAAGTGAGGAAAAATGATACACCGGCCTGGAGCCTACAAATAAGCCTTTTGTACCGTATAAAGGAGCTTTAAAATGAATAGAAAAATCGTGGACCATTATGGGAAAACATTTATGTAAGTAAAGTTTCCCTATTATTTTCATACATGTCACTAGGACCTATCATTTGATAGCCTACATTTTTTAAATAGGCATGTGAAAGTAAAAGTTAGATACAATAATCGAAATTTCAACTACATGACATTCGTTTTAACTGCTTTTGAAATCTGTAGGCCACTATAAAGGCCGTAACATAAGCTACACAACATATTAACCCGAACATAAAAAGGTTTCGATTACATTCTATTGACACATTTCAAAGCTGAAATTGAAATTCAATTCATTTGTGGCGTAACCAGCGTTGAATAGCCATAAATGCTTACATTTCATATTTAAACACTACAAATCGACAAAGTCATTGATTTATTTTATTAAAGTTCTATGATAATAATTCCACTTATTCGTGTCAATATTAGATTGAAATTAATCTAGAAATTGAGTTAATATGATACTGGCATAGCCTTTTCGAATGTTTGATAAGAGATAGGCCATTTTTGACTAAAATTTGAGTTCAATGGCTTGTACATGAAGATAAACTCTTGAAAAGCTGTACAATTCAGGTACCCTAAGATACCAATATTTTGATTAAGTTACACAAGGAAATGAAAGATATCTCACAAAGTAAACCTTTAAGTTCATGTGTGATATTTGATCGTATATCTATAGAACAGCATGTCTGATCTTAAGCAGTTATATTTGTAAACGAAGAAAAAAGAAAGAAAGATTGAATGGGGGGAAACACCGAGCGCAATGATGTATAAATCATAACTTTCTTAAACCACATCTTTAGTAAATTTATGCTCTCTAGGTTTAATCTATCTTACATATAATTTCAAATATGCCTCCTTTCCCATTAAAAAAAAATTGTGCTTAATCATTTTATCAGTAGGTAGATCTCGGCAGCTCTTAAGTTCACAATAAATAAACTTGTAAAAAAAGAAGATTTGTGTGCTTTTCATTTTTCTATTAATGTCTTCATTTGCCCATTTTAACTACAAAAACACTATATAAATCTATAAAGAGATGTCTGTTTGTTGTGATCACAAATTGTATAAATTTTAACAGTTTTGGTAACTTATTTTTCATACAATGGGTTAGACGTGTTAACCGAGCCAGAAATAAATTGAAAGAAACTTCTGTCTTACCTTTGTTTATAGTAAAATTCCGTCTACAAATTTATCATAGTTAGATATTCATATTGTCAGTAACAAATAAAGTTTTTCCCAAAATCTATTGACTTTAACACATTTTTTATTTTACATGCAATCGTGCTACTGGTTTAGAGCCTCGATTCGATCGTTTCTAAGGACGCCATACTTGTTTTGGTTTATCACCTGTCCGATTAAACGGCCATAATGCACCGCGACACTTTGAAAGCAGACGACAAAATATTTCCTTTACAGGACCTACAGCGCGTATCCAAAAGAATAGTCGTACCTTTTAAATGAAGAAAGAACAGACACAATATTTTCGTTTATCGTCTTGAAATTGAATTAGAATGGTATATTGTACTTTAAACCAGGGATCGTATATACGTTAATATAACAAATCCTGTTTAAACGTATGTTCAAAATGAAAATGATTTAAATAAACATGACATTGATTAAAATCGTTTTGATCAATAGATCTAAAAGTGCAAAATCAGCTGCGAATACTTATAGCTGATATTAAGCTCATTTATGGTAACTCAAGGTAAAAGAATTAAATCATGTCACTGTTTTTATTTGTTTACAATATATTAATAAACATTTTGACAGTACATTCATTTCAAAAGATGCCATGGAAGCAAGTATACAATTCGTCCAAGCAGCTGACTTGCGAAGAGTCAGTGCTCCTCAAAGTGCCCTGGATTTGCATAATTTACAAGAAACATGAGATGGGACATAATATTATCATCTTCAAAGATTTGAAGCGCGAGTTGTAGGGTAGCTGTTCGTCTCGGCTATGAAAGTTCCAGTGGCAGCGCTTATTTCCCCTTACTGTGCACTGTACAGGAACATTCGGACCACTATTTGGATTCATTTTGCAGAAAAGGCAAGAGATGCTCCGAATATTTGCTAAAAACGGATCTTATCCAATGAAATCTCTGTGAGAAATCAAATGGATCGTTTGGCGCAGCAGCTCTCTAACAAAGCAACTACCGTATAACAAATACGGGCATGGCCAAGAACGGCATTCCCGGGAACTGTTATTTCCAGACAGCGGGATATTTTTGCACACCACCTGTACAATCATACAGCAAACAGAATCAATGTTGTCACGGTGCTGGGATCGATTGATTCCTGCTGGTACCTTTGATCGCAGGATAAATTGACAAGAACATTTCCAATACAGAGGAAATATTACAACGTGCAGCACTTATTTATGAATGGGTTTCTCTTGAATTCTGATAGAACCACCTGAATTGAAATATTAACTTCCCACTCCACGGAAACATTATTTTGTTTCGACTACCGTCGCGTGTTTGTACAGCCCATTTATTCCAACAAACGGTTCCAAGTAACGCAAATGATTTAATATATTGACTTGAATATGATATATTATGATTCTTGTACATGGGCACAGGTAAATTACTTGATGAATATATCAAGTAAGACGTAAAATCTGTTTTCATCATCATCATCATCGTCGTCGTCGTCGTCGTCACCACCACCACCATCATCATCACTTCCTTCTAGTTGTTGTTGATTTCTGAAGGACTTTGCAAAAACAACCGTAATAGGCTTGTATACGGACGAGCAATAGAAAGTCATTATGATTTCACAAAACTAATTTCGCCCAAGCTCATTGGTCCCGCAAAACAAGTTTGCACGTAATACTAGTATTATGAAATAAATCAGACACACTGATATAGATCAAGGGTAGCTTTACTAGCTGCCGTTTTAAGGCGGACATAATGTTGAAAATGCACATTAAAATTTCATGCAACAGTTTTCGTCTCGCCACAACACTGTTTATAGCTGCACGGAGTAATGAAGTAAACAAAACGACACATTGGCTTTATGTTCGCAAGTACTGTTCATTTAGGATAATGTGACAGTGACGTAATAGATATTTGTGTTCACAAAACTACACTCGTTGTATTAAGATGTATCCGTATATCATCCGATGAATTGTTCACCATATTATTGGACTTTTCTACTGCGTAACTGTCAAATTATCCTAAATAAACTGTATTGTATTTCTTTATTTTATTTTAAAAACAAAAACAAATTCGCACCAATGTTAGTAAACCACTTTCCACAGTATAAACAGTACTAACAACGTCCTTGTGTATGTCACATGGCGTATTTGCACCGCTGTCGCCCCGTTACAAAAATCTTCATTACACGCACAGAACGTCCCGTGCAAATCTCCAATTGTGTCCCTCTCGCAATGAGGCATGATTCTGATCGATGGTAGACATCCACGGCTGATATCTGAAATGTGAATATTCTGTTTCACTGTTGATATCATGAGCATTGGTTTAAACCCCATGTCCAAAAATGGACTTGTCCACAACTGGCCTTGTCCACCTTGCAATCCAGACAGACCCATTATTGTTCAGGGGTACTCACTAAAAATTTACTGGCTGTATAGCTAAAAGTATAATAGGTCATGGTCATACTGTATGAGATGCACTGATCATGATCTGCACTGTTTGCGAAGGCAAAATCACCACAGGGTTTATGTTTAGAGAACATTTTTGTATAAGCTTAAACTGGCGAAGACTTAAGCTGAAGTCTTCATTTTGTGAAATTTTCATCGATACTAAATGTGGTTATTTGTTTCGTCTTTGACTTAGCAAAGGGAAACAATCAAAGATTTTTATTATGTCTTCGATACATATCTGTGAAAATAGTCTCCCATGCTTTTAAGAAAACATTTTCACATTTTGGAGTCGTTACTGCTATTGTCGCTGGTAAGTACAGACGAGTACCGAAATCGCATAATGTTGAACTATTGTAAAATCCAATAAACAATCTATATATCTACAAAAGAATGCTATCTACATTATTACCTCGATTGTCTCCTCGATTCGCCGTAAACTTGAAGCAACTCGTCCTGCAGTTGCCGACGAAATCCTTACTTTTCTCTGACAGAGTAAAAATGTCCCCGCAAGCTGGATCTGTCGCCGACTGGCATACGTAACATTTCACTCCCGCAACTGTAAAGGTAAACATGTATCTTTATATCATCTTTATTGAAAACCCATCCGTTTATTTTTCAAAGTTTTTCCCCGTTTCGGTATCAGTTCCAAAAGTATTCCGAATACATAATTACATCAAAAGTCGACTGAACATACACTTGGATTTCTAAAAAGTCTTATTTGTTCTTCAAAAGATGCAGATAACATCCATGTTCCTGCAGTAAACTGGTGGTGGACAGATGACCCCGCGGACGGATGTTTTGTTTGCAGGTTTCAGTGACCCTCTTACGATCGTCCACCGAGTACTTGACACAGGTAGTCGGGGATTCCTGCTTTGTTAGCCATATTTTATATTTGAAAGCGGGTCTCACACACGCCTCGTTGATCAAGTATTTATGGTCGATTATAACTAATTAAAAGTCATTGGTTCGAGCCAAACAACCGACCCGAATCTTTGAGAAGGTGGCATTTTCTTACGGAGGTAAGGGCGTCTAGTATTAGTCCTACCCATGGAACTGTGGTTAGATAAACTGCTCGCCTGTTAATAACCGAAATTCTGTTGAAATTGGCGCTAAATTCGAAGTAAAAGGGAAAACGTGTTTCATTTCCGGCACCAAGGATAGGACCTAGTCTTCAACTAATTACGGGTATTGTGTCGCATTCAGGACGCATATTCAACGACATAATATTATATGTGGTGCTGGAAAGCTGAAGAAAATATATACATGTATCAGCAAACTATTTATCACCCGGCATCTACATGTACAGTCTTGAACTTGACACCCGAATAGCGTCCCGACATACACACGTACAATATACCTTACTCAAACCATTAAAATAAATAAAGGGACGTAATAAGGTGTATTTGTTTGACCCATCCTTATATTTGCACGTTTGTTTACAACAAATAGCAGATAATCAGAGTTCAAATAAAGACAGCTATAGAATATTACGACAAAGCATTTATGTGTATAGACTCTGCAAGAATTGACAATTGGACTTACCCTGTTCGTATACGAAAGACGACAGCAAGAAAAACGACACCCAAAACAAGTACATAATTTCCGAAATAAACAACACGACAACTTTTCTTTACATGCAATATTAAACCGACAATTTCGCGAACGATTTCCTCGTGCATCTCGTGCAAATAGACAATCATAGATCACCAACGTTAAGTGGACTGTGTCTGCGCTTTTAGTGTACTGTAATACAACGGTAAATGTCAAGGAGAACGCGTGAGTCAAGCATACTTTACTATTACTGAAGTATATAACACTTTGCCTTATCTTATATTGAGAATTGGGACAAACTTTCAAACACCAATCTATTAGTTAAAGTTTATAGAATAGTACAATCATGAAGGCTGTTTTATTTTTGTCTTTATTTGCTGGTGAGTATTTATTTATTTTATATCATTATTTTCAGTGGAAGCTGTTACCGGAAGGATGGTAGTTTGCTTGGTCCCTTGGTCATAATGATGAAACAGTTTAAGTTATGTTGTTCATGATACATAAAATTCTCTCCAAGATAAAGGTCAAAGGAAGACAAAAGGACACTTATGCATTTATATACATGAAGTATAATTTAGACACAACTGTGATAAATTCCTACTTCAACAAAAGGTAAAGATTTTTTTCCCAGTGCAATTTCTTCATTTACAGTGTGTTACGCGATACCCATTCCACCTGACCAACTTCTATCGTGGCTGGTACCGGAGATATGTCCCCAGGATTGTCCCAAGTTCGAGATCCCAGTATGCGGAACCAACGGAATGACCTATACGAACGAATGTTACCTTAAACTGGCTAATTGCAGGTAATAAATGAGGTCAAAGTAAAATGAGGTAACCGTTGCTCCAGACATGTATATCCTTATAAGCCTACGCCTCTATATACATACTAAAGTATATCCGATCTAACCATGCGCTTCAACAGCATTGCTGAAATTGAGGCAGTGCATCATCTCGACGGGCATTGTGCTGCCTCCATGGCCGCTGACTTGAAATCACGGTAACCGCTCATTGGTTCCGGGTCATGGGTTCGAGCCCTGCTAATGACCATGACTCTTCATGTGAGAAAGTTGGCAGTCTCTTACGGAGGAAAGAGTTCTAGTGACTGCTCCTTCCCAAGAAGATAAACTGCCCACCTATGCAGATGACTGACATACGGTGGAAAAGGGCGTTAAATCCATACAACTACAACAATTACGGGCATTGTCAGGTTTGGCTTTGTTTAAGACATCACTGAGTCTTTAGTTAACGCATTATCATAGTTAGTGGCTTACAGGAAACATACAGTGCTCTTTAAACACTGACTCAACACTCTCCCTTAAAAATGTTTGTAGAAATTATCAAAATTCTCTGCGAATACTAGGTAGTATCTCCATACGCCAAATTCAGTTAGAACTGGAGCATCTCATAGCATATCAAACAACTAATAAGCAGGGAAACGCTATTTTTAATGTCGTCTGCTGTACCTGATCCTGCTAAATTGTAAACATGGACTTGTCCATCTCTCTATTTGGACAGTTCCATTAATTGTTCAAAGGGGTGCACATTGAAAATTTACTGATTGAACAGCAAAATGTACAAATCATGGACGTGCAAGGCTGAAGATGAAAATGATGGTCTAAAAGACAAAATTGCTTGAAATGAGGTGGTCGATTCCATTACTAAATGCTGGTTAAACTGAGAATGTGTTCTCGTTTTTCAGTTCGAACAATGTGCTGGAGGTGAATTATTTTGGCCGATGTTGAATACGACAGAAGAGTGTGCGTCACTAAATCAAATTGTGCG
This sequence comes from Saxidomus purpurata, assembly GCA_022818135.1. Lineage (NCBI taxonomy): Eukaryota > Metazoa > Mollusca > Bivalvia > Venerida > Veneridae > Saxidomus > Saxidomus purpurata. The sequence continues at coordinate 55,497,066 of JAFMSR010000007.1, read as the reverse complement.
CTGAAATATAATTCATACAATAAATTTATTTATTGCTATATGCAGTTTTTGTATTTTTAATACATTTTGCAATATTTTGTTACAGCAAATGAATGGCTAGTCGTTATATAGAATCTAGATATTTTTGTTTAAATGAGAGAATGTACGCACTTTGGATGTAAAATTACTTGTAGGTGTTGCATGAAAATAACACACGGTTTCTGACAACACTGTTTTCGTAAAGAATATGATAAAAAATATGACAGAAAGGTAAAAGACAACATTTTTAATGAGTAATTAGAACCACGGATGTGTATCATCGGAAGTTTTCCAGACATTATAAATATGTTTGTGAAATGATCCTTCTGTTACTGAATACTAAAGTTTACTACAGAAAAGCGACTTTATTTTTCTAAACATTTGATCTTGTAAACAGGAAGATTTTTCATTTTTACTTAGCTTTTTAATACCATTAGTGCAATGTCTATCTTATGATATATGCAAGTGTTGATGGACTTTTCAACTGGATTCAGACTGGTTGATATAAACACGCATTTAAATGTCGTAATAAGCATAAATGTAACCAAACCCTGTGGTAAGGTCCCGATTGACCTTACCAATATACATAATCAACAAGGCACATGTTAGACTTACGAGGCACATATTAAAGTGAACAGTTATTTCTCTCAATCACAAAACACTCTCAAGCGACAATACAGTTTATATACATACACATAAAATAGGATCGTTTAAACGCAGAAACATTATTGATTGACAATCCTGTATACTGTGCAAATACCGTGTTCTTTCAAGTCATTTTGATCTAGAGAAATTTCAACAGAAAATTTCTTTTAGATTTCAATTAGTTTCTCTGAAAACGCTGACATAATTACGAATGATTCCGGAGTTGGCCGAGTCAGCCCTGTGTGACAAATGCCGTTATAAATATGTTAATCACCGTAATGATGCCAACAATGCCGACGGTAACGTTATTTAGTACGTTCGCACGTTTCTTGTCTTCTGCAGTCTGTCCCTTGTTGCATCCAACGACAAGAAGTAGTCCGCCGACGCCAACTTGCAGCAGAACGGAAATTATGATCAGAGCTATATTGGCGTAGTAATATTGATATGAGGTCCCGAGACCAATCACGGTTTTCAGCTGAGAAGCGTTGGACGCCAGCAAACCGACGTCGAGCAGACCTTTTGCGACTGTTTTCTTCGTTGCGTAAGTGTTGAAATCGAACTCAGGCTCTGAATCCGGCTGGAAAGATATATAAAGTTTAATTTTATTCATTCATGTGACCTCTGTTCAATAGATCATATCAAGAATGCGTTTGGTCAAACAACAATGTTAAAGCATTAATAAACAGTATAATAATGACGATTTAAAACTTTGTATTGGAATGAAAGCAAAATTCTGCATATTTTGCAGATGAAACCGAACTGCAACTGATGAATTCACGATTAATTTACAATATGACGTCATCAAGGGAGCGGAACTTGAATATTTACCACAGTTTTTCTTTTCTTTTTTCTTGTAATTTATTTTCAAGACGCTCGTTACCTAAACCCAACTGGTTCACAATTACAAAAAGTTCTGTTGGTGACTGAATTAAGAAAAAATGACACAGTGCATGGTATTCATTTTCCTCTCTATATGAAGATTTGTCTAAGAAAAACATCCCAGTTAGACACGGATCATATATAATCAATGGAGACTACCCGGTAATTTTTTTATCGATTCTGGTAATGCTTTGATATTTTAGGAAGTACAAAAATTATTTTCATACATTTTGCAAGCATATTTTACAAAACCAAAAACTAAACCAAGGGAACAATACTTTTTAGAGAGTAATTTCCTATTGATAACCGGAAATAATTGATTGTCTGGTCCCAATAAAACTCACAACGAGCCTTGCTGTGCGGAAACCAACGTTTCTGCGTTTTTATCTTACAAAAAGAAGATGTGAAGGAAGAAATGTAACCGTTACAGAACACTATGATTGTCACGAATTTCACGCGCCATACAGCTGTTCGAAACTTCCATGGACGATTAAGCTAAAAGTCGATTAATTTTATAGGTTATATTTTTACAGATTGAAAACCTTTTTAAAACAACTTTTTAAACTCTTCAAGAATTATTTTTTCAATCGAAAGTTATTCAACGGTTAGCTGAACCGCTGGTGAAAGTTTCAAACAACGGGGTTCAAGTTGTTGAATAGTATTATGATAAAATACAGAGCCCGATCTAGCTCCAAACGTCACGCAATAATGTCATACCGTTAGTTTTCGCACAGCAGAGCTCAAATACAAAACTGTTACTAGAATACGGAAGAATACACTACATGTAGTGTATATTTCCGTGAATATAAGCAAGAAAACGTACCAACAATGTAAAAAAAACAAAATCACTTATAAGTAAGACATTTAAAAATAATTTACTTGATTTTTCATTCTGTCCGGGGAAATCAACAGAAGAAGAATCTTGGATAGAATAACACAGGGGCAATAAGAAGAAAAATACAAACCCCGCTTTCCTCCTCGCCATAAATCTTTGCTCTACTTCCTGACAAAGACATTTTCTCAAGAAGAACGTGTACAACAAGCAAACATATAAAAGTATATGAAAGTTTACAGGTTCGAAAAAAAAGTGACACAAGATAAAGCGTCACAAATTTAATCAAATATTATATATAATTTTTATCTCATACTTGGCATGCATACATAAATTGTTAGTGTTAACAATGATATCATTTTCTACGTTTTGATCGAGCTTATCAAAATTCTATAAATAGAAACTTGCTTCATTTTGGTTACTCCGCCACTGAAACACGATGAGAATTCACGGTGACCAGTCTCCATACACTAAGCGTTACATCCCCCTGACGTCGTGAAAATATTCTCACAGATAATTCCGGAGACGATTAGCGTGTGTGTTGCAATTCTCTGTGAAAATCTTCACAGGTAATTCTGGAGATGACCGAGTTAGCAGTGTTGCGATTCACTATGAAAATTTGCTCACGGGTAATTCTGGAGATGGCCGAGTTAGCACGATTAGCGTGTCTGTGTTGCGATTCACTATGAAAATTTGCTCACGGGTAATTCCGGAGATGGCCGAGTTAGCACGATTAGCGTGTCTGTGTTGCGATTCACTATGAAAATTTGCTCACGGGTAATTCCGGAGATGGCCGAGTTAGCACGATAAGCGTTTGTGTTGCAATTTTCTGTGAAAGTCTGCTCACGGTTTATTCCGGAGATGGCTGAATTAGCGCGATTAGCGTGAGTGTTGCAATTCTCTGTGAAAATCTGCTCACGTGTAATTCCGGAAATGGCCGAGTTAGCACGATAAGCGTGTGTTGCGATTCACTGTGAAAATCTGCTCACGGATAATTCCGGAGATGAGTTACAACTGGTATACGTCATCGCAACGTTCGATATCTTCTCTACAGTCAAAAAGGTGTGCATAAACCTGTTGTTTTTTTTTCGACCGACAAATTTAATGCTCATAGGAGAAGTATATGACTCAATAATGTAAAATAGGTGTATTTGCAATGATCATTTCCGCAAAGCCTTTGTATTTTTGCTGGAGTTGTATGAAAAACTGTAAATCGGCGCATATAATGTAGAGGTCATAGAGCCGAGTTCGGCATCAACGACGTTCAGCTGAAATAAGATTTCTAGTGAAATTTAAATATTTCATACCCAGAAAGTAGTTACGAACTGGATATACTTACATGTAGATCTAATCATTCGTTGCATAAAACTTCCGTCTCACAAAATATTCGCCGTTGTTTTTTCTCCGTAGATTAACTCAATGCAGATACATTGTACTTATATATGCTTACTCCTCCTCTATATACAGTGTAATGAAAGAAAATGCCAGTCGAATACGACACATACACCATCATGTGTGATGTGAAATTCTACAAGTATGAGTAGCCGAATACTTTTACCAGCCCATTATTCACTATCCAAACGTGCATTGAGTATACTGCTTCCGGCTCTTCCAGAGATGAGTGTTGCTCTTTCTAAATCGAAAGAGGTCCTATGAAAGCGTTTTGGCGAAAAAACCTACAACTGTTCATGTATTATAATTCATTCTAACACTATTGAAAATTTCTCCTATATAGGCAAAGAAGGATTTGAGCGTGATATACCTACCAAGTATATCACGCTAGGCGTCCGGAACTTTTTTTGACTGCTGAAATTCCCTCCCGCGTAATTTTTACACAACATCTACGAGTGTGCATGCGCTAATACGCTTGGATTTGAATTGTTGTGAATGAATTCACGTGATGTAAAACAAATCGTAGTAAAATTTTCTACACTTCCGGTATCGCCAGCAATATCAGCAACAACAAAAATAAGACGAATAGCGTTTTATTTGAGGAGTAAAAAGAACAGCGAAAATGTCATGAAATGCAAAGAATGCACGGAATACTACAAGTTTAAGGCAGCGATTTCGTGTAAGCGCATCAAATAGTACCCCTTCCAACATTTTTTGGGTTTAAATTAACGTGTTAGAATGGAAATAAATTTTATTTTTGAATGATATACCGGTTAGTACATGTATATCACTGTGTGTCGTTAAGATGCTTCGTAATTAATCACTCAGGCATTCGATTACTACTCATCTACATTCCTAACCGGTACGTATATCACTCAAATGTAAAATCTATTTCCTAAGTAGATGATGTATCGTCAAAAGAACAATTCGAATACTAAACCGAGGAAAAAACCATCTCTAATCAAAATAACTCATTCTATTCACTGCGCTTTCACTTGTAGCATTCGATTGGTCCAAAAAGTAGGTCAAAACCCAGTTTTACAGCTTACGCCGAAAATCACCCGATAAAGAAAAAGATTGAATCCGAGGTCGATGCATGGAAGGGTCAGTGTTAATATCTGTCAGCCAGACCAAGTCATAGCAGGTTGTCCGATAAACTGCAGTAACTGTTGCGACCTGTTTGCGTTTGAGTACAATATGTATACGAGTGTAGGTCACATCTATATGCTTAATATGTCCACATTTACAGCTTGACTGACTTACATGTAACAATAGGTGTCTTACAAACGGACCCACCTCAAGTGGCCTGTACGAAAATCGAACCTTGGACCCTAGAGTCGTACCCATTACTCCATCGTTTAGTGGGACCGATAGAAGACCATTACCATGTACAACATAATGCCAACAAGATACAGAGAAATGCAATAAAGATATGCTGCTCCTGCATGCCTGCTTGATTTTATTACCAATCAATTATCAGGATTTATTGAATTATAACCTCAATTTCTAGATTAGAACTGATTTCGAGTACAAGTATGTACATACATATAAATTACATAGCCGTACAGAATTTGAACTTAACATCACAATATAGTTATCAGTTGTACTAAATAGTATTGATTTAACATTTTAGAAATAAGTGTGTAGATTTACATTTTCTACGATCACTTTTGCACATAAAAGAATGTGGAAGTTTTTTTTCTATTTTAAGGGCATTTATTCGTATATCGACAGAAACAAACAAACAAAATTATGTAAGGGGATTTTTGGGAAAGAAACAAACAAGAGCTGTCCCTCATAAGTATCCTCTCACAGTCTGTGTCCTTCCCTCAAATGTGCCAAGTAATTCTAAATCCTTCCATGCATGATAGAGTTACCATGCATACAGTATTCCATTACTCTAAGTGTGACTTTTGAGGTAGGGGCGTTGTTCTTGCACGCGATAATCGTGTACTGTGCCAAGTTATTCCCTGTATGCAAAGGTACAGGGGCCAGGTGTTCTTTCAGGCAACATTCCCCCCCCCCAAAAAAATGTGGGTGTTTTTTTTTGGGGGGGGGGGGTGTGTATTGAGCGCGACACGTCGTCTTGATGTGCTGAACATTTGTGCCACATTATTTTAAAATGCTTCAATGCATAACAAAGTTACAGCCGTGCGGCATATATACGGATTCCATTATCTTCAAAATGTGAGACCTTGACCTTGGGACGTGTGGACGAGCGATGTGATGTGCTGAACATTTTGCCAAGTTATTTTACAAGCATGACAAAGTTACAGCGGCAAGAAAAATGAAGGATAAAGGACGAGGACGGACGGACGGGGGGGGGGGGGGGGTTTTTTTTTTTCCCCAATTTGGGGGCAAATACAAATTAGTTTTACCTTAGAAGTAATATTGTGTGTAGCGATTTTCCAAATTTGAGAAAATATCATGTTAAACACAAAAACAGACTTAAATCTGTCAAAGCTAGTAATTAATACGGCAAGTTTGGGTTGAGTTGCGTGGAACCTCGTATGCGCCAGTAGTGGTAGAGGTTGTCCTTACTTTAAGCTCTTATTAATATCACAGAAGTTACATATATCACAACATATATACAATTTCATTTGAAGATAAAGTCCCTGAGAGTTTAGAGGATCCAGTCTGTTTAAGGAATATCCGTTAGTACCAGAATATAGTGAAATCTCTTTAGTATCTTTGGTATGTTGTGTGAAATAATCAAAATTAGCATTTCCGGTTAACTTTTTCACAGCACCATCAAAGATGCGACATAACGACGTACATTATATATGAGAAAATACTGTTTTTAGTTACAGTTCTCTTAAGGTAGTGGTGCTGTATAAAGATTATCACATTTCACTCATTTCTACCATAATATATACATGTACATGTATATCTTGTCATTCAATAGCGGTAACAAATATTTCGATTGTAGATCGCGAACAAGCCTCGATTCGTAGCTCAGGCAAATCATCAACTCTCCGTCAACTTGATACCAAACGCAGCTATGAAGATATTAACAACAGTGATCGCAAATATCAGACCGACTGTCACATTATTCAACGTGTTGGCTGCCCTCTTTTCTTGTACACTCTTCCCCTCCATACTGCCCAAAACCAACAAAATAACGCCCACAATCAATTGCAGGGCAATGGACAGCGATATGAGTACGAGATTGGCGTAGTAATAGTCCTGGGCTGATCCAAGACTTAGTAGAGACTTCAACTGAGAGGCATTGGCCATCAGTAATCCAATATCTAGTAGACCTTTGGCAAGTGTCTTCTTCGTGGCGTACGTGTTGAAGTTGAAAGCCGCATTGGGCTCCTGAAAGAGAATTAGTTGCGGAGGGAAATCATAAATTATAGGAGTTATGTAATTTTGATATTTGCAACGTTACATTAAATACGACAATCTTTGAAAAAACGACTTTACTTTGAGAACAGTTTTCAGTTTGCTGAACACCACGTACCATAGAACCAAACACTTGGAAAAGGCTATTGCTTTCACCTAAATTTTAGTGTAATCGGGTTAAATAGAGTTCAGACATGTCTATGAAATTTAATATTTCACATGTACTTACACAAAAGTACATATTGTACAAAACTGTTCACTGTTCAAGAAGTGCGCGTGCTTTAGAATTGAGAAAATCTTGAGGTTAGTAAATTAATTAACTACTATCAACAAACGTATTATACTAAATTAAGAAAATATAAAGAAAGTAAGAAAGAACAAACGAATGAACAATACAAACCGTTTCACCATTGTCCTTTAATACGTCTACCTTTGTCCCCGCCATTTAATTTATTTAGAAAATCCACTCATATATTTCTAAACTGAACAAAAATAACTTAATTCTTTTGTCAGATTTGTACACGATAAAATGACGTCAAATAAGAAAACCAAGTTGATTCTTAAGGTATGTATGAGAGAAATACATTGATTATCTTTTATTTGTTGATTTTGGAGAAGGAGCTATTTGGAATGATCCCTTTCATCAATACATCGATTTTGAACTTTGTAACTATTGAGCTGATTTCAGTCGTAAATATGACAACACTTGAACTTGTCGTCTGCTCTCTCCCGCTTATCAGCAGGGGCGACAGATAGGAAAGCTAACCTAAATATATGGCATAGCAAGGTAAAAGAACACCTACATTATTTGAATTGGGAGTTACGCAGCTTTCAATCACATTACAGTATTCTGTCAACCTGTCACTTTCAAGTGCAAGTCTCAGATATAAAATGTAGGATTTAAAGGCGGGTGGTACTGTCCTTGTCCGTTTATAGTAACAGGACGGTCACTTCCGAATTCAAAATAGGCTTTTTACCTGGAAGATACTAGTTTCTTTCATTTTACCGGACAGAAAGTTTCTTTCATATTACCGGACAGAAAGCAGGTTTGAAGTGTACCACCATGTTGCATGATGAAATAGTCGATCATACAAATTAATGCTTCATTAAAGTCATTAACATCAACAGTATATATGTGTATGCTAGGTCAGTCCGCACATTTTTTTTAACTCAAGGTTCAACTACGGGATCCCGACCATATTGCGCGTGTCTGTACCGGAGCAAATTGATCAATGTCAACACGTCAGCAATAAGATGGTTAGACATTATCAGGAGGAATATTGTAAAACTGGGTCATATACTGCTAGTAAGTTTTTTTATTGAAAGAAAGTGAACACATCTGTAATATTCTGAATACAAAACATTTTAATTTTTTTTCCTTTTCAAATATACAACCGTTAAAAATCTTTAGTTTCCATAGAAATGAGAAATATCCTAAGGAACAGAAATCATTTTTAAAAAAACAACTACTGGACAAAAATGAAACAATATTTATACCCGTATTATGTTAAAAAATTGAACATAGGCTAAATTGAAAAGCTGTGTATGTATACTCCACAACATAAACATATTATAAACAGTTATTCTTGGGCATTTCAATCAGTAAAAACAAGCTTGTCCCTGAGTATATTCTAACTGTTTAGATTCCATTTAGAATTAATTTTGCCGTTATGTTCGTTTTTACCTTTATTCATTCGATACACCACGAGGCAGAGCACGAATGAGTTTTATTTAAAACCATACAACAAAAATATAAAATACAGACACTGTCACTGTTCGTTGGTTGATAACATGAATGAAACAACAAATAGCACCTAACTTTTGTCTGAGAATCACCGGTAAAAATCTTTACAGACCACGTGGTCGTTAGGAATGCATTACACGTCATACTGTCTATAACATCTAAACTTGGTCGGTCTCGTTAACGGTTTTGTCATCAGTCGTCTGAGTTTTGTTCTTTTCCTTAACTTCAATATCACCATTCTTATTGTCCTTCGAATGAACTTTCTCTGCATCTTTCGTTGTAGTTGAATCTCTTTCTGACACGTTCGTGACTTCTGTTGACGTCATTTCCGTTATTAATTTCTCGTCTGCTCCATCTTTACTTGAAGCTTCTTCGACGCCGTTCATATTGGATTTATTACTTTTGGCATTATTTTCCCGGCGTTTCTTAAAGTACTGGTAGGAAAGGTAGCAGACTGTCACCAAAAAAGGCGGAAGTGGCGTCATTACAGCCGACGCCACGGGAGCGACGGCGGCAATATCACCCGAGGGTGCTGGGAATGAATTTATGAGTAAAATATAAGCAATACTTGTGTTCTGCATACCAGTTTCGATGGATATAGTCTTGATTTTTTTCCAGGGTTGCCGGAAAATTGTTGCGACAACGCCCCCGCAGATGTATCCAACATACGGCAACAAGCAAGCTGCGGCTATGATTGAGGGTTTAAACAATCGGAAAATGTACAGGTTTGCTAGAACACCTACAATTATCAATACTAAAGCCATGACGATGATAACAGGTTTCAAAAGTTTCTGAAGTCTGTCGGCTGCTTTCGGAAACTTTTGTTTCAGGAGCACTCCGCCAATAAGCGGTAAAATGAGGACGGAGAGAGACACGGCAACCATCTCAAACGGAATGCTAAGGTCGTCTTCATTCTCTATAAACATCCTTCCTAACGTATACAACCAGAATGGCAACATTGCTGAAAAAAATAAAATGAATATCCATATCTTAATCATGGAACAGCAATATCCGTTTTTTTTTTTTTTTTTTTTTTTTTTTTTTTTTTTTATTATTTTTTATTTATTTTTTTTTTTTTTTTTTTTAAGAAAAAAATTTTTTTTTTTCGGGGGGTTTTTTTTTTTTTGATTTTTTTTTTTTTTTTTTAAAAATAGGGTGTGCCATGATTAAAACATATAATATAATTGAAACCTTTACCACGCTGACAAACAGTAACAGTGCAAACAGGGCAAACCATAATTAGTAATCTTACATAGCAAAACAATTGTGTTATTTGCAAGTAAATACACTTAACATGCTTTAACCTATCGTGCTTTTAAAGACAAACATGCTTACGACATATACCTAAGTACTGTTGATTGCAAGCAAAGAACAAGATGCAAGAGCTTCAATCATAACCTTTTTTTACGGATTTCCTGTAATACTTTTGTAATGAAGTCGAAAAATGTACCTACCGATAGCAGCAATGGTGCTTAGTGCTGTCATGGTAATGGACAATGAGAGGTCACCCTTCAGTAGATAGGTGTACGTGTTGCTAGCTCCTCCACCAGGACAACAACCAGCCAGGAAGATCCCGAGTGCGACAGTTGGCATTTCACCAGATACCGCTCTTGACGCTGCGAATGCGATCTACGATAAACAAAAAACATAATACAGTAAAATCCGTATAAAACGACTCTGGATATAGCGAAACTCCGGATATAACGAACACATTTTCTGGACCCGATCTTGTTTTTTATTTGCTTAATAGCAACGTGCTATATGGATATAACATACTCTGGATACAAAGAACAAATTAAAAAAGTCCGGAGGGGTTCGTATGATATACGGAGTTTACTATATACATTTCAACGTAGACGCTGGTTTTGGTTCAAGTAGACGCTGGTTTTGGTTCAACAGCTTTTTGTTAAATAAACATGATACAGAAAGACGAAACTGCGCGTTCAGTTTTCGGTCAAAATTTATAGAAATATTAATTTGACATTTGACACTACTTTACTGTAGTAACATGCGGTAGGTCACCCATAAAACTGTCAAAAAAAATAAAGTGTGCAGTAGAAATTCAAGTTTTAAATTAATTCCCCCCTTAACCTGCTTGGGTGCGCCTAATTTGACATAAACTGAGTCGAGGGTTTAAAGAATTTTGGTCCACTGTTAAAATATTATATCCGAATGACGAATGTAAAATAGAAATTATATTGAAATAAACATGGAATACCAAAGAAACATTTTCTTTAGGGAATAATAACAAAATTTATAAAAGTTAAAACTTGATTTAACTATTATTTTCATAAAAAAAAATTAAAAAAAAAAAAAAAAAAGTAAAAATTGATATAAAATGGTGTAGTTATTTAGAAGAATCAACATATATTGAACTGTAAAATTAGAGACTTTTTCACACCCTAAGATTAGAAAGTGTGTAAACAACGTACCAAAGGCATCAGTAGATACTGGCAGGCAAGTCCAATCCCCGGTGCAACAGGTCTCCACAAGTTTTCTTTCACCACCTGCAAATCCAGTTTCGCACCGAAACCCGTCGCCACAAAGATCTGTACGGCATAAACAACCACTCTAAACAGTTTGTCGACGGGTCTCACTTTCCTTATTATATTTATCGTATATATTAAAGTCTTATACGACTTTTCAGGCTCTAAAATCACAAACGACGATGAGTTATCGTATGATGTCATGTCTTCCGAGTCGTTGTTCACTTTTTGTATAGAAAATTTGACGTCACTATAACCGATTATACCGCTCCGCATCTGAACATCAAGGCGTCCGTCGGTAATAAAAATTTTGCGTGTAACTGTTTGACGCAGTTGTTGACCGGATTCTTTGGAGCCAAACTCGTTTTTCAGGGTCAATTCGACTTCAGACTCTGTAGCATTCTCACAAGATATAATAAATTCGTTGTTTCCATTTATCACTAAATTTTGCGGCTCGTTTACAGATACTGTCAGCAAAAATGAAACACTTCTGCTCGCACAGACGAGGGAATAATCAAAAGAGGCCGTAAAATCCGTATCCATGAGTACTTCAATCCTTGGTTTAAGCGACGAGTTGATAAGATAGAACATTAACAGAGGCTCGCCATGATCTGACGTCACTTTTGCCGGATTCACGTTAAATGCCTTTCCAGACTGTGTAAAAACATCAAGCGTCGGGATGCTCAGATTCTGAGCGGTGGATAATCCAATTAGCATCACAAAAAATACAAATAACCATGCCATTTTCAATTTAAAATCTGAACCCATGCGACTATATATATATATATATATAACCGTAGTAAGCTATACACGTTCTTTTCTTATTTTAACACTGTTAAATCGTACAAGAAAAGCAAAATGTTTTAACAAAATTGATAAAAGTTTGAAATTTGACCCTAATCGTTTATCCGTATAGAATGTAAACACAAACGTCTTAAAGGTGCTTAACCCCTGAGTTGATGCGTGAACGCATTACTTTGTACACAAAGATGATATTGTGTGATAGATTTACCTAATCAACTCTACTTCTGACACGCTCCTGTGTTTATCCGTGTTGTTGATCGCTTGTTTTTACACAGAAAACAGTTTTCTATGTCAGTATGTTGCATTCTGTACACCACAAACAGCTTCTCGCGCTAAATTGACAGCTGTATACATGTACGTGAAAAAAATATCAGATGATTTTAATAGATCTACAAGCTGTCACCACATGTCTTAATTCTTGTCGTGTGAGTAGATTATGTTTGTGAATAACGTATAAATATAGTCTGGTATAATTCTTTAAGAATGGAATGAGCATTTATAGAGTTGAATAGTCTTTTGATTTTTAACAAATTAAAGATTCATTAACTTCATCTTACAATCCTTTACGCATTTAGAAAAAAAGTGATAGCAACCATTCATACACGAATAAGTTTGAATACAGATATTGTAGCAAATTGTGGAAAGATACTTTCATTCAAGAAATAAAACAAAAGTTAACACGCAGTGTATTGAAGCGTGACTACACGTTTAAATACGTACTGCACGAATAGGACCCAGTCAAAATATGAAAATCTTTTCAGACTGTGTTTATAATACACGGTACTTACTTTGAAACGTTCTGCAAATTGTCTATTTGATAGCTACAAACAGGACAGAAGAGAAACTTAATTTTCCTCGGTCATGAATTATTACATTTTTTTATTAGTCTGCCTTAGGGAAATATATACCCAAATACTTAATTGTAAACTTTGATTTAAGTCCCCTTTGAAGTGCTACTTACTGCGTATCAGTACTCCAAATCATTGTTTATTACACACGGATGTTATTTCATAAATAACCAGTAAGTAAAAATATAATATATACGGGTATACTAGTACATATATTCAAAAATGTATGTCGATAGCATGCTACAAACATATATCCTCTATGAGATGACAATGTCTCTTAACAAGTATTCGGAGAGCTTTTATTCATAACCCATTTCTTAATGAGGAAGTTAAATACGTTGCCGAGGTCATATGATCAACATTTACTTTTGTAGCATGTATGTTAGTTTTTGATAAGTAAAACATACATTAAATATCGACGTTAAACTGAATTGTGCAACAAGTCAAGGACTGTAAAGCGTGATGGAAGTCTCGGGTAGGAAAGAGGAAGTTCAGACTTTTGACTCTGCAACAGGCTCATCGGAAAGGACTGGCCTTTTCTGTCAACCATGTTCCGGTGACGGACAGCATGTGAAAGCCGAGGGATTTTGTCAAAACTGCAAGGAATATTTGTGTATTAATTGTATCACATACCATCGGAAGTTTACACAGAGCAAGAATCATGTAGTTCTTGATAAGAACAGTATGCCAACAAGCAAACCAGCGAATGTAGCAACCTGCAAAGAATTATGTGAAAAGCACGGCACGGAATTTGTGAAGTTCTTTTGCAAAGAGCACGAGGTCATAGGGTGTGGTGACTGCATGATTCTTGGACACAAATCATGTAAAGTCGATTACATTCCAGACATAGCGGAAAATTTCGTTAGTGGAAGCGAATTAAGTTCATTGGTGAAAGAAATAGAACGACTCATATCCGCCTTTAGGGAAACGACAGAGGAAATTACAAGAGCTGAAGGAGACGTGGCTACAGCCTACGAAGAAGCTTTGAACGATGTCAGACAATTTCGAGAAGAAGCGGATGCTTATTTAGACAAAACGGAGCGAAGGTTGCTGGAGCAGTGTGAGCAGATGAAGAAAGACAGCGATACTCTGATACAGAGGTCTACTGGCGATTGTAGAGCAGCAGAAGATCAACTTAGTGAATTTCACAAACAACTTACCTTCGCGGGAGAACAATCAACAAGTCTGTTTGTAAAAGTAAAGAAAACAACGCCACGTATTAAAGAAATGCAGCATAAACTTCTTCGCGTGGATTGCCTATCCAAAGTACAAGTTGGCAAATTCAAGAGAAGTGCAGCATTAAGCGACATGATATCAAAATGCAGCCCATTTGGAGAAATCGAAACTTCAAATATCTGTCAGCAACACACCAGGACAGGAAAACCTATTGTTGATTTGCATCCAACAAAAAAGGGGGTCATTCATGTTAACTCGTCAGCAGATAAATACGGATGCACAGTATCAAGCATAGAGGTAGTAAACGAGGAAACATTGGCATGCACGGACTGGACACACAATAAAGTAAAACTTGTTGATACCAAACACTGTGTGGTTAAAGACGAAATAAGTCTTAATGGACCGTGGGATCTTACCTGTATTCCTGATGACCAACTTGCTGTTACTGTCGTTACTGACAAACAGATACAATTCATTTCATTCAAGAATGGTCTGTCAAAACGTCGCGCTATTTCCGTTCAAGGAAACTGTCGAGGAATAATGTATAGGAAGAACGGACTTGTTGTTTCTTACGAAAAAGATCCACGAGTAGAGATAATGACTCTCGGGGGCAAAGTTCTGCAATGTTTCAAAACTGACAATACTGGAAATGCGTTGTTTAAATGGCCACTTTATGTTGCTGTTAGTAGTGATGCCAAATTTATTTACGGGACAGATACGGACACAAACTCCGTGATCATGCTTTCTTCTGATGGCAAAGTTCTTGCGACTTGCAAGGATGAGGATTTCTGTACTCTTAGAAAACTGGTTGTTTGTGGAGATGGTTCTGTTCTCGTCGCGAGCTCAAGTGGGATTCATCTCTTATCATCAGAATGTAAAAGACTGAAGCCCTTGCTAGAGGAGAAGGATGGTGTAAGAAACTGCTGGGCCGTATGCTACAGTGATTACAACAACACACTCTATCTTGGCGAAATGGATTGCAATGTCATTAAAGTTTACAAGATGGAATGAATCATCTACGGATAATATCTATGTAATATATGCATGCAAAACGTCTAGACATTCTTGTATAATGTGTTATGTGTCAACAAGAACCAACACGAACCCTATGTGCTATCTTTATTACATGTGTTTTACACGTAAGTTTCAACGGATGGGGCGAATTATAAGTAAGTTTGCAGCAGACATGTGTACCCTGTCTAACTCAAATACTTTCCAAACTATCATGAATAAACGTTATTTCAGTGTTTCAAGAAAATAAGCTTGCGCCAAAATTAGATAAGCAGCCAGATCTCTCAAGACACTCCAAAATAATCGCTATTGAACTGCTGAAATTGTACTGAATAAACACATTTGACAGTATATAATAATTTAAATATGTTTTGGTATCAGATCATAAGGAAAAAAGTGCCAAAAATGTTTAAGGATGTTATTTCATTGACAAGTTCGATAACCAGTCAGATTGCTCCAAACACATTGGTGTTGCACTGGTGTTTGAGTTGCCGAAGTTCCATACAACTGTCCATTCTATATATTGGAAATTTTTTATACAATCTTTACCAAATTTAGATACTCAGTACAGTACAATGCTTCTTTGTAGTACAATATAGAGTAAACATAAGGAGTTCTCTGGGGAATGTGCCACATGAAAAGTTAGCAATTAGGGATCATGCATGGTTGTACGAAAGTGATAAACGCATTTGAACATGTATTTTAAATGGGGTTATATAAATTTAACTTCATATATGAACTGTTGTATAATTAAACTTGATATATATTATTTATAGTGTACATGTATTAAGTTAGTTTTAGAAAAGTTTTATTAACGTAATAACGTTTATACATTATTAACAAAGACGGGTTCGTAGTACCTAATGTATGGCTTTAAACCTTAAGCAGGTATATTAAAATATTTGTTTTTCTTCTGTGACAAGTTACTGATAACTTGGTAAGTTGACATGAATACTTACGATCGGACAGCGTTTTATACTTATAACTTATATTTGCCTACTAACGTTGCATTTCGCCCAGGCATTATGAAAATTGATTTTAAGTTATAATCATCACCATCATCAGTTTTGTCGCAAACACAATTTATAGTTAAAGTGTTAAGGATTACTTTTTTCAGTCCTTGAGAAGAATACCCTACTGGTAGTTGACACAGCATGGTAATTACATGTAAAGGTCACGGCCGTACATGCTTGATTAAAAAGTATCATATAACGAGTTGAAGTGATTTAAGTAAGTTATATGTAAGTCATGCATTACGTTTCAACTTTTACATTTACATAAAATTTTCTGTATCAACTTGGTATTTACAAAATGCACATAAAAAGTGATGTACTATAGTATTTGTGCTTCATTTTGTAACTGAGACTTGTGAGTTTTTACAGCATTTTAAGGTGAGCAAAGATTTTGTTTAAACAATTCTTATATTGCAAGGCATGTTAAGTACGTTTTTATATTTCACAAGAAAATCATGCATATGAGTGTAAAGTAACATATAATAAACGGATAAAGCAGTAAATGATAGGTTTTTCTTTATGTTGACTCCACGACCAACAGCCTACTGATGAGTAAAATTTGAACGAAAACGAATGAAGTGGTCAAAGTTTATAAGAGAAGGACTATACATGTATACATGCAAAGACAACACGTCTTTTTATTTTGATACAGATCAAGTACTGGTTCATAACGCAGTGATTACAAAATGATTACAAAATTACTAACCTGACACAGATATAAAATAGACATATTTCAGGGACGGTTAACGGCCCATTTAACAGTACTTCAGTTATCTACTATCTATATATAGTTAGTGCATATTTCTACAGACAGACATTTTACCATTTTAAGCATCGTTTCCCAGAAAGGAACAGTGCTAGTTTCCCTTTCTCCATCAAAACAGCCGACTTTCCTACTTATAGAATCACATCGGCAGCTGGGCTCGAATCCACGACCACCATCATTGATTGATTTCAAGCTGTCTTAACCACTCGACCAAGGAAGTCAGTATGTACATTGTATAGGTACCGGATAATTCATATGACCAACGCCCCCAGAAGAGTTTTAGTTATTTAGTTTTCGAGGGGTTTCCAGAAACACCCCTGGTTCTTTTACATGCCCAACATCAGCACCGATACATGGGACCTCGGTTTTCAGGTCTCATCCGAACTTGCCATTAGTTATATTAGTGGAGGAGCGGGGGATCCGACCTGCGATTCCTGGATTATAAGTCTAGTGCGTTACCACTGGACCACTGATCAATTCCCAGTCAAACATTGGACTCCTTTATACGTTTATGATACGCATGTTTACATGAAGTGTTCATCCGGGAAAAAATACAAGTTTTACAGTTGTTTGCTGTTTGCTTTACAGCTTTCCGTTGCGATTGTCTTATTTCCAGACTTACAGAGAATAAGACTCAATTGTGAACGGAATGCCACTAAAGATATATAGAGATGGAAGGGGAAATCTATTCCGGTTTATGGAAGTTGACGGCGTCAGATACCCGCATGTAGAAGGGAGAGATTAGGCCCACACCGTGCGCGATTTACGTGATGCTGAAGCACGTGCTGACGTTGTTGTCTTATTGAGCTATGCGAGTTTTGAAATTCAAGTCTGTCTTCAAATGATGTTAGTGTATAAGCAGTTTTATCTTTTCCTTTCATATTCGTATTATGACTAGTTAATTAATTGGAAGCATTTGGCAATCGTTTTAAGTTGTACATTGATTGGGAGCATGGAACACTAACCCAATATTCATTAAGTACTGTGGACCTACAATATTGAGCCTGATTTTAAAGTATGCCGCCTTTATCGGGGGGGCGGGGGGGGTTGTAAGGTTTATAGTGAGTGCAAACTTGGTTTAAGTGTGAAAATTGAGAGCAAACTTTGTCCCCCCCCCGCATTGATTCGGAGTTTTATAGCTATTGCAGGTTGAATCTAGTCTGGTGGAAGCTTTCACGAATAGAAACAGAAAGTGCCCCGGCATTTACAGTATCAAAATTTTCATCCAAATCGATAGATGTTGAGGCCAGAGATCGCTTGTTTTACGAGAAAATATATAGGAAATATTTACCTGACTTCACTGCGAGCGTTTTCATACTCAAATATCTTTGTTAAACAAATTTTGGATACAAACTTTATACAAACTTTATACTTTAATACTTTTTAAAAACAAACTTCACGCGCGCTTCACTTAGTATACTCCAAGAAAGAAATGACTTGTACAAATGAATGGAATGAACTGAATATCTTTTAACACCGCATTTATAATTCACAGACCTATATACATGTACGTATATATAGGTCCGTGAATAATTGTATGTGATTCTCCTTTGAGCACACATACACCAATGTTTGCTCCACATTTCTACCTGAGACTACCTCGAACAAGTTATTTCTACCTGTTGTTTTGCTTCAATTAACAAATTATTATATCGTCTGTGTAATTTTAAAGAGCCAGGTCCTACGCATCTAATTTGCACACGTGCAAATAGCCTCCTTATAAGCTAAATACTATTAACAGTAATAATTGTATTGATTCATAAAATCAGTCAACACTTCCCCAGAGAGAAGATTGCAAGAATTATTATAGTTTGACATACTTTCTCGTCAAATAAAATTAGTGGATCGTACTACAGATTTGAAAAATATATTGCATATGATGCAGGTAAACCGAACTATACTTATAATTTCTGATACAATGAAAAGCGCATGACGTCAGCCTTTGTGGAATTTGTGGCTCGATATGTTAATAAGCATCAGCGCTTAAGTAATTCAAAATGATCTTTTTGAATGCCATAGTTCGTTTCACGACACTGTGACAGTATCAGTTATCAGGTCCGACCAAGACAGAATATTAGGAAGTAAGCTTTGATATACAAACACCGTCGCATTGTCGTGAAATTAACTCATATTTAAGCATAAAATGCATTTTCAAACAAGCATGTTTTAATAAAAAAATCCATGAAGTGAATCGTTTTCACGTAATTTGCACGTACATGTACAGTATTTTAGAGTTTCGTGGTTGATGCTGATATTATGTGGAAACAGAAAATCAAAGCATTAATTGTTTAAACATTTATCGACATGTTTCGGCCGTAAATCTTTCTTCAGAATAAATTTAATGCATATAAATTTTGATTGATGCTGAATAATTCACATAACCAACGCATCTGGAAAGAGGGTAATTATTTTAGCATTTAGGGAAAGTGCAATATACAATCTCAGTCCCGGAGACATACATTTGTCCCTTCACAAGTCCGGCGTATATCACAGATGCATAAATGTAGGACATCGGTTTAAGGTCTAGTCCGAGAGACATGTATTAATGTTATTGGAGGAGCGGGAGATAGAACCACCACAGTACATACTACATATACTTTAGTTGACTTGGCAGGTGACGTATCTTGGCCAATAAGACTCGTCTGTATGTGATATATATACCGTATTAAAAGTTTTTGACCAGATGTCAATTCAATGCACGGATAGTGTATTATTTTTTTAACATAAAAACACCCTGAACATAGCAATGATATAAACTGTGTAGCAGCTATTTGAATAGAGACATTTAGAGCGACATAGTAACCAAGTAGTTCGCAGATGCCGTTCGGATTTCTAAACTGTTTCAGCTTTTAGCCTTACCCTGTGAGCCAACAGCCACAGCTAAACCTTGTTCATTTCTTTTAGATATCTTAAACTTAGAATCTAGATATAAAATAAAATTAACAGGGAATGTCGACAACCTCAAAAAAGTCGTATACAAAGTGAAGCGCGCGTGACAAGTTTGTCTTTAAAAAGTATTAAAGTATAAAGTTTGTCTCCAAAATGTGTTTTAACAAAGATATTTAAGTATGAAAACAATAATGACAACAGTGAAGTCAGGTAAATATTTCCCATATATTTTCTCGTAAAACAAGCGATCTCTGGTTTCAACATCTATCGATTTGGATGAAAATTTTGATATTATTGTGAGAAACCGTCGATTTAGAATAGTAACAAGACAGTTAATTCCAAATGCAAAGTTGGCTTTTTACCTTGAAGATACCAGTTTTTTTTATATTACCGGACAGAAAGCTGGTTTGAAAATTATAAGTACCACTCAGCTCCTTTGATCATGTTGATGGAATTACGAACATAGTCTATCATGCAAATTTGATGTTTTAAATCCAACAAGGCAATTACCTCACTTAAGTCATTAACATCAACAGTAAATGGGTGTTTGCCATGTCAGTTAACCTACTTTTTTTCACTCGTGACTCGTCAAAATTTATAAATATCTGTACCTTTTAATTTATGTTAAAGAGGCACTCCCTAAAACTGATGTAAAATCAAATGACTTTCAAAGCATATATAATGTATATAATAAAATTATATTGATAGACAAGTTATGTTATTTTACCTAAACGTTTTAGCTAAGTAACTTTCTTGAAAGCCTTTGGACTACCTGATTTTTCACAAAAACTTCTCTTCCTTCTTCAACAATGCGTTGTATCACCAAATAAAGAAACCACTGAGGCAAAGTGCTTAAAGCACCAAATTATGCTGGCAAGGCGCGCCTGGTATGTTCGCTCGCACACATGTTTTACACAATTTTGACTAAATATACATAATAATTGGACAAAACTGACTGAGAATTATATAGTAAGTATAATAAAAAAAGTCTTCTCCGTACAACCGACGTAAAAATGGCGCGACATGGTCATGTTTGCGACGTCACGTTATGTTCATAAATAACGTCAAATAAAATATAGATCTGAATCAGAAATATCTTCAAGTTTCAGTTGGTACCAAACACTAAGGTAGACTAGAGAATTTTTATATAGTATCCTTCCACCTGAAGTGTGGCACTACACCTTTTAGTAAGATTTTAGGGAGATTTGTTGTCAAGCTCGAACAGTTTGGGTATTGTCAGGTTATTTTGTAACATTGAGTTTTAAAACAGTATTGTCTTAATATTGAAATTCTCAAAATTTTAGGGAGCTTTGTTGTTGTTTTTCTTTCCATTTTGTAATTTAGTCAGATACTTTCATTTCTGCTTCTAGTCCTTTTTGTGTAACAGTTTGTGTCAGTACTTAATTGAACTATTAAAATGATGTTTAACTTTACACATTTTAGTGTCAGAAACCCGTTTCCCTTTAAGGTAATATGTCCGAAACAAAATGGACACCAGCGAAAAAATGATACTATCACTTAAAGGTGGTCTGGAGGTCTTTTGACATTATACACAACAAAATTACTGTTATATAAGCTTTCAAAACCTGTATTAGTGTGTGTTGTGCAAGTTTCCTGACAAAGTCAAATGATGAAATTCTTCAAACTGGCACTAATTTACTAGTTTAATGTCTCCTCCAGATGCTCGACCATAGAAACAGTTGAGCAGTTCTTTAAATCTTACACATTAACTGTTTATAACACATCACTAAATTTGGAAATCCACATGCTACAGCTTGTGGTTTAAGGTGTAATACTATTGTCTTTAGTGGGTGGGGTGTATGTTTTTTCAATTTTTTTTTCTTTAATATAAACTGTGTTTCTTTTGGTTGAGATGTCATAATATTGTAGTTTACTGACACTAATAATGCATGTAAAGAGAACTACAAATAAGTGATTTATTATGAAGGAGGGATACATTTTGAAACATATTCTTGCTAGTTGACGAACAAAGACTCTGTGACAGATTCAGTTGAAATAAACAAACTACAACATATTTTTTACCATTATCAACATTCACTTTTAGTAAATAATTTTGTTTACCAAGCCATATAAAATACTGCAAGACGCTCCTATTGTCTTTACATGTATTTTTCAAATTATGGATTTGATACAGAAAAATGAAACAAGAGTATGTTGATGATGGTAAAAACTGTGTTTAAGTTTCTTTATTTCCACTGAATCTGAAAACTAGCAAAGATATGTTTCAAAATGATCCCTCCTGCATAATAATACAAGTTCTCTTTACAAGAATTATTAGTGTCAGTATGCTACAATGTTATGACATCCCGACCGAAAGAAACTCAGTTTATATTTAAGGAAAAAATAAAAGTTGAAAAAACATTCACTCCACCTACTAAAGACAATAGTCATCTACCTTAAACCATAAGCTGAAGCGCATTTACTTCCTAATCTAGTGATGTTTTATACTTTGTTGATGTGTAAGAATGAAAGAACTGTTCAACTTATTCTATGGTCGAGCATGTAGAGGAGACATTGAACTAGTAAATTAGTGCCAGTTTGAAGGATTTCATCATTTGACTTTGTCAGGAAAATTGCACAAAAATTGGATATTTTTCATGTAAGTAAGCCAAGAACTTAAATGACATTTGTAAACAATATTTGCCACAACACACACTAAAGTAATACAGGTTTTGAAAGCTTATATAACAGCTATTTGGTTGTGTATTATGTCAAAAGACCACCAGACTACATTTTAGTGATAGCGTCATTTTTTCATTGGTGACCATTTTGTTTAGGACATATTACCTTAAAGAGACTTAGGTCTATCAGAGGATCCAGTACTTGGCGCTACATTGTATTTGCATCTTTAAACATATATTCACTGTCCGTATATTTTCATTTCATTTTAAAAAAATCTTAAAAGTAAAAGCTCCAACATGTTTATAAAACATGGTGATATTGTTTATACATAATTTTCAAACACTGTACTCTTGTCATGGCTATACTAGTTGTTCCTTCCAAGGAAGGGACACTTACAATTGTACTGACACACTTGACTGAACAATGCAGCACGTAAGCCGTTTTTCAGTGTGTTTCCGTTATTAATTAAACGTTGTGATATTGAAAATTGGATGGAACCAACTAACAACCAATATCCATTCTTTTCCGTACACGCTACATATTTACGTTACTGTGGTTATTTCCCTTTATATGGTAACTTCACTGGGTAAGCTATAGTCTCATTATTTGCACTTCGAAGGCAAACCGATTTTACAGGTTGACATTTAATAGCTGTCCGCCTTCTACAAAATGGTGTGACAGTTATAAAATATCAGATCTGTGAAATGGGTAACACTGAAACGCCAATTTTTTAATTAAGCTAGGTAAGCTATTGCACACATATACAAAATAAGCTATTGCACGTTGGACTTGCAGAAATCGCCCGACAATGCGTTTGCTTTTGCATTATGAGTTTGACAAATAGCTGAAAGAATGTTAATTTACATATCGTTTGCATGACGTAGAAATATGCAATATTGTTGCTGGAAGTATTGGCGCGAACATACCATGTGACAGCAGATCTAGCGTGACGTAGTAACAGGTGCGTGGAGTATTAAATATTGTAGATACTAATGCCTGAATTTGCTTAGACTGTCGTAGTTTGTACTTCAATAATATACATAGACAGATGTACCCTAGAAGGAACTTTTAGAATGCTATAACTTGTGTTAAACTTGTTTCGATACTTTTTGTAAAAATAAAATAAAATATTTTTCCTACCACCTAATAAATTGAGGGTCGGTAAAGGGCAAATTTGTTTGTGTAACCGTTTTCCGAAGCCTTCTCGTAAAGCACCAAATCTTAAAGTAGCCCCGGCACGTCAGTCAGCATATAATCCCAAATTATGATTCTTCATTTGAAACCATATGGCCATTGCATACATGGAAGTTGTATTGTTCATATATATAATGTTATAAATTCATGCAGCATCAGCTAAACTTTGTAAATTTAACTAAAGTAAACTGTTTTCGAATAAGAACCGCGGATGTATTTCATTTTACAATGATGCGTAAAAATAAGGGACGATTTACTATATATATACACCCTATAGAAATAGTTCCGATTTCTTAATCCGCCGGCCATTTCTTAAACTTTGTGCGGAAAGAAAACATATGTTTTGGAGTTTCTGTGACAACAAAATGTCTAACCCTGATCGTCATTTTAAAGAATGAAATATTTTGAACAGCCAGGAATATTTACGCGCATGTTTACACATTTTCGTTTTACGATTATATCCATCCATTCATAAATTTTATTCAGTGCGCGGCAAGGGACGTAATTATAACTTTCCTTATTGCTGACATGTTTGTTCTGCGGACCTGGCGCGAGCTAGTCTGCGTTCCTACATGTATATAAGAAATACGCGTGAGCACCTTAAGCAGAAAACAAGTGTTAGGAGTCGTTAAGTCGATGTTTAAACGATTTGTTATATTTCATAGGTGGTGATTGTTTTAAATAGAAGGCACTTTACCCTATATTCGACTGTAGGCCTTGTTATCTTGAAACGCATCGAATGAGCTATTTTGATAAAATACATATCAATCACTGAAGAAAAACATTTGAACATCGTTACTTCCTGGTCTCAACCATAGTTTTTCTATAAATGTATATTGTGGAATTACAGATACGCATTATTACTTTGTCGGTCCGCACAATAAATTGATCCCCTTATTTATCGGTGCTATTGTCTGCTTGTTTGTGTTATTGAAGCGCCGTAACTACTAAATAGTTGCTCGATCAATGTCTGTTTTAAACAGTAGAACTGTAGGTGAAAACATTTTGTTGAGTACCGGGAATAGAAAAAAAGACAATTCGATCCAAAATACGATTTATAACTGATGCATTCTGTTCATATCCTATTACCAACTGGTATAACCTTCACTGATGAAGATTACAGACTGAAATAGCCGTCACAACAAAACAAAGGACAAATATTTTGAATACACAAACAAATCCAGCGTCTTCAGCGCTTTGATTTAAGTTAGGCCCAGTGTATTGAAGCGTGACTACACTTTTAAAGAAGCATGGCAACTTACATACTGCATGAGTAAGCCCCGGTCAAAAACGTTTGTGTTTACGCACGGTACTCATTTTGTCACGTTCTGCATAATGTCTTTAAGACATTTGATAGCAACAATCATGACAGAAAAGAAACTTAATTTTTCTCTGTTATAATACATTCCCCTCTAAGTCTGCCGTAGGGAAATATATACCCAGATACTTAATTATAAACTTAGATTTAAGTCCTCTTTCCTGTGTTCTATAAGTAACAGATGTGCCAATAAGCGATTTAATTTAATAACCAGTAAGTACAAGTATAATGTATATACGGGTATACTAGTACAAGTATTCAAAAATGTATGTCGATATCATGCTACAAACACATATCCTCTATGAGATGACAATGTCCCTTAACAAGTATTCGGAGGGCTTTTATTCATAACCCGTTTATCAATAAGGAAGTTAGATATGTTCCCGAGGTAATATGATCAACAAATATCAATGAAGCATGTATGATAAGTAAAACAAACATTAAATACCGACGTTAAACTGAAATTATCAAGATACATCGTGCAACAAGTCGAGGACTGTAAAACGCGATGGAAGTCTCTGGTAGGAAAGAGGACTTTCAGACTTTGGACTCTGCAACAGGCTCATCAAAAAGGACTGACCTTTTCTGTCAACCATGTTCTGGTGACGGGCATAATGTGAAGGCGGAGGGATTTTGCCAAAACTGCAAGGAATATTTGTGTGTTAATTGTATCACATACCATCGGAAGTTTACACAGAGCAAGAATCATGTAGTTCTTGATAAGAACAGCATGCCAACAAACACACAACAACCAGCGAATGAAGCAACATTCAAAGATATATGTGAAAAGCACGACAATGAATTTGTGAAGTTCTTCTGCAAAGAGCACGAGGTTGTAGGGTGTGGTGACTGCATGATTCTTGGACACAAATCATGTAAAGTGGATTACATCCCAGACGTTGCGAAGAATATCGTTACTGGAAATGAATTAAGTTCATTGGTGGAAGAAATAGAACGACTCATATCTGCCTTTAAGGATATGAAAGAGAAAATTGCAAGAACCGAAGGGGACGTGGCTGCAGCATACGAAGAAGCTGTGAAGGATGTCAGACAATTTCGAAAAGAGGCTGATGCTTATTTAGACAAAATGGAGCAATGGTTACTAGAGCAGTGTGATCAGATGAAGAAAGACAGCGATACTCTGATACGGAGGTCTACTGACGATTGTAGAGCAGCAGAAGATCAACTTAATGAATATTACAAACAACTCACCTCCCCAGGAGAACAATCAACACGTCTGTTTGTAAAAATAAAGAAAACAACGCCACATATAAGCGGATTTCTGTGGTCTTTAAGTAACAGATGTGCCAATAAGCGTTTTAATTTAATAACCAGTAAGTACAAGTATCATATATATACGGGTATACTAGCACAAGTATTCAAAAATGTATGTCGATATCATGCTACAAACACATATCCTCTATGAGATGATAATGTCTCTTAACAAGTATTCGGAGGGCTTCATAACCCATTTATCAATAAGGAAGTTAGATATGTTCCCGAGATCATATAATCAACACATATCAATGTTGCATGTATGATAAGTAAAACAAACATTAAATACCGACGTTAAACTGAAATTATCAAGATACATCGTGCAACAAGTCGAGGACTGTAAAACGTGATAGAAGACTGGTAGGAAAGAGGACTTTCAGATTTTGAACTCTGCAACAGGCTTATCGAAAAGGACTGGCCTTTTCTGTCAACCATGTTCTGGTGACGGGCAGAATGTGAAGGCGGAGGGATTTTGCCAAAACTGCAAGGAATATTTGTGTGTTAATTGTATCACATACCATCGGAAGTTTACACAGAGCAAGAATCATGTAGTTCTTGATAAGAACAGCATGCCAACAAACAAGCAACAATCAGTGAATGAAGCATCATTCAAAGAAATATGTGAAAAGCACGACACTGAATTTGTGAAGTTCTTTTGCAAAGAGCACGAGGTTGTAGGGTGTAGTGACTGCATGATTCTTGGACACAAATCATGTAAAGTGGATTACATTCCAGATGTTGCGAAGAATTTCGTTCCTGGAAATGAATTAAGTTCATTGGTGGTTGAAATAGAACGACTCATATCTGCCTTTAAGGATATGAAAGAGAAAATTGCAAGAGCTGAAGGGGACGTGGCTGCAGCATACGAAGAAGCTGTGAAGGATGTCAGACAATTTCGAAAAGAGGCTGATGCTTATTTAGACAAAATGGAGCGAAGGTTACTAGAGCAGTGTGATAAGATGAAGAAAGACAGGGATACTCTGATACGGAGGTCTACTGACGATTGTAGAGCAGCAGAAGATCAACTTAATGAACCTCATAAACAACTCACCTTCCCGAGAGAACAATCAACAAGTCTGTTCGTAAAAGTAAAGCAAACAACGCCAGGCATATACGAGTTGCAGCAGAAATTTCTTCGCGCATATTGCTTTCCAAAGTACAAGTTGGCAAATTCAAGAGAAGTGCAGCTTTTAGCGACATGATGCATAAAAGCAGCCCACTCGGAGAAATCGAAACTTCAAATATTTGTCAGCAACACATCAGGGGAAAAAACCCTATTGCTGATTTGCGTCTAATTAAACAGGGGCTCGTAAAGGTCAAATCATCATCTGACAAACTCGTCTGCTATATTTCGGGCATGGATATGGTAAACGAGGAAACACTGGCATGCACAGACTGGAAAAACCGCAATGTAAAACTTGTTGATATCAAACACTCTGTGGTTAAAGACGAAATAAGTCTGAATGGACCGTGAGATCTTACTTGCATTCCTGATGACCAGTTTGCTGTTACTGTGGTTACTGACAAACAGATACAATTCCTTTCGTTCAAGAACGGTCTGTCAAAACGTCGCGCTATCTCCGTTCAAGGAAATTGTCGAGGAATAGTGTATAGCAAGACTGGACTTATTGTTTCTTTCACAGGAGATCCACGATTAGAGATAATGACTCTCGATGGCAAAGTTCTGCAATGTCTCAGAACTGACAATACTGGAAATAACTTGTTCAAATGGCTTCATTATGTTACTGTTTGTTGTGATACTCGTTTCATTTACGTGTCAGTTTCGAGTGCAGACGCCTTTGTCAAGCTTTCATCAGATGGGAAAGTTCTTGCAACTTACAAGGATAAGGATCTCCCTACTGCTGAGAAACTGGTTGTTTGTGAAGATGGTTCTGTTCTCGTCGCGAGTCGTTCTGGGATACATCTGTTATCATCAGAGTATAAGAAGCTGAAGACCTTGCTAGAGAAGAAAGATGGTGTAAAAGACTATCGGTCCGTATGCTACAGTGATTACAACAACACACTCTATCTAAGTGTGATTGAGTGTAATTATATTAAAATTTACAAGATGGAATGAATAATCTACGGACATATTTTATTGAGAATATACATGCAAAAGGAGTGCTACTGTGTTGTGTCTGTCAATATGAAATAAGAAGCAACGCAAACGTGCTGTGCTGTCTGTGTTGCAAACATTCATGTTTTATACGCCAGTTTCTATAGGCGGGGCGAATTATGGAGAATTTGCGAACGGTGGACGGCGTCTGTTTATGTTCATTCCTTAACTCGAATGGTTTCTATAGTGTTTTAAATAAACCTGATCACAATATCGATGACAAAATATTACGGCAAAAAAAATCGATAACCGATAGATTTCCCCTGGCACTCAGGAATTATTGCCCTTTAATTTCTGAATTTAAAGGAATTTACAGTGTTTGGTGTTTAACTGCAATGTTTACATCATCTGAAGATAAGATAAAAAAGCTGTTGAAGAATGTAATATTATGGACAAGTTCTTTTATCTTATATTTTGTTTTTTTTTGTTTCCATTCCAAAATAAATACACGGTAGTAATCAACATTGATATACAAAAAAATATATAGTGCAAAGAAGTACAGATATATTGTACGGTTCAAGTTGGTGCAAATTGATATTAATGTATTGATTTTGGAAGGTTTAATCTATAAGCAATAAAAAAGAAAGAAAAGCCAAGGATAAAAAATGTAAAAAAAACTGAGTGTAATAAAAAGTCTACGGACTAGATATTCAATTTAATGCCAAAAGTGTTAACATTTTTTAACGAGGACTAATTCTCTTCATCCCTCCCTTCAGATCATCTCATAGGCGTACAATGTATTTGATTCCGCAATCAGTTTATCTTTTAAACGTGCGATATGTTTGTATTGTACCTTCAAATGTTATAAGATATATATATTTTTAGTTAAGATTTTCAAAAGTGGCATGACATTTTTCCTGAGTCTTTATGTTATTTTGTATCTTTTTTCAATATATTTATTGTATAAGAGTTTATTAGATCTTTTAAGATTCATTAATGTATGGATGAATGTTGTGGACTCTCTTGCATTTGTTATGGAATACTTGATACTAAGATAGTTCTTATTTTCAGTGTCGTAAACATATTTAAATTGATTGAAATTGTATAATTCATTGTTTTCTAAATCGTAGAGGTCCTTTACGTATTTTACTCATTTATCATACCATGTTTTGAGAAACAAAATTTTACCGGTTGTCTTAGAATTATAAAAGAATTATGCCATATTATTTCTTCTGATATATTAAGTTGCTTGTATACGAAATTCCTGTTAGCCCAATAAGAGATAATTTCTTTTAAACATTGTTTTCAATTTTCTTGTTAGTATCTTGTGGGGAAAACTTACATTCAAAAAGCATGTTTCAACCATCATGGACAAGTTCTTTATAACCAGTCAAATCGCCTAATGCACACTTGACTTATTACTTTGAATCGCAAAAAGTTTTCAAAATTTACACGGGTCCATTCGTTATTAGTAATATTTCATCCAATTTGGACCAAGCCTAGGTACAAAGTTAATGGGCATAACATTTTAGTCAGTCATATTGCTCATACTGTGACAATGCCTGTTAAATTACATATGTTGATGTCATTGTTATTGATAGATTTAATCAGTTTTCGGGTATGTCTATTGAGGACCAAATCACTACTGTGGTCGTGCTTGTTAACTATATTATACTAAGCAGTCATAATACCATAATTCGTTTATTTCTGTATATAGTACCCGGTATATATGTACATACTTGTCAGTTTTAATCATCTAGGAGGAATGAAAATTAACCTGCTTATCATTGTTACTACTTAGGGCTATATCACATATACATTTGTACACCGAACAGAACCGAATCCGATTTGAGCCGAATTCTGTCTTTCTAGATATACACTGAACTTTGACCCAAATCCATGGTTTAAATTTTTGTATTATTTCAATGCTATAAAGGAAACATGGCCAGCATAACATAGAGATTATATAATATGTATAATTTTATTTATGATGAACTTTCTGTGTTATAATTGTTACATGCGTTTTATACTCCAGTTTCTATTAATTATTAGCATTGCTTTCACCGCAGGCAGGCTGCGTCCGCTTGTGTCCGCTCTCTAACTCAAATGATATCTGTTATATCATCAATCACGATAACAATGGTTCATGACAAATTTACGCGCCAGTCACATCTGCCATGGCATGCCAAAATATTCGCTATTGGACTGCTAAAATTGGACTGAATAAACACTTTTGACTGTATAATTGGTATTTTGGTATCATATCATCAGGAAAATAGTGCCAAAATGCTTATGGTTGTTATATTATACAGTGCAATGTTAATATAGAGTTAACATAAGGAGTTCTCTGTTAAATGTATAAAAAGTCAGCTAAACTACGAAACTCCTCCTGCAACCGTGATAAACAAACTTCAACGTTATGCATGTATTGTAAAAGGGTTTACATCACGTGAAGTAAGCTGAGTTTACTTTGTATAACTTAACTTGATAGGTCTTATTAAATTTTGCTGTGTATTTAGTTATTTTTAGAAAAGTTTTATTTGCATCATAGTCTGTACAATTCGCTTTACAAAAGCAGTTCGTAGTACATAATGTGTGACTTTAGACCTTTTACAGTTATAATAAAAATTTCAATTTATAATTAGAGTGTGTAACTTTTATAAGTCCTTGAGACGATTGTGTCACTGGTAGCTGACACACTCTGGTTAAGGTCATATCCGTGCATGTTTCAATTTTCAAAAGAAGTAAGCCATGCACTACGTTTCAACGTGTGAGGTTATTTCAAGGAAAGAAAAAGTTTTTGTTTAAATAATTTTTATGCCCCCGAAGGGAGGCATATTAAAATCGCACCGTCCGTCTGTCCGTCCGTCCGTCTGTGCGTCCCCACTTACAATTCGTGTCCGGACTGTAACTCTGTCATGCATTGAAGGATTTTAAAATAACTTGGCACAAATGTCTAGCACATCAAGACGACGTTTCGCGTGCAAGACCCACATCCCTACCTCAACGGTCAAGGTCACACTTGGAGTATGAAGGTTATGGAATCCTCTATATATGCACACATTCGTGTCCGGACTGTAACTTTGTCATGCATTGAAGGATTTTAAAATAACTTGGCACAAATGTCTAGCACATCAAGACGACGTGTCGCGTACAAGACCCACGTCCCTAGCTCAAAGGTCAAGGTCATACTTAGAGTTTGAAGGTAATGGATTTCTCTATATATGCATATATGCACACATTCGTGTCCGGACTGTAACTTTGTCATGCATTGAAGGATTTTAAAATAATTTGGCACAAATGTCTAGCACATCAAGACGACGTGTCGGGTACAAGACCCACGTCCCTAGCTCAAATGTCAAGGTCAAACTTAGAGTTTGAAGGTAACGGATTCCTCTATATATGCATATATGCACACATTCGTGTCCGGACTGTAACTTTGTCATGCATTGAAGGATTTTAAAATAACTTGGCACAAATGTCTAGCACATCAACATGACGTGTCGCGTGCAAGACCCACGTCCCTAGCTCAAAGGTCAAGGTCACACTTAGAGTTTGAAGGTAATGGATTCCTCTATATATGCATATATGCACACATTCGTGTCCGGACTGTAACTTTGTCATGCATTGAAGGATTTTAAAATAATTTGGCACAAATGTCTAGCACATCAAGATGACGTGTCGCGTGCAAGACCCACATCCCTACCACAAAGGTCAAGGTCACACTTAGAGTTTATAGGTAATGGAATCCTGTATATATGCATACATTTGTGTCCGGACTGTAACTTTATCATGCTTTGAAGGATTTTAAAATAACTTGGCACAAATGTCTAGCACATCAAGCGGATGTGTCGCGTGCAAGACCCAAGTCCCTACCTCAAAGGTCAAGGTCACACTTAGTGTTTAAAGTAATGGAAAACTGTATGCATGGTTACTCTGTCATGCATGGAAGGATTTTAAAATTACATAGCACATTTATTGAGCACATGGAGAGGACACAGACTGTGAAGTACCTCTTTCGGGGCCATTCGTCACTTGTGAGGGACAGCTCTTGTTATACATGTATTTGTATAGCAATTGCAAATAATTATGTAAAATATGTGATAGTTTATATTTCACAGTAGAAGAAAATTATCAAACATCATGCAAAAAATTGTAATATAACATAACAAACGGATGAAACAGTAAATGATAGGGTATTCTTCATATTTAGTCCACAATCAACAGCACATTGACGAAAACGAATAAAGGGGTCAACATTTATAAGAGAAAGACTATACATGTATACATTCAAAGACAACACGTCTGTTTATTCTGACACAGATCAGGTACCGAATAATAACGAAGTGATTTCAAATTACTAACCTGTCAAAGATATAAATAAACATAATTCAGGGCTGGGAGTGGGAGACGGCCCATTTAACAATATTTCAGTTATCTACCCTCCATATAGCTAGTGCATGTTTTGCAATGTATTTATCTCCAGACAGACAGTTTACCTAAGCATCGTTTCTCAGAAAAGAATAGCTAGTATCCCTTCCTCCATAAGAAACTGCAAACTTTCTAACATATATAATCACATCGGTAGCCGGGCTCGAATCCCTGACCACCATCATTGATTTCAGGCTGTCTTGACCACCCGACCAAGGAAGTCAGTATGTACACAATGTATGTATTTTAGAGTTTTATCGTTGGTACCGGATAATTCATATGACCAACGCCCTCAGAAGTGTTTTAGGTTTCGGGGGAAAGTGTAAGATTCAGAACGTGTCCCATTCCAGAGACACCCATGCCCGGTGTACAGCACCGATGCATGGGACCTCGGTTTTGTAGTTCTCATCCGAACTTGCCATTTTAGTTATATTAGTGGAGGAACGGGGGATCGATCGAACCTGCTATTCTTGGATTATAAGTCTAGCGCGTTACCACTGGACCACTGATCCATTCCCAGTCAGTCAAACATTGGACTCTTTTATACGTTTATGATACGCATGTTTACACGAAGTGTTCATCCGGGGGAAAATACAAGTTTTAGAGCTGTTTGCTTTTTGCTTTACAGCTTTCCGTTGCGATTTCCTGATTTCCAGACTTATATAGCATAAGACTTAATTGTGTACGGAATGCCTCTGAAATTATACAGAGAATGAGGGGGAAATGTCTTCCGGTTCATGGAAGTTGACGGCGTCAGGTACAGGTATGTAAAAGGGATAGATTAGGCCCACACCGTGCGCGTTGCACGTGATGCTAAAGCACATGATGACGATGTCGTCTTAGTGAGGTTTGCGAAATCAGGTTTGAAATTCAAGTCTGTCTTCTAATGAAGCAGTTTTATCTTTTCCTTTCATATTCGTTTTATGACAAGTTTATTAATTGGAAGCATTTTGCAATCGTTTTAAGTTTGAAACTTTACGTTGAACACTGATTGGGAACGTATCAGGGAACATGGGCGACGGACGATAACCCAATATTCATTCAGTACTGTTGACCTATAATATTGAGCCTGACTTTATAGTATGTCACCTTTATAGACTGACTGAATGACGTTAAAAACAAATCGTGTGCACTTATTTTGTGCTCTCTGGCAGGGTCTTCAAAACCCAGTAATGACCACTAGTATGCAGCAGTAAGTACTTTTCAATCTGTGACTAGAAACGGTCGTCTTTTATTGTAACTGGTACCGAATGCACATTAGAATTCGCAGCCGATACCGACAAAAGCTTGATGCAAACGCGTCTTCCCGGCAGGAGTGCTTACATCGTGTTCCTTAAAGGTTATGTTAAGATTTCGTCTGTAAGGGCGACATAAATTGATACATGTGTACTTGGAATCCAAATAACTTCGGGTTCTTGGCACCTGTATGAATATTGGGTTAGCGTGCGTCGGTCGCACGTGCGTACCTGATCTTACGGTCACGTGAAAATTTAAACTTAAAACTTTTGCAAATGTTTCCAGTTATTAACTTTCCATCTGCAAATGCAATCTGTTAAAGTTAAGAAGGAGATTCAATGTACTGAATCATACTTTTGAGATGGCAAACACTATCTTTACATGGTAAACTTTTATCACAAGTTCTGTAAATAAAAACGTATGCATGAAAAACGAAAACAGTGTTCTTCTTTGTACTAAGGAAATTGCATTGCATACCATTGCACATACACTGCATGGACTACTTGAAAGGTTTCTTTACCGGATAATTGACGATTTTAGATTTTTTTCGACTGTAATAACATCGGAATTAATTCACTTTTGTAATACATTTGTATGTCATATATAATAGTCATTGGATGATAATAACTGTGCTTTCAACAAGGTACCTGATAAACACTGAGCCAAAACTTAGAAAATTGCTTTACATTGTTTTGAATCAGCGACTTATATCTCTTTAAACCCAGAAGACTGTGCAAGTATTTGGAAACAAAGCCAATCCCTTAAAAAGACTAATTTAAAGAATACAATGATTTTATCATTCACACTGAAACCAAACAGAAACGAAACGAAAACATACAAAAAAATAATTTCTATTTTCTTTGGATTCGGTCATTGACTTTTGCTATCTTCAGCTCCTTGTTGATATAAAATACAGTCAGCAAGACGCAAAGGTTGTCCAATTACAAACTACTAATGATTTTTCAAAAAAGCTTAAATAATCTCATAATGCCCCGAAAGCTCATTTGAAGACTATACTGTATATATTTGGTGGTCATGATTATGTAGGACAGTTTCACGATTTTGTTGAAGGAATTTATGTCTCATTAACTTCAGTAATGACTATAATACAACCGTACACCACTTTGTCCACTTTTTATAATCATTGAACCATGTCATTATGTCACTTTTATGGGATCTTATTAGTTCTAGTATAATTTTGTCGATTATGACTACATGTATGTCCTATTCACCTTTGTTTAGAATTCCGTTTGTCGCGAAACAATATTGTAATCACTACGAATTTAAGCGTCGCTACCCACCTTACGCTAACCATTATTGTGAGAAAACTTGTAATTCATTTTATGATATGTTGGATGCATGTACCGATAGGTAGGCATATATTTGACATAGACTATGATGTTCTAGTTTATCAATCAAGTGAAGCAGTTCTGGAAGTTCTTCCATTATCTTTTTCTAGTCTTCCACGTAATCAAACCAAGAACTTACCTCCACTGAAACAAGCATTTACAGCACCTACAATGGGCATGATTAATGTTTTAACAGACTCATAAATGATAACGTAACAATTAATTATCTATAGTCTTTGTAGTCCACAAATTAACGCTCACGCAGTGCGAGCTGGCTTGATTTGTCCCGTCGATTTAGACCAGAAAAGGGTAATCCAAAAATAGTTCTGTAGTAGTAATTTTGAATAGAGTCAGCTTATTCTGACAAAATATCCAGAAAAGGGAAAGGTAACCTTGTCTCTGGCGGCCACGGTTTTCACTGAAAACAACAAGGCTTGGACGAATTTGGCAGAAGTCCACCAAAACATGAACGTGCATATCTTTTTGCTAACTTACACATTGTTTGAATTGCGTAGACATATGCTAATATTGTTTCTATTTTATTATCACCAACTGATCACGTGTCTATATCAAAGTAGCCTTATAAAACAAAATTTTCACACATACGAATTCGTCACATACGTGAAAAATTCGTTCGAATTCCTAACACATTTGTGAAAATTATATACGAATATGTCACAAAAACGCCTGTTTGCACCAACTCTTAGTACCAATCAAATGTTCGCCACATGTGTAAAACATTCGTACCAATTCCTCACACATGTTTGACAAATACGTACAAATATGTTACAAGTAAGTTGCCCCCTATTACCACCTATTAGTACCAATGAAATTTTCACAGCCAGTTAATCATTCGTTTATTTAGCTACTGAGGGCCATTTAATCACTGAGAGCTCTTTACCAGCCGCCGTAACTTTGAATGAATCAGTTGGCAAGTGTAGCTTTGCTCCTGCATTTTATGTTTGTACCGGTTCTGTAACGACAGTTTTGGCCATTAAAATAGTCTGAGTACATACTTGATGGTATGTACATACTTGATACTATTGTGAGAGGCTGGTCGGTTAACGAATTTTCCAAATACCGAATTTGAAACTGACGTGAATAAAAATAAATATACTATATACAAAGGAACAATTTCTGTGTTAGATCAGAAACGGCAGAGTTATGGCCCTTGACAAAGCAAGAGAACTGCTAGTACAATTTGATATGTCAAGGGCCATAACTGAAATGTCGAAATAAGCACGACTGTCGCACTACTTTCTACATGTTTTCATATAATGGTTAACATATGTGCCAAATTATAATAACCCTAATATGCGCGGCAAAGTTATGCCCCAGATACTGATACAGTGAAAGTCAACAATGTTCAAAGTGCATTGTGCGTTGAGCTATGGACCTGGATCTTGCACACAAAACATTGTCTTTATGTGGTTAACACGTGTACCGAAATCGGTCAGTGTATCATGAAGTTAGTGACCAGACAGACGGACGGAATGACGGACGGACGAACGATATTTCTCAATTGACTTAACGTTAAAAACCTTAATACATTTAAAACAAAGTTAACATGTAATGTTTTGAAGTGTGACTGTTCTTTTAAAACGTACTGGATAATCTGTTTATATACGGTATTTGTTTTGTTACGTTCTGCATATTGTCTGTAAAACATTGGATAACTATAGACATGAGGAACGATGATAACTTAATTTACCTCGCATTCCTCTCTATAAGTCTGCCTTAGGTCAAGATATACGCAAGAAATTAATTGTAATCTTTGATTCAAATCCTCTTTGTAATGTTGTTTAAGTAACGGATGCATCAATTTCCGTTTTCATGTAACAAACAGTTAGCACAAGTATTATATATACGGCAATACAACAATTTAATACATGTATTCAAAAGGTATGTCGATCATTGTTCTACAAACTGACAATGTCTCTTTCCAAGTATTCGAAGGGTTTTTATTCATAATCCATATTCTCAGTAATAAGGAAGTGTTCATATATGATCAGCAATTATTATTGTAGCATGTATGTAGGTTTAAACAAATAAAACTCTAAATATCGACGCTCAACTGAATTTATCAAGATACATGTACATGTTTGTACAACAAGTCTAATATTTTGAAGCGTAATGGAAGTCTCTGGTCAGAAAGAGGATATTAAGAGTTTGGCTTCTGCTACAGGCTCATCGGAAAGGATTGGCCTTTCCTGTCAACCATGTTCCGGTGACGGACAGCATGTGAAAGCCGAGGGATTTTGTCAAAACTGCAAGGAATTTGTGTGTTAATTGTATCACGTACCACCGGAGGTTTACACATAGCAAGCATCATGTAGTTCTTGATAAGAACAACATGCCGACAAACATACCAGCCAGTGTAGCAACCTGCAAAGAAATATGTGAAAAGCACGAAAATGAATTTGTGAAGTTCTTCTGCAAAGAGCACGATGTTGTAGGATGCGGTGACTGCATGGTTCTTGGACACAAACCATGTAAAGTTGAATACATTTCAGACATAGCTCAGAATTTCGTAAGTGGAACTGAATCAAGTTCATTGGTGGACGATATAGAACAACTCATATCTTCCTTCAAGGAAACGAAAGAGAAAATTGCAAGAGCTGAAGGAGACGTGGCTACAGCCTACGAAAAAGCTGTCAGGGATGTCAGACAATTTCGAAAAGAGTCTGATGCTTATTTAGACAGAATGGAGCAATGGTTACTGGAACAGTGTGATCAGATGAAAAAAGACAGCGATACTCTGATACAGAGGTCTACTGACGATTGTAGAGCAGCAGAAGATCAACTTAATGAACTTCACAAACAACTCACCTCTCCGGGAGAACAATCAACAAGTCTGTTTGTTAAAGTTAAGAAAGCAACGCCACGTATAAAAGAAATGCAGCAGAAACTTCTGAGCGCGGATTGCCTATCCAAAGTACAAGTTGGCAAATTCAACAGAAGCGCAGCTTTAAGCGACCTGATATCAAAATGCAGCCCACTCGGTGAAATCGAAATTTCAAATTTTTGTCAGCAACACATCAGGACAGGAAAACCTATTTTTGATTTGCATCCACATAAAATGCGGCCTTTTCATGTAAAATCGTCAGCAGATACTTACGAATGCATACTATCAAGCATAGAGGTAGTAAACGAGGAATCATTGGCATGCACGGACTGGGAAAACAATAAGGTAAAACTTGTTGATATCAAACACGCTGTGGTTAAAGACGAAATAAGTATTAATGGACCATGGGATCTAACCTGCATTCCGGATGACCAACTTGCTGTTACTGTCGTTTCTGACAGCCAGATACAATTCCTTTCGTTCAAGAGTGGTCTGTCAAAGCGTCGCGCTATCTCCGTTCACGGTTCATGTCGTGGAATAAAGTATAGCAAGAACAGACTTGTTGTTTCTTACGAAGAAGATCCACGAGTAGAGATAATGACTCTCGAGGGCAAAGTTCTGAAGTGTTACAAAACTGACAATACTGGGAATGCGTTGTTCAAATGGCCTCTTTATGTTGCTGTTAGTAGTGATGCTAGCTTCATTTACGTGTCAGATTTTGCAACGAAATCCGTGATCATGCTTTCATTTGATGGCAAAGTCCTTGCGACTTACAATAATAAGGATTTGGGTGGCCTTGGAAAACTGGTTGCTTGTAAAGACGGTTCTGTTCTTGTTGCGTGCGTAAGTGGGATTCATCTCTTATCATCAGAATGTGAAAAACTTAAGACCTTGCTAGAGACAGAAGATGGTGTAGGAAGCTGTCGGGCCGTTTGCTACAGTGATGATAGCAACATACTTTATCTGAGTGAGAATGAGTGCAACAGCATTAAAGTTTACAGAATTTATTGAGTACTTTTAGTAACTTGTGTTTTTCATTAGCAAGAATTAACACAAATGTTCAGTGTATGTTTTACACGCCAGTTTCTATAAATGCGGATTGTGGAAGGCGGGCGGCGTCTACCTATGTCAACACTTTAACTATAATTGTTTCTATAATGTTAAAAATAAACCTAATCACAATATCTATGACAAAATGTTGCGACAAAGTTCGAAGTCAGATTTTCCCTGGCACTCAGGAATTATTGCCCATTAATTTCCTAAATTTCACAGAATTAGCAGCGTTGACTCTTTAACTGTAATGTTTGCAATGTCGGATGATCAACGGTACAAAAACGTAAAACAGGAAATGTATAGATGTAATATGATGGACAAGTTATATAAGCAGTCAGATCGCCTGATGTACACTGGACTTATCACTTTGAAAATTGACGAAATGTACCCATGTCCATTCGTTATATTGGTAACACTTTACCAATTTGGATCAAGCTTAGATACAAAGCTAGTTTGTATAACATAAAAATGTTTAATCAGTCATATTGTTGTTCATACTGTGACTATTCCTGTTACATACAATGTTGTCATTGTTATTGATAGATTTTACCAGTTTTCAGGTCTGTCTTTTAGGACCAAATCATTACTGTTGCGCTGCTTGTTATTTGTATTATTTTAAGTAGTATAAGTAGTAAAAATATAATTCAATTATGTCTGTATATAGTATATAATAAACATACTTATTCAGTTCAAATAGTTACCATACCTATCATTGTAACTTCTTAGGGCTATATCACATATACCGAATTAGATTTGAGGCCAAAGTCATGTGATTTCACCGAATTTGAACCGAATCTGTGGCTGAATTTTTTTTTCGAATGTTATAAAGGAAAAGATAGTCAGCACAACATAGAGATTATGTGATACGTTTAAAACTCATTTAACCATGTTTGTCGGCCCTTCTATAGTATTCGGTTCTAAGCTGTCTCATTTAACACGAGTTCCTTACAGTCTTTTGAAACCTTGCCCCATGTGAATGTTATATTTATGTTCAACAAGTAAAATAGTAATGGTTTCCAATTAATGAAATGAAAAAACAAGTATAATCTATTTGAAAGTTAACATATGTTGTGTTTGCAAAACAAGTTGAAATTTGATTTTTAGTGATAAACACAGTGATAGCGCGAGGAAAGGATACATGATTTGGCATGGAATGTACACTTCCTAGAAACTATCAAGCAAAACTGATCAAACTAAACTGTAGATAATTCGTAATATCCGACTATTTCTTCTGCAACACGAGTCAGAAATATCCCAGATTTCATTATTATGAAATGTTTAAAGATATCTTCTTTTACTAACCTATTCCTAGCTTATACTTTTGTACATCGGCCATTTAAGGTAGTAGACCCCTAATGGGCGCCTATTCAAATCATTATAGGCTTAATATTTTCTTAATCTGTATCATTTCCTGGATATAAAACCATATTTTAAAAGACTTTTACCGTGAAAAAAAAATTTATAGGATTTTGAATAACCCTACCCCCATTTTGGAATTATCTTTAAAATGACATCACACAAGAGATTAGAAAATACATGTATTTCATTTATTATTCAAAACTTTGGTACAGATTTGGTATCAGAGTAACAAGAGCTATGTTTTCTTTCAGAAATTACACACCATTTATTATATAATCAACAAGTTTTATAAAACTTTTATGAAATAATCAGATAGTATTACAATTTTCATGTACTTTTTTGGCCATGTTCAATTTTGAACATCAAAGTTTTTAGGAAAAATCAACATTTTCTAGAAATGGGGCATGTCTTTTTGTATATTAAAAATTATCTGTAACATTTTGGGAACAGCAAGCCAAAAATTCACAATGTTTTACCGTCTCTATTTAAAATAATTTGATTTTAAAAATCTCCATCGACAATTTTAGACGCGTCCACAAGTAATAAAATCTTCAAATAAGCTAAAACTAATTCGTAAAAAAAAATATTTAATTTCTTTTTAGTCTAAAAACAATATAAACATATGAAGAAAAGTGCAAAATAATGAAAACAAAGAAGAAAAAGTAAAAAAAAAAATTTGGTTCCGGCTGGATTCGAACCTACGCCCCCAAAAACCTCAAAAGATCTTCAGTCAAATGCTTAACAACCTAGGCTAGCTCATTGAAACTGAAGAGTTTCAAATGGAGCTTTTTATTAGGGGTGTTCTACCTTAATCAGTTTTGCCATGGCAATTAAAATTTAATTTTTGCCAAGACAAAGTTGTTTCATTTTTGCAGTTTTTGCCACATACTTTTCTCAAAATGCTACAATTTTTTTGTACCAAAAGCTTTTTTGTGCATCTGATATCACTGTGATTTCGCCTTTGTCAAATACAATGATGTACTTTTCAATACTTTGTAAAAAGCATGATTATTTTCAGATTCTTCCACAATTAAAAGGTAACAAAACAACACATTATACTTTATTCTATAGTTTTATCATTTCCAAAGTTTGTTATGGCAGTTATAACATGTCCATAATTCCATGTCAAATTTGCAATAGCCAATGTGTACTGTTAAAAAGTCGTTACGCACGTACGTTAGTGTAATTACATCTACAATCATTATTACTTACATCTCCTTGCTATTTGCACGTATTTTACGAGAGAAATCATACCACTAAGTAACGCAATTCATGTCTATCAACACAAAATGATGTTAACGCCAAACTATGTTAATTTAAGTAAACCGTAATTTATTTATTATACTTTCTTGACCAGGAATAACAGTCAATATTTCGAGTAACATATTTGATAATTTATCTGATGCAAGTGTCACGGTTCATAAATATAACCACAATTTTGGAGTAGATATGTTAGCGACCGGTTAGCTCAGCCAGGAGAGCATTCGATCAAATATATCTGTAAGCGAAGGGCATTGGACTCGCGTTCCGGTCATAGTTCACACTTTTTCTCACCCTGTGACATTCGGCGCCTTCTCACTGAAACAAAACAAACTTGACAGGATTGTTTAACAGGTATGAACTTAGATAATTAATTAGGTGTAAAACTTCTGACAGTTCATAACTCGATGAAATGCAGAAAATACACATTCGATTCTTATAATTACAACTTACTATAATTAAATTGTTTCTTAAGTTGACATTCTTTAAAACATTTTAGTGATCAGTAACCCGGATTCTATTTTTTAATGTTTCGCCGTGCATTAACTTAGTTGTCATAATGCCACTACTAATTAGCATAAATACAAATGGCCGTCATCGAACAGCTGCTGGACCAAAATGTTTAGGTATAAAACTATGGCTGGAATACTACAGTTAGATGGGAAATTAAATTATTTCGTTGATTTAAGTCGCGGATTTACTTTTCGTTTTTACTTCTCAAAGTATTTTTGTTTGGTGACAT
The DNA here is from genome assembly GCA_022818135.1 of Saxidomus purpurata. Taxonomy (NCBI): domain Eukaryota; kingdom Metazoa; phylum Mollusca; class Bivalvia; order Venerida; family Veneridae; genus Saxidomus; species Saxidomus purpurata. Next base: position 55,454,457 of record JAFMSR010000007.1, on the reverse strand, counting down.
GCCCTGAATCCATAGTAAAGTTGTCGTACTCGTGAGTCTGGTGATCATCAGGGCGGACTTGGAAACTGTTATGCACAAGTACTTTTTTGATCAGTTCGAGTACTCCAAAATTTTAAATAATACAATTTATTCTATAGATGATGTAAAATGCCAGGAGGAATTTTCGATTTTTTTTTGGTAAATACTACTCAAATCCCCTAATAAGCTTGCGAAAAGTGTCCAAGTTGTTGCCGGTGTCCGTCATTTTGCTTTTACTTTTGCAGACAACTTTGGCGTCAATGCTCCAAATGGCATCAATTAATCGTTAAGAAAGTAAACGGATACATTTTGTCATAAAATCTTTACTTGACACTGAAAGAGATTTATATTTTGTTAAAATTCGTGTCGAACCGAAAACATGTAGCCAGTGTAAACAACAACATGACCCACTTTTATGAACGAAAAGGTAGCCCGTCATGAATATTAATGAGGAGTTATGAATACGTACCTGCTTCATCTTGTCATGAAAAGCGGGCACTGGGGCAGAAATAACCAATCAGAAAAGAGATTTTGTGTGAAATGATTGCAATTTGTAATTTTTTTTTAGATAATCTAGATACAAATCGCTTTCATATACCCAAAATTGCACCGTACGTCTTTTTTAAAGATAGTGATTGTTCTTTTCCTAACAAGTATTTCGTAGTGTCTGGTAGAGTACCTTTTGTAAGGATTTTCCCTGTCTGCAGTCTATGTTTTACATATTCGTTCAGATACTCCAACAGAACTTGGAACAAAATAAAGTTCCACTTGTCAACACATATTTGAGAAAAAAGTAACAAAATTTGATTGATAATTAACTGCTGTCTGTGAAATACAGTGTCTGGTATATATGAGACACAAACAAATTGCCCATCTTTCTGGAATTTAGAGTAAAAGTTTTAGTGAATACTGTTTCAGAGGGAAAATATAAAAATGGCAGAAAGCAAAACACGTAAAAAGAAATATGCACTTTACATGATTGTAGAACACATTGGCTACTACTGCAGTGAATATTTTTAAAGATACTTCTTGTGACTCTTTACCTTCGTTTCCAATATCGACACTATAACTAAAGTAACTAAAGGCCATATTCTTTGCGTCTTAGTGGATATAAAGCTGAAAACAAGGAAATTAAATAATTTTAAGATGGGTCTTTGCTTTTTATAAATTAAGAGGTTCGGTAAGTGACACTTGTCCTACACTTGACACTATCGAATCAGGGACTACAGTAGACACCAAGTATAGTTTAAAAGTTTCATAAGCCACGGCGTACATTCTTTAAACAAACACCATATGCCTGTATTTTATGTCACCACATATACAAAGTAAAATAAAGATAAAACAAAAATAAAGACGCCCTCTAAACAATCGACAACTGTTGTGCGACAAACAGGGTAGCTGGTAACAAGTACTTACCTTTTGCCCAAAGCTAGAACCTACATACACGGGTCGTTAAACCTCGATTAACAAACAAACACTGATTTTCTTCCGTCGCATTATAAATACTCTGTTTGGCACTGTCAAACGAGCCCACAAATAATCTTTCATTCTAAACACTAGGTTTTAAAAATTAAATGGGGGGGGGGGGGGGGGGGGGGGGGGGGGGGGTGGGGTGGTTGTGTGGTGGTGCGGAGGGTATACTTTAGCTTGTATAATTATTGTTACTTTTGTTCCTTCCCTGGAACGAACACTTATATTCATACGGACATATTTGACTGAACAATGCATCCCGGAAACTGTTTTATGCTGTGTCATCGTTACAAGTTATGCGTTGTCAAATTGGAAATGCGTGGTGCTGACTGGGTCAATCCAGTTAACAACCAAAGGCCGTTTTTCCCGTACAAGCTACATGTATATTGTTTACGCAATGCGGACACTTCCCTTTACATGAGTATTTCTAAAGGGAATTGTTTAAAAGGATTGCCACCAGCTAGATCACCTATCATACACGGGTCGTTAAACCGAATTTTCCGAAATACTTTTGAAAAATTCATACGAATCCCAACATATATGTGAAAACATACGAATGTCAAATACTTATTGTGAAATTTTCGGCCCCCATTTTGGACCACCCAGTACCAACAAAGTTCCACAGTCTACGTAATTGTACCCATATGTTTGACAAAAGTACGAAAGTCACCCCCTTTTTTACCCCTTTAGTACCAAGAACTGCTCGTACAGTCCGTTAATTGTTCGTTTATTTAGCTACTGAGGGCCATTTAATCAATGAGAGCTCTTAACCAGTCGCGGTAACTTTACATGAATATAAGTTGGTAAGTGTAGCTTTGCTCCTGGATTTTATTTTAGTACCAGGTCAGTTACCTTAGTTTTGGCCCTTAAAATAGTCCGAATACATACTTGATGATATTGTAAGAGGCACACTGGTCAGTTAACGAATTTTACAATTAACGAATTTATACTGACGTGAATAATAATAAATTATACCACATGTATATACAAAGGAACCATTTCTGTGACGGACCAGAAACGGCAGAGTTATGACCCTTGACAAAGCAAGAGAACTGCTCGTACAAATTGGTATGTCAAGGGCGATAACTGAAATGTCGATAAAAGCACGACTGTGGTACTACTTTCTACACGTTTTTAGTAATGCTTAACAGTTGTGCCAAGTCAATCTTTAAACCCACTATGCACGGCAAAGGTATGCGCCAGACACGAGCAACACTATCACTATACTTATACAGTGAAAATCAACAAAGTTCAAAGTGCACTGTGCTCTTGACCTTTGAGCTATGGACCTGGGTCTTGCACGCCACAAATTGTTATTATGCGGTTAACACTTCAACCAAAATCGGTCAGTGTATCATGAATTTACTGACCGGACACGACAGAGTCCAGTGAACAATGTTAGCATGTCATTGATACGATGGTCAGACATTATCAGGAACATTTTTTATCAGGAAGGTAGATATAAAAACGCCATTCCGATGGTCATGCCTCCAATAACATTTCTGGCATTATTACATTCACTAGAGAAAGAGGACCTTTTTTTGATAGTGCAATCAGATAGTTTTTATAGATTTTTATTAAACCATAATGGATGCTATATGAATATTAATATATACAGTTACTGTTCACAACACATGTTCTGGAACACTGGGCAAAATACTCGTGATACCCACGTTTGTTTTCTCGAATTCAGAGGCTACTTTTATGGTGACTAAGACGTCTTTTATCAGGTGTTGTCCGCCATTTTGTTTGAAAACTTTTCCTACGTATGCCGGTTAAATGTGAATAAGTCATCCTGATATTTATTCCTAGAAATTTTCGTTCTTTCTTTTGACTCTTTAAAGAGCACCATTCTTTTTTCTAAATCAATAATCGATCAATTAATACGCTACGAACTTTCTAAGGCAATGTAACAAGGGCAATATGAAAGTCTTGCCGACGGTATTTTACTTGCAATATGTCGTCTTCTCTCCATCGGAGCCGACAAGACAAACAAAATTGTGTCGATAATATTTTATGGCAGATGGAATCGAGCTGCTTTCTATTTGTATTTTTTTTGCTGTATACGTGTAAGAAGACAAAATATCAGATGACTTGCCGATTTTAACGAGATCCTACAAGCTGTGACCGTATGTCTTAATTCTCGTGTGAGTAGATTATGTTTTTGAATAAATGGGAATAATTCTTGAAGAATGGAATAAGCATTTCTAGATCCTATTGACTGAAATGATAATACGTTAAGTACGTACGTTTTTTTAATTTTTTAAGATACTACTCAATTAACTTAACTTTACAAACCTTTATATATTTAAAACAAGGTGATAGCAACCGTTTATACACGACAGAGAGCTGCAGCAAATTGTGGAAAGATAATTAAAAGTTCACTTTAATGTAGTGAAGCGTGACAGTTCTTTTAAAGACGTACCGGATAATATTTTCAGACTGTGTTTTTACACGGCATTTGTTTGTTAAGACATGGGATAACGACAAACATAAGTATCGATGAAAAACTTAATTTTCCTAGCATTTATTTCTATAAGTCTCTCTAAGGTCAAGGTATACGCAAGTACTTAATTGTAAACTTTGATTTAAATCCTCTTTACAGTCCTGTTTAAGTAACGGATGTATCAATAACCGTTTTCATTTAACAAACAGTTAGCACAAGTATTATATACGGCAATAATACAATGTAGTACATGTATTTAAAAAGTATCTCGATCATTCTTCTACGAATTGACATTGTCTCTTTCCAAGTATTTGTTTTTTTTAAATTCATAATCCATTTCTGAGTAATAAGGAAGTGTTGCCTTCATATGTTTGAAGGTTTAAACAAATAAAACAAACATAAAATATCGACGTCCAACTGAGTTTATCAAGATACATATGCATGTATGTTCAACAAGTCTAGGATTTTAAAGCGTAATGGAAGTCTGTGATCGGAAGGAGGATATTCAGAATTTGTCTTCTGCTACAGGCTCATCGGAAAGGATTGGCCTTCCCTGTCAACCGTGCTCCGGTGACGGACAGCATGTGAAAGCCGAGGGATTTTGTCAAAACTGCAAGGAGTATTTGTGTATTGATTGTATCGCGTACCACCGGAAGTTTTCACAGTTCAGGTATCATGTAGTTCTTGATAAGGACAGCATGCCAACAAACAAACAACAACAAGCGAATGTAGCAACATTTAAAGAAATATGTGAAAAGCACGACACAGAATTGCTTAAGTTCTTCTGCAAAGAGCACGATGTTGTAGGATGTGGTGACTGCATAGTTCTTGGACACAAATCCTGTAAAGTCGATTACATTTCAGACATAGCGCAGAATTTTATAAGAGGAAGCGAATTAAGTTCATTGGTGAAAGAAATAGAACGACTCATATCTTCCTTCAAGGAAACGAAAGAGAAAATTGCAAGAGCTGGAGGAAACGTCGCTACAGCCTACGAAGAAGCTGTGAAGGATGTCAGACAATTTCGAAAAGAGGCTGATGATCATTTAGACAAAATGGAGCGAACGTTGCTAGAGCAGTGTGATCAAATGAAGAAAGACAGCGATACTCTGATACAGAGGTCTACTGACGATTGTAGAGCAACAGAGGACCAACTTAATGAACTACACAAACAACTCACCTTCCCGGGAGAACAATCAACAAGTCTGTTTGTGAAAGTAAAGAAAATAACGCCACGTATAAAAGAAATGCAGCATAAACTTCGAGGCGCGGATTGCCGATCCAAATTACAAGTTGGTAAATTCAACAGAAGTGCTGCTTTAAGCGACCTGATATCAACATGCAGCTCACTCGGAGAAATCGAAACTTCAAATATTTGTCAGCAACAAATCAGGAGAAGATCTATTTTTGATTTGCATCCACGTAAAATGCGGCCTATTCATGTAAAATCGTCAGCAGATACTTACGGATGCACAGTATCAAGCATAGAGGTAGTAAACGAGGAAACATTGGCATGCACGGACTGGAAAAACAACAAGGTAAAACTTGTTGATATCAAACACGCTGTGGTTAAAGACGAAATAATTCTTAATAGACCATGGGATCTAACCTGCATTCCGGATGACCAACTTGCTGTTACTGTCGTTTCTGACAGCCAGATACAATTCTTTTCGTTCAAGAGCGGTCTGTCAAAGCGTCGCGCTATCTCCGTTCACGGTTCATGTCGAGGAATAAAGTATAGCAAGAACAGACTTGTTGTTTCTTACGAAGAAGATCCACGAGTAGAGATAATGACTCTCGAGGGGAAAGTTCTGAAGTGTTACAAAACTGACAATACTAGAAATGCGATATTCAAATGGCCACTTTATGTTGCTGTTAGTAGTGATGCTAGCTTCATTTACGTGTCAGATTTTGAAACGAAATCCGTGATCATGCTTTCATTTGATGGCAAAGTCCTTGCGACTTACAATAATAAGGATTTGGGTGGCCTTGGAAAACTGGTTGCTTGTAAAGACGGTTCTGTTCTTGTCGCGTGCTTAAGTGGGATTCAACTCTTATCACCAGAATGTAAAAGAGTAAAGACCTTGCTAGAGAAGAAAGATGGTGTAGGAAGCTGTCGGGCCGTTTGCTACAATGATGACAACAACAGACTTTATTTGAGTGAAAATGAGTGCAACAGCATTAAAGTTTACAGAATTTATTGAGTACTTCTGGTAAATAATGTTTTACATTAGCAGGAATCAACGCAAATGTTCAGTGTATGTTTTACACGCCAGTTTCTATAAATGCGGCTTGTGGAAGGCGAGCGCAGTTTGCCTGTGTCAACACTTTAACTATAATTGTTTCTATAAATAGTGTTATAAATAAACCTTATCACAATATCTATGAGAAAAGGTTGCGGCATAGTTAATTAACTAATCGGATTTCCCCTGGGATTCCAGAATTATTGCCTATTAATTGATAACATTTCACCGATCACCGAATTAACAGTGTTAACAGTTCAACTGCAATGTTTTCATCGTCAGGTGATCACTAAAAAAGTAAAAAGATATTTAAGGACAAGTTCTATAACCAATCAGATCGCCTAATGTACACTGGACTTATTGCTTTGAAAAGGTCGCGATATTAACCCATGTCCATTAGTTGTCACAACTCAATATTATACCAAACTAGAATACAAATACATAGTTACTTCAGAATATCAGTGTATGTATATACAATAATATTTACTGAACGGATACAATACATATATTATACCCATGTCTATTCGTTATATTGGTAATATTTCATCAAATCTGGACCAGTTAGTTTGCATAACATGTTTTATCAGTCATATTGTTGTTCATACTGTGACAAAGCCTGTTAAATTACAATATTGTCATTGTTATTGATAGATTTAATCAGTTTTCAGGTCTGTCTTTTAGGACCAAATAACTACTGTTGCGTTGCTTGTTATCTGTATTATTCTAAGTACAATATAGTTATTATACCATAGTTCAATTATGTCTGTATCTAGTATATATGTTCATACTTGTTTAGTTTAAATAGTTGCCCTACTTATCATTGTAACTACTTCGGGCTATATCACATATACACCGAAACCGATTCGGATTTAGGGCCGAAGTCTGTGTTTTCACCAAATTGGACCCGAATTTGTGGCTGAAACGTTTTTTTCAAATTATATCAAGGACAAAATGCTCAGCACAACATAGAGATTATATGATATGTTTAAAACTTATTTAACCATGTATATAAGCTGTCTTATTTAACACAAAGTCCTTACAGTTTTTTGAAACTTTGACCCATGTGAATTTTTTATTTATGTTCAACAAGTTGTGTTTGCAAAACAAGTTAAAATTTGTTTTTCACTGTTTCACACAAATGATAGAACGAGGAAAAGATATATGATTTGGCATGGAATGTACACTTCCTAGAAACTATGGAGCAAAGCAGACCAAACTAAAAAGTATATAATTCTTAATATCCGACTATTTCTTTTGCAACGCCGGTGCGAAATATCCAAGATTTCAGTACAAAGAAATGTTTAAAGATGTCTTCCTTTACTTACCTAAACCTAGCTTATAATTATGTACACCGGGCATTAAATCAGTTTAAAATTCATTTTTGCCAAGACAAAATTGTTGCATTGTTGCAGATTTTGCCACGTAGGCTTTCTGAGAATGTTATTAAATTTTTTTTGAGCATCGTTAAGTTTTGCCGTTAAGAACCTAGTGAAATTACATGTACAATCCTTATAACTTACACCCGTATGTGGCGTATGTGGTTGTAATTTGCATGTCTTTTACAAATTAAATTATACTACTAAGTAATACCGTTGCAGTCTTGTTTTTCATTGCTGGCATGAATCGGTTTGATTAATAAATTCTAACATGATTCTGCCGAAAAATACAGGTATACGTCACTGCTACCTTGATACTCGCACATGCGCACTTCTTACCTACACTAAGCACAATCACTAAATAGTTTTACTGTGCTGAAATTAAACCTGAATGTTAGTAAACACATGTATGTTATTCATAAAAATTAAATTCAACGTGGAATTTATATGTGGCAAGTATATATAGAAGATATATGTGTACATTTTGTTGCAAGCATGTGTATGGGCCACCTCATAAGTAAAGTAATTTCAGTTCCCAAAGAACACGTTAAAAACGTATAGATTTAAATGGCTGTTCGATTTTGCCATAAAATATTTCCCAGCAGCAGTGTTGCAAGATATGATCTTCTGCAAAAAAAATCCCGCATTTTTAACATTCGTGAAAATTTGAAGTAGATGCTTACACTTAAACACTGACTTGTTTGTGCTGATGGAGGGACATCTGTAACTTTTAAATATCTCCCTTTATTGATTTCTCTTGTCTGTAGCATAAATCCAAAAATGCTGGAGGAAATTCCTTCAAATTGCATATAATGAAAAAGGTTACTCAGGGGAGGTGCAATGCTAAAGAAACGCAACCCTATATTTCCTTTTTTTATTATCTCGCTTTATTGAATTTTCTTCGCTGGAGCATAACTGCAAAACTTTTAAAGGAAACTACATGAAACTTCATACAGTGATACAACACATGTATAAAAAATCATAACTCTACCTATTTAATTATCCCCCTTTGTTACATATTCGTTTTAGCTTGTCTGTTTCAGACAGATGGGCTAATGTCATAGCTTCCACAGCGTCCGTCGTCGACGTCGTCGTATATTTGATTAAGATGTTTTGTTAAAGTCTACTTTTTCTCAGTAACAATTAAGTAGAGCTTTGTAACTTTATATAGTTATCTGGTCAAATTGCATACAGTGACAGAGGTCATTAATTAAAAATGGAGTGCACAAGAGCCATTAAGCTATACTCAAATGTTGCAGTGTCTTGGAAAAAACAAACTTTACACTTGTCATATAAAAGTTGTTTCAGTCGAGTTGTGAATTTTATAGTTTTGCTGCGACTGTTACATAAAATGTATTGAAAGAAAAAAACATATTTAAGAAGTAAACAAAATTATACTAACCCAATGCAACTAAGCGATAATTAGCTTCTTTTGTTGATAATTATTACATTAAAGGAATATGTGCAAACAATTTTTTAAGTTTACAAGTAATGGTCTATTTTAAACAAATGCCAACAAACACATTTAATGACAATTGATACGAGAGACAACTGCATCCATTTAGAAGCGGTCTGTCAAGGCTCGCCTCGTGTCGTGAAAAAATGCAAAAGCAGGCTTGCTGTTTCTTACGATGCATATCCACGAGTAGAGGTAATGATAAACGCAAGCAAAGTTCTGCAATGTTACAAAACTACCAATACTGGAAATGCGTTGTTCGGATGGCCTCTTTATGTTGCTGTTATTAAAGAATCTGGTTTCAGTAACGTTCAAAATTCGAGTGCAGATGTCTTGGTCAAGCTTTCATAAGATGGCAAAGTTCTTGCGACTTACAAAGATAAGGATTTCGTTATTCTAAGAGATCTTGTTGTGTGTAAAGATGGTTCTGTTTCCAAGGTGCGCAAGAGGGAAACATGTCTTTTTATCAAAAAGTAAAAAAAAGAAGACCTTGCATAGAATGAAGAATATTTTTGGAAGATGTTTTGTCGTCTGCTACAGTGATGTCAACAAGTTTAGAATGACTGCAAATTTGATTCAAGATTATAAGATTGATTGAATCAGCTATGGACAGAACTTATCTAGTATATACATGAAATACGAGAAAAACTGTGATACTACGTATCACAGCGGGCCTAGAAACAAAGCTTTCATGTTAATATTTTGAAATTGGAGATGCAAATAAACTTTATAGACTTTATAGCATAGACGGAATAAATTTAGATTATAGGTTCATTTAAAGCAAACACTTGACTATCTGGTTTGTGTAGTTACAATTTAGTAACTGTTACTCATTTTCAGTGTATTATTTCTGACTTAAAAAGAAACCAAAACATATTCATGAAAAAGCTTTAAATAATCTTTACGCGCTTTCCGTTTTGTTTTCATCAGGATTTATTAGATTGTATATAAGATCCCTATTTTCATTCAGCGTTAATTAAAACAAAGTTAACGCAGCAATATTATAATATGTTCTACGCGATGTTCCATTAAGGTGATTTTCAGAATGTACAATACTATTCCTGCCTCTATCCTCACAAAATCGTTTGCAGATAAAATGTTTGTAAACAAAACAACGCACATTTTCGCGATAAATGAAAAGTCAGTGCATCCCGGCCAGTTAGAAAACTTTGGCTACCTGTCACTTTATTGCTCTAACATGCAATTACTGATTAAAATAGACAGTGAGCGACTGCACAGTGATACTTTTATTCAAAAACAAACTTAAGTGTGAATGTAAATTTTAAATAATAAAAATCGAGTGGACCCCCTTCATCCGATACCGGAAAATACCGACATGTTTGACCGATATCGGTTTTTATACTAGCCGAACAAAAAAAACTTTTCACTACTAATTACACGGTTATATAAGCATATCAAATAATTTGACGTTAACATGTATAACAGATAGAAATATCAACTTTTTCACAATTTTAAAGCTACACAATGAATAGTGGTTTTACCCATTCTTTATCGTACCTTCCTACTAGTAGGCGATTTTTATAACATTTTGTTCAAAGAACTATACACTACTTCACCTACATGATACATTTTCCATCCATGTATTAAATATAGCGTGCCGCTGCTGCGGCCCGCAATAAGTAGACATATTTGTGTAATTTTAAGATATCATCAAGAACAAACAGGTATTTTCTGTGTTATTTTTGTTGCATGTGTTTCTGTAGATTGGGCGAAATATTTGTAATCGTGCCTCTGGCAGGCGACGTCCTCCAATCTCATCACAAACTTATGCGGCAAATTTCTATAACCAGCCAAATAGTCCATGGCTACCAAAATAATTGCCATTGAACTGCTAACATTGCACTGATTAAACACTTGACTGTATAATTCCAATGTGTTTTGGTATCAAAAAAGTTTCAAAAATATTTAAGAGTTTATAGTTTTAATAGTTATTTATTTTATGTTTTCCAGAATTATAGAGTTTTCTCAGTGAAATAAAAGTTATAATCCACAGTATTGAAACAGTGGATTACCATTTTTATTTTCACTGTTTTTGCCATCTTTAACCCGGATTTACGTCAAAAAGTATACCGAGCGTAATTAATGCTGGAAACCAAGCGACGATGACGTCGTTAAAATGACATCATTTGCGCTATGTTTTCTGATGACCTTTCCCGTGATTTTCGTTATTTATAGAAACAAACTCAATAAAAGTAGAGTTTTAACCATGAAATAAACAGAATTTTTTTGATATCGGTGTAATATGACGTCAATTTCACTCGTGAACACCAAAAGTTGTGATTTTCACTCGTGGCTGTGCCACTCGTAAAAATATCACGTTTGGTGCCAACTCGGTGAAATTATAACGTGTTCTTACATCGAAACCTACAATTATACTCTATAACATAGACAAATTCGATAATAAACTGGTCAGATCGCTCTAAACACACTGGTGCTATTGCTTTCTACATAATTTTAACTGTACATCGTTATCTTTGAAACTCTTTCTACAATCTTTACAGATTCTAGATACAGTGCAACGTTTCTTTGCAGTACAATATAGAGTAAACATGAGGAGTCTGAGAAATGTACCAGACAAAAACTAAGCAAAATTACGAAAGTTTCCCTGCAGTCTGTCGAGTGAAAGAGATAAACGCATTTAAACGATATGCATGTATTGTAAATGGATTTACCTCAGTTGAAGTTAGCTGTGTTTACTTTGTATAATTAAACTTGATACATCATAGTTCATACATTAGGGTTTACAAATTCAGTTCGTAGTACATAATGTGTGACTTTAAGCCTTGTGCAGTTATATTAAGAAGATTGTCCTACTGGTAGTTTACACACTCTGTCGAACATTTTTGATAGTATCATAGGATGAGTTGATGTCATTTTCGCTAGTTCTGAATTTTCAAAAGAAGTAAGCCATGTACCCCCATCTTCCGTTAGAAACTGCCAATTTTATCACTTAAAGAATCACATCGGTAGCAGGGCACGAATCAATGACAACCAACTAAGTCAGAGATATAAATCACTCGACAAAGGAAGCCAGTCAAACAATAGACAATTTATGCATTTATACATGACGTAGTCATGTTCATGAAAACGTCAGGACCAAAGTAAAAGTTAAATAGCTGTTATATTTACTAGTGTCATATACAGACAGACATATTCAAAACAAAGCTAAGCTTTGCCGTTTACCTTTCAGCGTTCCGTTGTGATTTTCTGATTTCCCGACTAACATAACATAACCCTCTGAGAATTCGTGTACATAATGCCACTGAAGACTTACAAAGATGGAGGGGGAATTCCATTCAGTTTATGGAAGTTGACGGCATCAGATACCCGTATGTGGAAGGGGTAGATCAGGACAACATTGTCCGTGCTGCACGCGATGCTAAAGCACGTGATGACGATGTCGTGTTAGTGACCTATGCGAAATCAGGTTAGATATGCAAATCTCTCTTCCAACGTTTTTAATGTATAAGCAGTTTAATTCTGATGGGTCTGCATTTTCCTTTCATATTTTGTACTGCAACAAGTTTATGAGCCGGAAACACTGTGCAATCGTTTCAAACTTGATCTATGATGCTTATCATTGATTTGGCTTTAGGGTCAAGAGCTCAAGGTAGACAAACATGGACCCAATATTCATGTATACAATACCGTTGGTTCTAAGTTTGAGCCTGATTTTATATAAATAATATATATGATAATATTGATGTATGTCGCCTTCACATCTAACCTATTTTAAAATATCAATGTATTTATAGCCTTCAAAATCTAACTAGTACCATATGCATTGAAATTCATAATTCTTTGTAGTATAGCCCATTTTAGGTCCACTGATATAGTTTACTCTTTTGTTTGTGGCTGGGAACGGTCGTCTTTTGTCGCAATTTAGGCACCGAATGCAAATAAGAATACGGAGACGATACCGATAAAAGTTTGGTTCTTCCGGATAGAAGTACTCACTTTCACAGTTCTGCTGACTAGAAATCTTCGAATTTAGGACTAGTTCATCATACATTTACTACTCTAGTAAGCAGTTTTGTCCGGAAGACGAGTCTGAATCAAACTTTTAACGGTCACTGATTGAAAAATGCAGACTGCTATTTCAAGTAGCATTTTATAGGTTTAAAAGAACTTGCTATAGCGCACAAAATTTATTTTTAGACTGCTTCCTTAAGATTATGGTATAAGGCTGTAAAGGTCATATACATTGATGCTTTAAAATCAGGCTCAAAATTTTGGTTCATGGTACTTATATGTATATTTGGTCATCGACCGTCGGTCGCCTGTGCCTCCCTGATTTTAGGGTTTCGTGAAGTTTTAAACTTATAATTATTGCAACGTGTTTCCGGTTCATAAACTTATTACTAAGAATTTTGTTAAGATGTTTCTCCTCAGATACGCGTTTCAAATTCAATACAAGAGAACATTAATTAATTGTGTCAACCTTCATAACATTTCAAACAAGGTACACACTGGACCTGGGAGATACTGTCCATGCTATGTAACGGAAATGCAGAAACTATTCCGACAATAAAACAAATGCATATGATCGAAGCCATTTCTTCAGATGACCTGACGCCACTTCCGTCTCCAAGAGTTCTCAACACTCACTTCCGCTTCAACGACTTACCAACAGATATGCTGAAGAAGAAAACAAAAGTAGTTCTTGTACACCGCAATCCGAAGGATGTAGCTGTATCTTTTTATCACCATCATAACAAATTGGATTCATTGTATCAATACAGGGGGACCTGGAATGAGTGGCTGCCCCTGTTTTTTGAAGGAATAGGTAAGTCCTTTAGTTGATATATATGGCCCTCTCTATCTATCATAGATCATTACTCTTATATATGTGATAATTGTTCATTTCGTAACAGCGTTTTATGTAGAAATGCAATACAATTTTGTTGTTTGTTGTGTTAAATGTAAACTTTATTCGAAAATTAATTGTCCCCTTATCCGTGACATTCCTAATATCTCAGAAAAGTAACTACATAAGCAAAAAGGCGAAGAAACTATTTTTCGTGCAAAAAAAAATGATACGTGTATTTCCTTTATAACGGTACTGTATGTTTCATTCCTGTTCTTATTATATATTATATTCTGGAACTAAAATTCTATTTCATGTTGTAAGAAAAATGATATGAACAAACATATTGACGTCACATTTCTTTATGTTGACTTATAGACCATAAACAATCAGATGTTTCTATGTACGAACATTTCAGTGGACGTTAACTCTTGGTTTGATTACGTCAAGGACTGGGAAAAGGCAATTGAAGAACATCCAGACTTCCCGATACACGTCATGATGTTCGAAGACATGATGGAGGTCAGTTGATATATGGCAGCTGTAGATAAATAACGAAAGAAAAACAGGCGATCTGGTTTACCATTTTAATATTTCTTCTTTCCACTCGTTAGTTGAAATCCGTCGGACTGTCAGAAGTCATTTAACTTTTTTAAAAAGTTCGAATTTATGTGGGTTCAAATTGTGTCTGTCCTTAAACAACGTTTAATCTGTTTTGCCAACTATTTTCTGTCACAGCCACTCTATAAATGCTAGGGAATCTATTGCACTAGTTCATTAGTCAGAACGCACAGAAACAATGAAAACACTCCTGTTTAGAGTACCCAGACAAGCTTCGTACTAGTAAGAATACACGTATACTTTGTGTTGATAAAAAAACATATAGAACATAAAAAATAAAGACATTTAATTCGGCTGGGATCACAGCACATCCTTTGTACCATTCGAGCACACACATGTGACCCTCTGTTCTCAGCAGAATTCCCTAATTACTTGTTGGACTTGTTGCCGCCATTTAAACACATGTTACTTCTAAATATACTGTTGAATGCAGTATCCATATACATGTAACTTTTTTTCCTAAAAAAAGAAGCATACCTGGAATTTGCATGCACTGATTCAGTTATTTCATTTCGCGAACTCTTATTTATTGCTACACAGGATCTTTTCCGAGAAGTAAAAAGACTAGCAAAGTTTCTCGGTGTGAAAGTTACCGATGAGTTGTGCCAAAATATAGCCGATAAATGTCAATTCGAAAACATGAAAAAAGACAAGAAAGGACTAGAGAATGATTTCTGGACAAACGCATGGGTAAACAAGAAACCGGAGTTTTATAGAAAAGGTATTATAATGAGGCTTCTCTAAGTCTGACTGTGATATTAAGTCATTTTAAATCTGACCTAATTCAAAAGTATCCACAGTTATAGAAATCAATTGAATGTATTCAGGCATCCAGTTGAAATAGTGCGGTAAACAACGGGGGTAGTCTTATTTTTTTTAATTTTACTTCGGTGATTATTACACTTTTATAACATATTGTTAAACTGATTCTCAAACTCTTCAAATTACAAGCTCCTTAAACATATGTTAATATTCTTTGGAAATAACATGCCCTTTCTCCTACGTATAACTTGAATGATTGCTCTCATTTTCATTGTTTGTGGTTTGCTCCGATTAAATGTGTATGCAGGTAAGACTCTCGTTTGGTTCCTTGGGACAGCCTATGTGTGCAGATAACCACATCACTACTATATCCGGACTGGTAATCAACTTGTGCTTATAAAACCAACACAGAGAAGTCTAACGAGTGCCATGCCGGTTCACAACAAAAGTGTAAAGAATTTGACAACTGCATAATACTAAATATTTTTAAGGTTCAAGTCCTTGCCTCTTTTACCGAGGCACAAATACATTGCCAATTGTTTACCATCTACACTACCACGGCCGTGTATCTTTTAAACATATTTTTGTTTATTTTCTGTTTTTAGGAGTTGTCGGTGATTGGAAGAACTATTTTACCGTGGCCCAAAATGAACTGTTTGATCATCTATATGAAGAGAAAATGGCGGGAAGCAAACTAAAATTCCGGTTTGAAATTTGATAGAACTCTTTCATCGAGAAGTTGACGTATTTTAATCCTTCGTATATTGTTTTGCAACGTTTTATTTACTGAACCTTAAACAGGTTCTTTACGTTACATCTATGTGTGCAATCTGTATATAATAAGTTGATGTGATTGAAATTGTGTGTAATAAATCATACGTTCAAAATGGCTAAAACTATCTTTTCAAGGTTAACTTATATCACGAGTTCTGTAAATGAAAACTAATTGACTTATATCAAATTTGTAAACGTAAAAATAGTAAATAATAATACGAGTATAGCCTCTTGTCTTTGTATTAAGTAATTTACATTGCGTGTTATATCTAGTTTAATACCATCGCACAGACACTGCATGGACTAATTCTAAGGGTATCTTAGTTTTTCGATATTGGTAAATTGCTTGTTTTTTTTGTACTGAAATGATATCGAAACTTATTCACTGTTGTAATATACAAGGTAAATGTATCATAATAAATAGCAATTCAATTAAAAGTACATTTTGGACTTTCAACGAGGTGCTTCTTACTAATACCCCCATTGTTTGATGCTGTCATAACGCCATATCAGCGCATCCATCAAGGATAAAGCTTTTCATATTTATTAACATCAGACTGAATCAGTCCACTACTTAAAATAAAACAAGACCATGTATGATGTGTTAAATGTACCGATATGATATGTTAAATGTACCGATATGATATGTTAAATGTACCGATATGATATGTTAAATGTACCGATATGATAATAAGGTATAAATTAGACAGCTGCTGTACGCTGTCTTCTATCAGCGACTTGGAATTATATCAATTTAAACCCGGACACAAGTCTGTATAGTTATCGGTAATGAACCGGAACGAAAACATTCAAAGATTCAATTTCAAAGCTACCGTCACCGAATCTTCCTATTTTCAGCCCATTGTTGACACAAACTATAGCCAGTAAGACGGAATCTCACAAAGGTAGTAAAATAACAAAATAGAAAATATTCATAAAAAAGAGAATTTATGTGGAACAATGTTTCAAAAGAGATAGTTTTGAAATCGAATGTATTCTGTAGCCATGCTGGCTGCCAGTTTAATTAAAATAACAAAATAGAAAATATTCATAAAGAAGAGAATTTATGTGGAACAATGTTTCAAAAGAGATAGTTTTGAAATCGAATGTATTCTGTAGCCATGCTGGCTGCCAGTTTAATTAGTTTCTCTGACCAGGTTGTGCCATAATCATCTGAATATAGTCAAGTAAAAGACACAGACGATGAAAAGGTTAATAATTGCTCCTGTTTGAAAAACTACCATAAAGATTGATGAAGCTATATAAGGGGTGGTTAACTCTCCCCACCACCACAAAATGAGGTAAAAAGAAAGTATAGTAACTATCACGAAACCAAACAAAAATGTTCATGAAAATCAAGGAGGCACAGAACAGTTTAACTTTAGTTACTGAAAATCGAGATTTTCGCCAACTTATAAACGTTCTATAGACTACAATTTTGTAACGACAATTCGTGTAAACGGTAGCCTCAACACCTCTACTGGTTACTACATTGCCCGATTTTTGAAAGTTCTTCACAAAAAATAAAACAAAATTTACAAAAATCATACTCACATTTCTTGTCTATTTGGTAGAACCCCACCACCTCGGATGTGTGATCCCCACAATTGTTTTTCATTTTGAAGTGGGGGGGGGGAGAGTTAACCACCCGTGTATATACATTTTTCTTTTTAGACTGTAACTCTGTTTTACATTAAAGACGTCGTGCGCAAGTACCGGGCCAACACCTTGAGGTTACAGACTATGAGGCACCACTTCAGAGGTACATGTATTCGTCACATACGAGTGACAGCTCTTGTTTCACAATGGTACTTACACATGCTTTTCGGAAGTATTATGAAAAAAATATGGTGTAACGATCAGTTGATATGATTCACAGCCAAGAAGAAAAATGTGAATCGGCTGTTATAATATCCAATTTATACAATCAATGATTATGTAATGATCATACCTCATGCATTTTCATTACATATAATTAATTCATTAAACTTATTGTTGATTTACATCCAACAAAAATGAGGTTCATTCAGGTCAAATCGTCAGCAGATAAATACGAGTGAGTGATATCAATCATAGAGGTAGAAGACGAGGAAATATTGGCATACGCCGACTGGGGGAATCACAAGACAAAACTTGTTGATTTCAAACACACTGTGGTGAAAGACGAAATAAGTCTAAATGGACCGTGGGATCTTACCTGCCTTCCGGATGACCATTTTGCAGTTATTGTCGATACAATTCCTTTCGTTCAAGAACGGACTGTCAGAGCGTCGCACTTTCTCTGTTCAATGGTCATGTCGTTGAATTATATATAGCAAGAACAGACTTGTTGTTTCTTACGTAGTAGATCCACGAGTAGAGATAATAACTCCCGATGGCAAAGTTCTGCAATGTTTCAAAACTGACAACACTGGAAATACGTTGTTCAAATTTCCTCTTCATCTTGCTATTAGCAGTGATGCAAGCTTCATTTACGTGGCAGATGCGAACACAAAGTCCGTGCTCATGCTTTCATCTGATGGTATAGTTCTTGTGGCTTACAAGAGTAATGAATACACATTTGGTTGTTTTTAAAGATGGTTGAATTCGGCATAGTACGATTACCAGCAATATTTCACCTGGTCCTCCCGAATGATTGCCCTTTAATTGCTAAAATTTCACCGAATTAGAAGTGTTGACTACATGTGTTAAACTGTAATACTTTCATTATCGGATGATCATCTAAAAATAACAAAATGTTTAAGGATGTTACATCATAGACACGTTCTATAACCAGTCAGATCACCTAATGGACCCTGGACTCCTTACTTTGAAAAGTTCACGAAATATACACATGTCTATTCATTTGGCATGTTGTCAAGCCTATTCAATATAAGTGGGCTACATGTAATCCTGAAAGTCCTGCATTAGCACCGCGTTCACAGGTCTATATCGTATACCTGTCATAAATACTTAATCCTGATTGGCGGATAGCGTTAACGTGCCGGGTCCGCAAAAGTATGTGTAGACCTGGAAAATGACAGTAGACCTGCACGGATTTTAAGACGTCATTTCTGTTATATTATCGCATGGTCTTCATTATTCTTTATGAGGTATACGATAAAATAATTAAAGACAAATGTTTCGGTCAATACATAGTTTTGTGGACCTGTGAAAAAATTATATTGATCTCGGACTTCGTCCTCGGTCAATATCACTTTTAACAGGTCCGCAAAACTATGTATTGACCTCAAAATTAGTCTATAATTGTATAATCTAGGTGTCCTATTCCTTTAGCCAGACCTGTCCTCATGCCAAGATAGTCCTACACACGATCAATAAAAAAAGTTTGTAAAACAGATATGTTTTTCTTATGATAAGTAAAATACACCATTATTATATATTCCAAATTTATTAAAATATTTACAACTATGTAGGTCATCTCATAAGCTAATGTCGCCTTTGTATTTCAGTACAAAACAATGGACTGTTTGGGATACGACGAATCAAAAGAAAGTTGTCTTAAAGGTCATTGACATCGTGTATCTGAGAGCTTTGTAGTACACAGATTGATAAAACGCAGTCGGACTTTACCTATTAAATGGGTTGATATCACTTAATTTATGGTGTCTATGTTGTACCACGATTATATTTAGTGTATGTAACTATTTTTAAATAAAAATGTTACTGCATAGTTTAAGCATTTATTTTTATACAAAAACTATCGAACCGTAGTATGTAATGTGTAACTTAAAAACCTTTAGCGTTTTATTTAAAAACTGTAGGATTCTTTTTCTTATACGATAACTTGGACATTTATCTTGTTTCTTGTAGATAAAGGTAAGCTAAAATTTTGTATAGTAGGACAGCATTTCTTGATGACCTGCTAATAATCTAAATTTGCCTTTTAACATTGTATTTCATCCAGGCATTATAAAAGTTGCTTTTAAGTTATCATCATCATCAATTTTGTCGTAAAAACATAATCATTAGCATAGTTTAAACAACTAAACTTTTTGAAAAGAGACGAACTGGAAGAGTGATTATGAAACATCTTTTAATAAGCGTCTCCGTGACTTTGAGCACAAAGTGTTTTTCACCTCCAGCATTTTACAAATTTAAAAGAAAAAGGTCGAGGTTTTAATAAAAGCGTTTTTATCTCTTGCAGAGAATTTTTAGACTCATATTTATAAAGTCTTTATAAAACGTTACAACACTATACTGATCAAAAATAGTTGAACACGAAAAAGGAGCGTAAGATACCCGATTCCGACATTATTTAAAAACAAACAGTTCAAAAGATTTCTATTTAGCTGCGCAGGGTTGTATCAATGTGCACAATCGTCCACGGCGTCTGTGATTTTTTCAATCGAGAGAGTTTTTTTAAAAACTAGCTATTCAGTTAGACAAAATGTGCAAAATAAAAGCGAAGTCCCTTGTATATATGCATGCATTTAAATACTAAATGCATACTCGAACGGCACACTTGCGAGATATCCCACCCTCAACCCGTTGTGTCGGATATAAGGAAAAGCATTTTCGTGCTTTGTAATTGTCAGCTGGTCTAGGTGCAGCAAAAGGTCTCCGTTAGCCTTAATGCTTCTAAAGTTTCTTTTCACTTTCAAACCTTTTTCTACCAACGGACAGGGTCTCATATGCCGGATAAAGAATGAGGAGAAGGTCAAAATGATAGTGAAGTCGTTCATACGTGTATTTCACATGAGTACAGCTCTTGAACACATTTTTGAAATGTTCACTTTTTCACGAAATATTTCATGGTACAAGAACAATACCATGCTTTTGAAACTGCAAATAACGTCAAATACTTTTTATAAAATGACGTATCTAACAATATCTTACACTAGAATAACAATAACAACCGCAGTTTCAATTTATAATGCAGGTGTAGGTCAACTTTTATCAGTCCTTGTGAAGATTGACCTACTGGTAGTTGACACACTCTGGTTATGGTCACGGCCGTACATGATTGATAGGTTGAAGTGATTTAAGTGAGTTCTTAATTTTTAATGAAATAAGGTTTCGAAAAGAAGTTATTTAAGCTATGCATTACGTTTCAACTTAATATTTACTGAAAAGTGTTATATTTTTCCTCTGTGATACAGTTGAGTTTTTACAGCATTTTTAGGTAAGCAAAAGTTTTGTTTAAACAATTCTTATATTTCAAAGCAGTTTCAAGTAACTATGTAAAATATGTAGCAAATTGTTAATTTTCTTGCATACGATTGAATATAACATATAATAAACGGGAAAAACACTATATGGTAGGGTTTTCTTCATGTTAAATCCAACACCAATCGCACATTGATCTAAAATAAATACAGACAAATTGGGTCATACTATAAAAGAGACTATTGTGTCAATGCAAGGAACAGTAATTATACCAGATTACTTGATATCTAGAATAACACCAGAAACCAAAATAAATAAAATGCTTTACAATATAGAGGTGAAAAAGGTAAGCATGCACGAAAATAATACAAAAATGGGAGGAAGAAAATGTATTTTTATTAACATTTCAATATACAATAGACACTTAAATAAGAGAATTCCAATACAAATATATAATGAGAATTATTCCAAATAATGTTTTCCTGTTTAAATATAAGATAGTTCCGAGTAATTTTGTGACTTTTGTTCTATGGCTCCAGAAACTGTTCAACACTTGTTTTGGGAGTGTGAAATAATCCAACAGTTTTGGGTGAAAGTTCATAAATACTTTACAATTAAAGGATATGAAACTGCTCCATTGACATTTGAAACTATTTCTTTTGGTTAATTAGAGCACTAATAAGAAGGGGAGAAATTAAATATCGCTAATTTACTGGTTTGATAAAAGAAAAAGAAACTATCGAAAAGAAAGTATTTCGAAAAAGAAATTTTTTTTCGTATTTTTTGTAAAAAAAGTGAAAAACGAAACTATGAAAAGAAATCTTATTTCGTAAAAAGAAATGTATTTCGTAATTACGAAAAAGATTTCGTTTTTAGAAAAACATTTCGTTTTCACGAAATAACATTTCGTTTTACCGCAATTATTATTTGAAATGTATTTCGTTTTTACGAAATTTTATTTCGTTTTTACGAAATGTATTTCGTAATTGCGAAATAAGATTTCGAAAAACGAAATAACATTTCGTAAAAGAAATAAATGAATTACGAAATACATTAAAAGAAATCTTATTTGTAAAAAGAAATAACATCGTACGAATTTTCGTTTAAATAAGATTCGTTTAAATATTTGTAATAAAATGATTTCGTTTTACGAAATAAATATTTTCGCAAAATGATCTTATATTTAAAAACGAAACTTACCTTTCGTAGAATTTGAGCATTGTGATAACGTCTGTGAAAAGCCGTGAACACGGGACATTTTGTGTCGTTGGGCCGGAATCGTGATTTTTAAATGGGTAAGTTTTGCCTAAAAAATAGCAGATCGGAAAGGTGGTACATGCTTACGACATTGACCCAAAGTTACATGCCAGCAAATCTGTATGCAAACACCTTCTTCGAAATTTGAGCAAAACCTGCTTTTGGGTGGTTTTGCACTTTTACCGTTAATCCTCTTCATTCAACTTGCATTACTTTCACACGCATCGATGTCTGAAACAGCCGACTAGCTACGGCCATGCAGGAAAGAAGGGCATCCGTAAGAGTCGTTTCTTCAGAAGTGTGCGATTTACCATATAAAATACACGAATCTGTATACTGACTTGGGTTGTTACTAAATCAGCCATTTTTTTGGAGCCGGTTCGTTACGTTGTGGGCATTATCGTTAAATTGGAGCCAGTGCGTTTTGCCGATACAGTGTGTGAATGTTTGTGTATTATTTGAACAATAAAATAAAATTAGAACATGTAATAGCAACGATGAGAAATAAAACTGACATATGTAACCAAAAAAGGAGGGAGTTTATGTCATAATACAAGCTAGATAGATAAACAAAACATATTTAGTAACATTTTCAAAAGCAGAACATTTCGAGCCTTTTTAGCTCTTCTTGTTTACTTCCCTTTTTCTTCTTCTTCTCTTTATATTTTTCAATAATAAAAATAAAATCCTTGAAGTATGTGAACTGACATTTCGGGTTTTTAAATATAGTGAATAGTAACCATAGATTATAATGTATGCTTGAATATTAGATAAGAATTGTAATACAGTATTTGAAAAAAATGTACTGAAAGGAAATAAAAATGGTAAAAACCAAAAGAGAAAGACTACATGTGTACATGGAAAGACAAAAGGGGTTCAATGCAATCTCAGATGGAAACACGTTTGTTTATTTTTATATAAATTAGACATCAGTCATAGGTTAATAACTCAGTGATTTCAGAAACATAGAATACTGGACGCTTTATGCATCTGTACAAGACGTATTCATGTTCACGCAAACTTACAAATTATGAGCTGTGATATGTATTAGTGTAATATACAGACAGACATATTCAAAACAAACTAACCCTTTGTCGTTTGCTTTACAGCTTTCTGTTTTGAATTTCTGATGTTTCGAGTTACATAACATAAAATTTGTGTACGCAATGCCACTGAAGACTTATAAAGATGGAGGGGGAAATCCCATCCGGTTTATGGAAGTTGATGGCGTCAGATACCCGTATGTGGAAGGGGTAGATCAGGACCACACCGTCCGTGCTGCACGCAATGCTAAGGCACGTGATGACGATGTCGTGCTAGTGACCTATGCGAAATCAGGTTTGAAGTTCAAGTCTCTCTTCAAAATATTTTAATGTATAAGCAGTTTGATTCTGATGATTCAGTCTTTTCCTTTCATATTTTGTACTGCAACAAGTTTATGAGCCGGAAACACTTTGCAATCGTTTTAAACTTGACCTTTCAAGTTTAACATCGATTTCGGCTTTATGATCAAGGGGGCACGGACGCGGACCCAATACTCATACAAATACAGTTGGCTCTAATATTGAGCTTGATTTTAAAATATCAATGTACATCGCCATCACAGCCTAACATATTTTAAATTATCACTGTTTGTCGCCTTTACAATCTAACTGATACCATAACAGTTGAAACAAAATTGTGGGCAATATAGCACATTTACGGGCCACTACGTGGTTAAGTAGATCTAGTCTACACTTTTCAATCTGTGGATTGACACGGTCGTCTTTTGTCGCAATTTGAGCGCCGAATGCAAACTAGAATTCGGAGACGATACCGATAAAAGCTTGAGGATGTGCTCACTTTCACATTTCTGCTTACTTGGAATCTGCAACGAAGTTTTTAATTTACATCGATTGTATAACAAGTTCTTGCAACTTATTATATCTTAACTACTCTATTAAGGACTCCTGTCCGAAAGACGAGTCTGAAAGAAGCCATTGTCGGTCACAGATTGAAAACTGCAGACTACTTTTGCATGTGACCCTTATGCGTTTAATAGAGACTGCTATAGCGCACAAAATTTATTTTCTAATCTGCTTCCTTAAGTTTTATGGTATCAGGATGTAAAGGTCACGAAGATTGATGCTTTAAAATCGGGCTCAAAATATGGGTTCATGGTACCTGTATGTATAATAGGTCATCGTTCGTCGGTCGACCGTGCCTCCCTGATCCTACGGTCCCGTGAAGTTTCAAAGTTAAAACTATTGCAAAGTGTTTTCGGTTCATGAACTTATTGCTAACAATTTAGTTTAAATGTTTCTCCTCAGATACCTTTTGGTGCGTTAGTTATGACACGCGTTTCAAATTCAAAACAAGAGAACACTAATTTTATTTTGTCAACCTTCGTAACATTTCGAACAATTAACTTAATAGGTACACACTGGACCTGGGAGATAGTGTCCATGCTATGTAACGGAAATGCCGAAACTATTCCAACAATAAAACAAATGCATATGATCGAAGCCATTTCTTCGGATGACCTGACGTCACTTCCGTCTCCAAGAGTTCTCAACACTCACTTCCGCTTCAACGACTTACCAACAGATATGCTGAAGAAGAAAACAAAAGTAGTTCTTGTACACCGCAATCCGAAGGACGTAGCTGTATCATTTTACCACCATCATACCAAACTGGATTCATTGTATAAATACAGGGGGACTTGGAATGAGTGGCTGCCCCTGTTTTTTGAAGGAATAGGTAAATCCTTTAATTGATATATATGGCCCTCTCTATCTATCATAAATTATTACTCTTATACATGTTATGATGTTAACTTTGCTAGCACATGTTTTCCTGTTCATTCGTTACAGCGTTTTATGTAGATTTGCAATCACATTTTGTTGTTTGTTGTGTTCAAATGGTTTAAATTGTCCCCTTATCCGTGACATTACTAATATTCCAGAAAAGTAACTACACAAGCACAAAATGGAAGAAACTGTTTTTCGTACAAAAAATTAATATGTGATTCTCCTTTATAACGGTATTGTATATTTATTCCTGCTGTTAAAGAAAATAACCTTGATCTAGTAATGTATTGCATGTTGTAAGAACAATGGTATGAACAAACTAATTGACGTCCAATTTCTTTGTGTTGACTTATAGACCATAAACAATCAGATGCCTCTGTGTACGAACATTTCAGTGGACGTTAACTCTTGGTTTGATTACGTCAATAACTGGGAAAAGGCCATCGAAGAACATCCAGACTTCCCGGTACACGTCATGATGTTCGAAGACATGAAAGAGGTCAGTTAATATATGGCAGCTGTAGGTAAATAACTAAAGACAGGCGATCTGGTTTATCATTTTAATATTTTCTTCCACTCGTTAGTTGAAATCCGCAGGACTGTCAGAAGTCATTTAACTTTTTAAAAAGTTCGAATTTATGTGGATTCGAAATGAGTCTGTCCTTAAACAACGTTTAATCTGTTTTGCCAACTACTTCCTGTCGCAGCCACTCTTTAAATGCTATGGAATCTATTACATGTACACTAGTTCACTAGTCAGAACGCACAAAAATAATCAAAACACATCTGTTTAGAGTACCCATACATGCTTGGTACTAGTAAGAATACACGTATACTTAGTGTTGGTCGAAACATATAGAACCAAAAAGATAAAGACATTTAATTCGGCTGGGATCACAGCACATCCTTTGGACCATTAGAGCACACACATGTGACACTCAAATTTCATGTTGGGCCGGTTGCCGCCATTGAAATACATGTAACTTCTAAACATACTGTTGAATACGGTATCAATATACATGTAACTATCTTTTTCCTCAAAAAAGAAGCATACCTGAAATTTGCATACACAGTTATTACATTTCGCGAACTCTTATTTATTGCTACACAGGATCTTTTCCGAGAAGTAAAAACACTAGCAAAGTTTCTCGGTGTGAAAGTTACCGATGAGTTGTGCCAAAATATAGCCGATAAATGTCAATTCGAAAACATGAAAAAAGACAAGAAAGGACTGGAGAATGATTTCTGGACAAACGTCTGGGTGAACAAGAAACCGGATTATTATAGAAAAGGTAATATAATGGGGCTTCTTTAAGTAAGGACAGATTAATCTAACTGTGTTATTAAGTCATTCCAAATCTAATCTAAATCAAAAGTATCCACCATCATGGGAATCAAATGAATTTGATAACATCTTGGAAAACTGATTCTCAAACTCCTCCAATTACAAGCTCCTTAAACATATGTAAATATTCTTCGGAAATTACATGCCCTTTCTCCTACGTATAACAGGAATAATTAATTTCACTTTTTGTGGTGTGCTCCTGTTATCCGTGCATGCAGGTGTGACTCTCGTTTGGTTCCTCGCCACAGCTTAAGTGAACAGATAAACACATCACTACTATATCCGGACAGGTAATAAAGTTTACACCTAATTGCATATAAAACCAACGCAGAGAAGTCAAACGAGTGCAGAGAAGTCTATCGAGGCACAAATACATTGCCAAATGTTTACACTTCTGGTACCGAGGGAAAAAAAAAATTGCCAAATGTTTACAGACAATATAACCATGGCCGTGTATCTTTTAAACATAATGTTTGTATATTTTCTGTTTTCAGGAGTTGTCGGTGATTGGAAGAACTACTTTACCGTGGCCCAAAATGAACAGTTTGATCAACTGTATAAAGAGAAAATGGCGGCAAACAAACTAATATTCCGGTTTGAAATTTGACAGGACTTTTTCAACGAGATATTGACGTATAGTAATCCTTCATATATTGTTTTCAACGTTATATTTAATGTACCTTAAGCAGGTTCTTCTTTGCGATTTATTACATCTGTATGTGCAATCTGTATGTAATAAGTTAATGTGATTGAAAATGAGTGTAATAAATCATACGTTCATCATGACTAGAAGTATCTTTTCAAGGTAAACTTGTATCACGAGTTCTGTAAATGAAAACTAATTGACTTATACCAAGTTTTTATACGTAAAAACGAGTACAGTCTTTTTACTTTGTATTAAGTAAATTGCATTGCGTGATATATTCAATTTATCATACCATTGCACAAAAACTGCATGGACTACTTTTAAGTTTTCTATATTGGTATATTGCTGATTTGGTTTTTTCGACTGTAATGATATCGAAAGTCATTCACTTTTGTAATAAACTATGTATGTGCATCATATATAAAATTAAATGAATAAAAAGTACATTTTGGACTTTCAACGAGGTACATTGATTCTTCTACTGATATCCCTATCGTTTGGTGCTCTCATAACACTTTATCAGCGCATCCATCTAGGATAAAGCTTTTCATATTTATTCACATCAGACTCAAAACCTCGTATGGTTTGTTAATCGACCTGTTTGTCATATGTACCGCGGTTATGGTAATAAGGTATTCATTAGACAATTGACGTTGTTTTCTATCAGCGACTTTTAAAACTCGGACAGAAGTATGTGAGTATTTGGAAACAAAACCAATATTGAAAAGACTAACTTATAGAATAACGTGATGCTTTATCGAAGGATGTTTTATCATACTGGCCATTTTATATACACCGAACCCGAACCAAATACGAACCGACAAATTTTAGAATACGCTACAGCTATCGGTAATGAGCCGGAACGAAAACATAAAAAATCAATGTTAAAGATTCGGTCACCGAATTTTCCTTTTTTTACCTCCTTGTTGGCGCAAAATACAGCCAGCAAGGCGGAATCTCACAAAGGTAGTCCGATTACAAAATAGAGATGTTTTTTTTTAAAAAGAGAACTGATGTGAGACAATGTTTTAAAAGAAGTTAAATGCGTGGCCGTTTATACCATGAACAGATATCATAACACACAAGTGTGATCGATGCATTTGTATGGATTTTGATAAGTAATATAAACATAAGATAAACTATCGACATTAAATTGAATTAAGATAAAGATACATGTAAGTACAACAGATCTAGCATTATGGAACTTTCTTGTCGAAAAGAAGATTTACAAAGTTTGGCCTCTGCTACGTGTTAATCGGAAAGAAATGACCATTTTTATCAGCAATGTTCTGGTGACAGGCAACATGTGGAAGCATTTGGATTTTGCCAAAACTGCGAATAGTATTTATGTGCTACATGTATCAGGTTCATCGGAAATTTTAAACAGAGCAAGCATCATGTAGTTCTTAATAAGAATGCGTGTCAGCAAACAAACATCAACCAGCGAAGGTGGCAATTGGAAAGCAATCTGTGAAAAGCACGTCACTGAATTTGTGAAGTTCTTCTGAAAAGAGCACGACTTTGTAGGGTGTGGTGACTGATTGATTCTTGGACACAAATCATGTAGAATTTATTACATTCCAGACAAAGCAGAGAATTTCGTAACGAGAAATCAGTTAAGTTCATTGGTGAAAGAAATAGATAGACTCATATCTGCCTTTTAGGAAGCGAAGGAAAAAATTACAAAGGCAGAAGGAGATGTCCCTATGAAGACGCTGTGAGGGATGTAAAACAGTTTCAACGAGAGGCTGATGCTTATTTAACAGAATAGGGCGAAGGTTGCTGGAGCAGTGTCATCAGATGAAGAAAGACAGCAAACACCTGATATGGAGGTCTACTGACGATTGTAGAGCAGCAGACGATCAACTTAATGAACTTCACAAACAACTCACCTCTCCGGGAGAACAATCAACAAGTCTGTTTGTAAAGGTAAAGAAGACAACGCCTCATATAATTGAAATGCAACAGAAACCTTTCCGTGCGGATTGCCGATCCAAAGTACAAGTTGGCAAATTCAAGAGAAGTGTAGCTTTTAGCGACAACTCTGAGAAATCGAAACTTCAAATATTTGTCAGCAACACATCAAGACAGGAAAACCTATTGTTGAATGGCGTCCAACAAAAAAGGGGCTCGTAAAGGTCAAATCATCATCTGACAAATTCGACTGCTATATACCGGACATAGGTATAGTAAACGATGAAACACTCCTATGCACAGACTGGGAAACCGCTAGGTAAAACTTGTTGAATCGAACACGCTGTGATTAAAGACGAAATAAGTCTTAATGGACCGTGGGGTCTTATAATAATACCTGCATTCCGGGTGACAAACTTTCTATAACTGTCGTTACAAACAGACAGAAACAATTCCTTTCATTCAGAAGCAGTTTGTCAAAGAGTCGTGCTATCTCTGTTCAAGGTTCATGTCGTAGAATAGTTGATAGCAAGAACAGACTTGTTGTTTCTTTCGAAGCAGATCCACGAGTAGAGATAATGACTCTCGATGACAAAGTTCTGAGATGTTTTAAAACTGACAAAACTGGAAACACATTGTTCGAATGGCCTCTTTATGTCTCTGTTAGTAGTGATGCTAGCTACATTTACGTGTCAGATTCGCGAGCAAAATCCGTGATCATGCTTTCATTTGATGGGAAAGTTCTTGCGACTAACAAAAATGAAAATTTCTATACTGATAGAAAAGTGGTTGAGTGTGAAGATGGTTCTGTTCTTGTCACGTGCTCAAGTGGGATATATCTCTTAACATCAGAGAGTAAAAAACTGAAGCCCTTGCTAGACAAGGATGGTGTAAGAGACTGCTGGGCCGTATGCTACAGTGATTACAACAACACATTCTATCTAGGTGACAATGACTGCAATGTAATTCAATTTTATCAGATGGACTGAATCATCTACGAATATAACTAATGTTGAATATGCATGCACATAGACATACTTCTATAATGCTTTATGTATCATGGCGGGCGGCGTCCGCTTATGTCCTCTCTCTAATTCAAATAATCTCTGTAGTGTCATGAATAAACCTGATTACGGTGTTTCATGACAAAAGTTTGCGGCAAAGTTTGATAACCAACAAGACCCACCCCCCCCCCCCACCCCACCCCCCTGTCACTTCAAAATAATCGCCATTGAAGTGCTAAGATTGCACTAAATAAGCACCTTTGACTATATAATTCTATCAGCGAGTCATCATGACAAAGTGTAAAAGTGTTTAAGGTGAGTACCTGTTTTATGACCATTTGGTATACTTTGGATTTTACTTTTGTAAACATTTTATACTGTGGCGCAGTGGTAGAGCGTCCGCTTTGAGATCAAGATGTCCTAGGTTCAATCCCCATCGGCGCCAATTTTTGTTTCGTTATTTTTTCTTTATTAGTAATTAAATTTAATTTAACAAGAGGGCCAAGATGGCCTTATAATTCTCACCTGGGACTCATGACAATAAGTGACCAAAATTCAACTCTAAACTAAATATCATAAACACAAACATTCTGTTTGACGTTGACAACGCAAACCTTTTGACCAATTTACATGATGATTGGGTTGTAAATGTCACCTGTATGGCACACATAAGGTTTTTAACCGGGTGACCTAGGTTTCGGCCTCAGATTACCCATATTGATACTCAGCCTAAATTTCATCAAGACAATCATACTGACCAAGTTTCATGAAGATAGATTGTAAAATACAACCTCTATTGCGTTTTTCTTCAATTTTACCCCGTGACCTAGTTTTGACCCTAGATGACCCATGTTCGAACTCCACCTAGATTTCATCAAGGCAATCATACTGACCAAGTTTCATGAAGGTACAATGACAAATGCAACCACTGAAGCATACGCAAGGTTTTTCAATGATTTGACCCCGTGACCTAGTTTTTGAATCTAGATGACCCATGTTCAAACTCAACATAGATTACATCAAGGCAATCATACTGACCAAGTTTCATGAAGATTATATGAAAAATGCAACCTCTAATACATACACAAGGCTTTTCTATGATTTGACCCCGTGACCTAGTTTTTGACCCTAGATGACCCATGTCCAAACGCATCCTAAATGTTATCAAGGCAATCATAATGACCAAGCTTCATGAAGATCATATGAAAAATGCAACCTCTATTGCATACACAAGGTTTTTCTATGATTTGACTCCGTGACCTAGTTTTTTACCCTAGATAACCCATGTTCAAATTCGTCCTAAATGTTATCAAGGCAATCATACTGACCAAGTTTCATGAAGGCCCAATGAAAAATGCAACCTCTATAGCATACGCAAGGTTTTTCTATGATTTGACCGGATGACCTAGTTTTTGACCCTAGATAACCCATGTTCAAACTCGACCTAAATTTGATCAAGGCAATCATACTGATCAAGTGTCATGAAGATCCAATGAAAAATGCAATCTCTATTGCATACACAAGGTTTTTCTATGATTTGACCGGGTCACCTAGTTTTTGACCCCATATGACCCATGGCCAGAAATGGAGCGCCATTGTAAACAGAGTATTGCCCCTTGCTTATAAGGCCTGTGGGAAAATGGATTGTTTCCCTTTACACCAAAAAGTCACTCTAGTACAGTCATCCTAGCTCAAAAATATGCTAAAGTGGGAATAAATTTGAACAGAAATGAAACATGTATTTTCAGTATCACCAACATCTGTAGTTTCAGAAACCACAAAGTTCCCAAAAGTTCCATTGGTGGAAATAGTTTATTTTCAAGGTCAAGGTCACGCCCTTTAAATGTTAAATAGGGTTAAGTTCACCATTACTTATTGCATCTTTTGCAATATTTTGGTATATTTTAATGGTTTTTGTATTATTTCTTTCAAACATTTTGATTAGCAATCTATTTTAAACATTTTACAGACATTTTTACACTTGACCTCTAATTGAAGGTCAAGGTCAAATGGTTGTTTTTAGTAACAAACACGTAATTTAACTTTGTATTGCATGGTCATTTGTTTATTTTCACTTTTCACATGTTTCTTCTTTTGTTTAATGAAAACTGACTACTTTTACATACAAAACAATTTACAGTGATAAGAAATAAAAATATAAGCTGAATGAAAATATATAAACAGGTAAATAGGATTTCTGCGAAGAACAAGTACAAGACTCCTACCTCCGGTTTTAAACTTCTTACTTTGTCATATAAAATGTCTGGCTCGATGCTAACGCCTTCAACCAAAAGGGTGAAGTTATCTCGAGTCAGCAAACTAAACCACTTCCGTTATTATAATAGAGGCTAGTTATGATGTAACAGAAAAAATACACAAAGGAAATCAAAGCACTGAAGGGACTTGTGTTGCTCGAGCATGCAGAATGATAGGAATAATCGTTTTTCGAAAACCATAAAACTAATTATGAAAACCTTCGTCATCTGATTTTATTCAAGTAAATCTATTGTATTTAAATCAAGGTTTACTGCCATTTAATGTTGAGGTATGGTAATGTCTACATATTTTTTTTTTTTTGCAGCAAATATATACCAAAACAAGAAATTATCAGTGATCTCATTTTCATTCACAAATTCTTCATTATTGAAGACAACCGTATTTGGCAGATGCTTTCTTTATTGAAATTCCCTATTGAAGACTATGAAGGATATTAATGTATGTTGCCTGACATCAAATTACAGAAATTCCCACTTAAATCATAAAAACATAACCAAATTCCAAAAGATAGTGAAGATAGGTAACAACTGGTTAAGAACCAAACTTCTAGAAGTTCAGCATTCCCATTTTAATCATAAAAATGCAAAGGAAATGCCCAAATTACTGACCAAGAGAGGTAAATTTTCATAAAAATAGATATAGTAATATAAAGCTATTAGTATTACTGAATAGAAACACATGAAATACATTAATACATGTTGGCAATAATCAATCAAAGTTTAAACTCCAGTAATAGAAATTCCTACTTTAAAAAGATGGGGGAGTGAGTGGGACATATCTCAAGTAAATGCGCTGGTGTCTGGTCCGAAAGACCACACATGCAACAGCTTTAGTTTTTCAAACATATGTATGAGCATTAAGCCTGTTGTGTCCTGTTCTGAATACTGAATAGCTTGTTCCCATTTGTCTAGTAGATGGTAGCCATCTTTCTGCCTCTACACTCTTGTAAGAATCTTAGTCGCCGTGAGCTTTTAATAAGTGACTCTATGGATGACTCTTATCCCTTGATTTGCCAATTGCTCTGCCATCCCATTGCCATGAACACCATAGTGTTTTTGTATGCATCCATTTGAGTGAGACTTTCTGCTTCTCGCTGAACATGTTATGTTCTTGGGCAAGGGATTACAATTTGACATAAGCCAATGCTTTATGGACTGATAGAGCATCTGTTAGAAAAACTACCCGATGACAGTCCTTTTCTGACACTTCAGCAGTTTTCGATGCTGTATGATGGCTTCTATTCTGCTTTGTAGTTGTAACAGTGCTTGCCTGCTTGTATGCTAACTATCTCTGACCCACCAGTTGTGTACATTGTGAAAATACCAGCACCGCCATCTTGTATAGCAGCTGTAGCAGTCTGATTACATATGCGTCTATGTCTCTTATGGATAATCTTCTGAGAACATGGCTTGTGCCATGGATCTCTTGATATTTTCATCTTCCACACCAAGTTGGAACCCGGTACTGTAGTGCAGGTACTAATGTTTGACATGTTGCACCACTGTGGCTCCGGCAGATCCCAGTGATCAAAAGTTGTCGGTGACCCAAGATAGGCAGCATATGCTTTTGTCAGCTTCATGGATTCATGGACACAGTTCTGTCTTTTCAGACAATGGGGCCTAAAGCTTTGTTTTCATGGGGTGATCTGGGAAGAACTGGTACTTGCTGCCTTGCATTTGCGCTTTTGCATCCCTTCTCTTACCAATAAGTAGAATGGCAGTGACTTCGTCCATTGCCTTAAAATTGTCTGCACACTTGTATCAAGTAATTATTCTTCAGGCCTTGTTTGGACCTTATCCGGCACTTGTTGATTTGTATTTGTGTCCATCGTCTTAGCTGTAGAGCTGTATTTAAGGTGGGCCTCACTGTTCCAAAGTATACTGTATTCAGTATCTTCTCATTTGCTCACTCAATTATTGTCAACTAACTTATGTATTATCGCTAGCTTTATTGTCTTCTGTGTTTACATGTGCACACCAGTTTTCTGTCCATGTTGAAAGCATGTCCGCAGGTTGCTGCATCCTAAATATAGCAGTTGATGCATCGAAACACAAGGTAGTCTGCATAGAGGAAGCTTCAAATCCTCTTGGACGCTTTTTTGAAAAGAAGAAAGAGGGTGGGTGACAATACATTTCATTGAGGACCACTATGTGGTTGTAAGAATTTACAACTTTGTATCCCATCAACACATACTCTAGCCCTTGCATTGAACAAATACGACTTGATCTGTTTGTAAATTGTGCCCCTGATTCATTCCATTCCGTAGTAGCTTCACAAGGAGACAGTTAGTCCAGACCTTATCGAATGCTCTTTGGAGATCAATCCAACTAACAAGTGTTACTTCTTTTTCTTTGATTGCATCTTCGACCTCCTGGGCAAGGTATGTAGTCTGGTTTTCTGTTGAATCCAGCTTGTTTTATTGTTTGCTAGCTAAAATTTGGTTGATGTCCACGTGCATGTACCATTTCATTCCCTGATTTAGTGTTTGCACAATCATCTAGAATTCAGCTGATAGTAATACTAAATACGAGACTATGTGACAAATAAATATATGCTGACAAAAATAAAACTTGATAAATCTGTTTAAGTAATTACTACTTTAAACATCAAAATACAAGAAAATGACCCAAAAGTTGGTCAAACTGATAAATTTCCACCCAATTTGACAAGAATCAAGCTGCTAGTAAAATAGAAAAAAATATGAAGGATATAAATGTTGACAATAATCAAATTTAAACTAGATAGGAGTTCAGAACACTTGTGTCGCCCTTCCTCTTACACTTTGTCATAATAACCAATAATTTCGTGACAAAATCCAAGTACAAAAAGGGGCATGACTCAAATGTCAAATATGATCTTGACCTAAAAAATATGGCGGCATCATGACCCTTTTGTCATAAGCTATACAATTTGAAAGTTTGATAAAGAAATCTTAAGATTGGCAAAATTATAGCCAACGTTAGGTTCTCATGACAAAATCTAAGTACAAAATGAGCATGACTCTGTCAAAAATGACCTTGACCTAAAAAATTGGGCGGCATCACGAGCCTTTTGTCATAAGCAATATAATTTGAAAGTTTGATGAAGAAAGCTTAAGAAATGGCAAGGTTATAGCCAACATTATGTTTTTCTGACGGACTGACGGACTGGTCCAACTGACAGACAAAGCGATCTCTGTGTGTCGCATTTTCTCCGAAAGGGCGACACGTAAATGAAATACAGAAAATGTGATTTAAAACATAAAAAATCATGAAAATTACCCAAAATAGTTTGTGAAAATAGACAAAATTCGCTCAGATATTTAATTCATAGATACAGTAGATTTAAATAAAACTAGGAATAACATAAAAACGAATGATCAAAATAAAAAAATACAACTTCAGAAATACCACTTAGAACATCAAAAATGGATGAAAATGCCCCAAAAATTGTATGAATATAGATATTTTCAACCACGTATGTTTTAGTTCAAAGCTTAAGTAGTTTTGAATAGAAAAAACAAAAACAGCATAAATATGAATTGACAATCGTCAAAAAAAGAATTTAAATTACAGAAATGTCCACTTAAAACGGCAAAAAAGCATGAAACTACCCCAAAAAGTTGTCGCATTTGGAAAATATTCACCCAAAAAGTTTTTATTGAATAGTTATAGTAGCTCCCAATCGAAAAATAAAAATAACACAAATATTTGTTGACAATAATCATAATTAAACATTAAACTACAAAAATTCCCACTTAAAACAGCAAAAAAGCATGAAAATGCCCCAAAAAGTAAGTGAATATGGACAATTTCCACCCAATTTTTTTCATTACATAGTTACAGTAGTTTTGAATTAAAAATTGAAAACAACATAAATATTTGTTGAAAATAATCAAAATAAGAAATATAATTACAGAAATTCCTATCTAAAACATCGAAAAAACATGAAAATACCCAAAAATAACATTTCCACTATACATATCAATGGGAACTTTTCTTTATGTTAAAAGGTAGTCCATTTGCAAAGTCATGGTGAAGGATTCATTTCTGTTCAAATTTTTTCCCGGTCCAACCCTACAATGACTGTACTACTCGTTGAGCGCTATCGATTATTGGATTTTTGTCTTATCAGCTATCTTTATCCAAGCGTGAACTGACCACGCACTGGTTGGGTCAAGATATTCATTTCGACCTCGGATTGTTTTCTCGAAGTTTTATTCAAAATGAGCCATAAATATCAATGTTACGACGAAAATTAAATAAAAGGAAATCAAGAAATAATTCGAATTTTTTTCAATCTTATTGTCTGATTTTTCGGGACCGAATGAAAATGCATTTGTAAAAGCCATTCTTTGTACATATGTACATGCAATCGTTGCTATTAAATTGTGTGTCCGAAATTAATGCAAAAACCTCGTAACAAATATACTGCAAATACTGATTTTGAAATAAAAAGTCAAGATTTTTGCTTAAATAATTTGTTTACACTTGTGTACCAATTGTTTCTAATTACTTTGTAATTACAACATCAAAATGTCGTTTTGATTTGTTTCCAAGTCACGGTTTAAATAATTACCGTCTCCTATGCTACAATCTTTAGATATTATAATAAATTGACCAAAAAGAGTTTTCCCCGAGGGTATGATATACATTTATCAAGTAACGGCCAAATGCAACGTAAATGACATACACTTCGAAAGTTTAGAATAGAAGAACTGTATCTGCTTCTTTGTTTATGTTGAGATACAACAGTTTTACATCGTGTCATAATTATCTTTGTTAATTGGTGGTGTTATTGCCAGAGGCGAGAAAACAGATTAAAGAGTGTCCATGGACGATTTTATAACTGTATTAAATTTGATTTATATGTGCTTATTTTGCATAAACTACAAACAGATGCATAATACTTTATTTTAATAATCTTGGACATACATGTATGAGAACTTTACACGCTCTGGTGATAAAATAATCTAAAATAAATATGTTGCACGAGAGACATAGAATATTCTATGTCTATGGTTGAACAATCATAAAAACATATTTTAGATTCAATCTAAATTTTATTTTAAAATTAAAAAAAAAGTATGACATAAATTAATGAACAAAATGCAGTCCGACGGGAAATCATTTTAATGTGCTAATATTGTGTAATTGTATTGCATTAAATTGCGATGAACTGATCGATCACATTTTCAAGACAGATAAAAGCTATATAGCAGTTTTTTATATAACATGTAAATATGGTAATATCAAATACCTAAAACACGGTTAAAATAATTACCGTTTCCTATGCCACAAACATTTAATATAATAAATTGACCAAAAATAGTTTTCCCCGAGGGTATAATTTAAATTTTTCAAGTAACGGCCAAATGCAACGTAAATGACATACACTTCGAAAGTTGAGAATTGAAGAACTGTATCTGCTTCTTTGTTTATGTTGAGATACAACAGTTTTACAATCAATCGTGTCAAAATTATCCCTGTTAATTGACATCGTGTTGTTATTGCCAGAGGCGAGGAAACAGATTAAAGACTGTCCTAGCATACCTCGGACGTTTTTATAACTGTATTAGTTTTGATTTTTAATTTGCTTATTATTTTGCATAAACTACAAACAGAAAGGACAACTTTAAAGATGCATCATATTTTAATTGTTTATTATCTTGTAAATACATGTATGAGAATATGATCCACAGAACTGTACTCGATCTGATGATGAAATAATCTAAGATAAATATGTTGCACAGTCATATTTTAGATTCAATCTAAATTTTATCTAAAAATTAAAAAGAAGTTAGACATAAACTTATAAACAAATGTAGTCTTCATTCATCACTACTCACCTTTTTCCGCCGGGAATTTTTTTTTTCATGTGCTAATATTATGTTATTTTATTGCATTAAATTTCGATGAGCCGATCACTTTTTCATAACAGAATAAAGCTTTATAGCGGCTTTCATTTAAGATGTAACATTTTGGCATAATTATCTAAAAAATTTGACCAACACAACTATTACATTTTTATAAATCTTTATAAAACTCTAAAAACAGGTAAAACTGTGATGCTTGATTTAACCACGGACCTATATACACATACAGGTCCGTGATATAACCAGTCACAACATTCGTCAATACAGGTGACTAAAGCTGTAATTTGGTAAAATCAGTTAAAACCGTTATTTTCAAACGTTTAGGGAAGCAAGAAGACATACAAATAACTTAAAAATAAAAACATCTAAGTAAAGATACAACTTTCTAGTTTACTTCAATAACTTAATAAATATTGTCAGTTAAGTATAAATATGTAAATATCTTAAATGAAAACCTCATGTGAAGCTTAAAGAAACGCACATTTCCATTGAAGTCAATGCGATTTGATGCAAAAATAGTTACAAATAGTTTAAAATCAATAGGGAAGCAAGAAGATATCAATTTATTTTGATAAAAAATGTATTGGAATAAAGTGGAAAGAATGCAGATTACTTCAATAACTTAATAAATATTGTCAGATTATGATTTTATTACTTTTTGATGGGTTAAAGATTTTACTCCTCTATATTTCAATGTGTATAAATTGACCGATAACGCTTAATCGATAAACCCGATAAGCTGCTTTCAAGGGAGACAATTTCGCCGACAAGCCGATGAATCTGAAGATATTTCTGGGGATGCCATATTCAAACCCGACCTAGATTTCATCAAGGCAGTTATACTTACCAAGTTTCATGAAGATCCAGTGAAAATTGCAGTCTCTATTGCATACACAAGGAAAAGTGTGGACAGACAGACAGACGACAGACAGACGACGGATACCAGGCGATCACAATAGCTCACCTTTTGAGCACTTCGTGCTCTGGTGAGCTAAAACATGAAAATTTATATCATTTTGCAAGATATGAGAACTCTGTCTTGCTAATCCCTAATTCAATCATGGTGTACAATTACTTGAAAATATAAAAGATGACTTTGATCATTTTTAAAAGTTCAATATCTCAAAAAGCAGACGGTAAAACATTTTCAGTTTTTCTTATATAGCAGTTCATACATTACCAATAAAAGTTCCATAATCAGAAGTAATGCCCCTACTCCGGATCGTTTGCGACACTCTTGTGATTTTACATGTGGTGTATGGCTCGGGACAAAAATAGGTAAATTATATGCGCTATTTTGTTGGCATTATTGCATATTTTTATTACAAATGTACCAATGTTAAACTTTCCAGACTTTTAGTACATGTTTTGTAATTCTATAGTGCTTGCAATATTTTCTGGAATCTAGAACCAAAAAAAAATATACATCAATACTTACAAACATGCCTGTTTTAACATTTTAGGATGCTTTTAAAGAATGCCAGTAATCTTAAGTGAGGAATGGCAACAAAATATTACATAACTTCTTTAACCGATGAAATGTCTTCACATTTTGCACACTAGTTAATTAACAAATGTAGATTTATGAAAATATTAAGCTAAATAAGTTTTGGAATAGTGTCCATTACACCCTCAGTACCTTAAGAATGTTATATCATGGACAAGTTAGATAATGTTATGAGGTGGTCTATGGGCGTTGTGGAGAGGTTTGATTACGTTATTCCAAAGAAGGAATGAACACAAGAATACTATAAAGTATAACTAGCTTTATTGAAGTCTAAACACTCTCTGACTCATATATTGTTTCATACATACTATTTAAACAACAATATCATATGGTATAAACAGGGGGTATACTTAAACAATATAGAACTTTATATAACATCTCCCTTTTTCTGAAAAATAAAAAAAAATAAAACTTTAACTTTTTATTTTCTCAATGGAATTCAAGTCAAGGTTATTTGCACTGAATGTCGGTCACTCTGTGTGTGGCTTTACCAATTATACTGGTGAAATGTGCCACATTTCAATGTTATCAATGTCATTAAGATAAACAATTAACATAATTGTTCCACTGTCAAATTTATCTCGGTTCACTTGGATTCTATCATCTTTGGTTTTACAGTGCGACCATATCTAGTGATATAAGGTTTATCCGAAATTGATGATTCAGGTTTTGTGTGGGAAACTGGCAAAACTATATTTTCGGCTTGGTGGGAACAGGGGTTTTCATTTTTAGTTTCTGAAGATTCTGTTTGATCAGGAATTGAAAGATCTGGGAGTGTGATATCGGGAAGGTTTGGTGTGTGAGGCGGTTCATTTGACTTAAGAAGATGGCGCCTATTCCTAGTGTACTGTGCACCATCGGAGGTTCTTACTGTGTACGAGCGTGCATTATGCTGTTCAATGACAGTTGCAGGTTGCCATGTACCTTTTTGTATGCGAATCGGTTCACCTACATTTAACGATTTCAGTGGTGTAGCATGTCTATCATAAAAATCTATCTTAAAAATAATTCCGTCACTATAAAAATCCCACTTCTGACACCATGTTATGAGGTGGTCTATGGGCGTTGTGGAGAGGTTTGATTACGTTATTCCAAAGAAGGAATGAACACAAGAATACTATAAAGTATAACTAGCTTTATTGAAGTCTAAACACTCTCTGACTCATATATTGTTTCATACATACTATTTAAACAACAATATCATATGGTATAAACAGGGGTATACTTAAACAATATAGAACTTTATATAACAGATAACCTGTCGGATTGTTTTTGATATGGGTTGCCGATTTTCCGCAGAATAATCAATGACTATTCTTTATCTTAGAAACTCTTTATACATTTTTTACCGATTCTAGATACATTGCAATGTTTCTTTGTAGTACTCGTACAACATACAGTTAACATACGGAGTTCTCTGTGGAAGGTGCCATATCAAAAAGTATGCAAAATTAAGAAACGTGACCTACAGGCTGTTGAGTTATCATTTCTGTGCGAAATGAACGTTATACATGTATTGTAAATGGATTTACATCACTTGAAGTAAGCTGTGTTTACTTAGTATGAATTACTTTGTGTAAATGTTTAGTGTATTTAGTTATTTTTAGAACAGCTTTATATACATCATAGTTTAAACATTTTTTAACAAGAAAAACATTGATGCACAGCATCAAGTCGGCGCAGAAGATCCTGAAGACCTAAAATTAAGTGTCCGATACATGAAATTTTCACGCATGGAGAATATTTATATAACTGTACAAGTTAGTGCATTAAAATGCCTCAAACAAAACATTGTCTATTTCCGTTGGAATGCGGCCGTTTCTGTGAAAACTGTAATGAGAAAAGGTTAACAGAGCAATAAGAGCAATGGCTGTACATTGTATGCCGATATACGGTCCGAAAACATTACAGTTCCTGAATATCCTCTTACCATCGTGAACCAGCGGCTTTTGATTTGTACTGTATGGTATATTAGGATTTTATCGTTGGTACCGGTTTCCCACATGACCAACGCCCCCAGAAGAGGTTAGTTATTTTAGGTTTCGAGGAATAGTGCAAGATACAGAAAGCGTCCAAATTC
Source organism: Saxidomus purpurata (assembly GCA_022818135.1). Lineage (NCBI taxonomy): Eukaryota > Metazoa > Mollusca > Bivalvia > Venerida > Veneridae > Saxidomus > Saxidomus purpurata. Next base: position 55,412,681 of record JAFMSR010000007.1, on the reverse strand, counting down.
CAGAGACACCCCTGGTTCTTTATCATGCTAGGTTTTCACCCATACATGGGACCTCGGTTTTTGTCTCATTCGAAAGACTGTTAGTAATTTTAGTTGGTCAACCCCGAGAATCGAACCCGCTACCTCGAGATTACAAGTCTCGTGCTCTACCGATTGAGCTAACCGGGCTTACTCTTGTTTTGTATTTGTCGAACCTGTCTAATAAAAATTCAATACACTACGCCGGGAACCAAACTGGGAAGGTTGACTGCGTAGAAGCGCCTTTTTGTTTCAAGGTCGAACCCACTTTATTAATTAATTATGGGATCAAATTTTAAGAAAATGTTGATTATTATCAAACATGATATTTTCATTTTCATAGCAATAGAAATATTTCATCTTTGTTTCAGGTGAATACTTTGGTTAAATTTCAATAATTTTTATTCAATAAAACGACATAATAACAATAAAAAAAATAATCGTCAGTAACAACTTTTGCGATAACTTTGACAATGTCAAATATAGTCGTTTCAACTTAGTATTTACATAAGAAGTGCTGTATTATTTTATCTGTGGTACATTTTGTAACTAGGACTTGTGAGTTTTTACAGCTTTTAAAGGTGAGCAAGAATTTGTTTAAACAATTCTCATATTTTAAAGCAATTGCAAATAATTATGTAAGATATGTGATTGTTTATAATTTCACAATAGAGACAATTGTTAAACATTATGTATATGAGTGTAATATACATTATAACATATAATAAATGATAGGGCAACCACCACCAACAGCAATTTGAACTTAAACGGATAAAGGGGTCACAGGTTATAAAACTAGCTATACATGTATACATAGAAAAACAATACGTGTGTTTATTTTGATAAAGATTAGGTATCGGGTTGTAACGCAGTGATTTCAGACCTACTAACCGATTAACGGACAATTAACAGTATTTCAGTTACCTACCCTCCCTGGTGAGTCAATTTGTCTGCTTGCAAATTTTGACGAGTACTCTTCTTTTGAATCAGTTTACCTACGCAACGTTTCCGGAATGAAAAGTGCTAGAGCCCCTTCCCTCCGTAAGAAAGTGACAACGTTCTTACTTATAGAATTATATCGGTAGCCGGGCTCGAATCCATGACGAAAAATCAGTGAGAAACTCATTGATTTCAAGCGATCTTAACGACTTGACCAAGGAAGTCAGTCAAACATTGGATGCTTTTATACGTTTATGATACGCATATGTACAAGAAGTATTCATGATCACGCAGGATCACTTCAGGACCAAATTCAAATTTAAGACATGTTATATTTATAAGTGTCATATACTGGCAGACGCATCCAGTACAACCTAAGACTTTGCCGTTTTCTTTACAGCTTTCCGTTGTGATTTTCTGATTTACCGACTTACATAACATAAGACTCTATAATATTGTGTACGCCACGGAATGCCACTGAAGACTTACAAAGATGGAGGTGGAAATCCCATCCGGTTTATGGAAGTTGACGGCGTCAGATATCCGTATGTGGAAGGGGTAGATCAAGAGCACACCGTCCGTGTTGCTCGCGATGCTAAAGCACGTGATGACGATGTCGTGCTTGTGAGCTATGCGAAATCGGGTTGGAAATTTAAGTATGTCTTCAAATGATTTTAATGTATTAGTTTTGTCTTTTCCTTTAATATTCGTATTGTGACTAGTTTGAAGCTTCGCGTTTTACATTGATTGGGACCGTATCCGGGAGCACGGGCGGCTAACGCTGACCCTATATTCATTAAGTACCGTGGCCCCTTAGTTTATACTAATTTATTTTAGGTCGATTGTGAAACAAGTTATCCAACTTATATTAATCACTCTCGACACCTCATTCCTGATGGTATCCATCGCCGTGAGGGTATGAGAGAAAAGAAGCCAGTTTCCCTTTTAATGCTGAGCGCCAAGCAAGGGAGCTACTGGTACCATTTTTTACAAACTAACTAATGGAAGCCGAGTTGAAAACAAATTTTGTGCGCTAATTGGTTGCGCTCTGGCAGGGTCTTTTAAACTCATTAAGGGCCGCTGGCATGCAGTAGTAAGCAGTTTTGAGTCTATGACTTGAAATGGTCGTCTTGTATCGTAATTAGCACCGAATGCAAATTAGAATTCGCAGAGATACCGACAAAAGCTTGATGCAGACTCGTCTTCAAGCAGGAGTGCTTACGTCTGCTTCCTTAAAGGTTATGGTATCAGTTAAGTTGTTAAGGCGACATACATTGTTCTTTCAAATCGGGCTCAAAATTTGTGTACATGGTAAATGTATGAATATTGGGTCAGCGTCCGTCGGGTGCCCGTGCCTTCTTGGCCATATGGTTCCGTGAACTTTTAAAAAAGTGTTTCGGTTCAAAAGCTAGTTGCTAAGAATTTAGTTTAGATGTTTCTCCTTCGTTGAGTTATTTATGACACGCGTTTAACATAAATTTAATATTTTTCACCTTTTTGATATTTGAATTAATTAATTAAATAGGTACACACTGGACCTGGGAGATAGTGTCCATGCTATGTAACGGAAATGCAGAAACTATTGCGAAAATAAAACAAATGCATATGATCGAAGCCATTTCTCCGGATGACATGACGTCACTTCCGTCTCCTAGAGTTCTCAACACTCACTTCCGCTTCAACGACTTGCCAACAGATATGCTTAAGAAGAAAACAAAAGTAGTTCTTGTACACCGCAATCCAAAGGACGTTGCTGTATCTTTTTACCACCATCATATCAAATTGGATTCATTGTATAAATACAGGGGGACTTGGAATGAGTGGTTGCCCCTGTTTCTTGAAGGACTAGGTAATTATTGTAGTTAATATTTAGCCCCTCTGTGTCTGTTCTGGTAAGTTTTTACCCTTATATTTGTATGATATTAACTTTTATAAACTTGTGCTTTGGCGTTTATAAGCCAAACACATTGATGTAGATTTTGCTTATAAATTGTGTGTTTAAATAACGACTTTGTTTAAAGATTAACTTCCATGGCATTACTTATATTCGAGAAAATTAACTTTACATGCAAAATGCATTCCGATGACACCTTTTTTCATGCATAAACATTTATATCATATTTCTGTGGTATACTCTGTACTGAACATTTGTTTTGATTGTTTTGCTGTATACGAACATTTCAGTGGACGTTAACTCTTGGTTTGATAGACTCATATCTGCCTTTTAGGAAGCGAAGGAGAAAATTACAAAGGCAGAAGGAGATGTCCCTATGAAGACGCTGTGAGGGATGTAAAACAGTTTCAACAGAATAGGGCGAAGGTTGCTGGAGCAGTGTCATCAGATGAAGAAAGACAGCAATACTCTGATATGGAGGTCTACTGACGATTGTAGAGCAGCAGACGATCAACTTAATGAACTTCACAAACAACTCACCTCTCCGGGAGAACAATCAACAAGTCTGTTTGTAAAGGTAAAGAAGACAACGCCTCATATAACTGAAATGCAACAGAAACCTTTCCGTGCGGATTGCCGATCCAAAGTACAAGTTGGCAAATTCAAGAGAAGTGTAGCTTTTAGCGACAACTCTGAGAAATCGAAACTTCAAATATTTGTCAGCAACACATCAAGACAGGAAAACCTATTGTTGAATGGCGTCCAACAAAAAAGGGGCTCGTAAAGGTCAAATCATCATCTGACAAATTCGACTGCTATATACCAGGCATAGGTATAGTAAACGATGAAACACTCCTATGCACAGACTGGGAAACCGCTAGGTAAAACTTGTTGAATCGAACACGCTGTGGTTAAAGACGAAATAAGTCTTAATGGACCGTGGGGTCTTATAATAATACCTGCATTCCGGGTGACAAACTTTCTATAACTGTCGTTACAAACAGACAGAAACAATTCCTTTCATTCAGAAGCAGTTTGTCAAAGAGTCGTGCTATCTCTGTTCAAGGTTCATGTCGTAGAATAGTTGATAGCAAGAACAGACTTGTTGTTTCTTTCGAAGCAGATCCACGAGTAGAGATAATGACTCTCGATGACAAAGTTCTGAGATGTTTTAAAACTGACAAAACTGGAAACACATTGTTCGAATGGCCTCTTTATGTCTCTGTTAGTAGTGATGCTAGCTACATTTACGTGTCAGATTCGCGAGCAAAATCCGTGATCATGCTTTCATTTGATGGGAAAGTTCTTGCGACTAACAAAGATGAAAATTTCTATACTGATAGAAAAGTGGTTGTGTGTGAAGATGGTTCTGTTCTTGTCACGTGCTCAAGTGGGATATATTTCTTAACATCAGAGAGTAAAAAACTGAAGCCCTTGCTAGACAAGGATGGTGTAAGAGACTGCTGGGCCGTATGCTACAGTGATTACAACAACACATTCTATCTAGGTGACAATGACTGCAATGTAATTCAATTTTATCAGATGGACTGAATCATCTACGAATATAACTAATGTTGAATATGCATGCACATAGACATACTTCTATAATGCTTTATGTATCATGGCGGGCGGCGTCCGCTTATGTCCTCTCTCTAATTCAAATAATCTCTGTAGTGTCATGAATAAACCTGATTACGGTGTTTCATGACAAAAGTTTGCGGCAAAGTTTGATAACCAACAAGACCCACCCCCCCCACCCCACCCCCCTGTCACTTCAAAATAATCGCCATTGAAGTGCTAAGATTGCACTAAATAAGCACCTTTGACTATATAATTCCATCAGCGAGTCATCATGACAAAGTGTAAAAGTGTTTAAGGTGAGTACCTGTTTTATGACCATTTGGTATACTTTGGATTTTACTTTTGTAAACATTTTATACTGTGGCGCAGTGGTAGAGCGTCCGCTTTGAGATCAAGATGTCCTAGGTTCAATCCCCATCGGCGCCAATTTTTGTTTCGTTATTTTTTCTTTATTAGTAATTAAATTTAATTTAACAAGAGGGCCAAGATGGCCTTATAATTCTCACCTGGGACTCATGACAATAAGTGACCAAAATTCAACTCTAAACTAAATATCATAAACACAAACATTCTGTTTGACGTTGACAACGCAAACCTTTTGACCAATTTACATGATGATTGGGTTGTAAATGTCACCTGTATGGCACACATAAGGTTTTTAACCGGGTGACCTAGGTTTCGGCCTCAGATTACCCATATTGATACTCAGCCTAAATTTCATCAAGACAATCATACTGACCAAGTTTCATGAAGATAGATTGTAAAATACAACCTCTATTGCGTTTTTCTTCAATTTTACCCCGTGACCTAGTTTTGACCCTAGATGACCCATGTTCGAACTCCACCTAGATTTCATCAAGGCAATCATACTGACCAAGTTTCATGAAGGTACAATGACAAATGCAACCACTGAAGCATACGCAAGGTTTTTCAATGATTTGACCCCGTGACCTAGTTTTTGAATCTAGATGACCCATGTTCAAACTCAACATAGATTACATCAAGGCAATCATACTGACCAAGTTTCATGAAGATTATATGAAAAATGCAACCTCTAATACATACACAAGGCTTTTCTATGATTTGACCCCGTGACCTAGTTTTTGACCCTAGATGACCCATGTCCAAACGCGTCCTAAATGTTATCAAGGCAATCATAATGACCAAGCTTCATGAAGATCATATGAAAAATGCAACCTCTATTGCATACACAAGGTTTTTCTATGATTTGACTCCGTGACCTAGTTTTTTACCCTAGATAACCCATGTTCAAACTCATCCTAAATGTTATCAAGGCAATCATACTGACCAAGTTTCATGAAGGCCCAATGAAAAATGCAACCTCTATAGCATACGCAAGGTTTTTCTATGATTTGACCGGATGACCTAGTTTTTGACCCTAGATAACCCATGTTCAAACTCGACCTAAATTTGATCAAGGCAATCATACTGATCAAGTGTCATGAAGATCAAATGAAAAATGCAATCTCTATTGCATACACAAGGTTTTTCTATGATTTGACCGGGTCACCTAGTTTTTGACCCCATATGACGGGCCATATTCAAACCCGACCTAGATTTCATCAAGGCAGTTATACTTACCAAGTTTCATGAAGATCCAGTGAAAATTGCAGTCTCTATTGCATACACAAGGAAAAGTGTGGACAGACAGACAGACGACAGACAGACGACGGATACCAGGCGATCACAATAGCTCACCTTTTGAGCACTTCGTGCTCTGGTGAGCTAAAACATGAAAATTTATATCATTTTGCAAGATATGAGAACTCTGTCTTGCTAATCCCTAATTCAATCATGGTGTACAATTACTTGAAAATATAAAAGATGACTTTGATCATTTTTAAAAGTTCAATATCTCAAAAAGCAGACGGTAAAACATTTTCAGTTTTTCTTATATAGCAGTTCATACATTACCAATAAAAGTTCCATAATCAGAAGTAATGCCCCTACTCCGGATCGTTTGCGACACTCTTGTGATTTTACATGTGGTGTATGGCTCGGGACAAAAATAGGTAAATTATATGCGCTATTTTGTTGGCATTATTGCATATTTTTATTACAAATGTACCAATGTTAAACTTTCCAGACTTTTAGTACATGTTTTGTAATTCTATAGTGCTTGCAATATTTTCTGGAATCTAGAACCAAAAAAAAATATACATCAATACTTACAAACATGCCTGTTTTAACATTTTAGGATGCTTTTAAAGAATGCCAGTAATCTTAAGTGAGGAATGGCAACAAAATATTACATAACTTCTTTAACCGATGAAATGTCTTCACATTTTGCACACTAGTTAATTAACAAATGTAGATTTATGAAAATATTAAGCTAAATAAGTTTTGGAATAGTGTCCATTACACCCTCAGTACCTTAAGAATGTTATATCATGGACAAGTTAGATAACCTGTCGGATTGTTTTTGATATGGGTTGCCGATTTTCCGCAGAATAATCAATGACTATTCTTTATCTTAGAAACTCTTTATACATTTTTTACCGATTCTAGATACATTGCAATGTTTCTTTGTAGTACTCGTACAACATACAGTTAACATACGGAGTTCTCTGTGGAAGGTGCCATATCAAAAAGTATGCAAAATTAAGAAACGTGACCTACAGGCTGTTGAGTTATCATTTCTGTGCGAAATGAACGTTATACATGTATTGTAAATGGGTTTACATCACTTGAAGTAAGCTGTGTTTATTTAGTATGAATTACTTTGTGTAAATGTTTAGTGTATTTAGTTATTTTTAGAACAGCTTTATATACATCATAGTTTAAACATTTTTTAACAAGAAAAACATTGATGCACAGCATCAAGTCGGCGCAGAAGATCCTGAAGACCTAAAATTAAGTGTCCGATACATGAAATTTTCACGCATGGAGAATATTTATATAACTGTACAAGTTAGTGCATTAAAATGCCTCAAACAAAACATTGTCTATTTCCGTTGGAATGCGGCCGTTTCTGTGAAAACTGTAATGAGAAAAGGTTAACAGAGCAATAAGAGCAATGGCTGTACATTGTATGCCGTTATACGGTCCGAAAACATTACAGTTCCTGAATATCCTCTTACCATCGTGAACCAGCGGCTTTTGATTTGTACTGTATGGTATATTAGGGTTTTATCGTTGGTACCGGTTTCCCATATGACCAACGCCCCCAGAAGAGGTTAGTTATTTTAGGTTTCGGGGGATAGTGCAAGATACAGAAAGCGTCCCAATTCCAGAGACACCCCTGGTTCTTTATCATGCCAGGTTTTCACCCATACATGGGACCTCGGTTTTTGTCTCATCCGAAAGACTGTTAGTAACTTTAGTTGGTCAACCCCGGGAATCGAACCCGCTACCTCGAGATTACAAGTCTCGTGCGCTACCGGTTGAGCTAACCGGGCTTACTCTTGTTTTGTATTTGTCGAACCTGTCTAATAAAAATTCAATACACTACGCCGGGAACCAAACTGGGAAGGTTGACTGCGTAGAAGCGCCTTTTTGTTTCAAGGTCGAACCCACTTTATTAATTAATTATGGGATCAAATTTTAAGAAAATGTTGATTATTATCAAACATGATATTTTCATTTTCATAGCAATAGAAATATTTCATCTTTGTTTCAGGTGAATACTTTGGTTAAATTTCAATAATTTTTATTCAATCAAACGACATAATAATAATAAAAAAATAATCGTCAGTAACAACTTGTCCTCAACTTTTGCGATAACTTTGACAATGTCAAATATAGTCGTTTCAACTTAGTATTTACATAAGAAGTGCTGTATTATTTTATCTGTGGTACATTTTGTAACTAGGACTTGTGAGTTTTTACAGCATTTAAAGGTGAGCAAGAATTTGTTTAAACAATTCTCATATTTTAAAGCAATTGCAAATAATTATGTAAGATATGTGATTGTTTATAATTTCACAATAGAGAAAATTGTTAAACATTATGTATATGAGTGTAATATACATTATAACATATAATAAATGATAGGGCATCCACCACCAACAGCAATTTGAACTTAAACGGATAAAGGGGTCACAGGTTATAACAGGACGACTAGCTAGCTATACATGTATACATAGAAAGACAATACGTGTGTTTATTTTGATAAAGATTAGGTATCGGGTTATAACGCAGTGATTTCAGACCTACTAACCTGTCATAGATATAGAATAAGCATATTTCAGGGGTGGTAGTGGGGGACGATTAACGGACAATTAACAGTATTTCAGTTACCTACCCTCCTTGGTGAGTCAATTTGTCTGCTTGCAAATTTTAACGAGTACTCTTCTTTTAGGTTGAATCAGTTTACCTACGCAGCGTTCCCGGAATGAAAAGTGCTACGTAAGAAAGTGACAACTTTCTCACTTATAGAATTATATCGGTAGCCGGGCTCGAATCCATGACGACAAATAAGTGAGAAACTCATTGATTTCAAGCGATCTTAACGACTCGACCAAGGAAGTCAGCCAAACATTGGACGCTTTTATACGTTTATGAAGTGTTCATGATCAAGCAGGATCACTTCAGGACCAAAATTCAAATTTAAGATCTGTTATATTTATAAGTGTCATATACTGGCAGACGCAATCAGGACAACCTAAGACTTTGCCGTTTTCTTTACAGCTTTCCGTTGTGATTTTCTGATTTACCGACTTACATAACATAAGACTCTATAAAATTGTGTACGCCACGGAATGCCACTGAAGACTTACAAAGATGGAGGGGGAAATCCCATCCGGTTTATGGAAGTTGACGGTGTCAGATATGCGTATGTGGAAGGAGTAGATCAAGAGCACACCGTCCGTGTTGCTCGCGATGCTAAAGCACGTGATGACGATGTCGTGCTAGTGAGCTATGCGAAATCAGGTTGGCAATTTAAGTATGTCTTCAAATGATTTTAATGTATTAGTTTTGTCTTTTCCTTTCATATTCGTATTGTGACTAGTGTATGAACCGGAAACACTTGACAATCGTTTTAAGTTTGAAGCTTCGCGTTTTACATTGGTTGGGACCGTATCAGGGAGCACGGGCGACGAACGCTGACCCAAAATTCATTAAGTACCACGGACCCTAATATTGAGCCTGATTTTAAAGTATCAGTGTATGTCGTCCTTACAAACTAACTGGTGGAAGCAGAGTTGAAAACAAATTTTGTGCGCTAATTGTTTGCGCTCTGGCAGGGTTTTTAAAACTCATTAAGGGCCACTGGCATGCAGTAGTATGCAGTTTTCAGTCTATGACTTGAAATGGTCGTCTTGTATTATAATTAGCACCGAATGCAAATTAGAATTCGCAGAGATACCGACAAAAGCTTGATGCAGACTCGTCTTCAATGCAGGAGTGCTTACTTCTGCTTCCTTAAAGGTTATGGTATCAGTTAAGTTGTTAAGGCGACATACATTGATACTTTCATATCGGGCTCCAAATTTGGGTTCATGGTAAATGTATGAATATTGGGTCAGCATCCGTCGGGTGCCCGTGCCTCTTTGATCCTATGGTTCCGTGAAGTTTTAATCTTAAAACTATTAAAAAGTGTTTCGGTTCATAAGCTTATTGCTAAGAATTTAGTTTAGATGTTTCTCCTTCGGTGATTTATTTATGACACGCGTTTAACATTAATTAAATTGTGTTCACCTTTGTGACATTTGAATTAATTAATTACATTTTGTAATTAAATAGGTACACACTGGACCTGGGAGATAGTGTCCATGTTATGTAACGGAAATGCAGAAACTATTCCGACAATAAAACAAATGCATATGATCGAAGCCATTTCTCCGGATGACCTGACGTCACTTCCGTCTCCAAGAGTTCTCAACACTCACTTCCGCTTCAACGACTTACCAACAGATATGCTTAAGAAGAAAACAAAAGTAGTTCTTGTACACCGCAATCCAAAGGACGTAGCTGTATCTTTTTACCACCATCATACCAAACTGGATTCATTGTATAAATACAGGGGAACTTGGAATGAGTGGCTACCCCTGTTTCTTGAAGGACTAGGTAATTATTGTAGTTAATGTTTGGTCCCTTTTTGTCTGTCCTGGTAAGTTTTTACTCTTATATTTGTATGATATTAACTTTTATAACTTGTGCTTTGGCGTTTATAAGCCAAAAACATTGATGTAGATTTTGGTAATAAATTGTGTTGTTGTTGTTGTTGCTGTTGTTTAAATATAGACTTTGTTTAAAGAGATAACCTCCATTGCATTACTTATATTCGCGAAAATTAAAGCATTCCGATGACACCATTTTCATGCATAAACACTTATATTATATGTATGTGGTATACTGTGTACTACATATTTGTTTTGATTGTTCAGAAAATAATTTTCATTAAAAAGAAGAATTTACAAATTGAAAGGGCAGTGGTATAAACAAAATAATTTACGGACGGTATATATTTGTTGTATAACTGATTTTAAACAAGCAGAGTTTTGCTGTATACAAACATTTCAGTGGACATTAACTCATGGTTTGATTACGTCAATGACTGGGAAAAGGCCATTGAAGAACATCCAGACTATCCGCTACACGTTATGCTTTTCGAAGACATGAAAGAGGTCAGTTAATATAATGCAGTTGAAGGTAAATAAAGTAAAACAGGTGATCTAAACTGTAACTTATTTTGCAGATTGGTATTTCCTTCTAATATACGTACAATTGGTTATCGTGGAGTCAGTGTTTATGGGAACAGTAGAAAACATTAAACATAAAAATAGAATTCTACTTAGGTTTGACTAAAATATTTGCGAAAATACATTTTGTAAACTAAGTAATGGCTTAAGGATAAGCAGGACTTCACCTAAACAGAGATTTTATCAAGAAAAAAAATGAATATCTTTTTATATTGTCATCAGTATGGATCCAGCTCGGTCTGTGCATTATTTGTTACCGTCTGGTGAATCGAGATGATTTTAATAGCTGTGGTCATGTAAAGAACACTTGTCAGAACGTATGAAAAGAACCAAAACATACTTGTTACTAATTACGTTGGTCTCAAAATAAAAGTGTCAAACTAAACCTGCTTTGATTGTGTGGTTACATTACTCTTCTGTGTCGTTTTATTGTTACTAATTAGAAAACACAAAAACATTTAATAAAAAAAAACTTTAATTCTGGTAGGGGTACAGCACACGCTTTGTAAAATATCAGAACACACGCGCGCGCACGCACATACATAATAAACATAACATCAAAGAACACTTGTTCGGCTAGTTTTTTTGCTGTAAAAATTAGTTCCAAACATATTGTTTGAATATGGTATTGATACCATTAAAAGTATGAATTTGACCATTGCTATGTTACTATGTTATGGCGGACATTTGAATTGACTGTGAAAGTTACCCTCTGCCGAATTTGAAAACAGGAACATATCTGGCAACTTTCTTTTATTAAATAGACGTCTTATTATCAAATAGGTACTAATGGAACTAAAAAGATATCAATCACTGAAAAGCCTTTAGGTTCCCACAAAACTACATAGAACTGAGCCTGAACAAAAGCAATTCACTGTCGCTATATAATGTAAACATCCGTGCAGATGCAACGAGCCTTATTTTGTCAAGTAATGCACAAAAATTCACACACAAAAAAAAACTTGTAAAGGCGGTACCCATCATCAAAATATACGAAAATCAAGGTTTTATCAAACCTAAAATACAGATCAACCACACTGCGAGTGAACAAAACATATTTTTACTGGCATTTCAGTGCCGCAGACGGCGTATACTTCAATAAAAGGTTCACTTCCAGACATACGATTATACAAACCTTTTACTATTTATTCTTTAAAATATTCCTCAAGGAAAATTTGAACTAAAGAGTTGTTTAAAAAAACACTTTTACTATTTATATATATCATTTTTGTATGTCATTGCAATACGAATTCTTTTATTTCTGCGACAGGTTTTTACCCTTTGACTGTCTAGACCAGAAAACACCATTGTTAAATAGTATTGTGTGTGAGAAGAGGAACGGGTTCGAAAGGCATTGCATTCCTGGTGTTTATTTTATATAAAGGGATATTAATTCCGCAAACTACATTGTTAATTCTTTAATTTTTGACTGAATATCAACTTCCTATGGTCATAACATAGTCCTAAAATGACCAAACTATGACGCGGACTATTTTCTTTTCACAGGATCTTTTTCGAGAAGTAAAACGACTTGCAAAATTCCTTCATTTGAACGTTACCGATGAGCTGTGTCAAAATGTAGCCGATAAATGCCAGTTCGAAAACATGAAAAAGGACAAGAAAGGATTAGAGACAGATTTCTGGGAAAACGCTTGGGTGAACAAGAAACCGGGGTTTTATAGGAAAGGTAAGGCAAATAGCACATAAATGGGACTATTTTAAGTGCGTGTTATCATATCGTTCCTTGAGCTAGTCTAAACCAAAAAAGTATCCACTATGAATTCATGAATATCTGTACTCATGGTAAACGCCAGAGGATAACGAGTAACTAACGTCTAATTTATTTCTGTTAGTATGGTGGCATACTTCTGCCACCGCATAACCACTTAATTATCACGTTATATAACTAGTTAGTCACTTAATTATCATGATAAATATCTGATTAACGCGTTAATTTTTATGTTAACAGATACTTATGTCAACACAAAAAAGTGTATGTTACTGCCCACTACTGCCAACAGATACTTGCCTAATGATATTTTAGATATCTATTAAGTGATTAACGTGTTATGTAACTAGTTAGTCAGATAAGTATCGTGATAATTATGTCGTTAACTAGTTATGTAACTAGTAAGTCAGATAATAATCGCGTTAATTATCTGATAAACTAGTTACATAACACGTTAATCACTTAACAGATATCAAAAAAATAGTTTTCTCATTAAGTATATATATAATAGTTTATTTCTGTCTCATCAGCATAATATACATTTACATTACATAAACATGAATTAAAACAAAGAACCAATGCTGCCACTCAATATTGAGTTATAGGAGACTATATATTACTTATTATCACAGTCATATGTACATTTTAAAAAATATTGCCATAGCATTATCACAGACCATACTTAAATTTACATAGCCTTATCATAAGCTATAGTTAAATAGTTTATTCAGTATCATCAAATACATGTGCATATTACTAAACATATATACTTAAAATATAAAACACATGTAATTGGTCTTTCTACTCAAGAATAAAAAGCGACTGTTCAATATTATAAAAATATCACAGAATTATACACAGAGTAAAAGTTAGATTACCATTGCTAATCCATGACTAAGAACTGCCATAAAAAATAACAAATATAGGACACTGAAAAAAGAAAAAGAGGCCCTAACGGGCATAGTGAAAAATGTCTTAAGAAATCAGATATCAGCCCTGATCAGATCAAGGATGAACTGATTAGCAATGATTACCTAAACTGAAATAAAAGATGACGACATCTTTAAATAATAAGAACATTAGTTATATAAAAGATTATTTCTAGTTTTAAGAATTTTAAAACAGGTTTTGGCACTGACATTTACCATTTCTTCGTTGGAGAAAATAAACTTCAATTTAGCAGAATCGGACCAGTTACAGAAAGATTCATCTATCAGCATTGCTTCAGCAACTAAAACATCTCTGATAAACTGGTATGCAGGACAGTGTAACAGGACGTGTATTTCATTTTCTACACAAAGTTCACAGACTGGACATATTCTTTGATCAACCGGAATATTTTTATACCTCCCAGTTTCTAAACGTATTGGAGCAACTCCACATCTGAATTTAGCAAATGCAGATCTATATTTAACAGAGAAAGGATGCGCAATATAGTCTTCAGTTTCAAACTCTTGTTTAAACAATTTATATGTTCTAAGTTTATTTCCTCCTCTGCCGCCCGACCCTATTTCCCTCTGTATGTTAGTTTTCCATACATTAACAAACTGATTCAAAGAAGCTTGAATAACTTTATCACAAAATTGTTTTGAAGTCATACTTAAGCATGCATTTACAGACTGTAACATATCTATATCTACCATGCATTTCTTATATTGAAATTGCCAGTTTCTACAGTTAGTATTACCCTTTTGCAAACAGAAATGAAATATCTTGTAATTAATTCTGGTGGTATCCATTGACAGTAATCTATACCACTGCCGGGAAACAGACCCCCACTGCTTAACATGTGGTGGATGCCATGCAAATTCACCATACAAAGCATTATTTGGAGTATATTTTCCAGTGCCAAGAAAGAACCGCATAGCTCTGTTTTGTATTGCATTTATACAGGAGTAAGATTTAGTCCCCCAAACAGATGCTCCATATTCAATTACTGGCCAAACTGTACTTTCATACAGTTTACGGAAAACATTATAGGGAACACCCCCAATTGCCTTACATTTGGCAACAAGTAAACCCAAGGCTCTACCAGCACTCTGGGCAACAGACTTGACAGTTACATTAAAATCTAAGAATTCATTTAAAACTAACCCAAGATATTTATATTGAGTTACCATCTTCAAATTGTTACCACCACATGAAAAGTCAAATGACGTCCTATTTACCGACGGCGGCCGAAAATGTACAATATTACTTTTCATTGGGTTAATAATCATACTATTTGCCATATACCAATTATGTAAGATTTCAAGCATATAGTGTAAATCTTCTTCATTTTCAGCAACAAGAACAATATCGTCTGCATACAGAAAGATAGAAACTTTCTCATTGCCAATACAAATACCTTTGCCTGCCTCTTTGATTTCAACAGCTAGGTCATTTAAAAATAAATTGAAAAGTAAAGGGGATAAGGAGCATCCCTGTCTTAAACCACAATGTACATTAAACCAGTCCGTATATAACCCATTGATTCTTACACTAGAAGAAACATTGCAATACAAAGATTTTAAGGCATCTAACATCCTTCCATCTACACCTATTTGTGAACAAGATAATTTCTTCCATAAAATACTACGATCAATAAAATCGTACGCCTTTTTAAAATCAATAAATGCACAAAATGTAGACTTCTTTACTTTCTTTCTAGTATCAATTAAATTAGCTAAAGAGGAAATATGGTCAACTGTACTTCTACCTTTTCTGAAACCATTTTGCTCATCAACAAGTATGTTATTTCTTTCTACCCATTTTGACAGCCTGTCATTTAAAATTGAGCAGTATATCTTGTACATTGCACATGATAGAGCAATACCTCTGTATGACATGGGATCTCTAGGGTCTAGGGTGCAAACTTTAGGAATTGGGCTTATAATTATCTTACCCCACTCAGATGGAATAATTCCTTTTTCAAAACAAATATTGTACAACATGTGTAGAAAGGATACTGCACAATCATTTTTCAGGACGTCTACAGGAACATTATCTATACCGCATGCCTTCCCAAGTTTTGCCTTATGTAAAGCTTGTTTCACATCAAAAACTGAAATACTACCATTGAGCTCCTCAGTTGGGTATACATTGATATTTGGGTCTACATTATTACCCATAACAGTAGCAATATTATTACTTCTATTATTAATAAAAAGGTTACTAAAATCGTCCTTCCACTTCTTTAAAACTACATCAATATCTCTAGAAACAGTACCATTTTCACATATAACCTCTGGAGGTATAGACTTCTTTTTATTGTACGCAATACCTATCTTACCTATGGATTTCCAAAACTCCTGTTGATTGTTATTACATACTGACTGTAAATCATTTTGAACTGACACCCAATAAGATCTCTTGCTTTGCTGAACCACTCTATCAAACTGTTTCTTAGCAGAAATAAAAACCATTTTTAAGTTTCTCTTTTGACTAACATTTTTGCATTTCAAGTAAGGTAAGTAGGTAACATTATAAATAACATGTTAATCACATAAATATCTCGATAATTATCTGACTAACTAGTTACAAACTAGTTAACCACATAATTATCACGATACTTATCTGACTAACTAGTTACATAACACATTAACTAGTTAGTCAGATAAGTTTCGTGATAATTATGTGATTAACATGTTATGTAACTAGTTAGTCAGATAATAATTGCGTTAATTATCTGTTTAACTAGTTACATAGCACGTTAATCACTTAACAGATATCTAAAAATAGTTTTCCCACTAAGTGGGTTACATGATAAATAGCATGTGAATCACATAAATATCACGATAATTATCTGACTTACTAGTTACATAACTAGTTAACCACATAATTATCACGAAACTTATCTGACTTATTAGTTACATAACACGTTAACCACTTTATAGATATCTAAAATATCATTATGTAGGTATCTGTTGGCAGAAGTGGGCAGTAACATACACTTTTTTGTATTGACATATGTATCTGTTAACATAATAATTAACGCGTTAATCAGATATTTATCATGATAATTAAGTGACTAACTAGTTATATAAAGTGATAATTAAGTGGTTATGTGGTGGCAGAAGTATGCCACCATATTTTAGTACACTTTTACAACATTTTCCAAAGCTGGCTCCAAACCTCAAAATACCAATAGGGAGCTTGTACCCATGTGTGCTTGTTGCGGAGAAGACATACGAATGTGTGTCGGTTGCCAGTAAAAGTGAAAAGAATTGGGTCACTGCAGAACAATGAGGATTGTTCCAGGTTTTAGGTACCTTACTGACCAATGTTTTATAATCTACGCTACCATGGCTGTGTATCTTTTCAAATATATTTCTTGTTTATTTTCGTTTCAGGAGCTGTTGGTGATTGGAAGAACTATTTTACCGTGGCCCAAAATGAACAGTTTGATCAACTTTATAAAGAGAAAATGGCGGGAAGCAAACTGAAATTCCGATTTGAAATTTGACAGGACTTTTTCAACGAGATATTAACGTTTATTAATGTTTCGTGTATTGTTTTCAACGTTTTATTTACTGAGCCTTAAGCAGGTTCTTCCTTACGATCTTTTACATATGTATGTGCAATCTGGTGATAGAATGTAATAAATCATACTTTCGATATGGCAAAAGCTATCTTTTTAAGGTAAACTTGTACCACGAAACTGCATGGACTACTTGCGACAGCACGTATGTTTTGTATATGGGTAAATTGCTGCTTTGGGTTTGACTGTAATGATTTCGGAATAAATTCACTTTTGTGAAAATTTTGTGAATTATAATATAAAAGTAATTGAATCGAAATTACTTACTAGGTAACATTAAGGGAAAAGTCCCATTCTCTGGCGGCCACGAACACCACAAGGCTTGAAGGAATTTGCAGAAGGACATGAACATTACTTTGATATTCTAAAAATCATACCGCCAAGTTCTTGCGAGTATACTTTTAAGTTTTGTTCTTTCGGTTGCCATAATCACCGGGCTCTGCAAAAGATCCATTTGATTCTAGGTATCTAATGAAGTGAACGATGCAGTGATGATAACGAAGTTATAACATAACAAAAAGCATGGTTCGAGAGCAGGTGTTGTTCAAAACCAATTGTTGAGTTTGGCAAGGTTATGCAATAGTTTGACTCGGGTCTGAGGACTCATAAGCTCGTGGATCTGATCAGAATACACAGGACACCTGGGAAAAGGTTAGAACGTACCTAAAAACCTTCACGTCCAATTAAGTATCGTAAGTCCATCCAAGGCAGTAGACCCGTGCACAACGTGAACAATATGACCGATGTCTTGAAACATTGACATGTAATATATGTATATAAATAAATTTTTACACTGACTTCGTTACACGCAATCTAGGTTATTTCTTACCGAGAAGTAAAAGGACTTGCAAAATTCCTTGATTTTAAATTTGATGGGCTTTGTCAAAATAAAGCCAAGAAATGTCTGTTTAAAACATAAAAAAGAACAAGAATAAAATCCGAAAATGGATACTCAACAAACGCCTGGTTAAGAAATGAACTGAATTATCATAGAAAGGTAGGTAACAGAGTTTGTACTATTACTTAGTGCGTGCGTATTTATCCAACTTGTTTGGCTTTAGAAAGTTGGTGTTATTCCAAATGTTTCGCTACATATTTATCCCATTTATAACAACTGTGTTTCTACTTTATTCAAAAATAAATTCATATTATAATTTTCATTCTGGTATTCTGGTCCGTGGTCTGCCTACAAAGTAGCAGTTATTAATTAATACATATTTACAACGATTCGATTTTTCCGCAAAAAATAGTTTGGGCTTTATGATACAATCATTTTTTTTCAGGTTTGTCGGTGACTGGAAACAATATTTCACTTAGCTCAAAACGAACAATTAGAGGAGCTATTCAAGAGAAAATGAGAGGAAGCAAACTCAAATTTATATTTGAAATTTAAGTTTGTCACATGAGCTCGGAAATTTGAATGTATCCTTACGGAAATGGTCTGAAAGATCGACTGAACAATACATCTTTTTACATATTTCCGTTAAAACATACTAACGTTCTCTTAAGTTTAGGAAGAATACATGTCGCTATAAACGTACTTAGGATACTTTAACAAGACATTAAAGGTGAACATCATGAAACTGGATGTATTTTTTAAATAACTTAAAAACTGTAAGTCTAGGTTTGCAGTCAAGTTTTAAAGTCAGGCCGCAGCTTAAAAAATGCTAGCTAAACATCTATTTGAGTATCAAGGCAGGAAAATGGATAGCTTTTGTTTTGAAAGGGCTGTGCAGTCCTATACGCGATATAATACTTTATCAAATAGGCGACCTGAGGTTGACTCCAACTGCACGGTCCGGTTATGCAGATAAACTTCCAAACAATATAGCAAATGAAAAGTACCAGAAAATGTCGTTTTCCAAATTGTTTGATGCAGCTATATTATATGCTTTAGTATTCAACATATACGTCATTCTAGGTGCGGAAGTAAGCATGTCCAATTGTTCAAATAGCTACTTGAATAAAGCGAGTTTTCCAATATTCCAAATGTTATTATTATGTTGATGTTAAATTATTGTACAGAACTAACCTTCACAACATTTTGAGTAGAAACAAACACGCAATTCTTGATCCTCAAATCGTAAATATAAACCTAATCAAATTAAAGAATGTGCCCCAAAGCTTTTAATAAAACCACAAATAAATATGTATTGATTGTTGAAATACTGAACAAAAGCCATCTGAAGAAAATGTAGTCTTTCGAATAATAATGTGAAGCTCTTATTAATATGTTGTACTTATCTGTAATGACTCTACGTGGCGGAGTCCGTGGAACGATTCTCGGACTGTCTGGTTAAGCTTCCAATGGAATGCAAATTTAAATCCCTTGCATGGCGGTTGTCTCTCCTTTTCATTTTTTTAATGGAAGCTCCTGAACCAAGAACAACAATAATTACTCAGAATAACGTGAAAAATGTTGTAAACGGGTGAATTAGAAATGATTCACAAGGCATGCCAGTTTAAACATGCATAAGCTATGCCAATACCAACCTTGACCGTTTCAATCTTTTCTTGTTAGTGTAGACCACGATAAGGCGACGCAAATCTCTTTATGAACAGACCCCTTAGTTCTTTTACGTGCCCAGTGTATAGCACCGATGCACGCGAGGCTACCTCTGGGTTTCTAACCAGTTCCTCTCTAGATGTGTGCGAAAAAAGTGCTTCTTGAATTTCGAGAACCTCGTCCGGGATTCGATTCAGGGACATCTGGAATGGTAGTCCAGAGTGTTAACCACTCCAAGACCGATAAACTAGTTTCAAGGGAGATAATTTCGCCAATAAGCCAATAGATCTTGGATGAAGAGTGTAAAATTAGTCTAGAAACTCCATGGGTATCGACAGATTGGTATGAATTGAACGGTTATTTACATATACGGACGTGAGAATAAAATAATGAACTCGGACCAAACTGTCTGACACTTACTGATATATGGCTACTGTGCAAGAAGATCAGAGAAACTAGATCAAAGTAATACTGAGGTTCAACAGAAACGTGTAAAGTACCTTGAGGTTGACATGAAGGATATAGATTAGTGTCCCTAGAACACACGATTCACCATTGAAATCATAAAAAAATTCTAGTTATTGTTTATGCCAATGTAAGTATTTGCACAATACCATTAGTTCCACAAAATGAAGGGTTATAACTCTGTACCTATCAGGAGATTACAGTAAACTCCGATTTGGACCATTTAAATGTGTTCCTTATATCCGAAGTTTGTTATATCCATGTTACATTTTCATATGAAATAATGAAAGAAAAAAACTCGAGCAGAGAAAATGTATTCCTATTATCCGGAACTTTGCTATATCCGGAGTCGCTATATACGGAGTTGACTGTATTATTAATTAACAGTCTGATTATCAAATTTCTGAATGGTGAACTTTTCTCAAGATTATTGAAGAGATGTTGATTCGTCAAAAAAGTAAATAAGAATACTAAAAAACTTGCAGACATTCGACGTGCCTCTTCGTCTGTTAGATTTGAATGTGACTTCAAGATTCATCATGAGGTGATGATTTGTCATAAACCATGACTAAGTGTAGAATAGTTTCAAACCTGTTTTATCCAGCACTCTTCTGGACCAGTTGATCAAGCCGTTGGTTTACCGGGATCAAGCCGTTGGTTTACCGGGATCAAGTCGTTGGTTTACCCGGGATCAAGTCGTTGATTTACCGGGATCAAGTCGTTGGTTTGGGGGGGGTGTGCGGGGACAAGCGTTATTTACCGGGATCAAGTCTGGTTTACCCGGATCAAGTCGTTGATTTACCGGGATAAAATCACCAAATGTTTACCGGGATCAAGTCAAACAGGAAGCCGTTGGTTTACCGGATCAAGTCGTTGGTTTACCCGGGATCAAGTCGTTGATTTACCGGGATCAAGTCGTTGGTTTACCCGGGATCAAGTCGTTGGTTTACCGGGATCAAGTCGTTGATTTACCGGGATCAAGCCGTTGGTTTACCGGGATCAAGCCGTTGGTTTACCGGGATCAAGTCGTTGGTTTACCCGGGATCAAGAGACA
This sequence comes from Saxidomus purpurata, assembly GCA_022818135.1. Classification (NCBI taxonomy): domain Eukaryota; kingdom Metazoa; phylum Mollusca; class Bivalvia; order Venerida; family Veneridae; genus Saxidomus; species Saxidomus purpurata. Next base: position 55,391,311 of record JAFMSR010000007.1, on the reverse strand, counting down.
GTGCCGGATAAAAACAAAAATAATATCAAACAGGGAATGCCACGTACCAAAAACGCAGCCTCCCCAAAACGAGCCCCACAGCACCCAGAAGTGCACACCACACACACACACACACACACACACACACACACAACACACACACACACGCATACACTACCAACACACACTAGCATACAAAGCAAACACACGAGGACAAAACGAACAATTAAATGAATACAGTGGGGCACCGCCTTGGAACGGTCAGTGGCAAAAACACCACTGGGGAGCTTAAACCGGTTTATGGTGCGCACCCAACCTCACTCTTACCCCCACCATGTTCCAAAGTCACAGGACAGTGTAAATAAAAGTAATCCCTGCTAGGTGAATCTCTAACACACGCAATGGAAACAAAAGGCATGGTATGTAAAACACAAAAATGCTCGTGTATAAATATATAAAAAGCAAACCTTGAGAACCAAAAAACGTATGTACTCAATGCCTTTAAGGCAGTTTTCGGTTAAAACCAGATGCTGAGTAACACTCGATCATCTGTATTTAAAATGTTGGGGTTAAAAAGAATATGATTTGAGCATCACATTCATTACTAGTGATTAATGTAAGTGTTTATATAAGTCGAAACTTTCGTGTGGCTATAGGTCCAATTTAATTGAAGAAAATGTCCATTTGGTCATTTGACGACAACACCGAATATAAGTGGGTATGCACAGATGCGTTTAAGGAACAAATCAGGCTGAAAGAAGTGAGTTTGTGAGCATGCCAATAATGTAGTCAACTCACGACAATGTTATTTGAGCAAACTTCCGGATAACAAGAACTGACTGAATTTCAATGAACAGTAAAGTCTGTCTCTATTAACTAGCTAAGGAAATCACCAAAAGTGTCCACGTAAAGCAAATAATACAAAATGTTTTAATGATACTCACCAGTGACTTTTGAAAATCGCTGCTTGATTAAGAGACCACTAAATGACAAGTTTACATTCGCTCTAGTTACAGCATACATTCGCTCTAGTTACAGCATACATTCGCTCTAGTTGCAGCATACATTCGCTCTAGTTGCAGCATACATTCGCTCTAGTTACAGCATACATTCGCTCTAGTTACAGCATGCATTCGCCCTAGTTGCAGCATACATTCGCTCTAGTTACAGCATACATTCGCTCTTGTTGCAGCATACATTCGCTCTAGTTACAGCATACATTCGCTCTAGTTACAGCATGCATTCGCTCACTCTTGTTGCAGCATACATTCGCTCTAGTTGCAGCATACATTCGCCCTAGTTGCAGCATACATTCGCTCTAGTTACAGCATACATTCGCTCTAGTTACAGCATACATTCGCCCTAGTTACAGCATACATTCACTCTAGTTACAGCATGCATTCGCTCACTCTTGTTGCAGCATACATTCGCTCTAGTTGCAGCATACATTCGCTCTAGTTACGCATGCATTCCACTCTTGTTGCAGCATACATTCGCTCTAGTTGCAGCATACATTCGCTCTAGTTACAGCATACATTCGCTCGCTCTTGTTGCAGCATACATTCGCTCTAGTTGCAGCATACATTCACTCTAGTTGCAGCATACATTCGCTCTTGTTGCAGCATACATTCGCTCTAGTTGCAGCATACATTCGCTCTAGTTGCAGCATACATTCGCCCTAGTTGCAGCATACATTCGCTCTAGTTACAGCATACATTCGCTCTAGTTACAGCATACATTCGCCCTAGTTACAGCATACATTCGCTCTAGTTACAGCATGCATTCGCTCACTCTTGTTGCAGCATACATTCGCTCTAGTTGCAGCATACATTCGCTCTAGTTACAGCATACATTCGCTCGCTTTTGTTGCAGCATACATTCGCTCTAGTTGCAGCATACATTCACTCTAGTTACAGCATACATTCGCCCTAGTTGCAGCATACATTCGCTCTAGTTACAGCATACATTCGCTCTAGTTGCAGCATACATTCGCTCTAGTTGCAGCATACATTCGCTCTAGTTGCAGCATACATTCGCTCTAGTTGCAGCATACATTCGCTCTAGTTGCAGCATACATTCGCTCTAGTTGCAGCATACATTCGCTCTAGTTACAGCATACATTCGCTCACTCTTGTTGCAGCATACATTCGCTCTAGTTACAGCATGCATTCGCTCACTCTTGTTGCAGCATACATTCGCTCTAGTTACAGCATACATTCGCTCTAGTTACAGCATACATTCGCTCGCTCTTGTTGCAGCATACATTCGCTCTAGTTGCAGCATACATTCGCTCTAGTTGCAGCATACATTCGCCCTAGTTGCAGCATACATTCGCCCTAGTTGCAGCATACATTCGCTCTAGTTGCAGCATACATTCGCTCTAGTTGCAGCATACATTCGCTCTAATGGCAGCATACATTCACTCTAGTTGCAGCATACATTCGCTCTAGTTGCAGCATACATTCGCTCTAGTTGCAGCATACATTCGCCCTAGTTGCAGCATACATTCGCTCTAGTTGCAGCATACATTCGCTCTAGTTACAGCATACATTCGCTCACTCTTGTTGCAGCATACATTCGCTCTAGTTACAGCATGCATTCGCTCACTCTTGTTGCAGCATACATTCGCTCTAGTTACAGCATACATTCGCTGTAGTTACAGCATACATTCGCTCGCTCTTGTTGCAGCATACATTCGCCCTAGTTGCAGCATACATTCGCTCTAGTTGCAGCATACATTCGCTCTAGTTGCAGCATACATTCGCCCTAGTTACAGCATACATTCACTCTAGTTACAGCATGCATTCGCTCACTCTTGTTGCAGCATACATTCGCTCTAGTTGCAGCATACATTCGCTCTAGTTACAGCATGCATTCGCTCACTCTTGTTGCAGCATACATTCGCTCTAGTTGCAGCATACATTCGCTCTAGTTACAGCATACATTCGCTCGCTCTTGTTGCAGCATACATTCGCTCTAGTTGCAGCATACATTCACTCTAGTTGCAGCATACATTCGCTCTTGTTGCAGCATACATTCGCTCTAGTTGCAGCATACATTCGCTCTAGTTGCAGCATACATTCGCCCTAGTTGCAGCATACATTCGCTCTAGTTACAGCATACATTCGCTCTAGTTACAGCATACATTCGCCCTAGTTACAGCATACATTCGCTCTAGTTACAGCATGCATTCGCTCACTCTTGTTGCAGCATACATTCGCTCTAGTTGCAGCATACATTCGCTCTAGTTACAGCATACATTCGCTCGCTTTTGTTGCAGCATACATTCGCTCTAGTTGCAGCATACATTCACTCTAGTTACAGCATACATTCGCCCTAGTTGCAGCATACATTCGCTCTAGTTACAGCATACATTCGCTCTAGTTGCAGCATACATTCGCTCTAGTTGCAGCATACACTCGCTCTAGTTGCAGCATACATTCGCTCTAGTTGCAGCATACATTCGCTCTAGTTGCAGCATACATTCGCTCTAGTTGCAGCATACATTCGCTCTAGTTACAGCATACATTCGCTCACTCTTGTTGCAGCATACATTCGCTCTAGTTACAGCATGCATTCGCTCACTCTTGTTGCAGCATACATTCGCTCTAGTTACAGCATACATTCGCTCTAGTTACAGCATACATTCGCTCGCTCTTGTTGCAGCATACATTCGCTCTAGTTACAGCATGCATTCGCTCACTCTTGTTGCAGCATACATTCGCTCTAGTTACAGCATACATTCGCTCTAGTTACAGCATACATTCGCTCGCTCTTGTTGCAGCATACATTCGCTCTAGTTGCAGCATACATTCGCTCTAGTTGCAGCATACATTCGCCCTAGTTGCAGCATACATTCGCCCTAGTTGCAGCATACATTCGCTCTAGTTGCAGCATACATTCGCTCTAGTTGCAGCATACATTCGCTCTAATGGCAGCATACATTCACTCTAGTTGCAGCATACATTCGCTCTAGTTGCAGCATACATTCGCTCTAGTTGCAGCATACATTCGCCCTAGTTGCAGCATACATTCGCTCTAGTTGCAGCATACATTCGCTCTAGTTACAGCATACATTCGCTCACTCTTGTTGCAGCATACATTCGCTCTAGTTACAGCATGCATTCGCTCACTCTTGTTGCAGCATACATTCGCTCTAGTTACAGCATACATTCGCTGTAGTTACAGCATACATTCGCTCGCTCTTGTTGCAGCATACATTCGCCCTAGTTGCAGCATACATTCGCTCTAGTTGCAGCATACATTCGCTCTAGTTGCAGCATACATTCGCTCTAGTTGCAGCATACATTCGCTCTAGTTGCAGCATACATTCGCTCTAGTTGCAGCATACATTCGCTCTAGTTGCAGCATACATTCGCTCTAGTTGCAGCATACATTCGCTCTAGTTGCAGCATACATTCGCTCTAGTTGCAGCATACATTCGCTCTAGTTGCAGCATACATTCGCTCTAGTTGCAGCATACATTCGCTCTAGTTGCAGCATACATTCGCTCTAGTTGCAGCATACATTCGCTCTAGTTGCAGCATACATTCGCTCTAGTTGCAGCATACATTCGCTCTAGTTGCAGCATACATTCGCTCTAGTTGCAGCATACATTCGCTCTAGTTGCAGCATACATTCGCTCTAGTTGCAGCATACATTCGCTCTAGTTGCAGCATACATTCGCTCTAGTTACAGCATACATTCGCTCTAGTTGCACAACATTCGCTCTAGTTACAGCATACATTCGCTCTAGTTGCAGCATAAATTCGCTTTAGTTGCAGCATACATTCGCTCTTTTTGCTGTATACATCCATTCTACTAACATCATAAAATCAGGCACCTGAACATGATGCCAGCTTTCGAGCAGGTATGTTCATTAAAATGTAGAATTTAGCTGAATAAGCATAAGTATACATGATAGACTTTGAATATACGAACCTAATGAAATATGGCATATGAGATTGGAAGTCTTTGAGAACAGCTAAATCAATTATTTGCAGACTTATTCAAATTTTGTTTAAATTATTTTCTTGAAATAAACATCTTTGATGTAGTATTGTATGCCGGATTTCTAATGGGCTAACAAAATTATGAGTTTATATTATTTTTAGAAATAATAAACGCATTTCATTTTAGCTCGTGAGCGGCTGAGTTTGATGCCGTTCAGAGAATTTTATTTATTTATTATACTCGATTGCGAAACATGTCCTTACAACTTATATTTACACGCTCTCGAGACTCATTCCAGATGGAATCAACCTCGAAGAGAGAGAGATAGTGTGGAATTATCTCAGTCCGTGTCTTGCCTAAGGACACTACCACTACTTGGTCATTGGTGGGGATCGAACTAGGGACCCTCTGATCATGAAGCGAACGCGCTACCACTGCACCAAGGCAGCTCCACTCAGATATTCTTCAAACGACATCCGCTAAACTTACGAAACTTGGTATAGGCTCTCTATCAAATGTGTCCGCATTCTTCCGTGATAGTGAAAACCGTTACTTTACCATCATTGTACTTCTAAAACATAATACATAAATGTGAACAAAAATGGCAGTTTGAGTCATTTATGATTTTAGACATGTGGCAGAAAAAGTGTCACAGCCAGGGCCAATACACGCCACAAATTTACTATAGGTTTATATAGGAGCGCTGTCGTTAACTCGCGATAACATTTTAACTAATAAAAATATTTTAAAATCACAAACGGGATGATAAAATATAACATTTCCCCTTTTTAATGAATATTTTTTTATTTTTCTGAGACTTTATTTGTTTGGTCTTTTTTTAACTTAAAAACTCTACCCGTCGTTTTACTATATAATATATAGTAAAACGCCCAAAATGTCACAATTTTAAGTGAAAATTTTGCAGCTTATCTTCAATTTGTTCAAAAACTATAACACTTATTTTAGAATCACAAACGGGATTGACTAAAACAACCATTCTCCATTTAAGTGATATATTTTGTATAAAAATAGATAAAGAAGAGAATGGTCATTTTTTAAGGTTTTGTTTAACAGGTATATAATTTCATTTTTACGATCGGAGCTCGGTTGCTTCCGTAATGCTGGCCGAACACTTCCGAATGATTGATCTAACTGGCCATCGATAAGTTTTATGGCCGGACATTACGTAACATTTACCATGATCTTTAAAACGTTGTATATTGGGTTTTGTTTTACATTAAAATGCAAACTGGGTTAGAATCTTCAGTTTTTTGTTCATAAAAAGGCAAAACCTTTCATTGAAACCGGATATACATGATATCGTCTTTATAGCGAGTTTTCAGTATAATTATCAATAATATTATTTAGCTTTTGATGTTAATTTGCAACACATAAAAGATTCACTATGCATGCATTTTTATTTCGAAACATTTGCACGGGTACTTAATATTTTGTTTTACATTTCTCTTTGTCTCGAGTGAAAGGCAAGAATTCGCTCCGCTGAAATTGGTTTCATTTTATACGTGTCAACATAGAGTTTCTAGTTTTCTGTCTTATTACTCGTATCTTTTGTCTTTCATTTCTTCCCGAAGAAATAAGCTGATTATTACATTAACAAAAAGAGAAGAAAAAAGAAACACGCAAGGTTTGATCTGTGTGCAGAGTATTAAATGACAAAATCTGTAAAATGTAACAGGTATTATTCTACTGCAGAAATGGAAAAGTTTTTTTCCTACAATAAATCCTTATTTCTTCTAAAATGTTAATTATATTTGCAAGCCATGTGATGAAAAATCACATACTTTTTAAGGTATTCAACATCAGGCGTATGTAAAATCTATTTGATATTCTGAAAGGAAACTGTTCTATTTCTCAAATTAAAAAAGCCTACCGAAATCAAATGTCAGTCTTTATCAGATCAGGAATAACACTGATTAGGAATTTAAGATCGCAAAATAAAACAAGTTGACGTACTATTTACCGGGGACATGTAGGTCCATCTATTTACGTTTCTAAAGCACACCATACTTTTGCAACAGACTTGCCGTGTGCGTCTGTACTTGAAAATAACAGGTCTACAATTTTAAACAATTCTCACGAGCAAACGTTACGCACGTGTAAAGGGATTAGCCGATTATGAAAAATCAAGTGCACACTAGATTCATTCCTCATTATTATGTCAAAATTCACGAATTTTGTAGCTTTTGGATTATTCTGTGACTATTTTTATGACTGATGATGTGACTGTAATGAAATAGTGCTCACTAGTTAAAACATTACTATTATTATTATTATTATTAATTGCAAGTAATGTGAATGATAATGCTGAATTTTCTTTATCTTCTGGTAGAAATGATAAAAATTAAAACATAAGATTTTGACACAAAAGTTACACGTCAAGTTCAATATCTCCCTTAGGCAATATTCCAGTACAATCGATAATCAATGATTTATGACCCTGACCGTTATTTACGGATATTACCGAACCGTAGTTGTTTCCGTAAACTCCTAATCCCCAAAACTTATCGATTGCCTGCTGATATACGCTTGACACTTTTTCTGCCGTATGGCTTTGATGGACAGTTCCAGCAATCTGTTATCTCAGCGCTTTGGTGTAGCTTGTGTTTTTAGCTGATTTATCATCATTGTTGGAAAGTTGTTTTTTATGAAAAATATAGTATGCGGTTTCGGTCAGGATAGTCTTACACTATTTCAGTTTAACCCAAACTGTATTATATCGTATGATTCAGGACATTTCAAACGTTTATTTCGGAGTCAGGACATTTCAAACATTTATTTCGGAGTCAGGACATTTCAAACGTTTATTTTGGAGTAACAATATAATAATCTTTGATCGTGAAAAATAATATTGAAACAAAACAAATTGAAAAGTCGTTTGACAAATGTCGCAATCCAGATTTTCTTGCTTTGAGTGTGAATTTCTCCCACTTAACAGTATTTTAATGAAATGTCAGCAAAATGTGTGTCCTTGAATTTCTTACTCTTCCTCTTCCGTAGCCGAAAAAAATCATTTTAGAGATCGGAACTCCTCGGGTAATTCCGTCATCCTTCTTTTATACCGAGGTATTCCGATTGTTACTCCGAGTGCATGCATTTCTGAGTCATGATATTCGCAACATTTTGCACGAATCGTCCTTAGACACCCGGAACACTATTTCTTGTGTTTTAGGCTGCATGACAAGTTTATTTGTCAATCATGAAGGGACATACTAGATCCCGGGATCCGGTGTACGGTATCCATGCATGACTGTAAGTTATAAAAAAAGAAAATTGTTCCAGAGCGAATTATTTCAGAAGGCAATTGTGTTGTATGTAACTTTCGTTAGGCTATTTAATATTGAAGAATAAAACTTTTAAACTTTAACGAATTTCTATAAAAAGAACTCACATTGCTGTTAACTAAACATGATTGCCGATATTTCAGTTATAATTTAACAAGATGTAGCTTACCACAACATTTTCTTAATTTAATTTCCTAAAAGATTGTTACCTTAAATATATTCACCCAAAGACCCCCCCCAAACCCACCACCACCACACACACACACAATGTCAAATGACGACTATTACATGATATATAATCCTTCCATTACTTTTTCTTTCTCATTTTAACGAGAAGTATATGATTCCTTGTAGGTATATCATATGACGAGCAAGATGTTTAAATGAAGATGAATGGTATTTATAACTTGTAAATCATGAACATTGATACATTCTGGTTTCACGAAAAGGTTTTAATCATTCTCGTTCAATGGCCTATGTCTGCAAAATGATACATAATTTTAGTGTCGGAATCAAGTAAACTGGTCATTTTTGGGGCTATTTATCATGTTAATGACAGTCTAATCTAAGCACAGGGTCCGTATATTACACGGACCCTGTCTAAGCAGCACGACAACACAACGTACACGTTTGGCTACTCCGCCAAGATATGCAAATTTGGTGTGTTGGCGCCTCCTTCAAGCAGGTGCGACGTTTACGACAACGTGCCGATATGCGAAACAAGGACAAAAATAGTTTCGTAATTTCGTGCCGGCGGCTTCGCCAAAATATCGGTTGTTGGCGTGTTGTCGTGTTGGCGTCCCGTTCAAGCAGATGCACGACAAAAATATGTGACTGCATGCCAATAAAGATGCAAAACAACGACAACTTAAAAGATTCAAAACAACGAGAACAAAAATAATGTTGCGTGTTGTCGTGATGTCGCATGGCGACCTTTCGACCTGTCGCTTTATTTTGCCGTATCTTTCTGCTGGTGCCAAACAAACGCGGCAATACACGAAATCAAGACAACACGCCACTGAATAACGTTGTCGATGGTTTGACCTCCTGTTCGATGGTACGACAAATCAATAGTTTGGCCTGTTGTCGCATTTGTTTGTAGGGGCACCAAAAGTGTCGGCTATGTTGTCGTGCTGATGCATTTAGATATGCGATTTCACGACAGCACGAAATGGCACAAACGAGCTACCATATTAAGGGATGCTTATGTGACATAAATAGTCTGTATATATACATGTGTAAAAAATAAAGCATCCGTTCTGTAAATAACCATTGCTAGGCAGAGAGGTAGGTATCTTTCACTTGCAATTTAAAATACTGATGTAGTCCATTTAATATTATACTAATGGTAAAATCGAGTTAATCATCTATGGTTTTGAGTGTTTTATCGACATCTGGTGCATTCCCCAGAAATTATGTGCCGAGTGGAATAATTCCCAAAATATTCTAAAAACAAATGTAAGAAAAAACAACATGTCGCTGAAATCCTTTGGCTTTTCCTCGATTGGCAGTATTGATCGTAAATTCAAATGTTTTTGTCTGATTATGATAGTTAAAAATGTAGACTGTGTGCTATTATGAAAAGGAATACAAACTTTCGATTATTTTCCGATTGTGAATCAAATTAGCCTATTCTTTTCGATTCGATAATCGATTCTTATTGGACTCAGATTTTGCAACACTATACACATAAAAATATAGTTTCGGTTTATTCATGTGACAGTATTCCAAGGGCGTCAAATTCAGAAAGAAAGCAAGCTGTCTCTTCATATCATATAACAATACCTAAAATTGTTGGGCATTCAGTAAAGGAAATTGTGTAGGATATGCCTAGGATTAACTTTCACGATTTCAAATTTCAATTTTAGTCACACCTATAAATGTTACATGTTACGGATGTACTGTTACGGATATGAATTAATTTAAATGTTTTATGCAAAGTGTTTTGTCATAGAAAAATATTAAAATTCAAAATGAAAAACACGCGAACGCGTAACTTGCACCGCTTTCATATTAATGCTTATAGCGGCAACATGCTGCGATGAAAAATTAAATGCCATTAAAATGGTTTGAAAGTATTTTTTTTAAAGATAATAGTATTTTAATGTGAAAGGATGAAAATCGTGAGCATTTCTATACTTATTTAGTATAAAGCAATAAAATCTGCAAAGATTGGAAAATTCATTTCCCATGCATAAATATTGAAATCACAACTGTTATGCCAGCCGGATATCCGGTGTAGATTCACGGCGATCTCTCGTGCATAAACAAAGTATAAGCCAGTGCCAGTGACATGTATTGCTTGTCAGAGCTGCTGTGGTACGCACGTCGCCCCAAGACGCAGGGTCGCCATGGAAACCGTAGTATGCTTTGCATTGAAGCTGCCGAGGCCTTCAATGACGACGCAGTACATAGCACTTGTTGGTCGCTGCTGGTAGTCCAAAGTGGCGAAAACTCCTCTGGAATGGAGGACGTGACTATGATAGATGCTTGCCTTCTCGGTTCTGTCAACCGGCACCAGCAGCCCCTAGTCAAATTGTCGGATTAGCCGCCGTGGTTGACCTACTTTCGGCTCTAAATTACTTTCTTTGGCTAATACTGACTAGAAATTGCAAATTGACTTTTAACGGCATGACGGGAATCATGCTGGGATCTAGGCAAAACGGCATATATACGTTGCTTGCTAGGACCTAAACACAATAACTGATTGATTCATTGTACATGCAGTGGCTAACTACTACGTCGGTTCAATCGCTCTTTGATTATTTTTAGCTATTTTCAGTTGAAAATTTGTAAATTGGTCTCAAGAATCACAAGGGTTCTGTCCCTTGTCCTTTGCACAGAGGCAACAGATTCAGGGACACTCTGTTTCTCAGTTGAAAACTATACATGTATGGGGCCTCGGTTTAACGTACTTTTTGTAAATATATATTACCAGTACATGGTAGTACGATATAAAAGTTATTGTCCGAAACACCGTAAGTGATGTAAATGGTGAGACATGGATCGAACTTCCGAATTCGTTGATATTTCAGCACCCGCACTGAATCGTTATATGTATTTTTCTAGAGTTTTATCGTCGGTACCGAATAATCCATATGACCAACGCCCCATGAAAAGTTTACGGTTGTTTTAGGTTTCGGGGATACAGAACGCGTCCCGTTCCGGAGACACCCCTGGTTCTTTAACATGCCCGGTCTACAGCACCGATGCATCGGACCTCGGGTTTAGGTATAATCCGAAAGACCATTAGTTATGTTAGTGGCGGAGCGGGGATCGACCTGCGATCCACAGATCACAAGTCCAGCGCGTTAACTTCTGGACCACTGATCCGCTCCTCATCATGGGTCCTAACCGCAGACATGTTGACAGTGGTTGCAATTTATACGCCCGTAGGTAGCTAGCGTCATAAATGTTTGTAATGTTTTGATGACACTCCTAGTTGTGTCGCGCCTCCGTCTGCGTACCACCCATTATTAGTATGCTACCCGTGTTTATGTTGTTTAACTTTCTGGTTTTGTTACACTTCGATAATAAATAACTCAGTCATGATTTAGCGAAGATGCATTTTATCTTAAGAAATAAAACCACAAAAAGAAGCCATGTATCACGCGTACATGTAAAATAATTCTACTTTTAGCTTTAATTTAATTTATATTTCTATGAACTAGATGTAAATCACGATACAATTAATGGAAACACGATCTGTACCTAAGTAGATCTAGATTTCAGTTTTATTATTTTCTATTAAGATAACCCAACTCTATATTACTTCCAATTCATTCGTATAAATTTCAATATTTAACATAAAATTTAGGTCTACATCCTGTTTATTTGACTTTTTATATCTGCATTGCATGACTTGATAAAGTTTTTATATTTTCATTGCTAGCATACACGAGTACACGTGCAGTGTGACGCCGTTTTATATTTAAGCACGGTCATTTTCCAGCCAGTTTACTTTTAACTGGGTCACTCACTGGGAAAAATTACTATCCAGCGAAAACATTCCATCAAAATGTTTGTACACAGGCAAATAGGAATATTGGTTATACCGTGGCATAAAGGATGCTGCAAAATTGATCGAAATATTCTCTGTACCAAAATAGACCAATGAGCTTTCAGTATTCTATCACTAGCTTTACTACATACATTAATACATTTGCATCCATTACACGGAAGCTAATAACTGTTTGTTTTGGATTTTAATGTCGCTATTTTTTATGTGTTTCAGGGTTTTCAAACGATTCTTGGATTATATTCGCTAGATATGGAACTAAACTGTGTGTAGAAACATAAAGGGGCTTTCTGGGGCGAATAGAGAGCCCCACAGGGCGGATTTATTTTAACTGAGGGTGCAAGAAAAATTCGTCCAAAATGGCGGATCTAGAAGCAGTGCTCGCGGATGTGAGCTATTTAATGGCGATGGAGAAGAGCAAATCGACTCCAGCCGCCCGTGCAAGCAAGAAAATAGTGCTTCCAGATCCAAGGTAAAGGTTTTAAGCGTGTTAAAGGCTTCTGACATGACAAATTTATGATGAAAATTGGATCTGAAATTTTGACATTTGTGTTGAGATTTTTATATCTACACCGGTGTATATTATGACAGAAATTATTATTTTTCCTCTGATTTCTCTGCAGTCTATATGACCTTCTTTGATTGAAAACGTTACATTTTCATTTCAGTGTAAGGAGTGTTATGCATAAACATCTTGTGAAGATGGGAGAAGTGACGTTTGATAAGATCTTTAATCAGAAATTAGGTAAGTGTCGGAGTAAGAAAATACCTCGTCAAATTGGTCCTAACTGGTCGGAAATTTTCTTAAGGTCTGAGAAATGTTATATTTCTGTAATTTTGTTTCTCTACTTCTCTTATCACTGTGGCAGGAAATGTATACTGATTATCATGGCTTTGTGTTATGGATAGAAAAGACATATATTTAGCCTACTAAGTCTGTTTGACCACAGAGTTACTTCATGCAAGCCTGTGGTATGTAAAATAACTGATGGATTGGAAAAGAGCGTTAGAAGATGTGAAAACAGCAGGTGAAGGATGGATTCATGTATAGAACAGACAATGTATAGTTAGTGTAAATGTAGCTTTATTAATCAGCTCTGTGGTTTGACCCATTCTGTTGATATGATATTTTTATAGTTGTCAAACCTTAGAGCCGTAGAAGAACATACCCATCCAAACATTATCTCGCTGGCTTCAACAGTGAATCAATCAGATCAATCAGACTAGTGTCAGTACAAGCAAAAATCAAGACTGAGGACAGAAAATTAGTAAATTTATAATCCACACTGATGGATGCAAAATCAGCAAATTTATTATTTAATCAGATTGATACTGTTGCTGTGGCTGTTATAAAAATGAATAACTTTTTTCAATTATATGTATATGGCCTGATCTAAAATTAACAAAAAATTGTTGGAATACTTTCGGTGATAGAGATCTTTAAGAATTGAACAGCTAAACAGTTGTTTTTTAGCTGCATTTGCAGTGTGTTACTAACATTCTATTTAGAATGTTACATGTGTCATTGATAACAGTGTAACATAGTAAGAACAATGACCCCAAAGGAGGCATGGCCAAATATTTATGGTATCATTTGGACAGGAAAATAGAACTTAAATGTTCCAGTATTGTCTACTGCTAAGACATGTATACTGAAGCTCAAGTGGGCAGATTTGTTTGTTTGTAATTGTGCTTATTAGGTCCACCAACCTCTACAGAGGCTATAATCGTGCCTATCAAGTGGACAGAGGCCAGTCATATAGATATTTGATTGGCTTAGAACTGCTAGAGGTGTTTTTTGACGATTGTAACTTTGTTTAAGCAAAAAATTGTTTCAACAAATTTTGTGTTTATGGAAGGTTAATAAACCCCTAAAAACATGTTTATTAATTCTTATGTATTCCAATTTTAGTTAAAATTTAAAAATCACGATAGTGTAACTGTTTTAATGGCAACATTTAAATGCGATTTAAAAACGGTTATGCATTTCAAAAAGATATTTTATAGATGTAAAAATATGAAGCTTGTTTATGAAACTTGTTTTATAAACATTCCAGAACTTTTTAAATTTTAAAAATCCTATAAAATTTAAAAAGTCAAAAAATTATAGAAATTGAAAAACTCTTTCTAATACATCAACTGTTATTGCCCACAAAATATCTTCTCAATCATGTCGTGGGAGGTCACAGTGATCCCTGATAAACAAGATTAAGGACCATCCATTATGTAGTACTAAGAGCATCGGATCAAACCTTCAACCCCTGGTTTACTCGTTCAGGGCTACACAATAGTGTAAGAAGACCAGTTGAAAAAAAAAAGCCGTTTGTAGTACATTGTACATGTAACAAGCTCATTATGCTCATTAAATTGAGATTAAACCTGATTCACACCCACTGCACTTAGTTTAGTTTATACTAATTTATTTAAGCTCGATTGTGAAGAAAGTCTGTAGCTTATCAAGTCACCCGAGAGTCCGATTCCTGGAAAAACCAGTACTGGTGTCATATGAGGAGGTACTGTTGTGACCCCAGTAGGGCTTGAACCAACAACCTCCGGGATGAGTGGTAGGCACCTTAACCTCTTCACAACCGCTCCCCTCCACTGCACTTTAGACAAAAAACTGACATATTGAAGTTAAAAGCGTAATATGAAAGTACAATCTAGGAAGTAATTATACAAGTGCAATACAGTGCTCAATGACTGTTTCATGTTGTGCAAATGCTGCAACCAATTATGGTTGTAATTTACTATCCGTATAGGATATTAAATTTGTGTGCTTACAAGTGTCAGATACTTGCAGCATTGTGGATTACATGTATCTGGTCATTCATCCAAGGTTTTTCAGGATTGCTTGGTTAATAAAGCTTGAGTGGCAACAGCTGGTCCATGCAAATTGAAATTATTAGTTTCATGTGTAGAGATGTCGTCTCCATTGTAAGAAGCATTTAAAAACACACTAGTCTACACACCTGTTACATATGGCGTGTTTACACATATGAATTATATTAAATTACTAAAAAATACGAAAATTGCCTATAAAGATAACAGAAGAAAACAAAAAAATATGAAATGACATTGTGTACCCGTATATAATTTATGAATTATGAAATAAGTTTTATAATTTGCCTTTTAAGGGAAATCCTGAGATTTTCTTTCAGTTTTTTCTCCTTTATAAATTCGAAAAGAAAGAAATAAGAAAATTTCGTCACATGCTCATGTAAGAAAGTTTGGTAGATTTTTGTCCGCTGAAACAAAAGAATGCAAAATATTTCAATTTGCATGACATATAAATGACTATGTAGAGGAAGATAATATGCAGGGAAATATATGGACTTAAAATAGATACAAATGTACATTATAAATGCAAGCCTTACATTCAACAGTCACTTACAAAGTACAGATTTATTAAGGCCAAATTTATTTAATATTGCAGATCTGGTAACTCGTAATACATTACCCTTTCTCCCCTTCTCTTTATTAGTTACAATAGAAGTCAGACATTCAACAGTACACAGAAAAGCAGCACTTGTTCAATTTTAATTCAGTAAGTTTGAAGAATTGAATATTGTTCAAGAGCTTTTGTCTAGAACCTTGCAGGATCAAGATGTTGAAATATTTGTTTCATTTAACATTCCTTAATTATGTTCTTGAACACTCTTAAAAACATGTAAGGTACAGTACAATGTGTACATGTACTGTTCTTGAACCTAGTTCTTGAACAGTCCAACTTCCAAGAATATTTCTTGAACTGTTCTTGAACATTTCATTGTGGTTTCGTTTTTGAGAACAAAATTTTATTATAAATCCCTTTTCTGGTATGTGAGACAAAAAAACATTCGCTATAAAATGTGTCTGTATCACACACTTAGACTAGGAATATTTTTTGAATGGCAGAAAAAAAAGAACGACTTCGGACTAAACAAGATTTAAGACAGGTTTGCAAGATCTATCACCAGCTATGAATATATGAACAGTCCACTGTCCATTTTCCACTTGCTTTAAAGAGAGAAAAATTCAATTTGCATATTGGTCGCATGTTAAGAAGGACAGGATTGTACTGTACAATGTAGGTAGTGGTAGAAAATACTAAAAATGGCGAGGTTATCATTTTGTGTGTTTGGTCAACAGCTATGTATTGTACTAAACAAACATATCAGCCTGATTGATCTATATAGCCTTTAAGAACGTATTGATCATTTACAGTGCTTCATCTACGTTGTATATTGATCGCTGGTGTCCACGATGGTATTGTAAAAGCACAATGCATTGTACATCAAGGAATCTGCTTGAAAACTGAGTACTAATGTACTTAACTGTGGGATTTCTTTCTGTATTTTTATACTATTATATTATAATTATATTCTATGGTGAAATAAGTCTTTACACTTTTTAAAAATAGTCTAACATGTAGATTAATAATTGCTCTCATTTTGTCACTCCAGATGTTATAATTGATCTCGAAGACAGAGGGGCAATGTCAAACTGCTATGTCCTGCTTAGGCACACTAACACCATGTCACTGGTGGGGATCGAACCCTAGACCAATTTAGTTCTTGTACATGCAGTAGATATTTGAAAGAAAAAAAATTGTAGATGGTTTGAAGGTTTTTTTTTTCAGATCACCTAAGCACAAAGAGTGAGCTACCGTGTCACAGCTCTACCCTCCAGTGTCTGTTGTATAAAGTACGTGTGTCTGTCAATTCTATTCTGTAACCAACTGATACATGTATCAAGTTGACGTTCATTGGACAGCCCTCTACCAAAGATATTAAATTCCAAAATTAGGGCTATATACATGTATGACTACAGGGATAATTTTTGCCATCAAAACATACGGGAGAAAAATCCCTATTGTCCAAAACCTATGAGATTTTTACCAATATCTATGAGATATTTTAAATAGACAAAAAGTATCACTTGACTTACATTTCAAATATGAAGGAAAATGCTGTTGTTTACATAATGTCATGTAAAGTGGTAATAAGAACAGAAGAGCTGTGCTGAACATATAATGTATTGCAAAGATTCAATTTTCATTCTGAATGTAGAATCAAACAGAAAACACAAAAATGCATAACTGAATAGCATACTTCCACAAGAGACACAGTACATTTGTTTTTTGGCCTCTTCATGGCGAAGCCATTTATGTTCGTGGAGCCGATTTAGGTTGAAACTTCACAGGATTTTTTTACCATGTTACCGATTGTATCGGCATACGTTGTCGTCGATCAACTTGTTGGTCTCTGAATCGGACCGAGACTGAGATATTACTACATTGTTATTGTTTGCATGTTTTCCCGAAACAATGACTCGCTTCCGAGTGGGCGGAGTTTCTTTTTAGGTGGCATTTTACTTAGATTTCATCTGCTACATATGACAAAACATTTGCGGAAAAGCTTGCATCTTACGCACTTATCAATAAGCGTCCAGATGACTAAGAATTCAAGGGACGTTACTCTAGACGCATTTACGAATACTTGTATGCGTCATTGTCGGCAATGCATTCGAGTCAAACTAAGCACTTTATGCGATTTTATATCGCTATTGGTGAAAATGAATGTGATTTTTCTGGAAATTGTGCGAGAATATCGCGGAATCGCGCCCAAAAATTATCCCTGTGACTATATGATGCCCCTCCAGCACTGCATCTAAGATTTGAAAAGATCACTTCTTAAAAAAGATAGGGGGGGTCATGATCTTTGAAAGGAAGTGGTATTTCATAAAAGACACAATTTGCTCACTTAAACCCTGACGAATACCTGCGCTAGTTGCCAATAGGGGTGGATAATGGGTTCTAAATACAGTGCTACAGCAATGGCCTATTATTTATGATGTGATGATTACTTCTATTTGGATGAAATGGATTTTAAAAGCAGAGGATTTATTTGCACACCAGGACACACTAGGTCGATCGTGCACTTTGTGATAATTTCGGCACGATCTGTCAGAAAAAATGTGTGAATTGGCGATTGCACGGCCTTGATGCAATAATGCAACACTGCCCCTCTCTGGGAAAATGTGTTGCTTGATAGAAATTTTTATTGATTTAAATCATTGAGGAATCACGTGGTTAACAGTACCGAGTATGTACAGTGTATATGTTTACCAGATGAGCATTCTAGGCTTAAGTATGATTTCTTGTTAAGCAGTAGTGACTGAAAATACATGTACATGTATGTACAAGAAAGATAGACAATGCTTCAATACATGTACAATGTACTTGTTTTTACTGGCATATATTTACAACACAAAACCTTCAGGATCTTATTACTAGTATGTATAAGTTGTGACAGTCTGCCACCCACACACTTTGATATAATAGCAATGATAAATGTCACATAGAATATTTATAGGAACAGCTCTCACTGTGCATAGTCTATTGTAAGTGAAAAATGCATACCACTTTGTACTAGTTGGGTTTGTTAAATCAACCGCTGAATGCAATCAATTAGAAGGCTTTAGCTGATTCGTTATTTTATACCTTGACCCGGCTGTTTGCATGCAATTTGATAAGTGCAGATCATGAGCGGCTTGCACATCTATGCTGTCTGATCATGATCTGCACTGTTCCTTATTCACTCAGAAAATCTCATTCGAGAGCCCTGAGGCTGAGTTTGAACCCTGTTCAGATTGAAAGAAGGGGAAGTCTGTTTCAGAAATCAGCAGGGTCAGTCAGCATTACCAGAACTTATTATTACTTAGTCAAGTTTTCATCCTATCGGTGAAGTTTTGCTTAGATTTGTCAATTTTCTCAACAAACTGGAGAGCATGATTTTTATTGTTTTCTCAAACCATGATAACCGTTTCCGAGCTTAATTTCTAATCTTTCAATTTAGACCCTTCTATCACTGTTCACAGGGGTCAGTTACCATGATTACCACTTAAAATTTACTGACCGAAGAGCAAACAGTGCAGATCATGATCAGAATACATGGCTGTGCAGGCTGATCATGATCTACACACATGTCTCTTTATTTGTTGCCAGCAGGAATCTGACAAAATCCCATAGACTATTATTTTTAACCAATCATATTTTAATGCCACATTTTGGTAATCATTTCAATTATTTACAAGACTACAAAAATATCTTCTTCATTTATAAGTTTGTATCTCTACAAATGTGAAGATTTATTCTGCAATATTTCGCAATAAATGCCAAGTTAATGTTGTAAGTGGGGCAATGATTTGTGCATCTAAGATGTACGCCAAGCTACGTGCTGTTTTTCCATACCTCAAATTTTTTCGTGCTGCTTGTGTTGAAGTTATCACCATGATCGCATTCAAAGCATAATTTTTTCTTAAAAATTTAGATAAAAAATGGTTTAAGAAAAAGTGTCAGATGTAATTTGTAAAGAAGAAGATAGATTTATGGTTTTGCACAAAACATCAACATTTACCTAGTTTAATTGCTCTGTTTAAGAGTTTCTTTACAAGCAGCTGTGTATTTCTCCTGTTTTAATAAAACTGATGAAAATTTTATGATAAGATATTTAAATAGATATTTTTTCTTGCATATCGCATCAGCTTTTACGGTGATTTTACCCATGCTGAAAAAATCGGTCTGGTACCCCTCCTATGCCAGACAACTCATGTGAATTACTCGTGAAGTTATGTTATAAACATTGATGTCACTTTTCAAAACACAATGTCTGAATATCATTTGTTTTTACATGAAAATGCACCATTTTGATGTTTGCATTTAGAAATCTGACGGTATTCAAGAAAAAGTTCCTATCATGAGCATTTGGTTCAGATGGAAATATTCGTCACCTCGAGTAACTGTTTTGCAGGAACTTAGCACACTCTGCGCATGACAAAAACTAGTACTCAGCATTGAGTGCCCATCTGCACTGTTAGCTTCATTAGACATCAGTGGTAAATGCCAAGGACAACATTTTAATCTCCTGTTTGTTGCTCTAAAAATTTCCAAAGACAAATTAAGAAATCTGTTTGTTTCCATAAATAAGAAGTACATGTAAGACACGGTCACCCATTGATTTCATTTTCTAAATGTCAAAACAAACTGTCTTTTGCACAAACAAACAGGAAAGTAAAATGTTTAGTCCAGAAAGTTTATAGCTGGTGCTATTTGAAAAGTATTGATTAACATGACAACAACAGCTTTAATGTCATTGCAGAATATGTGCCTCTGGGAATATCTGTTGTGCATGGCGCCACAAAAGATAAACCTCTTTGCACTCAAAGATTCAAATTCAGAAATTGCAATATGCACAAAGGAGGCCGATTGTGAATGCTTCAGTTATGTTCATTCTAATCTTGACTTTAGGTGCAGTTTTAAAGTTAACCTCAAATATAACATTAAATTTTGCTCCAAGGTTAATCATAGATGCAGCATTGAAGTTTTACTTGACGTCCTTTTAAATCTTATTTTCAACATTTAAGTTTAATTCTAACTTTTTTCTTAGATATGATAAATTATAATACTCACAGTGTGAACTGTAACCTTTACCTTAGATACAGATTTGAATTTTGACTGTAACCTTGACCGTAAATGCAACATTAAAGTTCCACTCTAACTTTGACCTTAGATGCAACATTGAAGGTTTACTGTAACCTTGACCTTAGATGCAGCTTTGAATGTATTACTGTAAAATGATCTTGCATGTTTCTAAGCATTGAAGTTCTACTCTTACCTTGACCGAAGATATAGCACTGAAGGTCTTAATCTATAACCTTGACCTTAGATGCAGCATTGAAGTTCATAATCTCTAACCTTGGCCTTCAAGATGCAGCATTGAAGTTTTACTCTAAATTTAATGGAAGATTTAGCATTGAAGTTCTTAATCTGTTACAATGTACCTTGACCATGATAGATGCAGCATTTAAGTTTTACTCTTAATGCGAACTAAAATATGGCATTAATTTAACACTAACCTTGTTCTTATGTTCTACTGTATTAAACTTGACCTCAGATGTAGCATTGAAGTCAACCTTGACCTTTGCAGCAGGATTGAAGTTTTGGCAGCCAGCTGATATTTGTTTATCAGCTTCAGTAGCTTTGATGAAATCTGTAATATTGTTTTCACTAGAGATCATGTAGCTGTTGATATATATATATATCTGTTTACTCTAGATATGTAGGCATAGGTAATTCAGTATGATTTCCTCTAAGCATCCGTTTCTTCTCATTTCTATGGGAAGATCGTGTGTATAGATTATAGCTGCCTGTACAAATGTATATAAAATAGTTTAGTTAAACATGATATGCCCAGGATATTCAGAACGTGTCTATTTTGAAAAGGTTTTTTTTTCAGGACATGTACTATTTCAAGGGAATTGAATCTTGGTTTTGAAAGAGATATTAATAGTTGGATTTCATTATGAAAAATTCTAAAATCCAACAGAGGCGCCTCCTCCCCCCTGATGTCTGTCCATTTGTTTTTAGCTCAGTTTAAGACAGCAGTATATAATTCAAATGTTGAAATAACACACTAAGCTTGCTTGAAATATAATGCAACACCAAACAATGCTGCATGCAATACAGTTAAATGGAACTGTAATCAATGTGTTGCAAATGTTACTAAAATCTCTCCTCAACTGAACAACAAAAATGGAATCTGATCCTACGTTGTAACCTTAATACACAATCATCTGCATACATTATCTCACATTCAGTTAGATTAAATATGTAAGTACTGTAATATATTCTTATTTAATTACCCTAGGCTATAATTTGTCAAAGAAAATTCATTTTTCGAGCAGTCTCAATTTTATTTTGTGGTGTGTAGGAGATTGGCTGAAATTGCGGAAAGGTGGAAGATTGTTTGCGTGGCACACTAAATTTGTATAAAATTTTGAAGTTAGAATTCTTTGAAGAGATTCAGAAAAAACTTCGGGGTGATTTTTTTTTAGATGAGAGAAAAAGAAAGTGACGGTAAACTGGTTAGATTAGAGAAAAAAATAAAGGGAAGCAATTGTTTGAGATGAGAGAAAAATAAAGGGAGGTAAGAAATATGAAAGATTTACCACTAGGACCTTGAAGAAATTGATTTAAAAGGCTTGTTTAGAATTCCATTTCATTAACATGCTTGCTCTGTTTTAGGGCTCAAACTTTGTATGTTGTATCCCTCAAGATTCCAGCAAGTCTGTCCAACTGACTATAATAATTATACTACTGAAAGGTCAGGTATGATATTGTAAACACATATCTGTTTGGGTTGTACATGGTTAATCAGTCAGAAAGGCCAGTTTTTTTCCCTAGACAGTTTTAACCACTGAAACATAATTATTGAACAAATAACTTAACAACCAAGTTTTAATGCCATCAATTACCTTCTGCAAAGAATAAAATAATAAAAGATATAATTATATAGATAGAGTATATACTGTTTGCAAGATTAATTACGTTGTTTTGAAAATAACACAAGTGTTCGAACAAACAGTTCTCAGTCTGATTTGTATCATGGCCAATTTCCTATACTATACTCAAATTAAAAACTATGATTTATTTCAGATAGAGTACAGTTTTAAGCTCCGCCCCCTTGTAAAAGGCAAGGTATCATAAATTAATTTGTTTCCTCTTATGTTACTAAGATTCACCTCAAAGCCATGATACATTTTTGTACAAGAAAGCGTAGGAGTTGTTAAATAGAAGCATAAGTATTAGAGCTTAGAATCTTTTGCCTTTTTGCTATCAGTTTACATCAGTTGGCACTGCAAAATCACAAAATTGCAACGATGTACAGTTTTTTTATTTCGTTTTTAAAAAATAAACATCAAATCATTTCATATCTGGAGATAGCATTAAAAAGAATGGACTGTAAGTGGATTCACAAGCAATGAGATGTCTGTGAGAATGTGTGATATTGATTTTCAGTAAATGTGGCCTTGCTTTGAACATGAGGGTTATAAGTGAGAAATAGAGCACAAATATAATTATTACTAATGTAAACAGTATGATTTACAAATATTATTAATTTGTAATGTGCTATAATATATATGCTGTAATTTACTTCCTACTTTCTAAGTGACCATAGTTTAAAGTCCCAGGAGCACTTTTGATGGAAAATTACTTGTAGGTCTTATAAACCTGGAAAAGATTACTTATTTACGAAATTGACTACTATTTTTATGAAAAGTATTCCTAAAGTTGCTTTTAAAACCGAGAGTACATGCTGTGCATATAGCACAGTATTTCTTTTCAATGATATTGCAAAAAATAAGGAATGCTTTCAGACGAAGCTTTTGCGATGAAGAAGTGACAACAATACGGAAGATTTTAGATTAAGGTAGTAGACCCCTAATGGGCACCAATTCAAATCATTACATTCTTAATATATTCTTAATCTGTATCATTTCCTGGATTTAAAAACAAATTTTAAAAGAATTTTACCGAGAAAAAACTCAGTTATAGGAATTAAAATAAATAAATAACCCTACCCCATTTTAGAATTCTTTATAAAATGACATCACACAAGAGATAAGAAAATGCATGTATTTCATTTATTATTCAATAATTTGGTACAGATTTGGTATCAGAGTAACAAGAACTATATTTTCTTTCAGAAATTACACACCATTTACAATATTATCAACAAGTTTTATAAAACTTTTATGAAATAATCAGGTAGTATTACAATTTTCATGTACTTTTTTGGCCATGTTCAATTTTGAACATCAAAGTTTTTAGGAAAAATCAACATTTTCTAGAAATGGGGCATGACTTTTTGTATATTTAAAATTATCTATAACACTTTGGGAACAGCATGCCAAAAATTCACAATGTTTCACCGTCTCTATTTAAAATAATTATAGAGTTTGAAAATCTCCATCGGTGATTTTAGACGTGTCTGCAAGTAATAAAATCTTCAAATAAGCTAATAATTTTTCTTAAAAAAATATTTAATTTCTTTTAAGTCTAAAAACAATATAATCATGTGAAGAAAAGTGCAAAATAATGAAAACAAAGAAGAAAAAAGTAAAAAAAAATAATTTGGTTCCGGCTGGATCCGAACCTACGCCCCCAAAAACCTCAAAGATCTTCAGTCCAATGCTTAACAACCTAGGCTAGAGCATTAAAATTGAAGAGTTTCAAGTGGAGGTTTTTGTTAGGGGTCTACTACCTTAAATAGAACATAATAGTTATGTAGTTCATATATCATTACTGAATTGGTAAATTTGTTTTTCTATTTATGTGTATTTAAAGTGTTCCTGGGACTTTAATATTCTGTTCAGTCCTTTTCTGTTAATTTCAACACTTTTCTGTGAAGGACTAGAATGATAGAATTTGAAAACTCAAGTTCACAAAGTTTGGTTTTAAAGATTTTTAGTATTTTAGTCATAATAGTTAACTGTGGTTACTAATGTAAAGGTAGATAGTGTAGTCATAAACTTGGTATGCAGGTTGTTCATGACAGGTAGATGATCTTGATTGATTTTGAGATTAGTAGGTCAAAGGTTGATGGTCACAATAAAACTGTTCCACTCAGTGATTTGATATGAGGCTTTGACCCAGATGTTTAAACTTTGTAAGAGCATTAGGTATTTCCAGTAGATGAATATTACTGATTTGAGGTCAATGCCTTAATCAAAGCGCTGAAAGCACAAAATGACATGATTTGATATGCAGAACATTTGACTGAAGTTCCATGAAAATCTTTCAAAGGGGTTCAGGAGATAATCGGAGCTGTGACAGAAATCTATCTAAATCCAACTTACTGACTTACGAGCTGACTTCCACATGTACCTTAAACAAACAAAATTTGACAACTGTATTTCTGAACCTTCATTAAAAAAATTTCAGAATATTTTCATTTATATTTTCAGGATATTTATTATTCAAGCAATTCTGTGAGGAGCAGTGTGATGAACCAGTACCCCAGTTGAAATTTTATGATGAGGTTTGTATAAGGCAAATAATATGTGTGTTTCCTGTCTCGCAAACGACCATAACTTTTTACCGCCAATCTAAAAATAAATTCTTATAAATCAAACGTCTGAAAGACCAATTGTCAAGTGATTTTAGAGCAAAATAGCAAGTTAAAAAAATCTGTTGACAGACCGACCTTAATTATTTTTGTTTGCCAGAAGACCAGAAACACACATTTTTTTTTTTGGTCCATATCTTTTCTTTTATTAAATCAATGCATTCTCAGAAAAAAATGGTTAGGTAATTTGTACCTGCCTCTACGGTCAGGTGGTTTATACTAGTGACTCTAAACCATTTACCTTCTCATTCAAGGAGTGTCATAAGTCCCGCAAATACTTTACATGAGAAAATTTACACTTTCTTACGAATGATGGGAGTCTAGTACTTGGCCTTTGCAGGAATGATAGAGAGGCATTCACTGCCTGTCTGTTTGATAGCTGAAATATTGATGAAATGAGTGTTAAACTCCAAGAAAAAATAGGCTTAAAATTGAGCTCTGCTAAGCTAGTGTGATTGTTTGTTGTTTGTCAACAATGTTTTTAACATCAGGAATGTTCTTTGCATGAAAATCCACAAAAACTTGCTCAAAACATTGATCAAAGAGGAAGAATTTCAGTAGGGAACATTTTGAAAATTGATACAATGTATGCTTTTCAGAAACCTGTAGTCAAATTTTGATAAAATGTCATAGGTATGGTCCAAGTGTGACCTATGAAGATTATTCAAGCCAGAAAATCAGGTTCAAGAGTGGTCTTTACGTCTGATTTAAAGTCACATTAAACGGGCACAATAAATAATTAAGTAAGGAGCATTTATAGATACATTATCGTATAATGGAGGGAAGAGTGATAATGAAATTGATTGTATGATTGAACTATTATATCGCAGAATCAGTTAATTGTGATCGATCAAGCATGTGAGATGATCTATTATAAAATAATTACTGACGGTTCTTGTGGAATACCTGAATATGGAAACATCAACAGTAGGAAGGATGTTTGATCCAGTGATATTTTTGCTCGATATAAAAGTCCTTGAAGGGAACAGAAGCTTTCTCAATTAGAGACACTCTGAAATTTTCCTAGTTTTAGCTATTAATTTTCGATTAAAATTTTTCCCAATCAGGGAGATTGAGATTTTGTTGTCAAGTTACGAGTTAAAAGAATATATTGAATTTAATGGTTAAAATGCGAGCATATCTCTGGAAATCAATATAAAGTGATTTTCCAAATTTGCGAATTTCACGACGCAAGTTTTCCAATATTGGCTTCCATTGGACGTGTTCCCAAACCCCAAGTAAAAAATGCTGAATTTTTACGACAGAATATGCAGACTTCCTTAGAAATTGAGCAGAATAGTATTATTCCTCATTTCTGTAGCGGAATTTGTCTGCATTTCAGCGGAATGTGTCATACGAAGTGGAAAGTCTGTCAGACAATTTGTCGATTATGAAAGAAAAAGGGACATCAGGAAGGGGGGGTTGAAATAATACCGGTATATCTGCACAAATCTTAATTGGTAGAACCTGTGTCAAATTTCCCGTCAGTCATCATGAATTTAGGCGGGTAGGCCATTTAATCATACAAATGAGGACTGATTAACTTGCTTTTCCTGGAAAGAACTTTTCCATGTGACTGAATTCGGAAATGACTACAGCACCTGTATTTAGGAGATATATTTAAAACTAGCCAGTGAAATCAGACATTTATGATATATAAATCAGATGATAGGTGGCGCTGTGACGATGATAAAATACGTGTGAATTTAATGATACTATACAAAACTGATAAATACAATTACACCTATACACCTAGATACACCTAGTTGTGTATGGTCTGTGTTTCTGGCCACACTGTCAAAGGAACTTGAGATAGGAAAATCTTGTGGCCTTTAATCTCCAAAACCCTGGTCTGAATTTAATGATACTTCACAGAAGTGATATGTACAATGCCTTGTTTTACATGGTTCATGTTTTGGGTCACTATAAGGTCAAAGGACAAGGTCATAGGGACTCGAGATAGAAAATTTTTGTGTGCTTTTAAACTCCAAAACCCCTGGTCAGAATTTAATGAAGTGATTTGGACAATGCCAAGTTGTGCTTGGTCCTCTATTAAGCATCAAATGTTACATAAATTTTGTATACTGTCTTAGTGTGGTGTTGTGGGGGGGTGCGGGGGTGGGGGGTGTAAATCATCACCTTCAGTGACAGTGACAGTTTTATGTCCAATTGCAGTGCAGTATTTATAAGCTGCATTTTAACTTGGGTAAGTCAATAATCATATACTTCAAGTATAAGTATGTTTTACCAAAAATAATTCCAAACACTAAGTATAGGTTAGTGTTCATTTTGATACATTTACGAAATTTAATTGGCCAGGCATAGAGTATGACCAATTTATTTTAGTAATGTATCAAAATGAACACTAAACCTATACATAATGATAAAACCCATATTCAACTTGACCATCCGGTTATAACTCACACTCCTATCTACCAAGTCCAGCCCCCGCCTACACTCTAGGGGCTCTCATAATGTCCATGTTTAGTCATGGCTGCTATCCTTCATTGGTTACAATTAAAATCTGAACTTTTATGTCAACTTGTTTTTGAACTTTACAAATTTCATGTCAGTAGCCTGCCAATAAAATAAATCAGGTCTACAGGTATAATGGATGTTCCTGATATAGCTGATGATGATAAAAAAAGCACTGGGAATTAAATTATTCATGATGGCAGTAGAGGCAGTGTCTAATTCATTTATCAGTTTATTGTAGCCATCTACCTTCCTGTTGCTGTATAAATACCTGGTAAATTGATTGTGTAGTGCATTCAAGGTTAATGATCTTAATGAGTTGTTGCCTGTTGTTAACACCTCTTACAGAATGTTGTACAAATATCTTGTCAAACAGTTTATTGCGGACAATGTCGCCATCAGCGAGAAAGAATGCCCTTTGTCTGTGTCAGGTTGAAAGTAATGCCAAATCTTTCCTTGATGTGCCCTGTTTGTAAGGAGGGTTATTTTATGGTTAGTGCATAGTCTAGACATTGGTGTGCAAAATTTTTCCTTTAATGGCATTGTTTTTAAGCAAGTTACATTATGTACATTTTTCTGTAAACCTTTTTCGCCCTATTTGCGTCCGTTACAAGATGCTGCAGTCATTCAGTTACCTGGCTGTATATATAATTTCATTATAAATAGGATAAAATTTACTTGCAGAGAGTTGATATACTTGATTGCTTCAGTTGCAACAAATCAAGTATTTGATACGGGGAAGTTGCACGCTGCCAAACATGTAGGTGGCTAGCTCTTCCCACGTGTTATAGCCTGTTCATAATCCGATAGTCGAAAACACCAAATACAGGAATTTTGTCAACAAAATTGAAATCAGGAAGTTTGACCTTTTGTTGAGAAGGATGTTCTGTCATGGAATGAGACAGTTTAAGAAGATTTTTTTCTTATCTCAGTGGCCTTATCAAACTAAGATAGACACAAATTCTCTTATTTGATGCAATTATTCTAGTTTCAGTAAATGTTTATTTATACTAAAGAGGCCACTCTGCAATTAGTTTCTGTAAGAAGATGGAGGATAAGCTGTTATACAACCCAGGCTGTTACAAATATTGCACGGTATGAACACTGAGTGTGGCCAGCCCTTAGTAATGGATCTACCTAATGATTGTCTGATTGTCGTTACTCAGCATCATAAGCTGTATGCGACATAGACATAGTGGCACTTCATGTATATTGCACACCCAGGTTAAAGAAACATTTTCTGAGACTCATAGACAAATGTCAGCTTCTGTAAGAAAAGAGTGACGGCGGGTCAGTTTTTTGCATTGAAAACATAAAACAGTTGGAACATGGGTTTGAATATAAAGACTAAAGGTCAGACAGACAGACTTTGCAGTTACTACATGCCTTCCATTATAGCAGCGTCCAAAAAGTGTATATGTCAGCCTGTAGGTCATACCAATTACTTCTCAATCCTTCCATATCTGTTGACAAAGAAGATGCTGATCAACACAATTTGATAGAATATGAATAATATATGAGGCTTGATGCAAATTTGCTTAGAGATAATTATCATTGAAACTCTCGTCCCAATCAGTGGAATGAATATAAAGAGTACGGCAGGCACTCTAGGCCGGATGCATCGATTCTGACAAAGTTGTGTTCTTTCTATTGATTTATTCCAACTAGGTTAATTTGTCAATCTAAAACAATAAAAGTCTAGAAAATGCAGAAATTGACAGCGAGTTGAGAGCCTTTCCTTTCAAGAAGTTCTGGGAAATACCGCGCAGGGTAATAATAGTTTAATTTGCCTGAAGCCCAGAACTTGATTTGATTTTGTTGCCTTTTAATGGAACTTTGATTTGCTTTGTATTTTCAGATTAAAAAATTTGAAAATTTAGAGACTGATGAAGAACGAATAACGAAAGGGAAAGAGATATATGACCAGTATATAATGAAAGAACTTCTCTCTCAAGCTCATGTAAGTATTACGGGAACGTACCGTGCCTGTGAAAATGACCGAAATATGGGCGTTAAACTCATGCAACAAAAACAACAACAACAACAACTATGGTAATGTAAAACGTAACTGCTCTAGAATGTACATATACAAGGTAAGAATTCAAAATACTTTGTGGAACAAGTGGTTTATGTGAGAACTCGTAAACCATACCTCATCTACGAAATATTGAAAAAGTATTAATAGACGTTTAGTATGGAATGTGCAAGTAAGTATGTCAGTAAAGAATTTTGGTACTGATATGAACATTAATGTGCAAGGCCATAATGGGGTTCAGTAATGTGATATGTAAAACAAATGAGTACAAATTAAGGGTAATTTATGAGGCTGAAATGTAAGCCGGAATGTAAAAATGGGGGGGGGGGGGTTAGATTGTGGTCTCTTAAGTCAGGCGGTCTCTTTACACAGGATATACTATTGCTGCTTGAAATTCCACTGGAGGAATAGGTGGTCGCATAGGTCAGGATGTCACTTAACTCAGGCGGTCACAAGGGCAGGTCCGAATGTACGCAAAAGGTCAGATTTCTCAACAGTCACAGTTGTGCTGATGGTGCAGTTTTAGTAACAAAAATGTACATAGTTTTCTTAAAAAAAAAAATCCCCGACCAACCCCTTCTTCAAGCTCTAGCAATTCTTAAAGTCATGAAATCTTCATGAAACTTTCTGAGAATGTAAGTGTTGGTGTTTTGGGGTTAAGACTAATAGTACAGAATGTTATGTTGAGTTAAACCTTGTTACATGCTTGCAGCTCTTGTTATCAATAGATTGTGATGAAAATTGTCTGAAAGTTGGTCTTGATAAATGTTTGTTACGACTGTGACTGGGTCATCTGTGGACAAAAAGCTGTCCTCATAGGCATCAAGAAAGAGAAAAACTTGTTGACTGTGTAGCTTTGTTGTGATAAAATCTGCTTTTGGATGGAAGGAGGGTCATTTTATAGTGTCACTTCAGGGGTCATACAATAAAATTAAAAAGCTTCTAGTAACTAAATGCTAAGATCAAAATCATCTTGAACCTTTGTCAGAACATTAGTCTAAATGAATTGTGGTTTAAGATTGAAACTGGGTCATCCTGGGTAAAAATTTGGGTCGTATGAGGTGAAAGGAGAATATGATTGTTAATACTTTTGATGCTTTTGTAAACATTATGACACTTTTTCGGAATGCTGGCTATGATGAATGCTTGTTTTCGGAATGGAAAATGAGTTACATCTGTGTGGTTAAAGTGTGGTGATGAAGTCAGGTCTGTAAGGCGATTGGGATTTTTTTGGCCTTGAACACTTCCTTTTCTTCTTTAATTAATCAAGACCTGTCTACAGTTACGTTCTCTCGTGATTGAGGTGAGCGGTATACGTCCAAGTTCCAACTCTTTGCTCTTGTTTTTCAGAAAAAAATTAAATAACGCCTTTCAATTTAATATGAATGCAGGGAACTCTTTATTTTTGTGAAGAACAAAAAATTGTCCGTCATGAATCAGAAAGTTTCAGGAGATCGTTTTTCATTTTGTTCAGGGGAATCTTCCCTATCTCTGACAGATAGGGGGGAAAGTCGATTTTGAATGTTGAAAAATTTCATTTTGAATACAAGAAAACTTTTAAGAGCAGGAAATATTCATTTTTGTTTGGGAGTTTTAAGTCAGAAATAAGGAAAGTTCAGTTCCATGTGTTTTGAGAATATCTGTATATCTGTTACAGAAAGTCTCGCTACAGATGGTGAGAAGGAGAAATTGCGCAGCATCTTTATGTGTGAGAGACAGTTTGTGGACTTAGGTATGCGCTCTGCATGTATTGCTGACATTTTAATGGGATTCTATGATGACAGAATTTCACAAATGTCAAAATAATGTCACTGTCTTTAGGCGTTTTAGACTAAATGCACTTTGTGATACAGCAATAAAAGAAACTTTAAAGTTGTAGTGTCTCTGAGCTGAGGGAGAGCTTAGCAGGAAGAGATTCTTTCCCTAGTTGAGCAAAAGTGGCCTACTTTGGTCTGTCGCCAGTTCTTTGCTTGTTAACACACTGGAGATATTGCTTGTGTCCTTCTGAATGTTTTGTCAGAATATTTTGTGGTGATGAAATCTGGGGTTTGGGGTTTCAGCAGAGGCATCTTGGGACAAAAATCGGTCAAAATGATTAAAAGGCTTTTAGAATTTCCAGCAGCTACACCTGGTAATCATCAATTCTACATGAAAGTGTGCCAGAATGCTTGTCTTTATGAAATCTGGGTGCAAATGATATTTTGGTTAAGATGTGGTGACTTTATTATTATGTGAACACAGATGTAAACACTGTTGCAGCTCTTGTAATCAATAAAGCTTCATTAATAGTGAGAAAGTTGGTCTTGATGAATTTTTGTCTGGTGATAAAGATGCTGTAAAAGTCTTTAAATTCGCAAGTTCTTTATTTTTCAATTTTTCAATTTTCCATTTATTTGTGAGTTTTTGAATTTTGCACGGGATCACTATTGTTGAAATAATCATTATTTATTAGCTATTTTCTTGTTTTAGAGCATTTGATGAAAGTGCTTCATTTGTGAAAATCAGCAAAAATAAAAACCTTACCAAAAAACCGACTTTTACAGTCTGGTCTAGGTCTGATCATAATGCTAAATTGCAGACTTTTGGACTCCGAAACAGACTATCCTTAAACACAACAGATCCATAATGCAGTGCAATTCGTGTTCTCTGTTGGCAAAGGTTAGTAGCATAGGGCCATGTTGGCCTTCTTGTTTTCATAAAAGAAGACTTAACAGTATATGCAGGAAGTTAAAAGTGTCCTTGATGCACTAATTTTGAATTTGTACAATTTTAAAGCATTAATTATGCCTGTGTGCATTATATATAATATACCGAAACTAAACATTTGACCGTGACTGACTTTCTGAAAACTGACACACTTGCAGTTCTATTTCTTCCTCCTTTCTGCACATAGTGAAAGGTCAAAGGTGAATCAGCTGAAGTGTAGCAAATTCAGTGCACTTTATTGTTGAATTGTAAAAATAAATAATGATGTTGAAACATTATTTTTTAAAGCAACTTCTGAGAGTCTTAAAGACTAATGTTATAAAGGAATTGTGCTGTTGTTAAAGTCTGTGGGGGGTCTGAATCTGTCAAAATTTACCTTAAAAGTATTTCAGATTTTATTTTTGTATTGATCTTTTGTTTGTGACTATGGACCTAATATTGTACACAATGACGTAGATTGTTAGCAACAAATTGAGATAATTTGCAGTCAGGAAGAAAAAAATTAACCATTGTGAGTCTCAGGTGTTGAATGACACACAGCCTGCTTGTGAGTAAAGGACACCTAAGGTCATTAGGCGTGTTTTATTACAGACTCCTTTGATTACAGACTACTGAGATGTTACTTGCATGTAGATATATTGCATACACTCATTTAAATGCCCCTGGGAACGTTGCAATTTTGTCTTACCGCGACAGAAAATTTTGAAAATTATTTTGACCCACGGTACGTTCATTCCAGACCCAAAATGCAAACTAAGAGATGTTCAATGAAAGTAAGTGTTGTGTCTTTTTTCTATATTTTAACGGATTAGTCAACATTGATACATATTACTCTGTTCCTATGCCTTCTCCAGACCTAAGATAAGTCAATTTTTTCTTTTAAAAAAGAGGGAGGCGGGGTATTTATTAGAGGGGGGCGTTTACTATAGGGTGTATACTATAAATAGACTTAAACCCTTTCTCCAAAGCTAGTAGCCTGGAAGCGTATAAAAACGTTTACATACTCGGGAACATTATACTGAAAACCCATAGGACATGAGAAAGCCACGTGTTAATCTTTTCCTCAGATATTCACAGACAAACAAAGCCAGCACAAGTCTAAAAAGCTAGGACCTTTTAACAACTTGTTTAATGCCTTTGTTAAAGTACTTATCCATCATGCAACAGGAACCCAGAGTCATGATCAACATCACTTCCCGTGAAGGTAATTTTATTATCTTTAAGATGTAGCATGACAAACCATCCTAAAAAGCATCGCATGAAATGCCAGGCATTATTGATGGAGAACTTTAGGCGACAGTAATTGACCAGGGACTATTGCTGTTCAGCGATCAATCAATGTTGTCAAAAGCTTGGGTTTTGCTCAAAGCAATTCATACTGATAGAAGCTTGAATAAACGTGACAGGACGCTGATGGTGTATGATCAATCGTGTATAGTCAAAGATTGGATGAAAAATAATAGCGTCTTAGCTCTTGCTGTTTGTCTAGATGTAAGCAAGCCGTCTCCAGAGGAATATAGATTAACGTCAGGGCATTGGCGGAGTTTTTTTTATGTCAAGCAGCGAAATTAAACGTCTGGGCATACATGGGCTGTTTTCCAGCTGTAAGTAAGGAGTTTGTATGTCAAGTGGTGAAATTAAATGTCTGGGGCATAGATGGGCTGTTTTCCAGCATGAAGTAGGGGTTTGTAAGTCAGGCATTGAAATTAAACGTCGGGGTGTAAGTGGGCTGTTCATTAATGTAGGAAAAAAGGCTTGTACATTGATTGAGGGACGTAAAAGTATTCGAAGCATACTTGTATCACAGACACAGAAGCATAAAGAATTAGAACTGAGTCTTGAAATGTGCAGGTAGGGGAATTGAAATGATATTAAATTGATAACTTTAGTTTTAAGAATTTTGTAAGAAATTTTTTTTTAACTAGGTCATTCTATCATAATGGGTTTCTACTTTAAATCTTATCAAAGTATCACCTGTACTTGTCATTTTCTCTAGAAATACTTGTTTATTTCAAGATGTGCGCTATATTATTGATTCACCTGATGCAGACTGGCAGCATCCACAAAGTTGTCCACTCTCTTACTGCCACAATTCTCATGGAAACCTTTCAAAACAGGCTGTGAATGTTTATTGGTATAATGGTTTAGCCAGGTTTGAAAAAATTGCCTTAGTCACTCTAAAGTTATTGCCCTTTATTTGCAAAATTTTTAAGTTGACCAGGTCTTAAATTGCACAGTTTCTAATCAATGTTCACTAAATTTGCTGTCAATGTGTATTGCATGCAGATCTAATATCTCGGCCAAGTTTACTAACCAGCCAAATTTCAGCAGTCACTCTTGAATTACAGCCCTTTAATTACTAAAATTGGAACAATTTTGATTTGTCTGCTGATGTGCAAGTTTGGCATTCTTATTGAAGGATCTTTTATTGTTCCGTTCGGAGTGAAGTTAAGAATGGCTTTCCGGAAACTGGTACCACATGTATTTTATACCACTGAGTGTGGAAACTTCAAGATTGTTTAATATTAGCATAAAATTAGATTGAATGAATAAATAAAGTTCTTTGGGAATATTAGCATAAAATTAGATTGAATGAATAAATAAAGTTTTATGTAAAGGAGGCTTAAGTCCTTTATGTCATATAAATGAGGCCAGTATTTGATTGAATCCTCATTTAGTTAATTTATGCAACAGCAGATAGCAATTAAACAGTGGATTTTGTGGATATTCATGTTTTGAAATGGGGCACCAAGATAACGGTCAGTATATACAACTTTGCTTGATGTAGCAATGGTATTGCTAAACTGTTGAATAAGTAATACATAGAGTACTGTTTGCAAGAATAAGGAGGCGTAGCCTGGGATTAATAACTAACGTAACTGTTCGTGCAAACAGTACTTTATCTGATTTGTATCATGGCCAACTTCCTATACCACTATATTGAAAGTATACTCTATTTCAGATAGAGTACAGTTTTAAACTCTGCCCACTTGCTCAAAGCAAGGTATCATAAATAGATAAAATGGCTCTTTTGAGATTCCTCCAAATTTGCCATCATATAAATATGTAAATATAGTAGAGGTACAGAGTACAAATTGAAACAAAACTGGACACTTAAAATGTTCAGATGTGGGTTGAAATTAAAGACATATATCGTGAAATGAAATGATTGCATTTTATATCTTGATGTCTGAAATCCCTATAACGTAATAGATAACCAATAAAGAATTATTGCTTTGAACTTCAGACTGTTAAATTGCTTGGTTCTCTGAAATGAAATGAAAATAATAAGATTTAATTTAGTTAAACGTGTGTTTCTTGTTTAGGAAAATTATTGAGGAAGATACTATCTGTCGGAATGATGGCGTAGAATTCTCTTTTGATATGTCATTTTAATAAGCAAAACCGTTTAAGCAGAACATGATGTTGGTTGAAATAAAACTTTTAACAAGGTTCGCAGGATTGCTTGATGTTAATAGAAACAGAATTAAGTGGCATGCAGAAATTCGGAATTTGTTTTCTCAAAATGTTCTTGATGCTTTCGTGTCACATATTTAGAGAAAGGTTTTTGTGAAAATGCAAAATTAAATTTCAGCAAATACATTCTTACTCCAACCTAATAAGACATAGCAAGAATAATGGTATGGCAGTAAACAGAAAACTTCACACACAAGTCAAACAGGAGTCGAAACAAGACCTTGTTGTAAGACCTTTTGTTGTGTTTTTGCTTAGGATTTTCGGGTATCAGGCCCAACATGATATAGTGCCAGAAATTCCATTACCACTTATTAATGGATGGAAGTGAAATACCAGCTTTTTCAACCTCCAATGCACCCCTAGGCTTATGAATGAGAAAGACTTATGAATGAGAAAGACTTATGAATGAGAAAGACTTGTGAATGAACTGACTTATGACCAATGATTTATGGTGAAATGATTATGATGATGATAATTATGAATAATGAACAGAGTCTCAAGGTAAAGCTGTAATTATTGCTGTAAGTTTCCATTGGTTGCATATTTCAAGACCACTTTAAGTCTTGTTGATGGGAGAATTGTTTGAAGGGGGTATCTAAATGTTGTTTATAACATGAAATTCTTCTCTTGACTGGAAACCTTGAATATTAATGACTTCATTTGTGTCAGCACTAAGTTGAATGCACTCAGTGATAAATCAGGCTTAGAGCAGCAGCTTGAAGATTATTTAAAGCGGCTGGAATACAGAATCTAGGGGAGTTTTGTTTAGTTTATGCTAAAGGAGTTTGCTACAATTTCTTACATGTATAGAGGGCAAAAATTTTCCTAATACGGGAATTTCTTCAAATTTGGGGACTGTGTTGACCAAGGATTAAATCTGTAAAAGAAATATAAAATAAAAATTATAGGTCACTGGCCTTGATCTTGAATTATCTGCCCTTGTAAATTAGAAAATATAACAAAATGCTGTGTTCAAGGGCAGATAATTCAAAATCAAGGCCAGTGACATATGATTTTAATTTCATATTTCTGTTTCAGACTTGATTCTCAGTCAACATACCAAGTTTGAACAAAACTCCTTTTAGGAAAATATTTGTCCTATTTTACAGTCATGATAGTAAATTGTAGCGAATGCTTTTAATTGTTTTACATGAATTATATAGATTCAAGTTCTTGCAACTTATAAATACACTCAGTGACTGGTTGCTTTGGGGTTCTGACAAGTATTGTTGCTGTTAGAAAGGATTGCCTCAGTGACTGGTAGCTTTGGGTTCTGACAAGTATTGTTGCTGTTAGAAAGGATTGCCTCAGTGACTGGTTGCTTGGGGTTCTGACAAGTATTATTGATGTTAGAAAGGATTGCCTCAGTGACTGGTTGCTTTGGGGTTCTGACAAGTATTGTTGCTGTTAGAAAGGATTGCCTCAGTGACTGGTTGCTTGGGGTTCTGACAAGTATTGTTGCTGTTAGAAAGGATTGCCTCAGTGACTGGTTGCTTGGGGTTCTGACAAGTATTGTTGCTGTTAAAAAGGATTGCGGAATGGTACAGTCAAATTCTTGACTGGGTTTATACCTATGATATCTTGCTTTTAAAAGTCAGACTGAAACTTGACATAAAATTTCCCTGTGGTGACAAGTTTGGCCTTTTCTGCAGACTAGTTATGTTAGAAAGGATGGCTTGTTGCTGGAGGTTAGTCATGTATTGTTTGTCTTTTAAAAGAGGCTGGTCATGTTGTTTGGCCTTTTCGCAGACTGGTCATGTTGATTTGCTGTTTGTACCTACTGGTAATATTGCTCAAATGGTCATGCTGTAATTGGCATAATTTCTGCAAACTGGTCATGTTGTTTGGCCTTTTCTGCAGACTGGTCATGTTGTTTGGCTTTTTGTGCAGACTGGTATTCACGGTCATGTTGTTTGGCCTTTTCTGCAGACTGGTCATTTTGTTTGAATTTTTGTGCAGACTGGTAATATTGTTCAGACTGGTCATGTTGTTTGGCTTTTTCTGCAAACTGGTCATGTTGTTTGGCTTTTTCTGCAGACTGGTCATGTTGTTTGGCTTTTTCTGCAGACTGGTCATTTTGTTTGGCTTTTTCTGCAGACTGGTCATTTTGTTTGGCTTAATTGTAGCTTTGTAAACCCAGACCTAATCGAGACCAATATGGACATCTCAATTTTATGCTTTGAAATGTATTTGTAAGAACTATAGCACTTTTAGGAGAATCTTATTGATTTGTTTGCATATTATCTGCTAATAGTTGTTCAGTCTGAAGGTTACCTGCATCACCAATTAAATTCAATGCTAATGATTAAGCATCATCGATCTCTGCAACCTTTAGTGAGAACTCTTGCTGTGATTATGTTTTCTATTTGCTTTCCGAGTACTTGATTTTAGTTGTTTGGCAGTCAGAAAGTCAGATATTTTTTGTGCCTATTGAACTGATGTTTCACAGTCTGTCACTTTGTCCATATTTCTTGGTGAGGCTTAACTTTGCCTATACTTCCAGACTGTCAGTCATACATTTTACACAGTGGTTATAGAGTATAGTCATACACACAAAAACTGTCATGTACATTTTGGTTACAAAACTGCAGAGACGAGACTGTAAGTCAAAAATTGGGGAAATTGGAAGAGCATTTAGACAAATGAACATGCACTGTATCAGATAAGGAAATCTGGTTGTTCTTCAAATATTGGGGGAAAAAAACGTTTTTGCTTTGGAAGAGTAATTGACAGATGAACATGCACTGTATCAGGTAAGGAAATCTGGCTGGTCGTTGTGGGTACTATGAAAGGAAACATTTAAAAGTAAGTATAAAGTCAGAAAACATCTTTTGTCATTTTGCTATACATGTACTTTGAAGTTCAACATCATTGAGACATGCACCC
Organism: Saxidomus purpurata; assembly: GCA_022818135.1. Lineage (NCBI taxonomy): Eukaryota > Metazoa > Mollusca > Bivalvia > Venerida > Veneridae > Saxidomus > Saxidomus purpurata. The sequence goes on along the minus strand of JAFMSR010000007.1, from coordinate 55,352,533 downwards.
TCAATATTAAGATGTTTATTGTATCACTATTTTGACACACTGACATCATTTAAGACAAAATAAAATGTGCTATGAAGAAAAACAAATTTGCCACTTATTTCCTTCATATCAAGTTGCCGTTGCATTTGAATCCTTGACCTCTGGAAGTCAAGACATTGAAGGCAGGGCTTTTGCCAGTAAACAGCTTTTTAAGTCAAAATAATTTAAAAGGTTATTTTGTAAGAGGTGCTTGAATATTTTCAGACTTATTCAAAAGAGGCAGTAGAGCATGTTCAAGAAGCATTAACTATGGCACAACGAACTAAAACACTTGATAAGGACATCTTTGAGGTAACATATTGATATTGTACTGTCCATCTAACCATTCTTGCCAATTCTACGGATACTGTGAACATTTTTGAGACAAAGGTACCAGCACAAATGTACTTATTTTTGTTGTTAAAAATTAAACAGCAGCAACTGTTGTTAAGGACACCTTTGGAGATGTCGATTGAGAAGTGTGCTTGGAAAATGGTACAAATGTCTCAAAATATCTACCAGTATCTGTAGAAGTTTCGTGCATCCTTACCCAATGATGCTTTCTGTTTCTCTAGAAATGAAAAATAAAAGTCATTGCAGACTTGTCATTGGGGATAAAAGATTCAAAATCTTACTCTGTTTCAATGAAAATATTGAAGATGTGCATGGATTGCATGATGAATAAGAAAACTGTAGAAATTGGTCAATAAAGGTCAAGGTCACTTTTCACTAAAGTGACTTGGCTGTGAAAAGCACTTAGAACCAAAGGTTTCTAAATTGTCTTCAAATTTTATAAGCATATGGGGAATAGAAATTTGCAGAAAAAGCAGAGTTTTTTTTCTGTTTCCTGGAGTTTATTTGAGAGATTCTCTAACATCACTGTGTAAAGATATGAGAAACAAATTTTATGCTAAACATGTCTGACTGCCATTACAGTGAGAAATTGAAGGGAAAAAAATCTAGCCAAAACAGTTGCAAATTTAAAATAAAATTTGAATAACTGCTGCACTGCAGACAGTGCTTCTGTCAGTTCATTTCTTTTTTTACATGTTTTAAAGGAGATTATTTTGCTTTGAAATTTTGCGTGGGGAGCTTTAGAAACAGCTGTCTTACGGGATCGTAAATTGAGTAATATTTGCTATGATTTAATTTTCGCTATTTTCGTGAATTTGCCACTTTCCAAATTTAAAAATATTGCGAAAGATTCATTTCACATAGATTTACTATTAGGGAATTCTTCTTTCACAAATTTAAAAATAGCGATTAAGTTTGACTGCTCACAAATCTTGAAATTTGCGTCACACGAAAATTTCCCCATTTATGGTAGCAGACATTTAGTGTTTTGAAAGATCTTACAGAGATGCAACTGTTTCTACAAAAGTTAGATTTTTTCATGCTCATTTTAATGGCAATGGAAGACAGGTTCACAACAGTGGCAAGGATGGTTGGTGTATTTCATGAATGTTGTCTTAATACGTGTTTGCTTGTATGTTTCAGAGTTATACTAAGAAGGCTTTAGAAAGTGTTCAGGAACAATTAATTCAGACCCAGCGCACGAGAAAGTTAAGCGCGAATCTGTTCGAGGTAATGCTAAGTTACAATGGTCTTGTATTTTATCTAATGGACCTTGGCTGCTTTGCTTGATGAAATATATAATGGGTCTATGAAAGTATAGCTGAATTGCTCACCATTTCCTAGGAATGTTTTTCTTAACTGCAGCTGGATTATTAGCAAAGTTTGACAACAAACTTAAAGCTGTTTGAAAACCAATGTTTAAAGGACTTCAGTGGTTATTTTATGCACACATGTTAATCAGATTTATCTTTTAATATTTTTGAAGATTGGTAAATGGCCATTATGGATCCAGATTAAATTGTGGACCCTAAACTGGAGCTGCACTGGTCACTAAGTCCAAACATTGGTTTTCGCACAGTGGGTATAGTGTAGTATAAAACACCTTAAAGGTGTCCAGCTGGGTGGAATGCTGTTCTCTCATGTAAATATTTTTTTCCAAGACCATGAAGGAAATTTAAATATAGCAGCAGATATCTATAAAGATATTATCTTTTCCAAAGCTTATAGAACGTGTTGAAACTTGTAATTAATTTCTAAATAAAGGCTGTTAAAGCCCTTCTGCGGTTTAAGTAATTACTTATCAATGTTTTTATATTTAGTACAATCCATCATGTAAATTCATGCTTATTTTGTATTGCGAAAAAGAGAATATTGAAGTAATACTGTATTAATTGGGGAAAAAAGAATCTCGGAATTCTGACTTTGCTTGGTTACTACATGTAGCACGGTTCCCAGCTTCAGCTTTTTTCATTCTTACTGAATATAAGTTCTCATTACCCTATGTTGCTCCAAATTTTGTGACCCCGGCTTATAAGAAATCTGTCTTATAGCTGAGTAAATATGATAGAAACACATTTTGTAAAATGGTGCGAGATTTTAATTTGTTTTCATTTAATATTTGTGAAAATTTATTACCCACCCAGTAATATTTTGTCTTTTTTTTTATCAACTTGCAGAGGGCTTATAATGGAGCAAAATCCTATTTTACAGTTTTTCGTTTATTGGCAGTGGACTAAAAATGACCCTTCAAGGAATGTTTTATCAGTTCATTTAGAAATTTGTGTCGAGACAATATTTATAAGTCCCCTACCAGTCACAGGGATTACAGGTTTAGACATTTCCTTCAGTCCAGCCACAATTTCCTGTCTTTTCTGTAGTTTCTTTGTGCATGGACCTACCATGGCTACCTTAAAGGTCAAGGTCACGCTCTGGCTTCAAAATGTAAAATATAGAATCATATATTAATAGTTTGTATCCACTCTGTAACTTCTACATGCATGTACCAGTGTTTAAATCTTTTAAGACAGGTGTTTTCTTTAGCACAAATGAGTTATGCACAACACCAAGGTGGAGCTAGCTTGAAGGTCAAGGTTGAGCTTGAGGGTCAAAACTGTATTGCTTAAGGTATCATAGCAATATTTCTTGTCCTGAGTATGACATGAAATTGAACACAAATGGATATTAGATCAAGACAATGTGTGGAATGCAGGATTACGCTCCCTGGTAAAAGATCAAGGTTTCTCTTTGGGCTTACACCTTACTATTTAAGGTGTTTATGCAATACTTTGTGTCTTAGGTGCTTTAAAATATCAATATTCATGTACATCTGTTTATTAAAGCAAACTGATTTTTTGTGCACAATAATCAGCACCATAACTTTATGATAAAGGTCCTACTATTGGCTTAAACTTGACACAGAGGTTTTTATTAGCCATAGTTCATGAATTCATAAGACATAGAGGGATTTTAACATAATTTTTTGTGTACGACACAGCAAGACCCAGTTTTTCTTTTTTTCTAGGGCTGCAGTTCCTCTTTCAATAGTATAGTTGTAGGTTAAGTGAGTGGGTTCTTTAGAAGGACTATAAACTGCCAACTTCCTCACATAAAGATACTTGGTCTGTTTTGGGACTCAAACCTACAACCTTCAATCAATGAGAGGTTACAGTGATCTCAAGTCAGACACTCAAAACTATGTAACCAAATAGGCCGTTGACTTGGAAGAAACAAGGTTGCACTTTTGCCAGAACATATTGATTTCAAGTCAGACTCTTAAGCCACATAATGACAGAGGCCATCGACTTGAAGAACAAGGTTGCACTTTTACCTGATTTAATATTATCCTTTCGACACCTGTAACATAAAAAAAATGTATATGGTGGTTAAAACATGTTTAGCCTTCCATGGAATCAACTGTTATTGCACGGGACTTCTTTTTTGTCGATATAAAGTTAGAGGCTATGCTGACAGCTCCGGAATACTGAAATGTCAGAAGTCTGAGGCGAATGCTGACAGATATAGAAGTCATTGAAAATCACCATGGACATGATTTTACCAGGTTTTACCCTTGTTTGATTACAAGCCCCTGTGGTATTTGTGTTTTGACCACATGCAAAAAAAAATCAAAAATCGTAGACAAGAAAATAGACAGTCATTTTGGGCTCAAACCCAGTTATATAGACATCTTAAGAGAAGGTTTAAAATTGACCGGTGAACATGTTTTTAGACAGGTTGACCCCCTTAAATTCTACTTTAATTTTGAAGCAGAGCCTCTTTACCTTAGTTTACGACACATCCAGTGAAACCAAAAGAAACCTGACATCACATGCAGTGCTTCCAAAAACAGACTCATGTCAGCCGAATGTGTAATAAAATATGCCAGTTCTCAGGTGTTCGAACGATAATGGACTATTTAACAAAACCATTAACATTTAAAGAAAGACAGTAACTGGCGGAGGGGCTATTGCAGTACACCATTCACTTAGTTCTCGAACCTACAAACATGTTTCGGTTTATCGACAATTTCTATATACTTTGAAAATGAAGTTTAATAGAGCTAATAGGAGTACATTACTCATTCAGCTGATTTTGATGTTAAGTCTGTTTTAATTTTCCTGTTGTTTTTTTTTTGACAATTTTTTTTTTACAATTAAGCTTAATTTAAGTCTGTTTTAATTTTCCTGTTTTTTTTTTTTTTACAATTGTTAGCTTGACTATTCGGAGAATATGGAGAGCTATTACAGTCACTTGTGCATCAGCGTCGGCATTGCTGCTTTGGTTAAAGTTTTGCCTGCTAAGTACTATCAAGCACATATCTCAGTAACCACTTATGATATTGACTTGAAACTTTGTTCATGTCTTTAGGGGTGTCACACAGTCAAGTCAGATAACTCTTGTATAAATTTAGTACAAATTATGGTCCTTGTTTGACTTTGAAAATTTGGTTAAAGTTTTGCCTGCTAGGTACTGTCATGCACATATTTCAGTAACCACTTATGATATTGACTTGAAACTTTTTTAATGTCTCTAGGGGTGTCACACAGTCAAGTTAGATAACTCTTGTATAAATTTAGTACAAATTATGGCCCTTGTTTGACTTTGAAAATTTGGTTAAAGTTTTGCCTGCTAGGTACTATCATGCACATATCTCAGTAACCACTTATGATATTGACTTGAAACCTTGTGAATGTCTTTTGGGGTGTCACACAGTCAAGTCTGATAACTCTTGTATAAATTTAGTACAAATTATGGCCCTTGTTTGACTTCGAAAATTTGGTTAAAGTTTTGCCTGCTAGGTACTATCATGCACATTTCTCAGTAACCACTTATGATATTGACTTGAACTTTGTTAATGTCTTTAGGGGTGTCACACAGTCAAGACAGATAACTCTTGTACAAATTTAGTACAAATTATGGCCCTTGTTTGACTTTGAAAATTTGGTTAAAGTTTTGCCTGCTAGGTACTATCATGCACATATTTCAGTAACCACTTATGATATTGACTTGAAACTTTGTTAATGTCTTAAAGGGTGTCACACAGTCAAGTGAGATAACTCTTGTATAAATTTAGTACAAATTATGGCCCTTGTTTGACTTTGAAAATTTGGTTAAAGTTTTGCATGCAAGGTACTATCATGCACATATCTCAGTAACCACTAATGGTAGTTATATCAAACTTAGCAATAGTGTTCAGGGGTACATTTTGTATCAAACAATTAATTTACCAAAAATTAAATATATAGTGATAGATGGTCAATTACTTTTAAGCAACATTTTATGACAATTTTTACTTTTTGTTTATTCTGTTAGAGATTAATTTAATGAACAAAAAGACCCATTAAATTGAGTTAGATCCCTATCAGAAATTTACATTTTATTAACTTTTATGAAATTTTGTTATTACTCCCCTTTAATATGAAAGTATTTAAAATGTTGAGTATTTCTTTTTTATTTCAATATAATTTCTACTTTTACATTTGAATTGGATAGATTTACAAATATCTTAACATTCTGAACCAAAATGCAAGTTTTAAACCTACATGTTAGCTTCTGAATTGATTTATTTCCAACCTATCTTAGGTATTGCAACTCAAGATAGGTTACAAAGACAGAGGTAATCATAATCTTTTCAAACTTGAATTTCTAATGAATTCCATCTAAATATATAATATTTAATGCAAATATTTCACAAATATAATATAATAGGTCTTATATTTATATCTTTCTGTAGGCAAAGTATGTGTTACAATCAAATTTTTACTTATGATAAACCCATAACTCTATCTTGGTTTTTGGGCAACCAGGATAGGGAAATCAAATTTTAAAAATACCTCCAGTGAAAATCTTACTTGAATTAAGCGCTAAGTGAACATAAATAAGTGTAAATGATCAGATGTTAAAGTTTCAAACAAATCTATTACATGGCCAAATTCCAATTATAAACCTTTAACTTTTTTATGATTCAACTTTCCAAGTTTATACTTAGTTTAATAGTTAGCAGAATTTTGTTTTGCTATTATACTGATAAAAGTTGTTTTATAAGCAAGCACCCACAATAGTTGAGCTTGCTGTCTTATGGACAGCTCTTGTTTTTTTTTTTTTACAATTAAGCCTAAGTCTGTACATGCCCAGTAGACATTACGGGGTTAGGGTTTGAGTACAACTTAGCATTGTGAGGTTCTTTGAGTTCATTCCGTCATTATGGGGTTAAAAATGGCATTGTGGGGTTAAATGATTGTGTTGTGGGGTTGAAAAAGATCAAAGAAAGATCAAAGGGATAACCTCACAAAGTCCGTCTGGTAAGTACGTCCGTTTTTCGATAAGTTAATTGTGGGGACGTCCTTGGTCAGTTTTCTGAGTAGACAGTAGTGTAGTGGTCAAGATAGCCACTGGTCATCCTGAAGGAGATCAGGAAAGCTTTCAAGGGGTCAAACGGTAGTATATTATTTCATCTTTAACCTTTGAACCTCTATTTTAACCTTTGACCCTGCAGTTATTTACAGTAAACTTTGTATGTAAACTCCTTGGGACCATTTAGTTTAGTTAATATAAATTTATTTTTGCTTGATTACGAAGAAAACTCAGTAGCTTAGTTAATCGCTCTTGAACACTCATTCCAGATGTCATCAGGCTCGCGATGGAAGGGCAGCCAGTTTTTCATCACTGCTACCCATTTACAGCTGGGCAGACTGAGGTACGTGTGGCATCAGTGTCTTTGCCTAAGGGCACACCTCATGCTCAGACTGGGATTCGAACCCGGGACCTGCCTATATCTGGAGTATGTTATATCCATGTAGTATTTTCGTATTAAAGAAGGGAAAAAGTTGGGCCTAGAATATTTGTTCATTACATTTGGAATTTCGCTAGCTATATCCGTAGTCATTATATACGGGGTTAACTGTATTTTAACTCTTCAGTGGTTTAGTGATTAAAGTCACCATGCATATCCAGTCTCATAGATTGAGGGTCATGGGTTGGAGCCCTGCATGACCCTTTATGTTGGAAAATGGAGGATATGGGTCTAGAACTGGGCCTTTTAAGAAACTATGGTTAGATAAACTGCCCGCCTGTTAAAAAAACAGAAATACTTTTCAAACATGAAAAAAAAAAAGTTTTGATTTTGGTCTATTCAGTCAATTGTATTATATTTTTTTCTTTTGCATAGACCAGATGTCTAATGTACAATTTCCTTCTTTCTGTATGAAATAAACAAGCAGATTTTTACTGGATAAAATGTTGTTCTAATTTGAAGTATCATGTCCTAGTTAACTTTGAGGAAGTTCATGATGGTTTTAGTACTTATACATGATTTTTTTACATGTTTATATGACAGTATGTGATATGATTGAAGCACTGTTAGCTGTAGGCTGTTAAATGAGAGATGAGCAATGTTTTATGTGTACAGTGGTTAGAGGAAGATTTCTTGTAATCGGTGGAGAATATTCTCGCTGAAGTTAGGCAGGCCTACTTGTTCTGGTTGTGGTTAGACTATAGTTAGGGTATAGTCATAAGACTGACTTGTTCTTCTGTTGTGTGTTTTCATTTGTTTGGGTTTAGTTTATTCTAATTTATTTTAGCTCGATTGTGAAGAAAGCTTGTAGCTTATTGAGACACTGTCGAGTCTGCTTCCTGGAAAAACCAGTACTAGTGTCATATGAGGAAGTACGGTAGTGACCCCAGTGTGGCTCAAACCCGTAACCTCCGGGATGGAGACACCTTAACATCTTTACCACGGCTCCTGGCTTTAGGCTGAATTATTTAATTATTTTGGCCATAGTTAGGTGGAATTGTTCTTGCTGTTTGAGGTGGAATGTTCTGGATGTAATTAGGGGAAACTGTTCTTGCTGTTGTTTAGGCTGTAATTACGTGGAATTGTTCTTACTGTAGTTAGGCTGAATTGCTCTGGGTGTAGTTAGGTGGATTTGTTCTAGATGTAGTTAGGCTGAAGTATTTTGGCTGCAGTTAGGTGGAATTAGCTGTGGTAAAATTTCTGACTGTATTTAGGCTGAATTGTTTTGGTTATGGTTAGATTGATCTATTCTGGCTGTAGTATAAGGCTAAATTGTTAAAGCTTAAGTTGTGCTACATTGTTCTGTCATTAGTTTAAATATACAATATGACACAATTTGTAGAAAGTAATGGATATCGCCTCCTACTGAAGATACCAAAGCAGCTTTATGAATTTAAGGACACCGGTCTTTGTATTATGGTAAATGCATAGAAACCTGTAGTAAGTTTATAAGAACGGATATTCTGATAAAATCTTCCTGTGCATGTAGGACTTAAAAAATTTGAATATAGAAGAACCATAACTACCTTGATTGATTTATGAATTACGTCCATTTATGACCTATATTGCTCAGTACCATATTTTTATCAATATTAGTGGCGGTCCAGAAACTTAGTTTTCTAACATAGTGATTGTTAGTGAGGGATAGTGATTGTTTAGAAAATTTAAATGGTTGTAAATTCATCAAGAAACAGTAATACAGGTGACCCAGACAGGGCCAATTAGAGTTTATACTTTCCTTAGAAGGTTTTAATGGAAACTGAACCAATCAGTATGATATATGAGCAACAAGAGACTGTGATTTAATGGCGATAGATTTACTTAAGACATATTAAACTACCTGTATGTATCAGATGATATGACCTGTTTAAGAGACAGATGTTTTTCTTTAGTAAACTAGATCTACATGATAGATGTAGATGTTCACAGTTATAAGTCTTTTTTTAATAAGATACGAAAGCTGTTGTATTGATCTAGTTTTAGCTTGACTTTTGAGGGAATAGTGAAATCTATCCTGTTTAATCTGGCATTCCAGGCATTGGTGTTGGTTTTTGGGTCTGACTATTACATCTTGGCTGTTAAATGGAAGTTAATAGCGAGGCCATATCACCCCATTACCAATGCATGTACAAGTTTTTGAATTTTACTTCATTGAAATTTCCATATTAAAACAATCAAGTAGAATAACTCTTGACTGAATTTAATTTCAAAGTTATTGGCCCTTGTTTGACTTTGAAAATCTTGAAGAAAATTTTGCATGCGCATTGATGTCTTTAGAGGTAATACAGAACTCTAGTTGATACTTTACAACTTTTAGGTTTTCTTGATTATTAAACAATTAAGGTAATAAGTATCAAGTTCCATAACTCTTGCATGAAATTTGGCAAAATTGTCTCCCTTTCTAAGAATCCTTGCATGCCAAGTTATAAGGGTGTTTAAGATGCCTATGGTATTAAAAAGAAGTTTCAGGTAAACTGTGGCAGGTTGTGCCTATATGGAATTGTTCTTAAGGGTGAAAGGGATCCCCCCCATCATGTGCATATTGGAAAATTGTATAATAATTAATATATATCACATGACCAGATTTGAGAGATTTATAAAAATTCGAAATTCTCATTTATTTGCTATGTTCATTATGCAGAAGATTACCTGAAAAATTTGAATGTAATGTTCTAGTGTAATATAACCTGCTTCATTGTGTATCCATATAATGCTTTATGTAATAGCAAACTAATGAAATAATCATGTTGCTGAAATAGTCATGTTGCTGAAATAGTCATGTTGCTGCTGTGTACATTTTTGCTGCTGTTATGTACATGATTATTGCTGTTATGTACATGATTGTTGTGTTGTGTACATGATTATTGCTGTTATGTACATGATTGTTGCTGCTATGTACATGATTATTGCTGTTATGTACATGATTGTTGCTGCTATGTACATGATTGTTGCTGTTATGTATATGATTATTGCTGTTATGTACATGATTGTTGCTGCTGTGTACATGATTGTTGTGTTGTGTACATGATTATTGCTGTTATGTACATGATTGTTGCTGTTATGTACATGATTGTTGTGTTGTGAACACAATTATTGCTGTTATGTTCATGATAATTGTTGTTATATACATGATTGTAGCTAAAGGCTAAATTTTACATTTACAGTTAAAGGCTACATTTTACATTTACAGCTCAAGGGTACATTTTACATTTACATCTAAAGGTTACATTTACAGTTAAAGGCTACATTTTAGATTTACATCTAAATGCTACATTTTAGATTTACAGCTAATGGCTACATTTTACATTTACAGCTAAAGGCTACATTTAACATTTAAATCTAAATGCTACATTTTACATTTACAGATAGTGGCTACATTTTACATTTACAGCTAAAGGCTACATTTTGCATTTACAGCTAAACGGCTTTCATTATTTTCTAACACTTTCTAATTTACCTTTGTTTAGAGATTATTTTGATCATGTGATTCCTGACCATGAGTCACCAGCTTGGGTTGAGTAGGGATGGGGTGGGGAGATTGGGGGAGGGGGGTTATTAGAGCAAGAGTGAAAGATACCCAAACTGTCAAAAGTGAGAGAATCTTTGGTTGCCTCTCTGATTGTATATACACTGCAACCCCGTTATAACGTGGTAGTCGGGGTCCAGTTGGTCAGACCGAGTTATAAGTGAGACTCTCTTTATAACGCGGTCAAATCATCGGCCGCTGTTTTCTTGCATAACGCGTATATAACGCGAGTACCCCACCCACCTAACTAAATTAAAGCATATTGATGTTTAGCACGCATCATGTGTGGTTAAATTGTAGAAAATAATGATTCTATGTAAAATAAATTAGTTAATTAAGCACGTAAGAGAAATTCTTACACAAAATATTTGCTATTGAAAACGAAAGTACATCCATTTTCTGAAAATGATTGGTAAAGTGAAAGTACTTTTTTTGTTAAAACAAACAATAACAGTTTTGTAATTGATTTATTTAAGTTCAGGTAAGGCTGCAATCAAAGATGCGCAAACAAATATTAATTCACACGATTTACAAGTTATTGTCAAACAAACAAAGAGGTCAGCTTGGGAATAACGGAGCCGTGAAAAAATACCAGTTAGCCATTACTGTTTTAACACTTCTTTGTTAATAGACGCTTGATACCGCGTAAGTGACAAAGATCAATTAACAACCTGCCATGTTGTTTATTTACGTTTTCGAACATTTGTTTTGTATAGGGACAATGCTTTTTTGACAGAAATGATTTTGGTTGAGCCCGAAATTTTTGGGAGCCAAGACCCAACCGCGCTATACCGGGATTCGCATTATAACGGAACGCGTTATAATGGGGTTGCAGTGTATAAGTGAATCACTCAAGAAATTGGAAACTTAAAGGTGCCCATCAGATAACACAATCAATGAATTATTTGAACATTTGGATACATTCTGTTGTTATCAGACAACATTAAGAAGCTTAAAACCGTGCTGTAAGGGTGTATTTTTTGTCTGATTCTAGTGAAAGCTATCTTGCTGTTCATGCAATAGATTTAAACCCTCTGTTTGTGCCTTCCTCTACTGACGGAAAGTGTGTCTGCTTTTGGGATCAGTGCAGATCATGATCAACTCACATATCAAATTTAGTGCAGTGTGATCATGATCTGCGTTGTTTGCTCTTTAGTCAGTGCATACGCACTGAGTGCCCCTTGGAGCAGCTAATGAGTACCTCCCAAATGTAAAAGATCAACGACCTAGCAGGGTAAAATTAATGTTAAAATTGTCATCCATCTTACTTAATATACAGCAAACGCCCAGCTGTGATTTAACAGGAATACAAAATGGGTTAGTAACCTTGCAATAAAAACAAAGCATTTACAAAGTTAATGAGCATAATATGTCGCTTATTTGATCACATAATGGAGACTCGCACTGTTCTTAGGTCGTTTGAAGACAATCTCCCACTGACCATAAATGGATTTTGACTTGTCCAGAAATACTGTTAATGTCAATGTATGCGTTCTAATGCCAGCAGACTTTTAAGCAAGCTGTTTGAAGGTCAGTATGGTAATACATGGATATTGAAATAGAAAAGCTAGAGAAGGAAATGCCTTACTTTATGTTAAAGTGCAGATGGTCTTGTGTATTAAAAAGTCATTTTAATTAAGGCGACAAAAAAGCTTGTGATCACTGAAGAAGGCTATTTTGCACCCAATCATCATGAAAATTTGTCAGAATGTTTGTCTTGATAAACTCTTGGTCAAGATCAATTCTTGGTTACATGAGGTAAAAATAAGGTCACCAGATACTTTCTGATCTTGACCCCCTGACCTACTGTTTAGCTCACCTGAACACAAGTGCATATGGTGAGCTATTGTGATCGCTGGATGTCTGTCGTTTGTCTGTCTGTTGTCAGTCCAAACTTAACCCTGTATATGAAATAGAGGCTTAATTGTACACTAGATCTGCTGGAACTTGGTCAGAATGAGTGTCTTGATGATATCTAGGTCGTGTTTCAAAATAGGTCATCTCAGAAAGAAAAAACAAGGTCGTCATTAGAGGCTGCATTTTTCTTTGGATTTTCATGAAAATGTATCGGGATTGGTGTCTTAATTGATTAAATCTAGGTTGATTTTAAAAATGGGTCATCTTGGGTCAAAAACTGTAGGTCACCATGGCAAATCAATGGAAAATCTTGCTAACACTCTACTCTAGAAACCACATTTGATTGCCAATGTACACGAAAATTGGTCAGAATGTTTAGCTTGTTTTCCAAATCTAGGTCACTAGCAATGCAAAGTAACTATGCCTTAGAACACTTGGCTACCGCAACCCCCCAAAAACGTTGCGCAAATTTCTTAGATCAAAGCGTTTACTATGTCTTCATTAAACTGGACCTGTTTTATAATTTGTAGTTCTAATTTTTTTGGCTGTTTTGAAATATTGCCACACGATTTTAGCCTCAGAAACTATTTGAATTACTAATGATTCTCAGTGAAATAGATCTTTTCATTTTGCAGAAGCTCTATTTCTGCTGTTCTGCAGGAATTATCAGCACGATTTAACAGCTGTAAATGTCACTCTAAGTCAATTAAAGCAATTCTGGTGGGCTTAAATTTCTAGTGTTTCAGGACTCGTAGCATGCCTTCGTACAAAATCAAATGTACGCAGAACTCACACCCTATTTGGTGATCAGTCGCTGCGGCTTTTATTATGTTCTTGAAACACAGTAATCTTCCAAGGAATTCTAATTACATTTGCATTATTGAGCACGTAGTTGCACCCAGTTTAAAGTTGTGAGTTTATACCTCATCATTTTCAGTTTATACTAACTTATGTTCAAGTTTGGTCGCAAAACAATGTTCTCTCATCTTACGTTTATAATTTTTTGAGACATCATACATGATGGAACCAGTTGGGAAAGTTGGGAACCAGCAATTTATTCAAATACTTGGGTACTGTTTTACAGCTTGGTAGATTGAGGCATGTCTGCGTTCAAATACTGGAAATCAAGTAATATTCCCAATGTTTAATTTTCACTAGTTTCGTAAATTTCCCACTTCACTAATTTAAAAATCTCAGGAAAGATTCATTTCACATAGATTTACTATCCCCAATGAAATTTTCAAGAACAGTTTAAGAAATATTCTTTGGTTACCTGAAGTGTTCTTGAAGTGTTCAAGATCTTTTTAAGAACGTTTAAAGAAAATGTTAAATGAGACAAATTTTAAGAACTCCTTGTTCCTGAATTTAGATGTAAGTTATTGAACAGTTCAAGAACTTGTGTTAATTCTAGAACTGTTCAAGAACACTTCTTGAACATTGTGTTCTAGAACTGTTCTGATATTGTTCATTAACCACCGTTCTAAACAAAAGATTCTGATTTGTCTCAGTGTGAATAAAGCTTTAAGTCTCTCAGGTCAGTCCTAAATCTTCAGCCACTGATTGGTCCATTTTCATTGGTTCATTTTCATTGGTTCATTTTCAATGGTTAAAAGCATTTCTAGTATGGCATTGTCAGAGAATTTTACCGAGAATCTGATTGTGTTGACCTTTTAATGCTGGTATACAATTATTGTTTGCTTGGAATAGTATTTCTTGTTATGACTATAAATTTGACCAATAGGAAAAGCGGAAGCTGTTGTTAATATGTTTACTTAAACCCTTTGTGACACCACTATAACAACAGAAGATCTACAAAAGTACCAATTATATTGGTTTCCCATAACTTTAAATGTATGTTGTGAAAAGCTATTTTTTTATGAACGAAAAAAGTAACTAATTTAACTGATAATTACAAAATGTTTTTCATAAAGTAATGTATGCATTCTAATTATCCAGAGGCATTGATTTTAATGTTCAATGTAGATTTTGTTGTAAGATCCGACTGTTCCAAAACTATCGATTTGGTTGGACTGGTTCTAAAATTATCTTGCTGGACCAGACATGATCAATCTTGACTGGTTTACTCTTAAAACTTCTCGTAAACTAATTACTGGCTGTTGTTACCAGTATGCCAAATTGAATGTCTTGGGCAGTCACTTTGGCAAAACTAGCAAAACTGATCTGTTTGTTTTGTATTTATTTAGTTGGTAGTACAGAGGGTATTCAGCAGAGTTCAAGAGATATTCTTAAAGTTAAGAATGATGTCACATTAGATAATGATTTATGACATCTTTGATGTGATTTGTAGCCCAATCGGTAACCCTAGCAGTTGCCCAGGAGACCACTTTTTAAAAAAAGGCCAAAAAATCCTTCGACACGAATGTGTACAGTTTTGGGGCGGGGATGGTCGTTTGCATAGTGAAGCGAGACAGTATTTTTCAATACCTCTTTTAATTTTTTCGAGATTATGAAAATACAGCTTGTTATGTTAAACAAAAAAAAGTAAAGTGCTTCATAAAGCTACATGATCATAGAGAGCAATACCTTCTAAAGTTCTTGTCAGTGGGGGTAAATTGAAACCGAATAAGGGTTTTTATGAGTGAAACAGCTTCTATACTGCTCTCAGATGTCTCGCTCTCGCAGGTTAATTGGTAATCAAGTATATTGTTACTTTCCATGAAACCTTAGACGTGTCAGCTTCATTTCCAAGAATCTGTTTATTCCTTAAAATGGTTCATTTTACACCAGTGATATTAAAGAAAATAAGGCCAATATTTATACTTAATGACTTTAAAAATGCAAATTTTTTATCAAATCATAGATTTTGTGCACTTGATTTATCTCATCATGCAAAATTGTTGACATTTACAAATGAAATTAGTCTTGAATTTTGAATTAACTTGTTGAATAAAACCAAGGTATGGCAAAAAGTATTTGTCGTGTTCTGTTGAATAAAACCAAGGTATGGCAAAAAGCATTTTTTGTGTTCTTGAATTTTCCAAATAACACTGTCTTTCAATTACGACAAATACCTGTCAAGTCCCTGGTAGCGTTTTTACAGTTGATAAGTATAGTTGAACCCGCATGAAGCAGCCACATCATTTTCAATCTCAGAAATGACAGTTTCCAGAAATATCTCAATGTGATTGGATCCAAATTTATCTAAAGCCCATAAAAGAAGGAAAATTGCTGAGTTTGCAAGAAATTTTCAAGCAGAATAATGTTAACAAACCTAATTTTAGAAAACATTTTTTTGCTTAAAATCCCATGATCTTGCTTGAGTATGCGTAATTGCAGGTTTTTTACGCATGAAATTGCTGACCATTCATATCCTTGTGATCAATGGGGCTACACTTAGCCAGCAATCCGTATGCCTATATGCCAGTTAATTGAGACTGCTTTGTCGATAATGCACTGGAACCCACCTTGCTATGTGAAGCGAATATGCCAGTGTACGCCCATGTACACTAGTATACGCTGGCACGGATGTTACATACAGCCCCAATGTGGGTCTTCTAAAACTCAACCAATGTAAATAGAAGTTAATGTTGGGAATATCCGGTAGTACTTGCAGGCATGGACTGAATTTCCCATCTGTTTATTTTGGTTATTCCATTTAAAAATTAGGTAAAAGAGATCCAACGAAAAGGCGTTAAGGTACAGTTAATTTAGGGTAATGAACCATTGACATAGCAAAACAGTGAACTGAACAATATCATATCATGTATCTATCATGTCACTGACACATTACCATGAATTAACTGTACATTGTGTTCATTATTTTATTTCAGCAGCAGGCAATATTTGAGAGCCAGTGAATTTAAATGAAGTTTTTGAAATGCAGTTAGTTAATTTGAATATTTCTTTGTGTATTTTCAGCCATATATAGAGGAGATAAAGAACTCATTGCGAGGTCGGATATTTGAGAAGAGCTTACAAAGGTATGTTTAAGTCATGAATTTGCCAGGTTATTTTAGTGCTTCATATAATTTTGGGATTTTGATGTCTCCAGGATGAGTTGTCTATTTAAGAACTTTGAGAAAGTTTACATCAAACCTGGTCATAAGAAACAATTTTTTATGTGCCATAAATGATCAAATAGAAGTACTTTTGAGGCATGCATTTAGAAGAAGGGAGAGGGCAGGGTTTTGAACAAAGCATAATTCCCCTCTGTTCTTGCAAGCAACTGATTATCATTTGACTGCCAGGCAAGGGGGCGGAGCTTAAAACTGTACTCTATCTGAAATAGATCACAGTAATGTTTCTATTAAGTAGTATAGGAAATGGGCCTTGATACAAATCAGATAAAGAACTGTTTGCTCAAACAATTTCTCGATTTCTCGTAGGCTATGCTGCTTCGAAATTATGATTTATTTAAGCAAACACTACTCTATTTATTACTTAGAGTAAGAATAATTAAATAGGGTAGATAAGTTACAAGAACCGTATTAGTGGTTTAATTTGGCCTTATTTATCATGCTGTGTTGAATGATAATTATGAGCTTGTTTCATGTTCTTTAATAAGATATTGCAAAAAAAACCACATATCTCTGAAAACATCGCTAGCTTTAATTAAAAGAGTTCTTTTAAGTACCCCATATTTTCATCTTCGGAAACGACAGCAGCAAGATGAGAAAAAAAAACAGCATAAGAAAGGAATAAAAACAAAAGGAAGAAGAAAAAAGAGAGCATGCAATATAAATCAATGCCAGAATGATGCTCCAGCTCCTGCTGATAAAGAATTATATCTGCAAAATCGGCTTATACATTTTCCAATCATGTATCTCTGTCACTAGTTTCACATATGAGATAATGGAGTACATCGTTCCTCGTAATGTCTTAGAGGGTTTTCCCCTGAGTAAGCCTACTTAAATCAATACTGACAGACGGCAAAGGTGCAGTTATCTAAGCCGTATGTATGGGATTCTTTGCGTTTGTATAAGTCAACAGTTGCCGCACAAATTGTCGTTGCTTTTATGCCAAGAACTTGCTCCTTGTTTATAAAGTGTCTATCGTGAAGTTGATCACACAAATATCTTCCAATCTTTGGAGTGATGGAGTGATTTAGAAATTCTGGAAACTGCTCAATAGAGTTCTAGATTCTGTCGGACCAGATGCTTTACATATTATGAAATCAGGATTCCATGATTGTGACAGCTGTGAGAGCAAGTAGATTGTTTAACTCTTACACCACAGGTGGCATGTGATAAATCAGGGACCAGTATAAGGGGTCTTCCCTGACAAAAAATTTCTTTAAAAATCCTGCAGTTTTCCCCTTAAATGAGACTTACACCAGAATTTTTACAACACGTTTAGACAAATATGCAAATTTTCCCCTAATTTAGGGGATTCGGTATCTTCCCTTTAAACTTGGGGACTTATTGCCCTGCTACTAAAAATCTACATCTAAATGCTGCAATGCAGACAAATTTCTCTTATAAATGTCTGAATTTTATATAATTGACGTCTGTCATAAATATTGATAAATTCATGGACAAATTTATTTCAAAGAGTCCCAGACTCGGCAACACACGTTGCTAAATGATGCTTAAGGGACATCTTAACGCTATCTGAAAAACATCGAAACAGTTGATCATAGCCAAGACAGTTTAACAATATCTAAATACAATATATTTCTGTTATTACGGCCGCCAGATAGTTAGTCAGCGTTTAGTATTAAAACATATCAGCATACCGGTAGTTATCCCTTTTGCGGTTCGGTGTATTAAAGGTACGGGGGATAAAGGTACTGTAGCACAGATTGCTGCAAGGTACTTACAAAATGCGGCCACCAAGCGCAAATACTGACAAGGAACATTTCAGAAGGAAATGGTTTATTTTATAAGAACAGAGGTCTTGGTTACATGACTATTTAGATGATAAAACTATAGTCCAACCTCCCCAAACACCCCATCCTTCCCCCTCCCTTCCCCCCCTCCCTAGAGCTACACCCTCTCTAACAACAGACACACATTTTCTTTCTTGTTGCTTAAATTATTATATTAGGAATTGACCTCTCCAGAACAACACTTCTATACAAACAAAAACATTTCTATAATCCCAAGGGTGTTCGTTCCTGAGAGGTTGCACTGTACTTTATGCTGGTTCATTATGGTTGTCTTGGGGACACAACAGTGCTTTACCAACTTGTGCTTACTATGAATCAGAGACTGTCATGTCCACATGATTGTGTCTGTTCCATGAATGTGTGGCATATATTTGCAATGACAGGCATACCACGTACATGATTAATGAAAATCAAAAGTTGGAGGTTGAATGCAATATACAGCGCAATCTCTAAGGATGGAGCACCATTGGGAGTGCAGAAATATATTTGTTGTAGAGAGGTGTTGTTCTGATATAATTGATGCAATTGGAATGAAAACCTGTGTCTTTTAGGGAGGTTGTTGCTCGAAGGAGGTGTCGTTAAGGGAGGTTGTTGCTCGAAGGAGGTGTCGTTAAAGGAGGTTGTAGCTTGTGTGAAATATAGGAAGATTTTAAGAACTTTTGCATGGGATCCTGCAGGTAGGGGGTTGTTGAAATAAATGAAAACTGTGGGGAAAAATAAAATGCTTCCTTCCCCATTAAAGATAAATATGAAACTCCAAGGGGTTTCTGTAAATACTTTTAATAGACATAAAATGGTTTGTTGGCTAAACTGTTGGTTAGACAGACCCTATCTAATTGCTAGACAGCATACATCAAAGTTGTAAGGCCACAAAAAACACAAGCTTCAAGTCGATAACAGTATTGCATTACTTCCAAATTTCTGTTTCCTTTTAAGAAACCCAAAGAAATAGATATTGACTGCTTTGCTTCTTTAATCATGGCAGACGAAGTAATGTAGTCATATAAAACTTACCGCCATAGACAATAAGTTAGCTAATGAGAGGTTCAGAATGATGAATTGTGGGTAAATGGTTGCAGTTATCGATGTTTTGCTTGATGGAGTAGCGGGGAGAAGGTCATCTTGGAAATAATTGAAATGAAACGCCACAGATTTTAAGATTTATTTAGACATGATGCAACAGAATATGGAATCCAATTTGATTAAGATATTCTATTGATTTTCACGGTAATTGTGATACACAAGTATTTTTTTACTTTCCATGTTTTCTGACTCATTCGTTAAGCCAGAAGAGAGATTTTAAGTTGCTGCGCTAAGTTAGTAATTCCTCAGCAAGTGTGAATGGCAGCAATGTTTTATAAATGCCAACTCTCTATCCATTTAGCAGTCTCAGTTTGAGCATTTGCATACTGTGGATACAGTTCAAGTTTAACCCAATTTCCTCTTTGAAAAGTCATAAACATTTCCAACTTGCATACAAAAACTACTAGAGGTTAATTGTTAAATTAACATCTTGTCCTTTGTTTGACATTTCAAATTGTTAAACAAACATTATCATACAAAGCTTTCTGTAGTGCGAGTCAGTGCAAAAAAGACCTTCCCAGTCATTGTTAGGGGTGCGTCTTATAAGTGAGTGCGGCTTATATGCAGTTATTATAAGGCAAGTGTGGACCAGAATTTGGAAATTGAGCTGATTTGCCCCAGCAAGCAATTGTTCATTTGTGACAAAAGATTCCCTTCTGAAGGCTACATTGTATCCTGTTGTGGAGAGACTTACTGAAGACATAATTCCTGATTTCTGAAAACAAAACTGGCACATTGCACTTCCATAGCTATTTTTTTTTTATTCTACAACAAGCTTTTATTATTTCTAAGCATGTCACAGTCCCTTGTAATGATGATTAATCAGTTTGATAGAGAAGCTTGATTAATATAAGGATTTATGTATACATAATCTACAAATATACTCCTACATGATATTGATTATCAATCAAAGTGCTGACAACACTATGCTCAGGAAGCTCTCATCAATTTGTTTATGTTTTGCAAAAGGAATTCCTTGGGACATTGTGCTAATTCAATCTGTATGTTTTGATATATAGCAAAAGAGGTCTCTAGAGTATTTGTGTAATCTGTTTTCTGGGTATAAAATTCTGGTCTGTTTCTAATACCATGAAGCAGGTGACATGTAAAGATCTCTTTGCCAGACTGTCTGTCTGGCCTGGTCTGATCGGGATCTGTACAGTACTGTCCAGTTCAGTCCAGTCTGGCCGGATCTGGTCTGGTTTTGTCCGGTCGGTCCAGTCCTCAAATCTTACAACTGGAGAGGATATACAGAACACAATACACAGACTGAAGTTGTCCTAGTAAGAAAACAGCTGTAGTAAAAAATTATATGCGTATTGATGAGTGTATAGGCATTAGCGAGCACCCAGGGGTTTTCTTATTTAGGGAATGGGAGAGTGGATAGAGAGATGGTTATAAAGACTTTTACGGTATGACGCTTACTAGGTACAAGTTAAAACAAATTGTCTGAAAGGACAGCTGAAAGCAAACTTGTTACATGTTAAAAGACCACCTGAACTTTTCTCCCTAAACCCCTTTCATCAATTATTTCCTGGTGCTATTTCTTTTTCTGTGTGTTTTTTTTTCAGTCAGTCCTGTGGTAAACATTTTGACATATCTGAATTGTCTTTTAGTGCTCATTTGATTGATAGGGAAGAAAAAGAGAGCAGCAATGGCAAGGCCAAGGAAGAAATCACTTTACAAAGTATTTAGCAATATACTTCACCTTTTGGAGTGGCAGATTTCAGCCAAGTAATTGATTTCTTCATTGTTCTCAGAGTGGTTATAAAAAGCTACTCGGAAGAATTTCTCAGCTATTCAAGATTCTAAGGATTGCATCAATAATATTTTAAGTTACTTCCCTTTTCAATATTTTCCTGTTTGATCAGTCGGCTGAGCATTTGGAAAAATATACTGTATGAATGTTTGTTTGTTGTTTTTTGTGCACATGATTTTCAGTCAAAGTTCAACAAATGGTTAAATCCAGCTGGTCAGGTATTGAACAGCAGTCTCTTAAGAAACAGCCAGTCAGCAGCATCTGTGAAGAAGCAGCCAAAAAGCAGCATCTTTTAAGAAGCAGCCAAAAAGTAGCATCTTTTAAGAAACAGCCAGAAAGCAGCATCTTTTAAGAAGCAGCCAATAAGTAGCATCTTTTAAGAAGCAGCCAATAAGTAGCGTCTTTTAAGAAACAGCCAATATATGCAGATTTTATCAGTTCATAAACAGTTTCTTTAAGAAGCAGTCAACAAGCAACTTAAGCATCAATAATATTTATTAGATAGGCAGCGAGTAAGCAGCAGTTTTTATCTGCAGTTATAAACAACACCTTTACGAAGGAGCAGTTGCAATGACCAAATGCAGCATCAATTTGACAAGCAGCCATATAAGCTAGCAATTTTTCAAGAAGCAGGCAATATACAAGGCCATTAAGCAGGAGCAGTTTGACAGAAGCAGCCATTAAGCAGGGCAGTTGACAGTGGCCATTAAGCAGGAGCAGTTTGACAGTGGCTATTAAGCAAGCAATTTGGCAGTGGCCAATGGGGGGTTTGGGGGGGGGTGGGGGGGGTTTGGGGGTGGCCTTTAGCAGGAGCAATATGACAATGGCCATATGCTGGGCAATTTGCTGGCTTATGCAGGGTTCAATATTAAGAGCATTTCATTGCCAAAGCAGGACAGCAGTGGCCAACAAGCAACTATTAAGACAATGCAATTAATATTGGATTAGCGGGCAATATGACAATCCATTAAGGCAGTTTGACAGTGGTTAAGCAAGCATTGGTGGCCATATAGCAGGAGCAATTTGGCAGTGGCCATTAAGCAGGAGCAATATGACAATGGCCATATAGCAGGAGCAATGGCAGGGCTTAAGCAGGAGCAATATGACAATGGCCATTAAGCAGGAGCAGTTTGACATGGCTATTAAGCAGGAGCAGTTTGACAATTGCTGGAGTAAAAGTTTCATTGGAATTGTCATAATATCTAAGTCCAAGTACCCATTTCCTATGGATAAAGGAAACATTTAAAGGTTGCAGTTTGTTGTGGACCATACCAGTATTTTGTCTTTATCAAAGTGGACTTGTTATTCAATCACATGACCGCTCTGACGACCTTTAGAATTGACGTGTGAGATGTGTAAAAAATTGGGGCAGCATCGTTAATCTGATTAGGTTTATGATCTAAGTCTTGTAAGGACATCTTATTTGCACCCTCTCAACCCCTCTGTCTGCTATATTACAAATTTAATTAAAAACAGATGAAGGATAAGCTACTAATAAAAACTTCCAACATATCAATCTTAAAACTCAAAAAGTCGGAAATTAGGTATTAATGTCTGGAGACACAGTGCTGGGGTCACTGTGATGCAGACTGTGAATTATTACTTTAAACTGGGTAATTTCCGTGTTGCCAAAATCTTACGTAATTAATTGCTACTAAAAAAGTTCATGGTGAGCTTCTAAATTCACCTACTTTGAGTGACTTTGACTCGTTGAAAATGATATTGTCTTCAAAATTTCACAGATTGCCTAAATTCTCTGACTGACTGTGAAAATTGCTAAAAAAAGATTACTCTTGCGAATGATACATAATTTACCTTATTTGGAGCAGTTTCGTCCAAATCTAATATCCTAGGCCATAGACGCGTCTGTAAGTCACCATCTATGTATAAGTAATATGTAAATACGGCAGCCAATTTGGTTAATAATACAGTAGTTAATTACCCAACTGTCATTTTTTCACATATTGTGGAACCTAAGGCTGGTCTCTGGATTTGCCGCTGCTCAGTGTTCTATATTCTGTATTAGTTAAGTGGTTAAGGTGGTTGGCTTTCAACACTTAGAAAACCTTGAGTAATTTAGACCCAGCTTCTGACCATAATCGTTCTGTGGGAAAGTTGGCTGTTTCTTGTGGAGAATAGGAATCTAGTAGTGACTAGCTACTTGGTAACAGTGGTTAGCTAATCAACCCATAGCTGAAGTGCTGTTGAAATGGGCATTAAACCCCAAGGAGAGCAAACAAAACGTGATATAAAAATGGGACACTGATTATTAATCCATATATTCTTCTCGCAATTATTTAAGGTTGTTTAATTATTTCTTGGGATTGACTGTGTGTTTTTATGGGCCCAGAATGAAAGTGAAATATTTATCAGGTTTAATTAATTTCTTTATGCGTTTTTAGTTATGCTGTTTCAAGGTTTATAAGGGAGGAATTTGATTGGTCATAGTGAGTAAGTTTAAAAATCAGGTGATTTCAATCCCACCTGAAGGTATCATAATACCTTTAAATAACTGTAGATCACACCTTTTACACATTGACTGAGGATACTTGTCATTTGTAAATGATACATTAGGTATTTCTCACAGTGTGATATTTGCCATTGTGGCAATGGCTGCTATAGCTCAATACTGCGTCATTTTAGCTGGCAGCTGACAACTTTAGACAGGGTCATGCTATATATAAGTTAATTTTATCGGGATTTTAGTCAGTCAGACTTAGGATTAGCCATTGCATGCAGGGTCATAATACATATGACCGTAGACTAGTCACTAGTCTGGTAAAAAATATGTTTTTTCTATATGCTATTTTTCATGCACAATTTCTAGTCTATTTTATATGATTTTGCTTTGTATACTGGGGCAGTTTTATCGGCGCTGGATAGTAGGCTGGCTCTAGAGCAACACAGTCAGATATTTAATAGTAAAAGAGATATTTCAGGGCCTGATGACAAGGGTAAGGTGACCACTAATGCAAGTTAAGACAGCATATGTTGGAAGTCTATTTATTTGTTTGTGAGGAAACAAACTTGGCCAAAATTACTGAGGCAAGTTTACACTGCACCGAAATTGTGAGCTATGTAAAACTGGTCTCCAGCTCTGTCAGCCATTGTTGGTGAATGCATTGTTGTAATAAATGTGTCAGTCTTGTCATTATATGATAATAATTGTCCCATACAAACACTGACAGAGCAATAATATCTTTTCAAAGTGATATAGTTGCAGACATCAAAGCGTGGCTTCTTCTGCCAGAGGCACATGGATTTATTCTCGAATTGCTAATTACTGGCTACCCGATATCTGAAGTAACAGTCCTATTATCTGACACGCTTTATTGCTTTTTCAGGGTGTTGACATTACTCAATGTATTACGATTTTCCAAACATTTATGGCCTGAAAATGTAAATTTTCTCTGATTTAAATGAGCTTTTCAGATTTGAAAATGGGTTTTTAAAGTAAAAATTCTGTCCAGAACAGAAAAACCAATAATTATCGGAGCTCTGGTGCCAACTTTTGTGAAGAACGAACATTATTATTGTAAAGAGAGAAATTATTATGGCAGTAGAAGTTACATTAATATCTCTGCAAACGCCATTGTCTAAATGATTTTGTTAACGTTAAAATTAACTTTGATAGGGATGTTCTCAAGGCAAAGACTGTACAGACAGATTAGAGATATAATCACAGATCTGTGAAGCAGTCTCAATTTATTTCAACTCTTGTCATTCTATTTGGGGAAATGTGGAATTAACTTAAATATAAGTCTGGATTTCAGATTGACCTAGGGAGATATTATAGGGAAAGAGGATGGAATTATTTTATTGTTTCTTTAGATGCATAAAAGCACATATATCAAGTCAAGTTGCTGAATTCCAGTATACAGGATCTATGACATTGTAGACTAGTTTGACAACACTTCTAGCCCTGCAAGGTTTGAAGTAGTAGGCAAGAACACTATTCTAATCTTTCTGAAGCGGTGTTCATTGTCTATTATCGAGCTCTTCTCTGAAACTACATGTCAGATTTTAACAAACTTTCTCTGTAGCTTTATTGTATTGACCCCTATCAAAAAATATAAATGGTTCTGGTCAACCAGTCTATAGGGGCCACTGTTACGAAAAATAAAGAAATCTTTACCTGCCATAGGTCAATCTCAGCCATAAGTCTACGGTGTAGTTTTGGCTTTAGAGGAGTAATTTAGGCAGCTCTTTCCATAAGCCTAGGGGGGTACTTCAGCATGATATAAGTAGTAATTATTGTTTGGGGATCATTAAACAAAAAACGATGAGATTTTATTCACATTATTTAGCATTTTCTTTAAGCATTGTAAAATAAATACAGTATTTACTCTTAAACCATCAGAGTAGTGTTGATTTTTTATGAAGCAGGAACAGTAGAAAGAGTTTTTCTAATGCTCCTGCTGAAATGCCGTTTTAAGTTCAGTGGAATGCCCTTTGGTCTTTCTAATGCTCCTGCTGAGTAAATGACTATTTAGCAGTAGTATTAGAAAGACCAAAGCGCATTTCATTGAATTTAAACAGGTCTCGAGGCAGGAGCATTAGAAAGACCAAAGGGCATTCCATTGAATTTAAACAGGCCTCAAGGCAGGAGCATTAGAAAGACCAAAGAACATTCCATTGAATTTAAACAGGCCTTGAGGCAGGAGCATTAGAAAGACCAAAGGACATTCCATTGAATTTAAACAGGCCTTAAGGCAGGAGCATTAGAAAGACCAAAGGACATTCCATTGAATTTAAACAGGCATTGAGGCAGGAGCATTAGGAAGACCAAAGAACATTCCATTGAATTTAAACAGGCCTTAAGGCAGGAGCATTAGAAAGACCAAAGGACATTCCATTTAATTTAAACAGGCCTTAAGGCAGGAGCATTAGAAAGACCAAAGAACATTCCATTGAATTTAAACAGGCATTGAGGCAGGAGCATTAGAAAGACCAAAAGGCATTCCATTGAATTTAAACAGGCCTTAAGGCAGGAGCATTAGAAAGACCAAAAGACATTCCATTGAATTTAAACAGGCCTTAAGACAGGAGCATTAGAAAGACCAAAGGGCATTCCATTGAATTTAAACAGGCCTTGAGGCAGGAGCATTAGAAAGACCAAAGGGCATTCCATTGAATTTAAACAGGCCTTGAGGCAGGAGCATTAGAAAGACCAATGGGCATTTCATTGAATTTAAACAGGCCTTGAGGCAGGAGCATTAGAAAGACCAAAAGGCATTTCATTGAATTTAAACAGGCCTTAAGGCAGGAGCATTAGGAAGACCAAAAGGCATTTCATTGAATTTAAACAGGCCTTAAGGGCATAAACTAAAAATAAAAACAATAATGTAATAGTGTGTCAATAATTCATTATATCTGCTATATAGTGAGCACTGCAGTTCTGCACAAAACTACAGTACTAAACAGTACATTGTGCTATAGAGTTCTTCAGTACTGTACATTATTTTCAAGAATTGTAGTTCTACAGTACAATTATAATAATTATGTATTAGACAACAATTAAGAGTTTTACTTTACCATAGAGTACTGCAATACAATACTGAACAGTACTAGTGTAAGTTAGAACATTAGGGTACTATGCAGTACCATAGAATACTACAGTAATATATAGTTCTATACAGTACCTATTAGAGTTATAAATTTATTTAGAATACTACACAGTAGTATAAACTACCACTATACTAAACAGTATTACAATGTAAGTATTGTGTACAGTATTTGCTGATATAAATCACAATCTTGACGTTTGGACAAGTGACTTAGGACCCAACTTGCCTCTCTTGTAGAAATTTGGCAGGGTAACGGTTTCAGCTGTGTGTTTATCTGTCTGTTTGTTGAAGCATGGTTAAGTCACAGAGGCTGTTACTCAGGGAAGGTTATAATGGTTTTGGTAATATAACTGAAACAACATGAATACTTTTTGAGGGTTGACCATGAAACTATTGTATCTGCTTCATTGTTCATGTGCTGATACAAGAGATTCAGTATCAACCCTTGCTTTGCCATCACAAAAATGCATGTTTAGTCATGCAATAAAAACAACTGCTATTTAATTTTGCTTTAATTTTTTGTATTTTTCAGTGACAAGTACACAAGATTTTGTCAATGGAAAAACTTAGAATTGAACATTCAGGTAAGACTTGCAATTTTCCACTTCGTTAATTTAATAATCTGGCAAGGAGTCATTTCACAGATTTACTATTAGAGAGTTATTCTTTCACGAACATTAAGTTCACGTATAAATCTGTACACAAATTGCGAAATTTTCGTCATGTGAAAATTACCCAGTTTACGGTAGATCCAGATCAGCCTAAAAGTGCCCTCGTACAGTCTGATCTGAATCCATACTGCTAGCTTATCCATCACAAACAGTGTGAGTCACAAAGTTGTTGCACTTAAAATTATTATGTTTTACGTGATAAAATGCATCTCTCTTCTTATTAATGACTTTAAATTTAATGTTTAAAGCATTAATCCTTCCACAGCAGGGCAGAGTGCAATCATATCTGTTGTATGATTGTCAGAGTGTCAGTGCTGCATGTTTCCATTATTTCTGATATTGAAAAAAAAAAAAAACTTGAAATCAGAGGTGTCTGATTGGGTAAAAAGGAATCTGCTTTCAAATAAACCAATCAGAAGTCTGCAATCAAAACAAACTAGTATAAGAAGTCTGCTTTCTTTGCAAACCAATCAGAAGTTGGCTTTCTAAACAAACTAATCAGAAGTCTGCTGAAGTATGATGTCATAACAAACCAGCTTTCTGAACAAAGGCTTTCAAAACCAATCAAAAGTCTGCTGTCAAAACAAACCAATTAGAAGTCATATAATTATTTTGGACTGGTGCCAGAGATATTTTCAACAGAAATTATCCTTCTAGACAATAGAAGGACTAACTTGCTTCATCAATTTAATTAAATAATTATTTTCTGATACAAAAAAAAACAAAAATAATATCAAACAGGGAATGCCACATACCAAAAACGCAGCCTCCCCAAAGACTACAAAGTTATGATACCAGAAGAAAGGTGATATCATCACACATATACTTATCATTGTAACTTGAGGTAGGAGTGAGCTATTGTATGGAACAAAGGTAGCTCATATTATTACAGCGAGGAAGGTTTGGTATGCAGTTGGGGTCACTGGGATCAAGGTCAAGGTCATGCTTACATGTCATTTATTATTAAGTCCACTTCATTGCTGTTTAAACTCAATGAAGGATTTAAACGATAAAAAAAATGTTCATCACATGAAGACAATATGACTGTAATATCCATGTTTCAACCATGTTGGGTCAAGGTCACTTGTAAGGAACAAAGGTGATGATATCATATCTCCTAAACCCAATGATGGATTGTTATGAAACTTGGGTTAAAAGGTCATTTCATCAGGACTGGCTCAATGTCATACTTCACTGATAGTTCTTTTTATTAGTATTTGCTATATCTACTCTTCATTGCTTATACTTTTTAAAGTAGATTTGGTTTCCCTGCCAGTTAATTACAGACATCTTGTAGAAATTGATAAGGACATTCAAGAGAAATTGATTGAAGTGGGATCAAGATAGACTGAATTTGCAAATTTCATGTCCAAAATTCTGTGACAAGTTTTAATTAAGAAATAAATTGCACTTTGTTCCATTGCATTGGGGTATGAAATACATTTCAGTTGATTAAATTGCATGAAATTGAAGAAATTGTGTTAAAACGAACACATTTGATGTGTATGCTGGGCGTTTTGTTCTCTATTTTAAGCTCACCTGAGCAAGAAGTGCTCAATGGTGAGCTTATGTGATGACCAAATGTCCGTCATCTGCTGTCTGTCATCAACAATTGCTTCAGATCTACATCTCCTACTTAAGCACAGGGCAAGCTTTAACTTCACTTCACAGGAATGATTCTTGGATGGTCCTCTTGTAAAATTGTTCAAATAGTTCCACTCCAATACACATATTTGACTCTATAGCTAAAAATAGAAAAACTTTTAAATGCATGACACCTCCTAAATAGCTGGTCTGTTTTGGGATAGTTTCTCACAAATATTCCTTATGTGACCCTCTACAAAAATTGCTAAACTGTTTCCCTCCACTGTAAAAGATGCCTGCCAAGGCTAAAAATAGAAAAATCTTTAATTGATATCTCCTAAAAGGTTGGTCTTATTTTGAAATAATTTAACACACACATTGATTTTATTTACAGTTGCTTTAACTTAACCATTCTGCTTCACTTCACAAGATGGCCACCAGGGAAAAAAAATAGAAAAATCCCTAAACGACATCACCTAAACTTGAGATCTGTTTTGGAAACTATTTAAAAAAAATAGAAAAAGCTTTGAATGACATCTCTTCCAAAATAAGTGGTCTGATTTGGATATAATTTGACACTAATGTCTGTCCTGGGACCCTCTACTAAAAGTGGTCAAACAGCTTCTCTCTGTTGCACAAGATGGCCACCAGAACTATAAATAGAAAAATCTTTAAACAACGTCTCCTAAACTGCTTGTTATTTTCTGACCTTTTTACCTACTTTTTGTGTTCCGAAGCAGTGGTTGTCAGTTGAGCGATATATAGGCATTCATGGCCCTCTTTGTTTGTATGTGTGTGAGGGGGTGGGGATGGCTGGTGAGAGAGAGAGAGGCAAAGTAGAAGGAATGGACTTAAATTGTAGATGGTATGCTTTCTCTTTATTTGCATAGACTACAAAAATGTAATGACATGCATTCAGTGCCATGTGATAAATCATGCATGTCTTTATGTGCAAAATTGAAAAATAATGAAGAAATTGAAAAATACCCTTCTATGAATTGAAAAGAGCAGATAATGAAATTTTAAGTTCCATAGATATTTTAATAAGATAAAATAAATTGAAATGTTTCTTTCACTTGTCAGCAAATATTTTTACATCATTTTTCTTGCCTGTCAACTTAATTTTTTATTTTCATTGATTTTAGTCCTTTTTTTCTCTCTATTTTCCTGAAATCTTTAGTTCTTGACAAAAATTTCCTGACATTTTCATGACTTGTGAATTAACCATTCAAGACAAGAATCAGCCTCAAACCTATTAAATAAAGCCAGCAAGTCAGATTTGGTAAGGTCGTTTTTTTCTATTGTGCCTGTCCAGGGGGTACCGTTTAAATTACATATTCAATTTTTGGGAATATTGCAGCAGTAGTTTGGGCATTTTGTAAAGTAATACAGTGCAACTCTTCAGGATCAAACACTGTGGGAATGTGTTTGTTGTAGAGAAGTGTTTTTCTGGAAAGTTCGAGGCCTGATATAATTGTCGCAATAGGAAAGAAAGTATGCGTCTTTTTAGGGAGGTTGTTGCTCTAGGGAGGTGTCATCCATGGAGGTAGAACTTTATCCTTTTTTACTGTATCTGTACCATTATGAAAGGTGATGTTCATGTTTAAACATATTTATTAGCCATATTTTTTTACAAAACATATATGATTACAATCCAATGTACCATGCAAAAAGCGAGCAGAGGGAACGGAACAGAAAGGTGTTAAAAGGTTTGTTCCACTGATGTGATGTTTGAACTTATGTCTGAATTACCTATTCTGAAATTTATCTTCTGAATCTTCTGAATATTGTCTGAGCAGATGAATGAAAACTTTCGGAAAATGTCTGAATATGTGTAAATAAATCTGACTGGATTGATGTTTGAAATTGGTTTATTATATTTTATCTTGTCTTCTTTTGAATTGTTAGATGTGCACTTTGTATATTTCATTAGATTAGCAAAATAACTTAGGAAGTGAATGCAATTTTATGCGATATGATGGTGTAGTGTGTTTGCGTGTTATTCTTTAAGTAATAGTGATTTGTTTTTCAAAGGCCCGTAGGTACCTGTGTCAGATTCCGTAACTATATATGTTCGTGGTGATATTGATGAACACAGTACAACACTTGGTTTGTTGATGACAAGTGATTCTGCCCTTGCAACCAGTGCAGATCATGATCAACCTGCCCAAATACGTGTCCATCTTTTCAGTTTGGACACATAAGGGTTTTCACCAAAATTCACAGACTGAATAGCAAACAGTGCAGAACATGATTAGATTGCACAGATATGGCCAGGCTGCATGGTCATCGGTCTTCACTAACTTCTGTTGCTAGAATCGTCTGCTGCTACAATAGTAAGAGTTAAGGGGACAGTGATGGTACTAAATATATATAAATATATTTACAACGTAATTGAAATACAAATTATGTTTCATTTGATCCACATATATACAGATGTACTAGGCTGCAGTTGTCAGGTGCAGTGGCTGATTGGTGTTCTGATAACAAGCTAAGATTCTAGTCAGTGATTATTTCTGATATAGATTTTAGGCTGTGATAATATATCAGTTTCTATTAGCTGAAAGAACAGCTTGATACAATATATCAAGTAATTTTTGTAGACCAACAATATCAGCGATTGGCAACTACAAATAATTTTTTCAGTTTTATTTGTTCGAAACCTTAACCTTTACCTGGATAAATTTCATAAATGGTTTGTCTATCTATTAATTTAGACTGTATCATTGATTTCTCAGAAGGGTGTTCAGTGAACCTTTCCTGACAGAATAATGAACAGTGCAAAATATTATCAGACTATACTATGGTGTGCAGGCTGATCATGATGTTTAAAGTTTTGCGACATATAAATAAATAAAGTAATAATCAAATAAGAATTTATATATCTTTTGATATTCCTGCAAAAGGTAAAAACGTTTCACGACGTATAAATAAATAAAGTCATAATCAAGTAAGAATTGATATTTCTTTTGATATTCCTGCAAAAGGTAAAAAAGTTTTACGACGTATAAATAAATAAAGTCATAATCAAGTAAGAATTGACATTTCTTTTGATATTCCTACAGAAGGTAAAAAAAGTTTTACGACATATAAATAGATAAAGTCATAATCAAGTAAGAATTGACATTTCTTTTGATATTCCTGCAGAAGGTGACTGCTTGGCTCCTCAAGCAAGGAGTAACACACACACACGCTAAGTCTTAGTAGTAAAAACAGATTACAAAGTACTTTCTTGGACAGATCTACTATCAAACACAGTGGGGTGAAGCTAATGAAAGTCATTCTAATAAAAATGCAATTATAAACACTTTGTTTATGATATAAAATCTCCCATATCCACCATACATCATAAAAATTATGACATTTATGCTATTTCTTATTATTTGTGTACAAATCCATAACTTGTCTGCTTTTATTCCCAAGGTGCCGTGGCAGTCATTTATCATTCTTGCAGTGAATCAAGCATAACATAGATCTATCTGAGCCTTTCCCATTTACAGAATTGGTAGCGTATTGTGCTAGCAAGAATGCTGTCTCAGTCTGGTGTCCTGTGTAATTTGCACAGTGTGAAGATAGCTTTTGGAGCAACTAAATGCAGTATTGAACCAAGCTATTTGCAATCCTGTCACAGTGACACAGTTTTGGATAATTAATGGACTTGTTGGCACCGAGGGCATAAAGGCTTGTGATCTAGCCAAAAGGAGTCTTTCTTTTTGTATGGCAAAAAATGTACATGACAGTCCTGGAGCAAAGTTGCTATAGCATGGATGACAATAAATAACTGTATATTCATGGTAATTCTAAAGGTTTTGTCGGGTATAGCATAACTTGAAGTTATTCATTGAATAAGTCATTGAAGCAGATAATTTTATAGGTAATTGATTGTTGTAGAAAATGAATTATTAAAGACAGGTATCTGGCTTTAAACAGCAGGTCACAGGGCTTTGAAGTGACATGTTTGAGTAATTACTCTTTCCCTTTATGCAAATTACAGCTTTTACTGTTGCTGTTTAGATAAATGAAAAAAATGACAAAAAGCAGAAGGGAATTAAAGAAGCCTAAAAAAACTAAAGTTTTATTTCATAATTTTTACATATTTTTAATAATGATGTTCATTTCTCAGCTACTCAGCAAATAGAAATTTCAGTTAGTATTTGCTTTCAGAAGAGTTTTGCATAGTTTTTATAATCTCGTCTTAATATTTACAAACAGATTTTGAATGGAAAATATTTTAGGCGTTTATACCATTTTAGCACCTTCTTTATTTGATCATGACCAATCACCTAAACAAAATAACTTGCAAGTCAGGTATGAAATCTCACATCAGACTTCCTTTGTTTTGAAAAACAACATATGCATTTTTAAGCCATATGTTTCAAATTTCATTGTAGTTTTAAACAATTGAATTTAAAACAAAACTTTGATTGGTCAAAACATAAGCTGATTTTAAGACATATATTTTATTGGTTGTGTTAAGCATTAATTTGTGTATAAAAAGAAAAGTAGTAGAAAAGATATATATATATATGGATGTTAGTACAAATAATTACTTTGTGAAATTTAAATAAGCTTTGTGACTAAATCTAAATGAACTTAAGCTTTGTGACAATTTTGAAACTGACTTTGTGTATCAGGTTCTAAGAATTTAGAAACTCTTTGTGAGATTTTAATATGTTTCGGTGGAGAATACAAATTGTAAAAGGAACTTTGTGATCTTTATCCCTAATTGGAAATAACAACTAATTTGCAAAGTTGTTCCTCCTGGAATAAGACTCCAACGCCACACACACTTCGACAGTATAGCTGCTGATGACCCACGTTGTAAAATAATTATCAAATTAATAGTCATTTTGAAATTAGCAATAATTGTACCCTAAATATAAAATACTAACAAATCTGTTTAAAAGACGCTGGCTCAAATTTAAAAATGGTATTTCGTGGTCTAGCGGTAGGTTTGATGGCATGAGGATCTGGATTCAATACAGACTCAGGTCTCCAATGTCAGACATGCCTGCGGATGGTAAATCTGTTTTAATCATGCCTGTTGCATCTTGAGCAATGAAAGCTTTCAAAGATGAAAAAACGTGATTTGGAAAAGAGCTAAAACAAACTATATTCTAAATTGATGCTAAATGAAAGACAATAAGATAAGCTGTTAAAATGAGAAGTACGGCATGACCTGAAGAGACAGATGTTTCGCAAAGTTTATTAAAAACCAATTAGGTAATAACAATCTATATATAGCTCATCATAGCATGATTGTGGCTGAAACATTAGTCATATTAGATCTGGTGAATGAATATGAACATTACTTCATTTGATTTTGCATCAATTCAGCGTAATTGAACTCTTCGTCTGGTAACAAGCGTCTCAGAATCCTGATCCAATAATTATGTGTATACATTGTATTAAAGTTTAATAAAAAACACATTAAAATAAAGATAGAGGTCGAGTATTTATAGATGTTCTGGAAAGAAGAGACACACTGTGTATGTTAAATTAGGCGTGAAATAAAAATATATTTCAGGTTTCCCTACCTACCCTATTTTTTTCGACCCTAGAACATTTTTTTGCTTGTAGATATTTTTAAGCATAAGTTCATTAAAATCTATGTTGAATTTGGTTTGTTTGAGAATAATAAAAAATTATATAAAAAAAACCCTATTCCTTTTTTTTTTTTAGGCCTTATCATTGTCAAACACGTGTAATAATTGCATGTGCTAGGTGCTCATTTGTTTGTGATGGAATTAGACAACAGAAGGGACCCAGATCAAACTGCATGGCTGCAAGGATATGCAGGCTAAGCAAGATCTATACATGTTGCAAAGGTTGATATTCTTACAGCAGGGCGCCATGATAATCATTTAAATCATGAAATAGTATTTATTAACAGTTGTGTGTGTCTCTAATACAACTGGGTAGGTGTTGCTCAGTTTCAAAGAGACTGAAATGCCAATAGTATTAGTCCAGATTTTGCCCTTTGCAAACCCCCTCCCCTACCCCTGGACACCTTACCCCCCTCCTCTCTGCACCATTTGAACAATTTATATTATATATTATATATAGTACTATTTACACTGAAAGATCCATTTTGAAATTTTAGCAGTCAGGTTTGAATTCAAAATCTGTTTCAAGCTTTACTGAGACTAGTCTCGTTTTATATTTTCAGTTGACAATGAACGACTTTAGTGTTCATAGAATAATAGGCAGAGGTGGTTTTGGTGAGGTGTATGGTTGCAGGAAGGCAGACACTGGTAAAATGTAAGTAAATCTGAAGAAATACTGTATTTTACCATCTTTATATGACATACGTAGTATGGCAAACAGACATGCAGGGGGATGGGGGTCTTGTGTGAGTGTATAAAAGTGGCTCAAGTCGTCAGGGTGATAGATGTTTATTTACAAATATCATAGCCCTCAAGGTAATGGTATCACCCTTATAGTAATGATGGTGACTCGTAAAGTGTTCCATATGATAACAGTATAGCCATCATGGTATTCCATAAAAAAAGTAAAACCCAGTAACAGAAGAACAAAACCCTTAAGGGAATGGGTCAAAGGAGCTGTTAAACAGTACTATATAATAGATAAAGTGCTGCACTGACTGGTTGAGTGATGCATGTGTTATATTTGGCATAACTTCAGACTGTCATAATTTGAGTTCATAAAAAGTCCTTAATTACTTCACAAGTATGTAATGTTTGACATTTAGGGAGGCAAAGGTCCTATATAATATGGTGTGTCTATGAAAAGGATAAGCAGCATAACTACAAAAAAAGTCATGAGTGCTTTAATGCTGAAAACGTGGCTATATTTTAAGTCATTAATTTTTCTTTTGCAGGTATGCCATGAAATGCTTAGACAAAAAACGAATAAAGATGAAAGGTGGTGAAACGTTAGCGCTAAATGAACGAATTATGTTGTCTCTTGTCAGTACAGGGGTGCGTATATTTCATCATTTACGTCATAGTTGATTGAAATTCTTGTTTATGGATAGAATCTTTGAATTTCAGTTTCTTATTCTTATAAATTTGCCAGTAATAACAGGCTTGTGTGTAGATAACGAATGAGCCACGATGTGCGAAAAGCAATACAGTAAACTCTGTAAAGAACGACTCCGGATGTAGCAAAATTCTAGTCATAAGGGACAATTTTTTTTGCCCAATTTTTTTTTCCATTCATTATTTCAAACAAAAATGCTGTATTGATATAGCATACTTTGGATGTTAGGAAAAGATTTAAATTGTCCCAAGGAGTTTGTTATATACATTATTGTATTGTCATCTTTGTAATTGGGGCCAAAAGGGATCAATTAGGAGAATCTCAATGGAAACAAGCTTGACTGTGCAACTGCTACAGTGTCTTTCTGAGGTGCCTTAATGCAGGATAAGGAATGGTAGGGATCCAGGTTGGGCTGTTTGTTTTCATACATCACAGCTCAAGGACGGTCAAGATACCATGTGGCTGTGATGGGGAATCAAGCCTATATATAGAGTGGTGGAACCTATGCTGGATGTATTTTGAATGTATATCAGCTGTTCAGAAAGCGGGAAATCCTAACCATTTTGATTTGCCTCCGCGAAAACATAATGTTATCCCTGCTAAATCGAAACAAGATGTTGATGTGCATCATCACGTGACTATGTCATTCTGGGAGCTATTGACACGACACATGTCAAAGCTTGAACTTTCACCACAAAGGGAACCAATGCTGGCAGTATGTGAATTTGACAACCAACAGGTGGGAAACAGTTTTTAGAGCCTAAATATTAACTAACAATAGGTAACAGTTTCCCTAGAATATATATTTTTATACAAAAGAAATAAGTTTTATCAAAAAATGCTAACTTTAACTGGGTGATTTTGATGTCTAAATTTAAGAATTTTTCTAGCAAAATGGATCAAGTACAATTGTATCTGCTGCTGTGACGTCACAGAGCTGCACGCACGGCCATCACTACATTTGCTGTAAAAGCATTTGATCGACTGTCAATGCCGAATGTAACCTGAAAATTTTTCTTTATCTGTTTTTCTGTAAATAGCCGTTTTTCTGAGATACCGCCACTGGGCCGCCGCTGATACCGCCAGCATAGGTTCCACCACTCTAAGTCAACTTATTTGAAAGTTGTGTTTTGCATTTACTCATTTTCAAGAGAATTTTAGAAGCCTAATGATTAGGTATGATTTAATTACAGAAACGTTTAGACAAGCTCTCAAGTGATTCTGAAGTTCAGAGAAAATTGGGTTTCTTGTAAAATTGTGAAAATTAAGTGCATTTAAAAAGGGTTGATTAACTGTAGCACCTTTTGTTCAGAAGAGATCAATACATGTGGCAGCAGCTATAAATATGTATGTTTATGAGGGTTAAAAGGTGGTGGTTGGGACATTTCAAGTCAAATTATTTTAGTTAACCTGGGCTGAATAAGAAATGGCATCCTTTAAAAAGTTTTCATTTTTCATGATTTTGTTCAAACATGGTAAGGTAAAAGGGTGATATTTGATATGAAAACAGTTGGTTAGGAGGTCAAAATTGAGTATCACTATGGAAACATGTTTCTGGTTTAATTGTTATCAAAGTTTATCAAATATTGTTTTGAAAGGATTATTAGCTGATATGTAGCAAATAGGGGCTGCATTTCAAGAGTTTTAATTCTTTTGAAGAAGTATAATGAATTTCATTGTAGCATGAATATTGCTTTTACTGGGTAAATTTCAGGTAAACTCTTACCTTTCTGGCAGTAAGTGAATCTGCTTTTGCAACCAGTGTAGATCATGATCTGCCAACATGTCTAAACTGTTCACTATTATGTTAGTGAATTTTGAGTCAACACCCCTGTGAACAATTAACATGATGCCTAAGATGCAATACCCTCGCCCATTTGTTGATGTCAGAGTATTAATTAAACAAAAGAAACTTTAACATTTTCCATGTTTCTTTATGTGTCCTAGGTAAGGTCCAATTTTGATTGATATTGAAATCATTTGATTGACACCAGACCCTGTGGCATCATAGTAATGTCCAAATACCATCTGACCATGAGCTACACTGTCAAACGGTTAATTTTTAGTGAGACCAACCCTTTCAAATTACTTGTAATTTAAGAAAGAATAAAATTGCACAAAGTGGCAGATTTTTCTGGCGGAACAAAGTCCAGGGATCTGGTAAAAACAATGTACAAGAAAAAAAACACTGTGTCTGCATAGAAAAATGGTCCAGGCCTGAGTTGTGATTGGTCGGGTTCCTGTTCTGTATTGACAGCTTCCTCATGGAGAAAAGATTTATGACATTCTACATCATGAGCCTAAGATTTACTAGCATCTTATCTATGAAAATAGAAATCTTGATATTCCACTAATTAGTGAAGGAAATAATG
The DNA here is from genome assembly GCA_022818135.1 of Saxidomus purpurata. NCBI lineage: Eukaryota > Metazoa > Mollusca > Bivalvia > Venerida > Veneridae > Saxidomus > Saxidomus purpurata. The sequence continues at coordinate 55,314,102 of JAFMSR010000007.1, read as the reverse complement.
GTATAATTAATGAAGATGAATTGCTGATTAACTATTTGTGTTACCATGGGAATATTGGAAGGAGAGGTTTCCTTATTGGAGTAACAAGTCTGTTATGGAACCAGGAACAAAAAAGGTCAAGGTCGTCATCTTCATTGATAGGAAACTACCGATAGTATTAGGAAAAGTCAGAATGACCACTAGAGTCGGGTTTCTTGCCAGAAATTAAGGAATTTTTCACACCCAAGAACTAGGGGCTAATAGGACAGTTTTATATTTTGTGGCAGTCTTGTAGATTCTGTACTTCTTGTATTGCTGAAAAGAAATTTGACATTACTTGGCACAAGGTGCAGATATATTTAGATGGTTTGCATAGTGGATGTGTCATGTTTTAGCTAGTTCCAATAAAGGTTACCTCAAGGTCAGTTTCATATTTAGGAATCAAATTTCATGTTGCTGTGTTTCTGGTCGGCTCTGTATCTTTTTGACCACTCGAAGGAGTTTCAAATAATTTGCAATTAGTTACTAGCTAGTCTAGACCTAGTCGTACATAGAAACTAATTGGTTAGGTAAACCTGTCTGTGAATAACTGCAATCGTGTAGAAAAATGGGCATTGAACCTTGTGAAAAATAAAGAGATTTCAATGTGAAAAAAGAAATACTTTTTCATTTGTGCTAGTTTAAATCCAAGTATCTAGCCGTCTTTGACACTTTTATTGTGAAGAACAACCTAAAAACCGATGTATTTTCTTGTTCCTCTAATCATGTAGAATGTTGATCTAAAGTCGTTCCTTTGTCTGGAGACTTAAGGGTATTTTTTCCAAAGAAGGTGAAAAGTTATACGAGATTACTCAACTTGGAACTTAAGGACTGTCGGGAATCTGGTACACGATTAAGTAAGCTGTAAATTAATGATGTATATAGACGTGGTGATTGAACGTCTACAGAATAACAATCAATGTAGATCATGATCGGTACTGGTCGCAGAGGTTGCGTGAATCTATATCCGGCGTCGGGGTAAAAAGGTTAATTACAACTTATATATACGTCATCTGATTGGATGTTTGTGATTGTGCCATTCAATATTTTTCATTTATTTTTTTTTTCCCATGGAATAAGCTAATGAGCTTACATCAGACTTTGTTAGGTGAAATTGTATAAGAAAAGTTTTATAACGCTAGGTTCATTTTATATAACATCAGGTCTGTAAGCTAACTGTAGTGGAAATAGCAGATACTTTTTGCATTATCTAGAGTACTTGTAGTATATCTTTGAAGTTGATAGTAAGTACTATTGACTGAAGAGATTATGAGATATTCCTCTTGTAATGTTTTGTATATAACTTGCTTCTTAATCTGTCTGATATTTATGTTTTGTGAGAGAGAATAAAAAATCAAGTCTCAATGACAAAATTATCAAAAACAATTTTTTTAAATGTTTTTGAAATTTATAATTTCTAAAACCAATTTCCTGAAAAATTTGTGTTCATTGAACCATGAAGGCTAAAAAGAAGATATGGTCATAAACCGCACCTTCAGTTATGTACAGTGCAATCTCTCAGCAGCGAAAAACCCTTTGAAACCCAGGGTTGTGTTTGTTGTAGAGAGGTGTTGTTCTGGAGAGGTTGATTCCTTATATATTTGAAGCAACACAAAAGAAAATGTGTGTCTTTTTTATGGAGGGTGTTAGTTCGAGGGAGGTGTCGTTCGGGGAGGTTGGGCTGTAATATATGAACATGGTTGGTAGCATGGCTCGAACCCATGACCCTCAATCTATGATAGGTTACAATGACTCCTAGCCACTCTTACCACTTATTTTACAGAGGGAGACAAATAAAAAAAAGAAGAATTGTATAATATAATGTAGTTGCTTCTTGAAGGTTCAATGCGTAAAAGATGCCTCGATATTTATCTGTGTCTAAAGTAATATGAGATCAAAATGTCACCCAACATCACATTTCAAAACTCTAAAAAGCTTTTAAGAAAAGATTGCCATGGCAACAGGCATTATATTTTTGCAATTTCTTTTATTAATATTTCAAAAATGTGATCAAAATAACCATTAGAAAGCAGTTTGTGACAAAATCAGATCTTTTGAAAAAAAATAATTATGTCATTGCAAGCAGTTTAAATTCAAATAAATAATAATTATGAAAGAGTTTGGCGATCCCAAGGCACTCCTTTTTAGACAAGTTTGTTTTTTATTCTCTAACTTTGGTAAAATTTTAGGTATTTCATTTTCTTGATTAAATATTGTCAGCTAACGAGTCTGAATTGCAGAGGAGGAATTGTGATCCTGGTTACTAAAAATTATGTATTGACTTTTTGCCTTTTCAGAATTATGACTAGATATTACCTTGTTAGTATGGCTGAATTACTTTCAAACTTTGTAGACTGTACCAGTTTGTTAGTGCCCTACAGGTCATGTGACTGGTTCGGGACTATAGGTTTGCGCTGTTTTGTCTGCCTGTCAGCAATTATTATCCATACCCAAAGGGTATGTCATGTACAACAACTAGCCACCAACTCGTAAGGTCAAGGTCAAACTTCTGAGGTCCCACTTAGGGCTTTAATTAACACTTATACATGCAATTTTGTTTCCAGTCTGTATCTTCCACATGCATTGACTGATTTTGATAGAACTTCTAGTTTCACGATACTTAACAGGTTGCTGTCTGTTTCCATAGTATTACTAGGCTTGTTTCTGTCTGTTTCCATGGTGAAACTAAACAAGTTGCTGTCTGTTCCCAAAGTGATACTTAACATTTTGCTGTCTGTTTCCATAGTATTACTAGGCTTGTTGCTGTCTGTTTCCATAGTGATACTTAACAGGTTGCTGTCTGTTTCCATAGGGATACTAAACAGGTTGCTGTCAGGTATTACTAGGCTTGTTGCTGTCTGTTTCAATAGCTACAATAGAATGGTTCTGTTTGTTTCCATAGCAGTATTCAACAGGATGATATCTTTCTCCTTAGGTGACTACTAAACTTGTTGCTATCTGTTTCTGTTATAGTGATGCCAAACTTGATGAACTTGATTCATAACAAATTTAAACATAAAGATGAAGTTTTCAAACAAAGCTGCCTACAGTTTGATGACAGACTTTATTGGATGTTAACAGTTTATTTGTTTATTCAGTTGTTGAACTTGGCTTAATAGTTAATTTCCAGAGCAGTAAAGAATATCTAGGCTTCCCAAAAAAAACTAAGAGATAGGTTTAATAGTAAAGACATCTGGTGCGTTTGTTTTTGCCGCATTCTCCTTATTCAGAATGAGATCAGAATGTAGTTAACGTGTAGTGATAGTGTGTTTCTATTTACCATTTACCCTATATTTCTAGATTGGACTTGCCCATCTTTCAATTTGGACCATGCCATTAATTGTTGAAAGGGGTGCTTGACTGAATAGCAAAAGGTAAAGATCATATCAGCTTGCAAACTTGTGCAGGCTGATCATGATCTGCACTGATCACTAAGGCAGACTCACATGCCACCTGAGTAGAGTAAGGGTTAATTAGGGGCCATCTAGAGGTTTTTTTTCCCCCCACAAATGTGCAATTAGCTTGTAATAAAAGATAAACAGAATTGTGACATAAATTGTAACATGATAACCATGCTAGGAATTTGCTTGAATTTGAAATGCTACAAAGTTCCATTATGATGTGGTCGGTAAACAGAATTCCATTAACGTTTTTTTGTCAGAGATGTAAATGTATATTCTATAAATTTCATCCTAGAATATCCTGTTGGCCAATTTTCTATAGAACTTGATGAAGAGAGAAGAAAATTGATCTGTCTTTCCTGTCGCCAGTGGTTCAACAATTATATAGAAGTGTTTTGGCAATTTCCTGTCATATTGACGTGACATAATCACATAACGTTCTGTCATCGTATCGGGCAGTTCAGCGTACAGTTGTGTTACGTATTTCATATGCTGCAAGACAAATTCCTCTAATAAGGAACTGATATTATTTAGTATTGATACGTTACCGTAGCAACTGATTGAGTAATTACTAGATGTCAGACTACGTTACTGTTGTGTGTCGTTTGTGACACAGTCTCCTATAAAAGGAACCAGTCAGTTTCAGAATTAAGTACGGAAATAGATTTCCTCATTAGAAAGCTGTTCTGATTTTATAACGACATCACTAGTATGAAATGATAGAAGATACGTCTTAGGCAGTCTTTTAAAATGAGCTTTAATATTCTGGTAATATACATTACAGACAAAAATTTTGCTTGGTTTTTTTCTAAGCAATTCAACTGATTTCGGTAATAGTTTTTTAACACAATTAGTATTGGAAAATGTTCAGATGAACTAAATTTGCCTGGAAAATTCCAGAAATGAATTTCCCCTTCCAGACACATCTTAGCTCGGTGTAACGACAGTATATTCAGTTAAGAGCCGTAATATACTCCGGGGACCGGTATTTGTGTAAGACTCAGCGAGCACAATGATATGCTGCGGAAATCCTAATCAAAAACTGTGAAGCGTATATAGCGATAATAGAATTAGGAGATACTGCCTCTTGTGTTGCTGTCTTATAGCTACTGGCAAGAAAGAAATCGGCAAACTTAACGTGTTTTTTTTTGTAAATTGGCTTTTCTTTTCTCCAGAAGAAATTGCCTTATTCATTTGTAATTTGGCCTGTTCTAAAGGTCCAGCTTGAGGTCGTTAAGGAATTGACAGCTTCGTGTACTAAATTGTTTAGCTTGTATTTCTAATCTTGGAAGAAACACTGGTTAAAAGGAGGCAAATATATTGATAGATCTGTTATCATAAAAGTCTACATTGAAGATCCTAAGATTGGCCGCAACTTTCCAGACATTACCGTGGAAACAGGGGTCAGTTGCGAGTCTTGGGGGTACTCTGTAACTATGTTACTACTGATAACAAAAGTCTGTGGGCAGGTCTATATGTGTGTGGTTGGGTTGGGGTAGATTCTATGAGCACTTTCACTTTATACATATTTTTAATTTATTTCACCAATTGTTAAATAAGGGGAAAAATTAGAGGTCGAACAGGTTGATACATACATAAGTTAGTAATGACCTGTTTTAAAGGAATTTGGTATGTACAACAATTACCTATGTATAGCATATTTAATTAATTATCCCAATGGCAAACTACTAGGGGTGGGCAATATATTATATTGCAATATACAGGCTATCGCCATATCTTTCTAGACAATGATATATTGCAAAATGATTTCAAATATTGCAATATTTAAAACAGGGTACTCTTTAAATAATTATCACTAAAGTAATAATAGCTAGTTCTATTGGAAGGTAACAAGTTGACAAGTTGAATTAACTCACGAGTCCAGCTCCATTCATAATAAATTACAATTTGTAACATTTTAGTTTTATATTTGTAGCTTGAAATGCTATGACAAGGTTCTGATAAATAATATTAGTATATATCTGTTTAGATGAAACCCCTTCTGTCAATAAAGCCAGATAGTATTTTTGTTTGGTTCACTAGATAGGATTTTTTGTTTGGTTCACTAGATAGGATTTTTTGTTTGGTTTTCCGACGTCCTTTGTGAAACAAATGCTTTGCAATATAACGCAATATGATTGCAATATCAAGTAATATAACGCAATATGATTGCAATATCAAGTAATATATCACAATATATTGCAGTATCATCTACTATATTACCACTTTGAATTTAATATTGTCTGTTTGTAGAGGGGTGCATGTGATAAAAAGATAAGAACAACTCTTCTACTCTGTATCTACTTTGAAAATTTGCACATTAACTATATAAATCCTGGCCTTGTTGCATTGTATCAGAATATGAAATGTATTTAAGCTGTTGAAATGGCACCAGAAGCTCAAAGGATTTCATGCAAATTGTTTTGTGAAATTGTTTCAGAAAGGCAGACAATTTCTTATGTGAATATCAGAAAGGCAGGCAATTTCTTATGTGAATATCAGAGAGGCAGGCAATTTCATATGTGAATATCAGAAAGGCAGGCAATTTCTTATATGAATATCAGAGAGGCAGGCAATTTCTTATGTGAATATCAGAGAGGCAGGCAATTTCTTATGTGAATATCAGAGAGGCAGGCAATTTCTTATGTGAATATCAGAGAGGCAGGCAATTTCTTATGTGAATATCAGAGACGCAGGCAATTTCTTATGTGAATTTCAGAAAGGCAGGAAATTTCTTATGTGCCCTATTAATGCAGCTACAAAGAGTTGTATGCTCTCAAAATGGAGAATGTTAAAGTATGTATATTGTGAATGTTATTTCTATACTCACAGAGACCATATTTTTTTGTACATTTCAGGAAGGGAGCCCATTTATAGTGTGTATGACGTATGCCTTTCAGACTCCAGAAAAACTGTGCTTTATATTAGATTTAATGAATGGTGGGGATTTGCATTATCACCTGTCACAGCACGGTGTCTTCCTCGAAAAGGAGGTCCGCTTTTACGCGGCGGAAGTTATTCTTGGTCTAGAGCATATGCACAGCCGTTTTGTTGTTTATAGGGATTTAAAGGTAAGCAGATGCGTGTATTGTAGGCTAAAATATTCCTGTTTGAATAAGAAAATAATTCTAACGCGCTGCCAATGTAACGTTATTTCTAATTGGTTATGTCATTTACATAAGCGACGGTTAAGTAACATAAATATAGTCGCAAAAAATGGAGCAATCAGTAATGATCGCATTTAAGAGCATTGTGTGTTAGAATAGGTTAAGCGTTTAGCGATTTTGACATTTGCGACACTCTAATTATATGGTTTTTAATGGCTGCTGTTAAAACATTTTGCCACCATTAAAAGCAATATTTACAATCACAAAATTACAACACAGTTAACCATATATTGTAATGTTCATGTTGATTGGTTGAGTCATTGCCAATCAAGTTGAAAGCAATTAATAATACTATAGACTTTATGATCGCAGTAAAAGAAGAGACTTTATGATCAAAGTAAATGTTTGCGTAAGCTCACTTTGTAGCATAGCTATTTACAGTACAGTTCCCCTGCGGACCGGCTTATAAAATGATCTTAATATGGAAATGGTCTTTTTTTTCGAGACCTTTTTACTATAAAATGGATCATTCAGTTTTCGAATGTTTGGTCTTTATATTCAGGGTGGTCTTAATGTCGAGTGATTTAATAGCGAGACTTTACTGCAGTTAGATGAGCAACAAGAAAAGTTTCAAATTTTGCAAGCCAGTTGTAAAAACATAAGTCATTTCCTCACTATACTATGTTAAAAGATATGAACAGATATACCAAGCTGTTTATATAATTATATAGACTTTTGTTTCTACTTACAGCCCGCAAATATTTTACTTGATGAAAATGGTCATGTACGAATATCTGATCTAGGTCTTGCCTGTGATTTTTCCAAAAAGAAACCTCATGCCAGTGTGTAAGTATATTGAACAGATTTTTTTCTGATTCTAATTAATGTTAACAGTGTTTAAGATACTTGATTTTATCCTATTAAATGTTAACAGTGTTTAAAAATACTTTATTTTATCCTATAAAGTTACAGTGTTAAAATACTTATTTCCTAAAAGTAACAGGTTTAAAAACTTTATTTTATCCTATTTAATGTTAACAGTGTTTAAAAAACTTTATTTTATCCTAATTAATGTTGACAGGGTTTTAAAAATACGTCATTTTTACCTGGTCAATGTTGACAGTGTTTAAAAAATAATTTTATCCCAATTAATCCAACCAGATATGATACAAATCACATTTAGAGAGGGAAGGTGGGTGGCTTTTTTTGATCCCAAAAATCATGAACAATGAAAGGTTTAAAAAAAAAATCCTGCCAATACTGTCCAGGGCCATCAACTGGAAGTAGATTCAACAACTGAAGTAAAAAATTACTGAAGTAAAAAATTAAATTCTTTAATATGACTTGCTTCATTTCAAACTGTACTACAGTTCATATGACTTTCGTGTACTTCTTCAGAAGGTAATCTTGTAATCAAATTTATCAATGCTCCATTTAATTGGTGAGTGTTTCCCAGTGAACAGCTCCTTTACATTTGAAGAAAACTTGCTGGCGTGCCAATTGGAGCATTTTGGTTAAGTAGGATAAATATGGTAGTTGACGGTGGATCTGAAATAAACTGCTTCTGACAGATGCTTTGAATATGTTTTCTGTTAAATGCCTGTCTTTTGAATATTTTACAGTACATCAGGATGACATTCTTTCCATTAGAAAAGATTTTCCCGTCTCCATATATAAAAAGCTTTCGACGACATATAAATCATATAAGACAGTTCTGCATAATTGCTGTCTGACCAGACAAGGTCCTGAGTGTATCATTTCTTCAGATATTGGAAGAATCTCCTGACTTAACAAACATGTACTTGATAATAACTCACCAGGAAAAAGTGTGCAGTGTTCCTGTATTTCTTTTTTTGTCATTTTGTTTTCGTAAGTACTTAAAGGTCTCTGACAGTTCAAGTAGCAGATTAAGTGAGATGTTTACAAGTAAATTATTCTGTTTCAAAGATAAGATGTATAATGTAATCCCTTAACACCACCAGCCACTGTAGTTATCTCCTAAATTGTTCTGTTCTGAAGCCATGCATATTTAATGTGTACTTAAGCCAAGTGTGATGTAATTATCTCCTAAATTTTTTTTTTCTGACGCCATGCACATTTAACAATGTGTTCAGAAGCTAAGTGTGATGTAATTATCTCCTAAATTATTCTGTTCTGAAGCCATGTATATTTAATGATGTGTTCAGATGCCAAGTGTGATGTAAGTTAGCTCTTAAAGTACCTGTTCTGAAGCCATGTACATGTAATGTTCTGTTTGGAAGCCAAGACTTAGTGTGATGTAGTTAGCTCTTTCTGTGAAGCCAGTTGTGATGTATTATGTTTAGAGATTTTGTTTGGTTAATTTGACCTTTCTTTTCTTTGGTAATTGTTACCAAACTAGAATATGTATGATTGAAGAGATTCCATTTAAGTTCCAACGTAGGCTAAATCAGATGTCATGACTCATGGTTTTTTTTCTGAAAAAAATTACCTTATTTATGCTCTTGAAGCGACATTTTCTTGAGAAGTGTCATAACCAAACCTTAATTGAATTTGCATGGCAGCAATATCTCAGACAAGATAGATTATTGCCTAAATTTTGTGCCTTTTAAATCACCATGAAAAGATAACTTGATGGCTATTGTCTGCAAAAGGGCATTGGTCAACAGACAATTTCTTATCAAAGAAGTAAATTAATAAACCATTTTCGGAACTAACGAAATCAAAAAGAGCTTGCTGTCTTTTGGTTTGTCTGTAGACATTTTGTTAATGTGTTTTTTGGCTGATGACGGTATTCAGACATCAACTTAGTCAAAATGCAGATCTAATTATGTTGTATGCAAGTAGTTATACCATTTTGGAGCATTTATTTGTATGTGCACAGCAATTTTGTGTGGTGAATTAGAGTGAATGTTCCTTTTACCTGTGAGGTCAAGGTCAAAGGTTTGTCCCTTTGCATTTCCTGTTGGCTCAAAAATTAATACATGTATTGTCAATGTTCGTTTATGTGGCTGGGGCTATAGCTGTCTTTGGAGAAATGGCATTTATCGTTTGTGAAATTTCTCACTTCTCCCTTAATTGAAATGTCATCTCTGTCTAAATTGAGGTGCTGAGGTCTCAGCAAATCATGCAGCCAATCACACTGCTTAATCAGAAAGTCATGGTTACAAATTGATATTTGAATTTAATTTCTACCACACAAAACAAATAAAAATAGCGATGGAAGCAGAGTAATCCAAATGCAGGAATCGACTTCCTTTTAGAGAGCTTTAAAGGGAGATAACTCATTACAGACTCTATGACTACACAATCAGTGTTGCAAACTTAATAGAATTAAACATAAATTGCTTTGCAGGTATTTAATTATTGATATCTCTGAAAACCATTGCAATCCATGACTTTTTAATGCATTTTGCGTAATCAACGGAATTGAGAAAGCACATGGAAGTAATTGGTTTGTGTAAGAAATGCACTGTAATTGAAATGCCAGATCTCAATTCATGACAAGATGCAATTTACAGATTAGAGAAGCAAAGATTTATCTTTTAAGTGTATTAATTTTGCACTTCCATGAAAGAATCAAATGTGCGACTTTTATTAAGAGGACAGAACCAGTTTGATGCAGTTTACAAATTAGGGAAGCACTTCCATTATAAGATACGCATGTCGAAAATATATCTAGGACCTGCTTGTCTTAGTGCAGATCATGATCAGCCTGCAAATCAGATTCTAAAGTCTGGATCCTGAGGTTACTCCAAAGGTATCCGAGCTCAGCATTTTGGTTTGAGGTTGCAGATAGTTCAATTTTGCTATTTCATTACATATCATGTGTTTCTGTTCCAGGGGCACCCATGGTTATATGGCACCAGAAGTGTTGCAGAAGGGTACAGCGTATGATTCCAGTGCTGATTGGTTTTCATTTGGTTGCATGCTTTATAAATTGTTAAAAGGGTAAGATAATTAAGTATGATTTTTAAAGATTCAATCCAAGGTCAATGCCACTTAACGTGCAACTTTGAGAAAGACACAAGATGCAACATTTTTTTATGCCTTGGTGCACCTAGCTGTGAATGGGAACCAGTCATGAAAATGACTGGTACTCCCTGTGTGCAGCAATTGGTTTTTATCTCAAACCAGGATAGGATCAAACTCGGGTCATACAGGGAGTACAATATTGTCAGGTAGAAATATAAGATCAAAAGCCGTCAGTCAATTCTTTTGTGCAAATAACAAAATACGGCTGTTTTTATATCAACACGCATTGCAAGAAGTTAAGAGCTGTTATTACTGTGGAACACAACGAGGGTTGACTTCAAAACTGTCTTAACTTATATGAAATTAGACGGACTTATGCCAGTTTTGCGGTCAACCCTCGAGTCAAGTAAAATTACCAGCGCTATTTTGTTACTTTGGTTGTCTGTGGTGAAAAAGCTAACAGTATGTAATTAGATCAAACTCCATGCATGATCTGTACATATAGTGGTCATAAAGACCTGCTACCCCTGTTTACAGATCTTGTTTCTTGTTGTTCGTATTTTATAAACAGTTCTTCATTTTTTTTGCAGACATAGTCCATTTAGACAACACAAAACCAAAGATAAACACGAAATAGACAGAATGACTATGACAATGGTGAGTGAAAATGAGAATATTAAGGTTACCATAGTTGTTGTTGTTGCTGTAGGAGTTAACGCCCGTTCCAACTGTATTTTGGTCATTTGAACAGGCAGGCAGTATACGTAACTATTCTTCCTTGGAAGAACCAGTACTAGACTCCTTTCTTCCGTAAGAAACTGCCAACTTTCTCACATACAGAGACATGGTCGGTAGCGAGACTTGAACCCATGGTCCTCGCTCTATGAGAGGTTACAGTGATTTCAAGTTAGAAACTCTGACCACTCAGCCACGGAGGAAGAAATTGACTTTAAGGGATAGGGTGATTTATTGTGAAAACAATCAAATGCATTCGATTCATTTTTGGTTTAAAAATGTTTGCATTTAAAGTCCTGGGATCACTTTGAATTTACTGATATAGTAAAATAGATCTACTGATAGGCTAATGATAAAAGCATGTTTTGTTCACTCTAAATCACTGTGGACATATGCCTTTCTTTGATGTTCAAGTCATTCCTTCACAAAAAAAAGAGTTGCCGGAAAGCCTTTAATATTTGTTTGCAATATCATTGGAAAATATACTGCTCTATATTTCTAACATGTACTTACCAGTTTTAAAAAGCAAAGTTATGTAGGTTTTTGGTACAAATAAAAATCATTTCCGCTGGTAAGACATCTTTCTTGGTGAAATAAGAGCTACTTGTAATTGTGCTCCTGGGACTTTAAAACTATGATGTTGGGAGTGTTTTTAAATGTGGATGTACATATATTTAAAGTAGGCTGAGAAGATATTTCAATTTTGTTAGCTGAATTGAAGATATCCAAATTCAATACTTATAAAGGGAAGTAGTAGTAGTTGTTGTTGTTTTATGATTATGGTTGTTAATATTAAAAAATGTTTGAAATATCTTTCGTTAACTTTGCGTTTACTGACACAGAATGTTGATCTCCCGGACTCGATGTCATCAGAGATGAAATCCTTGCTCGAAGGTTTGTTACGTCGCGACGTAGAGGAACGGCTCGGTTGTCAAGGAAGAGGGTAAACTATACTGTCTTTAAAACTAACCTTGGACTTTAAGAAAGGGTCCGAAATTGTCGATCCATGGCCTTTAACCAAAGCCCCGCTGAATTTTGAAAATTGTCTTGTCTTTCTCCAAGTTTGAATAGTACGGTTCATTGTTTAAAGACATACTCATGGAAAGTTTACTTGCTACATATTGAACAGTGCAGATCATGATTCGTCTGTTGATCATGATCTACACTGGTCGTATCCACCAGCTGGGTAAGAGTTAAGTCCTTAAAACACTTCTCAAGGGCCGGGACTGAGTTTGAATCTGACTTTCATGGACTTTGGTGGGAAATCTTACTTTGGCAGGAAAATCTTACTTTGGCAGGAAAATCTTACTTTGGCGGGAAATCTTACTTAAGTGTTCCCCAAAAAGATGGCATGTAAATGTTTCTTAGTACATGATTTTGCATGCTGATTTTCTTAGCATCTTATAAATGCACCAAAAAGTATGGATACATTTTTGAGACCCAGATATTGTAAGAAAAAAAGAGAAGAGACAGAGTCAGCTCTGTGAAATGCATACTTCAAAGTGAGAACAAAATTTTTATTAAATGCATGATAATTGTCTAATTTTGTACGTTCATGTGGTCTTTTTGACCGTGCCTTTTATGCAAGTTTAGCGTAGTTTTAACTTCACTTTAGATGTGAAGGTTTGTTACAAGTTCTCTTGATTCATGACGACTTCCTAAGTTTTGATAGAAAATCAACAACCGTCCAGTAAATAAATAAACATGATTGGAAGATTTTGGGATGATATTACTTTTGTTAAAGTTCCTGATAAGTGGATATAGCAAACTGAAGGGAAAATATCAGTACTATAAAACACCAGATAAAGTGAAATTTGGAACATAAGGAACACATTTTCTTGGCCCAAGTTTTTTTCTTTCTAGATTTATATGAAAATGTTATATAACATACTACAAATATAAGGAACACATTTATATGGTCCTAAGGAGTTACATACACAGTTTAGTGTGTTTAATTATCAAGAAGTGTTGAACAATTATAGCTGCTTGTGCTCAATTGCCCTTCAAAAAAAAAAATTTTTCATGATAAATGACATACTGACACATAAATATAAAACTAAAGGCTAGAATCAACAATAGAAGTAAAAATCTATGTATGAATTTGCTAAAATTGATTGAAAATGCTGGTTTTACGGCACCGCTACATTATATGTTTATATGGAATTTCAAAAGCGTTTGCAATGCTTTATTATTTGGTAGCGTATTTTTTCAAAACTAGCACATATACTTAACAGGAATTTATATTGGAGACCTTTTAACATGACTATCTGTTCTAAGAATATGTTATTTTTAATCTGTTTGAACGAAATCTATTGCCCTTTTACCAAAATCTGAGAGCGAGCAGCTTAAACAATCTTAGAGATTTTACCTAACAAATTCCGAAGCTTTCTCATTATGAAATTTGGTCGCTAGCTTCTTGTTTTTCTTTATTTGGCAAAGTTTTAAGATACAATAAAGTCTGTATATAACAATCCTGGATATAGCGATGTTCCGGATATAAGGAACAATCTTTGTTGGCCCGATTTTATTCTTTTTATAATTTTATATGAAAATGCTATCTGGATATAATGGAACAAATCTGAATAGTCCCAAGGTTTTCATTATAACGGAGTTTACTGTACTGTGAATTAAGTAGGGAATCAGAATTAAAGTTAATTGCCTAAGCATTCTGCAAATTTAGCACACCACAAACATTGATGATTTAAACAATGGTAAATGTTATCCAGGCATATTCAGCTTCCTATACAGTACCAGTTTACAGTCACTTAATGTGGAAACAGACTTAACATGTGCAGAAATGTTAACATAATATCACACGAGAATTTGGCTAGAGATGTACCAAATTTTGTACAAAAATATGAAATCAATAATTAAGATCGATATGAAAACAGGCAAGAAATCTTAACTCCAGTTTGACAGCACTTGTAAAAAGTCTACAGAGACCATTAAATTACTGTCTGCAGAAAGCTTCAGGGATAGTGTAGAGACGATGCACTGTGTGTATGGTTACAAAAATTCATTGGGCTTGCACAATTTATATAAGTATACAAGGAAACAATTACAGTTACTCTTGGAATCGGTTCGTCAATTTGTCTTACACTATTCCAGATCTCGTTATTGAGCCGTTTTTTAAGCTCGACTAGTTCGAATGAATAAGGAGACTATTGCACAAGCCAATGGATCGCATCATTGTTTAAAAATCATTTAAATAAAGTCAAATATCTTGAATACTATCAAAGGTATTGACTTGAAACTCAAAAAATATCTTTACTATCAACATCTACACCTAGGAAACAATCCCCAATAACTCTGTTTTTGATTTTTGACAGATTTATGGCCCTTTTTAACTTAGAATTTTGGTGTACAAAGGTTAATTAATAAAGTCAAAATAAACATTCCTGAATACTATCAAAGGTATTACGTGTCCCAAACATCAAACTGTTTGTTTACCAGCAACATCATACAGCCTGAGGAAACAATCCCCATAACTCTGTTTTGATATTTGACAGATTTAAAGCCCCTTTTTAACTTTAGAATTTTTGGTTAAAGTTTTTAATAAAGTCAAATATCCTGAATACTATCAAAGGTATTGACATTGGAACCTTCAAACTGTATGTTTTCCAAAATACATCTACATACAGCTTGAGGAAACACTATCGTTCCATAACTCTGTTTTAGGATTTTTGACAGATCTTATGCCTTTTTACACGAGATTTTTTTGTTAAAGATTTTTATAAATTCAAATATCTTGAATACTATCAAAGGCAATGACTTGAAACACAATAAGTATGTGTATAACAATCAAGGATCTATACCGAGCGGATAAATCCCCATGGAACAATCTGTTTTGATTTTGACAGATTATTTTCCCTTTTTAATTTTGAATATTTGGTAAAAGATATCTATAAAGTCAAATGTTTTGAATACTATCAAAGGTATTGACTTGAAACTCAAAGTATGTGTCTACCATCAACATGTACATTAGTAGGAATCTGAATTAAAGTTAACTCTGCCTTAGCATTCTTGACAAATTTATGCCACCTTTAACATTTGATTTTTTTATGGACTTAAAATGAAATGTTTACTCAAGCATATTCACCAATTCCTTGATATTGTACCAGTTTATAGCCCCTTTTAACTTGGAATTTTACAGTCTTTACCAGATAACATGGAAATGCTGAAATGGCTTTACTTTTGAAATATCATATAATAATTATGCAGCAGCAGGTACCATGCTTTTTAATATATATCAATACATTATCAATTTTGAAAAGTTACAGGCAAGATATATTCATGACTCCAAGTTTACAGGGCTTGTATTTCTTTGAAATTATCCCCTACCTAGCCCACTTAGCTTACTGAATCCAGAGTAAGGCTTCAGGGATATTGTAAAGTACATTTACAAAGGTCTTTGAACAAGTTTTATAAGCAATCCTTGGGCTTGCACATTCTTACAGACAATTAAACAATACTTCTGTTCTTTGGCAAAAAACCCATTTTACTAACAACCATTCCAGTTTCGTGCTGATGTGACAGCTCTTGTCTAGTTTTATTGTGATTTTAAAAGAGTGCCTGTCTCTTTATCCAGTTTCTGAAATGAAGTTTTCAAAAGTTTAAAATTGAATTGTGCAATTTTTTATACTGAGGAATGATTAGTGAAAATATACTGACTGATACCGTACTTTGGGATTTCTTTGTGTTGTCAAATTTTTGCCGTTTTTACGCAAAACATAATGGTTTTATTTTGGTGCATGTGTTTTTTCGCCATCTAGAATTGGTGGCAAAAATTTGTCCAATCAATAAATCATGTCCAAATTTAAATGTAGATTATTCAGACATACTGTGAAGAGTATCAAAGGGAAGCTTGTCTGACACACATTTTAACAAAAGCTGTTACTCAGCTACTTACAATCGATTGATACTCGGTGTGGAATGACAAAGGTAACACGTATCTTTAACGTGGATGGGTTTAAAAGGTGTAGTTATTTTGGGATGTTATATTTTCGCCATTCCTAAATGGTGGCGAATTAGGCAAATTATTAACCGTATCCAAAATATCCCAAAGTATGGTAGCGAACAGTGCAGATCATGATCAGACTTCCGGCTTTGTATTGCTGATCTATATACATGAAAAGTTAACAATTTCAGAAGAACGAAAAATGTTTGTCCAGATGTACAGTTGTAATAAACTAGGAATTTTCTTGTAGTTGCATGTTATGTCTGTACTGTACAAATGAGTGAGTGCCTCTAGCGATAAGGTGTCATTGTTTTGCTGTTGTCACAAATAGCTAGCTCACTCCTACTGCATGAAATTTAATTCACAACGTGTCTTTCGGCCTTCTAGCCAAGGTTGTTATATAAAATGTTTCGAATTTGTTACATTATCTTTTGTGTGAAATATTTTCCAGAGCTCAAGAAGTGAAGGAGCACCCATTTTTCAAGTCTATAGACTGGAATCAGGTGTACTTGCAAAAATACCCCCCACCATTGATACCACCACGAGGCGAGGTCAATGCAGCGGATGCATTTGATATTGGCTCATTTGATGAAGAGGATACAAAGGGAATTAAAGTAAGTACAGACAAACCGGTGTAAGTGTTGTATATAAATCAGAATTGGACTTCAACTAGGACAAACAAATGTGCAAGGAAAAAGTTGAATGTATTCTTTTGTTACATTATAAATGCATCAAGTGAGCTAAATTGTATGTTTTAGGAAAATTAAATATACAATAGAAAACACCAGAAATCAGACACCAGGGAGTAATGTCTGACAAAATAATGTAAAATGCTGCATAAATCTGACAGCTAAATGATGCTGCTAAAATCTGACCGCTGTAAAATGCTGCATAAATCTGGCAGCTGTAGGAATCTTTTTAAATATGATGCTTAAATATGACAGCTGTAGAAAGCTCTTATATTTGACAGCTATTTCCTCTCAGATGAGACAGCAGCTGAATATTCAAGAACCGCTTAAATCCAACAACCATACAATATTTTTTTTAATCAGACAGCTGCTTAATGCTGTTAAAATCAAGGAAGTGCAAAATACTGCTTAAGTCAAACAAGACCTAAAGACTATTTTTGTGTAACAAGCCAAGTATGTTCATTCAATCAGGTAGCCTTTAAATTGCTAGAAAACAAATAAAGTTAATACTTCCAGCAGGCATAGGAGATATAATGGCTTGAGCAGCAAGTATTGTAATCTGCTTGGCGGAGTGTGTGATCAATAAATGCTGTTTCTTAACCTTCCTAGAACTTAACCCATTTGCACTTAAATATAGAATAACCTGTGTTAATGGTCACCTCCATTATGCATTCACCTGCCTTAAGGAGCCAATAGAATTGTGTCCTAACTGAGCATTTTTAATTAAGAAGTAGTAAATGTGTCCCTGTGTGTTATCGTTCATTAACATACAGCCAGGTGTTCAGATGTGTAGTAGTTAAATGTGATTGGATGTTTGGGTCATTTACCACACAAGTTTCCCCTTGGAAAATGTGACTGTACTTTAAGTGTGAATAAACAGTTATTAATATATGACCTAGTTTCGTTTTTGCATAAAGAAAATATTGCAGGCCATGTTGTAATTTTAAATGCACCTAGTATTTAAGGAGCCAGAAATTTTGGTCCTTTGGCTAGTGGTTTAGGACAGTTTTGATATACAGGTACACCAAAGTTGAGCCAACACCAACTTACAAGATGGCGTCTTAACTTGTATTCATACACGTAAAATAGTATGTTTATTCTTTATGTACCGTCAGACCTGAACCCAGAAAAACCACTGACTGGAAGAAGCTGTTGTATGGTGTAATCATGATCTACACTCAGTAAATTTTTCTGTTGACACCCCTTTGAACTATTAATGGTACTGTCCAAATTTAAAGATGGACAAGTCCATTGTAAAAATTTTAGGGGGTTAAGGGTACAAAAAAGAAATGTGCGTTGAAAGATGCAACATTTCAATTAAATCCCAGTAGCTTGAAGAATTCTGAAAATAATGATGTGATATTAATTGAGCTTTGGATTTTCCTGACATTCAGGGATAAATTAAAACTCTTCCCTTGTAACATTACACCAGAAGATAACAAAAACATGTTGCAAAATTCCGAAGTGATTTTACATTATTTGAATATTGTAACCTTTTCATTCTTGAGATCGTAACAAAACATTGTGAAATATGCATTAGAAAACAGCATTTTTGTTTGTATTGTATATTATTCAGGGGAAATCTTCCAACATGCAATGTTTTCCCGATAAATTGATTGAACCTTGTCCTTTC
The DNA here is from genome assembly GCA_022818135.1 of Saxidomus purpurata. Classification (NCBI taxonomy): domain Eukaryota; kingdom Metazoa; phylum Mollusca; class Bivalvia; order Venerida; family Veneridae; genus Saxidomus; species Saxidomus purpurata. Next base: position 55,295,608 of record JAFMSR010000007.1, on the reverse strand, counting down.
AGACAGTCACATTTTACAGTGTATTCCCGAGGCACAGATATAGTAGGGAAAGATAATGTTATTATGATTTCTCTAACTTTTGCTGTCTTCTTCAATCTATTATTACAGATATTCTGCGTAAGAAATTTACTGTTAACTGAGTGCGTAGCAAGTAATTTCCAGTGGGAAATGGAACAAGTTAATGTACAGTAAAACCCTGTGTTAAGGTCCATCTCTGAATAAAGACCGTTCTTTTAACAACAGGAAGAAAAGTGTTCACTATTCGTCTAAAGAAGGAAAAAAACTGTGAATTAAGACCACCTGTCAAGCAAAAGATGCTTCAGAGTTATGGCCCATGGGCTGAGACAATTTTTTTTTACTATCCGAAAAAACGTTGCATGTTAGTGTGACAGGTTTTAGGTGTTATTTAAAAAATATATCTTGACTTTGGTTATACAGTAGTCTGATCATAGTTTATTTTTCAATAATGCATGATGTTTGGTTAACTTTTCAGTTAACAGAGTCAGATCAAGAATTATACAAAAATTTTCCGATGGTTGTTTCGGAGAGATGGCAGCAGGAAGTGGCTGAAACCGTGTTCGAAGCCATCAATGCAGAGACGGATAAAATTGAGCAGAAAAAGAAACAAAAACCGAGAATAGATGAACTTGAAGATGGTTTGTTGATTATATACATTGTATATCTTTCCTTGCTGGTTATTGTGATATGTAAAAGACGCTTCGGCATACGAGGAAAGTTGAGAATAAATGAAATATCAGACTCTCAATCTATCACCTAAATTTTTAAAAACAAAAGGATGAGGGGGACCAAGCTGATTTTGTTTTGCATCGAATACTTGATATTATCCCAGGAAGGGATCTTCCCCTTTCATGTGACGAGTAGCAAACTAAACGCTGCTGTTGGAAATTAGAGACGTTTGTTCTTCTTTCTAGCAGTGTGTGCTTCATTAAATAAGCAACAACTTGCACTGCCTAACGATATACCTCTAAGGGCATTGAACTGTTCTAATTTTGGTAGGAAATAGCATATTAGTTTTAATGCCGTCTCATAGACGGCAGACAATCATAAATCTTGTTTTAATTTCTGCTTTGTAGCGGCATTTCAGACATTCAATTGTTAAGTTTATGATCATTTTCATTACAGGCCCAACAGACTGTATAGTTGAGGGGGAGGTTTTAAAGCTGGGAGGACCATTTTTACAAACATGGCAAAAGAAACACTTGAAATTGTATCCAAACAGGCTAGAATTCTACCACAAAAATCGGGATGGCCAAGTTGTGCGAGGAAAGGGCGTGGAGGTTAGTTTTTAATCTCACTTTGTCTGTGTACGTTAAATTAAGCAATATTTTCGATTATTAAATTATGGCGAGATTCCCACTTCGCTAAACAAAATAATTCAAGAAAGATTCATTTCACATCAATTTACTATTAGAGAATTTTCAGTTTGGGAATGTAAAATTTATAAACAAGTACATCATTCTGTTCATAAATCAAAAAAATTTTCAACATGTAGAAATTATTCAATTTACAGTACTGCAGTACAGAAGAGAATAAATTTAGGACTTTCATGATCAGTGTAGACTTTGATTATACGGCACTCTGATCTTAGTCTACATTGTTTATTTTTACAGTTTTAAAGCTTCCATCGAGTACTCGTACAAAATACTTGAATGATATTTGGGGAATTTTAAAAATGGAGAAGTGTATTATGGCAAGGATATCTATGCTTTGGTGTATTTAACAGTGCCATGCTTAGCACACATATTATGCTAGACCAGTATATAAGAATATTTTATATACATGTGAACATGTTACCTACCCACCCTGCCTGTAACTGTCACAAAGAGGTCTGAGGCAGAGGTTACTTTTACAATTTTATTGACTGGCTTCCGTGGGTCAAATGTCCGCCTCCGTGGTCGAGTGCTGACTTTAATTCACTGAACCTCTTATTAATTGAGGGTCATGGGTTCAAGACGCGTTACCAGCCTTACTTCTTAGTGTGAGAAAGTCAGTAGGTTCTGACCGAGGATGTTGTATTAGTACTGGTCCTTCTCAGAAGTTCGGGTGTGGTAAACTTTCACATCAACATAACTGAAACACATGTACTGACGAAACCCGCGTTAAACCAACAGAAATGAAATCGATAACACAATCGGGATCTTTTGTATTTTCAGCTGGTATCCATGCTTGATATCAAGGAGATTTACCCAGAATTCCAGAAAATCAACAAAACAGACAATTGTATTGTACTCGTGTTGAAAAACGAACAGAAATTAGCCATTACCTCACCAGTAAGAACTCTCATTTATATATTTTTACCACTCTGGTGATTTTAACGATTCTTTCCAGTTATTTCCTCTTTGATTTAACAAGTCACAATATTGAACTATTTTGAAACAACTGTAGCCTGTGGGAAATATTTTATATTGTCTCGACCTAGTTGCATCTAAGAGATAAAGATTTTGTCATACAGAATGTATGATTCACATGTTACAGATTTCTGTAAGCAGAGTTTGTGAATGAGCGTGTTGTCTGTCCCCTTGGTTGAGTGGTTAGAGTCGCTGACTTGAAATCATTGTAACCTCTCATGATTGAGGGTCATGGGTTTGAGCCCTGCTGCCAACAATTTTTCTTTATGTGAGAAGGTTGGTATGGAGGATAGGAGTCTAGTACTGGTTCTTCCCAGGAACGATGGTTAGGTAAACTGCCCCTCTGTTAAAATGACCAAAATACGGTTGGAATGCACTGTTTGCGACCATTAATAACTGTATATACCGTCACAAATGTCAGTATCACTAATCTGTTAACCATATTCTTAGGCACAATGCTCTAAAATGAGAACATTACTGATTGTCCAATTTTTGTGACTATATATACGTAATTTAATAGTGGCAAATTTAAACGATGTAACCATAACTAATCAGAAAAGAAGTTACATCGGTACTGTATTGAGCATGTTATATTGTATGTATGATTTAGGGAGTTACTAAGCATATATTTTACTTGTGTAATAAACTGCACGTAAATACATTATATATATTTAGAAATATTGTATCTTTATTTTCAGGATAAAGTTTTAATCAACCAATGGAAAGATGAGATCTTAAATGGATTTAAATTGTCAACTCAGATTATGGCAAATATGAACAAAAAAGCTAGCAAAATGTATGGGGCAGAAATCAATAACAGTTCAAATACGGACAATTTTCGACCACCTTTAGAGCATAGGAATAGCAATGGAAGTTAGGGAAAAGTGGATTAGGGCTTTAGTGACATCTCGGAATGGAAGAATAGGTTTGAAAAAAGTTACGTAGAATGTGATTGGTTACTTTTCTGTTGCTATTAGAGAAAAGGAGGAGCTATCAACATGATGATTAGATTTGATTGACAGGTTAGAAAGACTACAGTTCAACCAGAGGGGATAAATTGGTGGAGAAGTTTTAATTTTTTTTAGCAAATTTTGAATTAACAGACAATGTTTTTTGTGTTGTTACGTTAGAATATATTTATAGTATGAATGTGTTCTTGGATGAAACTGTAGTTGAAGAGTTACATTAAACCCTGTTACCCCTGTATTGTATGAATAGACCTTTCTGTCTTACTTATGGAATAGTTCATTCCAGACAAAAGGTATTAAAGGGTGGACTATTAGTCTAAGAAACTATATTTATACCTACAGTTGTAGCTAATCTCCTTGTGCTGTAAAGTGTCATAAATAAGTATGTATTGTTACAATATTCAAACACGACCTAGGGTCTCAGAAAACACTGACCTCTCCCTGGCTTTTGAGCCTAACATATTCAAATACTTGACAAAGCATATATCTTGGAAAGTTTCAATTTTTCAGGTATTGAAAGAAAAAATAAATACCCATTTCAACTTTACGGCTGCTGTTACAAAACTAAATAAGGGTAAATGTTCTTGTTATATCGCAAACTCAACCTAACAACTCATAATGAACCATCCCTTACATAGTGTAGGATATGAAATCTTTAATCTCTCATGTTACACTTCAGAGATGTTAGGATGAAAGCTTTCACAAAATGTACATTGTAGTAAACTTTTTGTCATCCTTTTATTTCATTATTCATGGCTCAGTTTTTAAGATTTTTTTGTCATTGATTCTTTACTGTTTGTGTCCTTTAATACCCTTGATAGCTGCTTTTGGGAGCAATAAAAGCAATTTAACAGCAATGGCTTTTAAATATAGATGCCACTAAGACTAGGTTTCATTTGTAAAAAGTTGATTACCAAGGAAAAATTTGGGATAAGAAAAGACTGAAGTTGGTGTGGAATATTGGGATAACAGATAAGGGAAAGAAGTGATTTGGATGGCATTTTGGGATAACAATTTAGGGAAAGAAGTGATTTGGATGGCATTTTGGGATAACAATTTAGGGAAAGAAGTGATTTGGATGGCATTTTGGGATAACAATTTAGGGAAAAAAAGGATTGGGATGGCACTTTGGGATAACAATTTGGGAGAAGGTGGGCTGGCCTTTGGGATAACAATTTGTCACAGACTTATATAAATGGTAATTTAGGATGGTAGTTGGAGGCAGTGGAAGTGATTTGGGACAATGGGAGTAGATGTTATAAAAAATTATAAATTCTAATATATTTAACCTGTACCCTGCTGGTGATAAAAAGGGTCTCCCTTTGTGACCAGTGCAGATCATGATCAGTCAGCTGTTCGGACAGCTGTGCACGCTGATTACAGCCACTCCTGATGGTTATTAAGTCACTTAACATTTAGCGAGTTCCCCTTCAAATAATAAATTGTTCTGTCCAAAACAAAAGATGGACAAGTCCATTTTAGATATTTAGCTGGGGAAAGGGTAAATATGCTGGCGGAGATCATTTTTTCTTTGGGATCTAAAATTCTTGGATCAACCCACCCAATAAGTCCACGCAAATTCGTGCCCCACAAGTGGAATTGGTTTAACAGTAAATGTTTTGAATGATCTTATGGTACCGCCCAAAATGCAGCTTCCCGCGCATGAGAATTTGAGTAAATTTAATACAAGCTTTAAAATATTTAGTGGAAACTGATTTCCAATATGCGTTTTTTGAATGGATTTATTCTTAGGAAACCAAGACTTGAAATTGAAATCATTATACTGTTTTAGGAAACATGTTGTCTGCACAATGGTTATATATCAGAATATAGGGATGGGTGTACTTTTTCCAGGAATATGTAAGAATTACCGCACAGTAAGGAACTGTGCAGATAGAAAATTATATGGGATTTCATGAAGATTTACATGCTAATAGTAAGGTTTAGCGCAATCAGTTCTTAAAGTACCCATTTCATCTTTAAAATTAGGTTCGGTGCTGCGTATTACATAATACTTAAGGTAAGTTTCATGTGCCCTGCCGTAATACAAAATTTAATTGGAGAATAAAAAGAAAGAACATGCCCATTTGCTGTGTATTCTATGTGCTTATGTCAATACCAAGACCTTTAAAACAGCAGCTTTATATCAGAGTAGAACAATACCCTACATAGCATAAGAACGAGCCATGATCATCCATTAAGATGTTATATTGTATTGCCTGTCTGTGCTAAACATAAAATCAGAATATCTCTGTTTTTCAACCATTGAGGTTTGTTAAGAAATCTGAATAGCAAAACTGCTGTGAAAAGCACTTCTTGCTCTTTTTTTTTTTTTTATCGATGTGAAATTTATTGCTAGGAAGCGACTGTTCCAGAGTTATTGTTGTACATTTTATTACATAGAATCTCACTGACAAACGTCTGTCTCGCATTGCTGTTTTTAGTATTCGTGTTCTTTTCCTGCAAAGAAAATCCTAAAATAGAAGTAATAACAGCATTAAATTATTGGTTTCTATAAGCGTACGATTGATCTATGGTTTATTATTGTATGTTTGTAAGTACATTGTATTTTGAGACCCTAAAGATGGCATAGCAGCATTTACATTGTACACAAAACCAGGTAATTTTCCCGCCAGCTAATATTCATGTTTTGGCGTAGTTAGACCGATCGGGGGATATCTTATTTCACATTTTCCTGTTAACATAGTGGAACGGTTTGTGCAGTTTTTATTTTTGATACAAGGAAAAACTTACTGGCATATTCCCAACATTGCAAAAACCTGGTTTCAACAGATATAGCAAAATTAAGCGGTACCCTGGTATGCAAACATTAGTTGGTTAATAGTTTAGTTTTATCCTTGTTGGCTGTAATTGCCTCAATTTGAAATCGGCCAGATTTGAAGCTGGTGGTAACTTTTTCAAAAAACAAAATATCAGAGACATTGGTTCTTTGACGTTATTTCCTGGTTTTTACATACTCCGATTTTTTGATTTTTCAAAGTGTAATTTGTTGTCATTCTCAGTAGTGTTACTGTCAGTGTAGTTTTCTTAGTTAACTCAGAAGTGTAAAAGCATTATAAGCAACACCGTCTAGTCACAAGAACACATCATTGTCGCCGGCAGACAAGGCATAGATGATCACTGGAAGATGTCTCCCTGCAAAATAGCAAAATTTAGTGTTTTGTAGCCTGTTGTGGATTTTCATGGTAAGTTATTCTCATGTTAGTTTAGCTGGTTACTTTAAGGTACATTGTCAGATCATTCATAATTTAAGAGTTAGCAGGTGTGAAGATTGAAAAAAATACCATGCATAATAATATTAGAACTTTTGGAGTATTTGGAACCAGTATTTTGATTTTCATGGTATGTTTGTGCTAGAATAAAGATAGTGCAAAAGAGGAAATATCTCAGATTCATGTGTGAATTAGTTTTAAACTGATGGTAAAGTTTTTATCCTTTGAAATAATTAAAAAATCAGTTCCATGGTTATATGTTAATGGAAGACAGTCATTTTCTAAATAATGTATAATCTACTTTTTCCCCCATGTATTTATCCCATGATACATAGATGTCGATGATGTAAACCCAGGAATCACCTTTGAAGGATTAAATAGTTATATCTGTACCTGGATGTTGTGAAGCGGAGAATACACAGAACCGGTTTATAATATATTATAAATGGTGGTGAAATGTGGGGATGTTTAGGCAGTTGGTTTTTGTTTAAACATAGTCCTTCACATAGGTTAGATTGTTTAAGATTTCTTGAATCACTTGTGTAGCATTTAGATCTTATTTTCCTTTTTTCATCCCATGCTTTAGGTGTTTTTGTTGTATCACCTTGTCATCTTGGTGCTTTAAAACTTACTCTGAAATTCCAAAAATGGAAGTAGTGTAGACAATAAGCAGACTGTACAATTTGTACAAATTTGTACATGCTGATCATGGTCTACACTGGCTGAAGAGGGAGAGAATTCTGCCTCCCAAGGCTTGTTGAAATTTGCTTTATTTCTAGATGCCATAATTTTTGCTCTTTTTCACAGAACTGTGTACTTTCTTTGCTTTACTAGTAATCAATGTACATGTGTAGTTTTTCACTGAACTGTACAGCTTTTTCACTGTTTTAAGAAAGTGTGTACCTTGTTAACTCCTTGTGATATATTGTATTCTATCTCAACTATGTAAATGTACAGATAAAGTCCCATGTTTTGTACATAAACCGTGCCAGGGAAAGTAAGGGATGTTCATGAAGTTTCTTGCATTTGATTGGCAAGTAAGACACGGTGTTCCAGGGCATGCTGGCTGTTTTATATTTACTCAGAGGATACAAAGTAAAAACAATCTACAGCAACTTTTTAACAAATAATTGTTGTTATTGACCTGCACCCTTTTTTTAACAAGCAATTTTTTTTAATTAACTTGCATATTTTTAACAAACTAAGTCAAGCTCTTTGAAATTGATGCATTGTGTAATGGATAAAAATCACATGGCCCCTATAGAGCACTAGTTTACTGTTCAGCAAAATATGTTATAGAATATATATATTATATATATGTATAATTGTTAATAATGTAGAAAGAATTAACTTTTCTAAAGTGTGCAATATTTTAACACTGAATACACTATCATTTTTGTAACTCCTTCGCTATAATGCCGATGTAGTATGTACTGTGTATACACTAGAGTCTGGTAATGCAGGACAGTTCAATGTGTTCAGTGGACATGACTTGTCTGTTACTGTTGTCAAAAAAAATTTCTTTTTAGTTGATTCAGGATTACAAATTAGTAACAATACATTTGCTAGTACAGGGTTTAAGCTTATCCATTCAACAGGTGGTTAAGACACCAGTATTTCGGTCTATCGTAATTGGTTGAGATGGGGAGAAGCAGATGTTTTGGTCATTTCATTTCAGTTGTGCAGTTCCAAAAGTCTACATTGTACCCTCTCCCTTGGTCTAGTGGACTTGGCATCCGCCTTTGGAGTGGGAGGTTGAATATTCGAATCCCAGCAGCGGTCCGTTCTTATACGGCCGGTTGGTGAGCTGCCAGCTAGTTCAAGAATGGTAACAATATGCCTACCTTTCTGGTGCCTGGCTTTAAAGGATAGGAATCAAGAGGTACATGTAAATGTGTTCAGAAAGAAGGCATCCTATAAGTCAGAAATAGCTGGCAGTAGCGGTGACAGTATAATAAACAAATGCTTTACCTTTATCGTACTAAACTTGCTACAAATTGTTTGATTTTCCCCCCAAAACAACTATTACATTACTTCATTGTACTTGGTCTGGGAAATATTTTCTAAGTATCTAAATATGGCTTCTCTCAAAAAAAATTTATCCCCATGAATAGTTGTTGTTAAATTTATGAATCTCTCTGAATAAATGGAATTGGAATTATCCCAGCAGGTGATTTATTTTAGACTTGATTCCCTTTATAGTACTAAATTATTTCAGCTTTGCCTCATATCTTAGGCATGAGTTAGTTGGATTTTTTTTTCTTCAGAATATGAACTCTTGAGGTTAAAATGGAATTCTTTACGTTGCAATAAAGTATATCAGCTTACAGCAATATTTCTTGTGGAGAAACTAGGGTTTTACTAAATTTATCCGCAAGAAGTAATATTTGTGATTTTATTCAGCAGTCATTCATTTCAAAATCGAAGTGCAGGAAATATAAATATTAGGAGTGTTTCATATCAAATGAAGGAATGCTTTCATTTTCATAGCAGCATTATTAATAATATGTGGTTATAGCTTTTTACTGTTTATAGATCACGTTTTACAGTGTAAGCAAATGTGTATTGAGACAGAATGTTTTGAAAACAGAAAGTGAGCCCTGCTTTGTAAAACCAAATGAAAGGTCTGTGTGACCAATATGGATTGAGATCAGAATACACAGCTGTGCACTTTGATATAAAACCATTCTGTGCAACTACACATCACAGAGTACAAGAATAGTAATGTAACTACAGTTGTGTGGCACAATAATAACAGCTCCCTCTACAGTGGCTTTGAACGTTGGTTTTTGCACTACATGGCTCAAGTGTTACAATTTTCAAAAGAAATGCAAGCTGTATATCCCAAGGTTACAATGCAGTAAAAGTGTATGAAAGCAGGCTTTCAAGTCATGAATATTTTACTAAAACCAACTTCGTTTCCTCATAATTTCATTAGTTAGTACTTCTATGCTTTAATTATTGTCTGCCGTTGCCTCACATTTGCTGCACCTAAAATGGATTTTGAAGCAAATACATTGTAGTTTACTTTGCCACGTGATGTGGAGGCATTTTCGTATCGAGTAATGATGGTAGCATGTGCAGGCAGACGGTAGAATATTTTCCTCATCATTTTGTGGTCAAGGACATTTTTTAGGCTGTTGTGTTGGTAGTTGTATTTCTGTAGGTTTTATTGTACAAATATCACCACCAGTTAAATCAATGGTGGATTTTAGAATTTTATGAATAATGATAAATATTGAAGTAAAATTTTGTTACATGTTCTAATGTTGCTGTTGTTGTCTTGGCCTTATATCTTTACATTTGGATTGTTGCTGAAAACCTGCAAATCCATTTTGCAAATAAAAGCCTTCTTTCAGATGCATTTGGATGTTTTATAGATTTCTTCTTTTTGAGGTTAAATCAAGTGCTTGCAAATATGTATCTTCAGATAGCTTTGTTTAAAGACATTCTTCCTGCTTAGAATTTAGGAATGTTCTGAATGTTTTGCTTGCTTTACCATTTCTGATACACCAGACATCAGTATATATCATAAAAACCTACTGCTTAGATCCATTTATTCATTCCACTATTGTTTTCCATCTGGTTTAAGCTCTATTAAGTCTTTCCACTATTGGTTTCCCATATGGGCTAAGATCTATTCAGTCTTTCAACTACTGGTTTTCCATATGGGTGAAACCCCAAAATGAATGTTTGTCATTTTAGATGTTCGTAGAACAGTAAATGGTACAGTTCACACTCAAGTTCTAGATTTATCCCTAGTTCTAATGCACTCAAGGTCTTTATGTTTATGCATCCCTCGTTCTAATGCACATCGGAAGGAATTAAAACACAAATCAGGGGAGACCAGTGTTGATGTATAGTGATATGCTTTGTAGTAGTTATCTCCCTCTACTTGCATTCATTTCATATCGCATGGCAGTCGATCTATCTTTCCTAGTCTTAGAATTTGTTTTTCTTTTGAAAAAGTAAAGTTCATTTCGTTTGCTGAAAGTAATTCTGCTTATGCCACCAGCTTGGTTCATGATCAGCAGGTACATCCCTTCAGATCAGTCATGATCTCCATTTGTTTGGTATTAGTCAGTACACTAGATGAGCTCCCCTTTGAACAACTTATGGTGCTGTCCTTATTGAAAAGATGGAATGTCCATTTTGGATATTTGACGGGGTCAGGGTTAAGCTTCAGGTTCAGAAGTCTGGCAGGAACACAGGTACAGAAGAGGAAATTCTAAACTTTCACATTGTCCAGAACAACAAACAAAAGGCTATATTTTTGCATAGAAGGCATATTTGGTATACTGGTTAAGGTGGATACTGGGTAATTATAGGACCAGGGTTTGATCCCCAGTCGAACCATATGAAGTATGTCCTTGGGCAAAGCTCTTTTTGCCACACGGCCTGGACCTCCCAGCTTTAAATGGCTATCAAAAATGAGAGGTGCTAGCTCCTATCCTCATTAGGGACTGGTTTGATCATACATGGTGTCTGTAGTGTGATTAATTTTGTTTTGCAATCAGGCTAAAAAAAATAATGTAAACTTAATGTAAAAGGTACTTTCAAAAGATGCATGTTACTAATACATGTACAAGTGCAATTTAATTAATTAACATTTGGTATTCAAAGCTGAATTTCTGTCTTTTTACCAGTTACTTGAACACTGGAAATGCATATACAAATGTTGCATCATTGAAGAAGAATTGTAATAAACTGTAGTTTCAATGACTAAATTATACAGCAATGTTTTATGAAATTATTAGTTAAGGAGGTCTAAATGTTTAAAACCCCAAATTTCAGATACATAGTGCTTGATATGTGATTTATATCTAGTCTAGTCTCTTAAATGAAATTAACGTCAGTTTTTTCATTATGGTAACATAAAGTAAGGAAGCAGTATATCTTTATTGAAAGTTTATTCAATTTACTCCTCATACATTTAAGAGAATTGAAATATCTTCCTAGAAATGTATAGGTTTACATACTTTCTAAACATAAGATAAAGGATATTTACATAATTTTAAGCATTATGGAAAGTATGTAAAAAATGAATAAGTTTGAGTAAAGGGTTACAGCTACCTTAAGTGTTTTATCAAACTATATACATGTATCATCACCTCTTGTGTATTATACAGTTCAGATGATTCAGTATTAATACCTTTTATTTTTGATGTGTAGTGAACGGCGGTACATATACATAGTTCCACCGTCTACAAGATTTGCCTCCTGTGTTCTGAATTGTCAGTCATTTTGAAAACTGATAAGCCAAATAGGAGTTATTTTCAAATATGTGATAATTAAGAAAATACCAAGAGAAATTTGTATGTGAGAACCACATTTACTGGAACCTGCTGAGCCATCTGTCCATGCAAGCAACACGGATTAATTATTAATATAAATCTAATTGTTTATAATCTTTTAGTAGATTTTCCTATATTAACTTAAAGGAAAGTTGCTTACAATTCTGAACAAGGGAGGTAAATATTTTAGATGTTTTAACTATGTTTAGAGTTTTTTGGTGGGATGTTAGCCCCTTGATTAAATGACAGTGTGGTAGGGGCTACTTAGCCCTCTACATGTAGTAAAAACTTTGGAGAGCAGTTGTCTACATTTTAAGTAAAGTTTGTAGGTCCTTGGTCTACCTTCAATGTAAGAGTTCTTGAATTGCAGTCTGCATTTATAGAGAATGGTCTATGCTAGAGTCTACATTCATAGTAATAGTTCTAAAATGCAAACAATATCTGCTACAGTCTACAATCCTTTAAAGACCTAAAATCACAGTTTAGTTGCACCAGTTAAAACCCGGTCCATTGAAATATTTTTGTATTATGTTGTTCATCAAATGACCTTTCACCACATTTTTTTTCAAAGATGTGATATGGCAAATTTTTTATTGTATTGCATATGTGATATGACAGGCTTTTAGTGCATCACATAATGTGATATGGCAGATTCTTATTGTTTCACATATGTGATATGATAGATTCTTAGGGTATCACATATGTGATATGACAGATTCTTAGTGTATCACATATGTGATATGACAGATTTTTAGTGTATCATATACAATATGTAATGAAAGTGTTTTTCTGCCAAGCTTTTTTAATACTGTGCATTGACTGTAAAAGTTATTATAAATTGTGTTAAAAGTTGTTGCAATATGAGTGACCCTTGTGTAACGTTTAGAAGAAACTTTAGCTTCATTTTTAGCTGATCATTACATGTAATTAAAATATTACATGTAATTAGCATATTGCAAAACGCATTTATGACTTACGTTTTTTCAAACATGGTAAACCCAGGGGAGGAATGCTTTTCCCTGAAAACAGGAAAATATTTCATTCCAAGACCGAATGTCTTGTGCACAGTTTAGGAGCATGAGATATGTGTAACTGATATTTTAGGTACTTGAGCGCTATGTTCTTAAACATGTACATAATAAATCACTGTTTTACTTCTGCAGAAAAGAACATTTCTGCAGTAAATATGTGAGTTTATATTAGTAATTTAAATTTTATAATTAGGTGTACATATATTGTTTCTTCATATTTTGTATGTATCATTGTTATTTATGAATTAAATTTTTATGTGTTCTTTGTTTTTAATTCAGTTAACCTCTTTTTTATGTATTTATGAAAAAGCTTCACACATTTGAGTGGATGTTTGCCATTTTGAATGTTGCATGTTGGGATTTAAATTTTTTATTGTTACAGGAAGTTGAACTTTTATTTACTGAAAACATCTGCATATCCACAGGTAATCTATAGATATGTAAATTATGGTAACAAGTAAAAAATGAAATAGACTATAAGTGCTTAGATGAAAACAAGTACAAAATGAAATAGACTGTAAGTTCTCAGATGAAAACAAATACAAAATGAAATAAACTACAAGTTCTTAGATGAAAACAAGTAAACAGATAGACCCTAAGTTCTTAGATGAAAACAAGTAAACAGATAGACCCTAAGTTCTTAGATGAAAACAAGTAAACAGATAGACCCTAAGTTCTTAGATGAAAACAAGTAAACAGAAAGGCTCTATGTGCTTAGATTGCAAGTATTAAAAAGACAGGAAGCTGGTCATTTATATTCCATTTAACTTACAGGGGCATGTTTCAATGTATGTGTGTTTTGTAACTTTGAACTCTTCCAACGTCTTAAGATCATTTCATCATATCCCGTTGTATGTGTTTTTTTCCTCTCTAACATGATATAACACTTTCTAAAAATAGATCATACAATGACATGATTAACATAAACAAGATGTACATAATTAACTCATACCATAAAAAGACGGAAACATTTTCAGCTTGTTCATTACGCTAGAGCAGGGATCAGGAAAACCGAAAATTTGCCGGTCTGGACCGATTTTCAACTTGCTGGACCGATTCACGTCACCAAAAGTTGCTTAAAAATCGGTCCGAGATTTTAAAAAAAAAAAGTCATAAAATCGCTTAAATATGACAAAAGGAGTTGCTTGTGTAATTACACATAGCATCTGTGTTATTAGCACCTATCCAATACCCCAATAAACGTTTAATAACCCGCGGCGGTCTTTACCTAATTGGTCCTCGGGCGTCGCTAACACGTTATTGATTTTATTAATGTGTTTGCAGCTCCGATTGACTCTATGCCGGACCGATTGTCTTTAGGCCGCTAATCATTACCTACACTTTGCCAACATTACTGGTAATTATGATTTAATTAAAAACGATTCGGTCCACGTGTACTTTTGATCGGTAAGAAAACAGTTGAAAGAAATTATTAAAAGATAAAACCAAAAGTTAATTTTTATTACTCAAATAGTGCCGGCTATATAATGTATCATGTTCGGGCATTCAATGCCTTTCGATTTATTGTTGAAATGGCACAACGCCACATATTTGCGATGTTCAAAAAATCAAATGACCGAAATGGCAAACCGGCTTATGATAATCGAGAGAATAATAACGAAACAAATAACCGGACCGGCAACCGGTAGTAAATGCTTCCGAAAGTCGGAAGGGGAAGCCGAAAGATAATGTTAATCGGTCTGGCAACCCGAGAGGCATAAAAAAATATTCAAAACGTTTGTTTGTAATTGTGCTTATTGGGTCCACCATCCTCGTTCGAGGCATAGTCGGTACGACCCGGATTCAAAACGAATCCAGTCGACGAAAGTTATATTGCCTAACCTGACACATGGATTATTACAAAACTTTGTGGGGGTGACTTTGAACGTAATCAGTTCTAATCGAAATTGAACACACTTTCAATGATAAAATCGCATGGAAATTATCATATTAATTAATTTTATTTATGAAAACTGGCTCGATATTTTTCTTTTTACTTCAAATTCCGTTTCTTATTCCTTTATGGCGAAAATTATGTAAAGTTTATCCCTTAGAAAATGGAACGCTCCACGTGAACGGCGCATTTATTTTATCGACTCGTGAGATTTACTTATCAATAATGAAAAGAAGATAAACATTTTCGTTTTTGGAAACATTTTGGAATCCAAAGGAGGAAACTAAATACTTTAACCGTTCCATGATCATGCACACCAATGGAAAGATGGTTGAAAAATATATAAAACACGTACAAATTTTTCATTTTTTCTATAATTTTTTTTTTTTTTTACGTTTTTGTAACTTTTTTTCGGGAGGGGGTTGACGATGTACCCTCGACTTGTCCGGACCGATTGAGATTTCAAAATTTCCTGATCCCTGCGCTAGAGTAATATATAGACTTTGTGTACATATGAAAACTGAAATCTACATGGATGAAAGATGTTACGAAGTTTTGAGAGGTAATAACGGTTAACTAAAGATAGTGAACCAGTGACCTAAACAAGCCACTGTTGGTACTTGTGAGCCAATAGAAAGAATTTATGTTTGTGATTTTTGAAAGCGATTCAATCATTAAACAACTTTTCTTACACAGTTTTGAAAAAGGCTGTCTGTCGAAGGCCGTTATAGTAAATACCAATTTATAGCAAGACATAAAGATTTTATTGTTGTGTTGATGTTATACTCTGTTTCCCACCTGCTTGGGAACCAATTATTCTGGTATTGTATTTGATAAATGTATAATATTAATTACATGCTTATTTAAACCAATGTCAACATTTAAAATTTTGTATTTATTCCATTGTACTGCCGTTTTTACAAACAGAATAACTGATAATTTTATCCTTGTTTACTTTTCTTTAACCTTGTTTACTTTTCTTTAACCTTGTTTACTTTTCTTTAACCTATAAAGTAGATTTGGAAATTTTTGCGTCACTTTTCTTTCGCAAGTCTATGATGCTTAGACTATCTTAGAATATCAATATTGTGAGGAAAAAAACTGAAAGAGGATAATGTTTTATCCAATACTTGAAAGCGATTTTTTTTTTAATTATTAATTGACAACAATTGCAAAATTAGCGCAAACTCAGTGTTTGACAATATCTTCCAAATCAACAATAATTTTCTTTGAGAGGGGAAATATTCTGATTTAAAAAATAAGGGATTTTGCAGCTCAGTTTATTTTTTTTTATCATGTTACATTTGAGGAGATCAGTGTTTTAAGAGAGTACTACATTTGGTATTCATTGTTAACAGTGTTTTTGGGTAATGAAAAAAGGTAACTTACATTTGTATATGTTTTGAAATGAATGAGGTTTTTAATATTTGACAGAAGTATATTATGATATTTTAAAGAGTTTCTTGTTTCGCCATAGATGTAAAGATGTTCTCTTTTACGTTCATTAAACTTTTGCTTGTAAGAGTTCATTACACTGATAATTTGAGTGTTTTAGAAACATAGATACATTTGTGCTTTACCAGCAGAGAAAAATGTGTACTTGAACGAGATAGTGACGAGGTTAAACATAATTTGTATACAGTGGAACACAAAGTTGAAAAAATAAGCATACAGAAATGTATTTCCAAGAGGTAAACATGAGAATGTTTTATACTGATTTTTAAAGTCACAAAAAGAGGACTTTTTAAAACTCATGCAGACTTTGTGTGTTATTTTGCTATTCAGAGGTTATCAGAAAATGCAGGTAAATATGTTTATCAAATGAATTGTTTTCAAGCAATGACACGGTTTGAATACTTGCCTTATTGTTACACATGTGCATAGATATGCGTTCTTTGGCCAGCTTGAAAAACAAATATGGTGGATTTACAAGCAGTAACTTGCACAGATTTTCTACTTTAATGGCATTAACTTACTAGCCCTACACAGTAAGAAGTATTTCCATAGCAGCAATGTCCTAATCCCTCTAGATAGCACCAATGATCAGCTGGTTTGTATGTTCTTAAAGTTAGTTCCCTTGATCAGAAGTTGTTTTAAATCTGTGAGATTACCTCCCTTCAGTCCTTAAGGTTACCTTCAATGTCCAGAAGTTTTCGTTAATTCTGAAATTAAGCTCCCCTGATTAGCAGTCTTCATTAGGTGTAAAAGTTAGCTCCCTTTATCAGCATTTGTTATTATTCATCGAATCAACATAATGACAACAAATAAATTTTTTAAGGTTTGGAATGTTGGTTTTTCTGGACCT
The DNA here is from genome assembly GCA_022818135.1 of Saxidomus purpurata. Taxonomy (NCBI): domain Eukaryota; kingdom Metazoa; phylum Mollusca; class Bivalvia; order Venerida; family Veneridae; genus Saxidomus; species Saxidomus purpurata. The sequence continues at coordinate 55,278,514 of JAFMSR010000007.1, read as the reverse complement.
CACTGTTACCAGTAGTTTTATACTTTTTCAATATTACGGATGTTGAAATGTCTTCTTCCATTGCTTTTTTACAAACTGCGCAATACGCGTACATTCATCAGTTTTTCCATTAACCTTTACTCAGCACTGATGTACAGGCTGATCATGATCTACCATTGCAGAATCTATTGCTCTATGTTCGTAATAGTTAAAAATACACATTTGCTATATTTTCAGTCAGTTCATTGGACATAGACAATACCATAAATGTGGAATGAGTATTTTCGTATTTGTTACACCCTCATTATCTCACCAGAGCACAACAATTCAAGTTGAGCTACTATGACCACTAGATATAGGTTTATGTCAACATTTACCTCGTTCACACACAAGAAGCCATATTTCATTAGCACTCAATTGTAAAACTTGAAAAGCACATTTTATCATGACGATCTTTAGGTCAGGTTCAAAACTATGTTACCGTACTAAGGAACAAATGCTTGACACCAGGTCAAATTAAATAAAAACCGTTACTAATACAGTAGAGGCCATATTCTGTACTTGACCACCATCTTGAAAATGTGTCAGAATATTAGTACTAATGATTTCTATGTCATATATAAAACTCGGTCAAATATGGACAGAATGAAAAGAACGCAAAATGAACACCCTGGACATATGTATGTTATCCAATCATCTTGAACTTCGGCAGGAGAGGGAACATCACGGTTTCTAGGCATGTTATGAAAACAGTGAGATTGAAATAAAAGAAAGGTTGATGCAACTGAAGACATATTAAAAAGATGGCATTATAAATACTGTATCTTCATATTATATATCCAGACATGAAAATTGGTCAAAAAATTCGTCCTCGCTGTTTTGCATATGGTGTCAAGAACTATCTCAAAAGAATCTTCCAAACACTCTTAGAAGCCCGTGTAACAGATGTTTTCTTAAGCAATATAGAGTCATCATGACCTCCTTGATTAAGAAAAAACTAATACTGAAAAGTGAGTGAGTGTGATGGGTGTAATTTTTCTGTGCTTTTCATTCAGTGCTTTTATTGGTTGAGGATAAGTTTCATGCAGACAGATTGTGTCATTGATTTGATATAAGTCGTTATGAAATACATAACTTTGTAGGTTTTGACCCTAGCTTGAATCTTAATGTAAAGAACATTATAAATGTAGCAATGATTGAATCAATTAAAGATTTTATATAGACAGTTATCACACAATGAATGCAGCGTAACAGTGGTGTGCCAAAATCTTACTGGTGTGCATAAATTAGTGTCAGCGGGTAGAATGTTTTTGCAACAGAATCGGCTTGTATTGGAAAGAATTGCAGCAATGGAAACAAATACATTTTGTGGTGAAAACTGATTGTGATGAGAACATGTAAAACATACAAATTTGCTTTAGTAGCCCCAACACATATAAGGTTTGCGATGAAAATTAAAGGTGGACAGTTTTCCTTAAAGTTACTAAGTGTTATTTAAATGCAGATTTCTCACACAGCCTTGATCAAACCATGATCAAGATTCCCTGCTGTGTGTTGTTGATTTTTATGAGAAGAGTTTTAGCATATTACAAGTTTTATATGTGAAAATATTATGTACTGTACTTAGTAATGTTGGTAATTGTCATTTATATTGTAAGAGTGTATGTTGCTCTTTCAGAGTCATGGTTCGCTTTCTCATGAATGTGTAGACGCTTTTTTCATTTACTGAATCTCTGAATTCACCTGTCGCAGTGCTAGTCACATGATATACATGTGACATTTCAGGTCACATGATACATACATATATCACATGACAGACTGTTTCAAGCAATTTTTATCATGGTCGTGTGACATACTTTAGACCATTTTCTCTGCTGGTATAACAGATCATGAAAACAAGAATTAAAATTGTTTTATAAAATGTGAAATGTGGTTGTTATATTTTATGAGACTGAGGTTGAGTTATTAAGGTTGCCAGTTTGAAATTGAGTTATATACTGAAGCGAAGAAGTAACGCAGGGTAACAACATATGTAATAATATCAAAATGGCTATGTGTAGAAGTATGAAAATCGGTCGGATAATTATCTCAGTCGCTGTGCTCATCGACCTAAAATCACTCAAAACCAGTTTAAATAGTAAGTGCATGATATCACTATTGCTAGGTCACCAGTGCAAATTAAATAACATAGACTTTGCAAATAAAGTAGTGGCCATATTCTGTACTTGACCATCTTGAAAATGTGTCAGAATGTTATTACTGATGATTTCTAGATCAAGTACATAAGGACAAAAAGAGAATAAGGCAAAATGGACACCCTGGACATATGTACGTTTTCCAATCATCTTGAAATTTGACAGTAGTTGGGATATAATGATTCTAGGCAGGTGACAAAAACAATGAAATTGAATTAAAAGAAAGGTCTCTACAACCGAAGACATATAAAAGATGTTGCAATGTAAGTGCTCTAGCTTCATATTTTATATCCAGACAGTATGAAAATTGGTCAAATATTTTGTTCTCGTGATATCTCGTTCAGGTCAATACCGAGTCACTGTGGTTTAAACGATGTAAAGAACTAACTCAAACGAATCTTCTGAACCTTCTCCGAAGCCACATGTAAGAGATGATTTCTTAAGCAATATAGAGCCGTTAGGACTCCCTTGATTAGGAAAGAGCTAATACCGAAAAGTCAGTGAATGTGATGGGTTTAATTGTTCTTCACTTTCTTTCAATGCTCCTATTGGTTGAGGATAAGTTTCATGCAGACAGATTGTGTCATTGATTTGATACAAGGGCATGTTAAGTACATAAGGACAAGCTCATTTGCACCACAAAAGCTATGTAGAATAAAGACGAACTAGAACAAGGCCAGGCTAAGATGAAAAGGAAAAGTCTATGAGAAGAAGAAAAGACAATTAGAACAAGGATAAGCCAAGAAGCATGTGGCAGAAAAAGTGTCACAGCCAGGGCCAATACACGCCACAAATTTACTATAGGTTTGTATAGGAGCGCTGTCATTAACTCGCGATAACATTTTAACTAATAAAGTTATTTTAAAATCACAAACGGGATGATAAAATATAACATTTCCCCTTTTTAATGAATATTTTTTTATTTTTCTGAGACTTTATTTGTTTGGTCTTTTTTTAACTTATAAACTCTACCCGTCGTTTTACTATATAATATATAGTAAAACGCCCAAAATGTCACAATTTTAAGTGAAAATTTTGCAGCTTATCTCCAATTTGTTCAAAAACTATAACACTTATTTTAGAATCACAAACGGGATTGAATAAAACAATCATTCTCCATTTATGTGATATATTTTATATAAAAATAAAGAAAGAAGAGAATGGTCTTTTTTTAAGGTTTTGTTTAACAGGTATATAATTTCATTTTTACGATCGGAGCTCGGTTGCTTCCAGAATACTGGCCGAACACTTCCGAATGATTGATCTAACTGCTTCAGGCCACCGATAAGTTTTATGGCCGGACATTACGTAACATTTACCATGATCTTTAAAACGTTGTATATTGGGTTTTGTTTTACATTAAAATGCAGACTGGGTTAGAATCTTCAGTTTTTTGTTCATAAAAAGGTAAAACCTTTCATTGAAACCGGATATACATGATATCGTCTTTATAACGAGGATCCACGAAATTTTCAGTATAATTATCAATAATATTATTTAGCGTTTGATGTTAATTTGCAACACATAAAAGATTCACTATGCATGCATTTTTATTTCGAAACACTTGCACGGGTACTTTATATTTTGTTTTACATTTCTCTTTGTCTCGAGTGAAAGGCAAGAATTCGCTCCGCAGAAATTGGTTTCAGTGTCAACATAGAGTTTCTTCCATACCAAAGCTAGTTTTCATAATACACAGGTCAAAACCAGGTAGTCTTATTACTCGTATCTTTTGTCTTTCATTTCTTCCTGAAGAAATAAGCTGATTATTACATTAACAAAAAGAGAAGAAAAAAGAAACACGCAAGGTTTGATCTGTGTGCAGAGTATTAAATGACAAAATCTGTAAAATGTAACAGGTATTATTATACTGCAGAAACTGAAAAGTTTTTTTCCTCCAATAAATCCTTATTTCTTCTAAAATGTTAATTATATTTTCAAGCCATGTGATGAAAAATCACATACTTTTTAAGGTATTCAACATCAAGCGTTTACTAGAGTATGTAAAATCTATTTGATATTCTGAAAGGAAACTGTTCTATTTCTCAAATTAAAAAAGCCTACCGAAATCAAATGTCAGTCTTTATCAGATCAGGAATAACACTGATTAGGAATTTAAGATCGCAAAATAAAACAAGTTGACGTACTATCTACCGGGGACATGTAGGTCCATCTATTTACGTTTCTAAAGCACACCATACTTTTGCAACAGACTTGCCGTGTGCGTCTGTACTTGAAAATAAGAGGTCTAAAATTTTAAACAATTCTCACGAGCAAACGTTACGCACGTGTAAAGGGATTAGCCGATTACGAAAAATCAAGTGCACACTAGATTCATTTTCATTATTATGTCAAAATTCACGAATTTTGTAGCTTTTGGATTATTCTGTGACTATTTTTATGACTGATGATGTGACTGTAATGAAATAGTGCTCACTAGTTAAAATATTACTATTATTATTATTATTAATTGCAAGTAACGTGAATGATAATGCTGAATTTTCTTTATCTTCTGGTAGAAATTATAAAAATTAAAACATAAGATTTTCACAAAAGTTACGCGTCAAGTTCAATATCTCCCTTAGGCATTATATTCCAGTACAATCGATAATCAATGATTTATGACCCTGACTGTTATTTACGGATATTACCGAACCGTAGTTGTTTCCGTAAACTCCTAATCCCCAAAACTTATCGATTGCCTGCTGATATACGCTTGACACTTTTTCTGCCGTATGAAATAATAGGGTAAACTAGAACAAGAGCGGTCTATGTAGAACAAAGACTACCTAAGTAAAAGATTGGAAAGAACAATGACGAGCTTAACAAGAGCAAGGACGGGTTTAAGTTGAACAAAGACAAGAAGAGTAAGTTGGAAAATACCAAATATAACTAGAACGAGCTGTGTAGAAATGGACAACACAGTAGAACATGGAAAAGTCAAAAAACAAAGTAGAACAAGGAAGGTCTTCGTAGAACAAAGACACAGTCAGAATGTTGTCTGTGAATGTCTTACAATTTTTTTGTTTCGCTTTTGTACTGGCCTCAGACAAACAAATACATATATACTTTTGATAACTTTATTTATTCCTTCGAATTAACATGTCAACGATACTCTTTATTCTTCATGTATTCAGCTACCGAGAAATCTGGAAATAGAAAGATGAAATAAATCAATAAAATGCAGAAGGGCATTATGATAATATTATTATTTGGAGTAATTATTTGTTTGATTACACTTATTTCGGATGAAGAAATGCTCACCAATTGCTATTGTTTTATCTGTATTTTAGCAGAAGTTTATATTTGAAATTTTGTTGAGAGGTTATGGTTCTTTCAGATGATTTTGTATACTAGACGGATATTAAGTCGAATAATAAATGGCGGGCCCGTTTCCGTGATAAGGTGGTTAAAGAAGCTTAATGAAAATTTCGTATCGTATATAAGGGCTTTATCGTTGGTACCGGTTTCCCATATGACCAACGCCTCCAGAAGAGGTTAGTTATTTTAGGTTTCGGAGGATAGTGCAAGATACAGAAAGCGTCCCGATTCCAGAAACACCCCTGGTTCTTATACATGCCAGGTGTATAGCACCCATACATGGGACCTCGGTTTTGGTCTCATCCGAAAGACTGTTAGTAATTTTAGTTGGTCAGCCTCGGGAATCGAAACCGTTTCCCGAGATTACAAGTCTCGCGCTCTACCGATCGAGCTATCCGGGCTGACTAATTAATGAAAATTGCAATTTCCTTTCAACTTTGTATGGCTATTGATTGGTATCCGGCTGGAGAACTGGTCCCGAGCTTATAAAACTTTTGCTCTTGCTCAACTGAGTTTAAACACAAGATGATTTGAACTTCTAGCACCTTGCATAATAGGAAACAAAAGAGCTACAGTTAGAAAACAAAAATATTAAATTATACAGAAAACTTGTTTGACAAACTTTAATTAAGTCTTAATAAAAATATAACAATATTCTTATGCTCCAAAGTCTGTACATGCACGAATATAGGTTTCATAAAATACTAACCTGGTCGTGTTTGTTATTAAGTATGCCGTTCCTCGCTTTATTCCGATTTATTCCAGGATCTGAACCAGACTTAATCCCTATAGTAATTGAAAAAGACATGAACATGCCTTACGAAAAATGCATTTTACCTTGACTATTTTTCGGATGTAATACGTGACCTCTTTGATCGGGGTAGCTGGGACTGCACGTATGATCCACTTCGTGCAGCTTCAACTTTTCTCCATGATTGGGGTAACAAACCTGATTCCCTACCATGACGTCCTCCATGTGGACCAGCAACTACTTCCTCTGTAAGAAGTATGTGTTAAAAATGTTATTCTTTATAACTGATATTTAAGTAGACGATATGGGATCAATTAACAATTTAAAATAATACCGTAATTTCCGGACAATAGGCCACGGCCTATATGCATAAGAAAGATGAATTTCATACATGCGGCATATGTCAACGGGTTTTGAAACGCAAAAGTGGCAAACTACTTATTTTAACAGTGTTATCGTGTTTTAAATTTATTCAAATTTCATACATAACAAAAACAATATAAAATTAAATTCTTGTAAAAGTTTCAATAATTCATCGCAAAAAATGACTTAAATAGAAATAAAAACAATAGCGTCATTAAAATAAAAATGTTCAACAAGGGAAATCTTTGCGTTTTTAAACCTGTTAAGTGTATTTGTTTCAGTTAGTAGATTCAAGCGGCCTATACGACATTTTTATTTCTTAAATTGGTATTTTGAGTGCACATGTTGGGAATTGTTGGTTTATATGTTGTTTGAAAACAGTTCACCAATACTTTACAACCCATTTAGCCTTCACGAGTCATATACTACTGATATCAGCAGATTAGCAGAGTTGTAATCATACTTCAACTGTCATACAAAAGGCGCGGTTTGTTTTAAATGCCTGGATATATAGGCCTATTGTTCGGATATTACGGTACAGTACCAAATAAGGATTTGCGAAGATCATTAATTTAATACAAAAAATATCAAAAGTACATATAACTTCAAAAAATTACATAGTCAATCGGCTTATAGTGGAGGGGTGATGGAAGGATTAGGGTGTCTGTCGCTCACCCCGGAGGTTGCGGGTTCGAGCCCCACTGGAGTCATGACCGTACTTCCTCATAATTATAACAGTAGTACTGGTTTATCCAGGAAGCAGACTCGAGAGTGACTCGATAAGCTACAAGCTTTCTTTACAATCGAGCTAAAATAAATTAGTATAAACTAAACTAAACATTTCTTTACTGTGTTCCCCAATCAAACTCTCATCAAGAGGCGGTTAATTCGGTTCGGACATAAAACCCTACTTACTGTTTCAATAAGAATCAGATCCATACCACGTATGCGAAGCATGCTACTTGAATCAAAGGGTTTGTCGAACCCGAACACTCGACAATGACGTCACATACAATAGTATAACATCAAAACTTACGCCTATATGGACAGTAAATTCATGAAGTAAGTATATTTAACCAACACTCTTCGGCTTTGAGGGAAAATATTCTTGCAGTAAGACCCTGTTAGCTATTTCAAAAAGCTAGAAAGTGTGACTCGCATTAGATTGCCGCATTCCTGAGAAGCCCGAAGCAGAGCAGAATACCAAACAGACACATACGATAGCTGTGCAGTCCGATTATCCCCTTTCAACAATTGTTAGCATTGTCAAAATTAAAAGACGGACACATCTATTTTAAAATGCCAGTAGCAGAGTAAGGCTGAAAACTTAAAACAAAATTATGAAAAATTTGGTAATGGAATATCATACACACTTACCGGAAATAAATGAAGTAGCAACGCAGAGAATGCAGAGTCCAATTTTAAGATCCATGTTCAACAACTGTATCTACACGAAAATGTCTCTCTGCTGCCTGATATTCATTTTATGCATTCTTGCCAGACGAAGATTTCGTGACTTAATTTTGTTACAGACAATTCAAAATTGCATTTTGCGCCATTCCGTGATTGCAGCTTAACACCTGTTGATCAAAATACCGAGGTTTTTTTTCAAAACGTATTCGGCACTGTACAGGAAGTAATTGTACTTATCATATACCATATCACTTGAATCTGAATTTTCTTTAGTATTTATGCATTGAAAACAACTTCACGTATCAAATATTCCGTATCCTTTAAAATTAGCCGTATCGACGTTGTCCAAGTCAAATTATGTTCATTTTGCCATTACTTTTTATTGTTGTTGTTTGTTTATAGACAGAACACAAAAATGTCGACATGACCGTTGTAACAGAGCATGTCATGGTGATTTAATTCATTAGGAGCGGATCAGTGGTCTAGTGGTTAACGAGCTGGACTTAATTGTAATAAAGGGACCGCAGTCCTCCACTAACATAGCTTATGGTCATTGATGAGACCTCAAACCAGGTCCGATGTATCGGTGCTGTACACCGGGCATTTTCAAGAACAAGGGGTATCTCTTGATATGAGGCTACCACGCGTTCTGTATTTTGCGCTAACCCCCGAAACCTAAAATAACTAAACTCTTTTTGGGGCGTTGGTCATGTGGATTATCGGGGAAAACGGTAAATCCCTGAAATACATACCGATAGTACGTATAGTCAGATCTGAAACCATAGACAACCTATGTAAAAGAAAGAATCCGGTTTTAGTTGATGGATGCACTTTTACATGGGTGTTTCTATATAGCGCACTGTTTCTCCCGTCTACTAATATTTCGCATAGTGATGTTAGAGGTGGTCTTTTGCACAGTTTCAGCTGTATACCAACATATATCAAGTTAGGACTGTCTTCTTTAGAAGCCCTTGTTCTTATACTAGTAACAATAATTTTCTTACACAGTTAAACATTTTTCATTTAAATAATAATAATTACAAAAAGTATACATTTATTAATATATGCATTAAAATTAGCTGTACGTTTCTATGCAATGAGTCATCCCAAACTAGACAACATCTGCTGTTTTCATTTCTTCGTGCACGCTACGCAATCAAACCTATGTCAAATGGACCATCACGCGAACAAACCATTGACTATTTATTGAGAGACTTTAAAACGCAACACTTGGAAAAAAACCTCTCTAAAAATGTTTGTCAAACAATATTATATGAAAACTTATTTAGTATAGAAATATAATCTAGTATCATGTGTATATGTGTCCAAATTTAATAGAAATCCAACCATGAAAAACACAAATTTCGTTGCTTCAAAAATGTATCACTCTACAAGTGACCTGCATTCTCGCTAATACACTCTGTAATTTAGGCCCACATTTGCCAGGAATTCCCTAGTAGAAGGTAACTGTTTATCTAAATGACTGCCCGGCAGGATATCTTATTATAACCCTGGTGTGAACTATAAACTGTCCATGGTGCATTATTGATACAACTCTTATCAGAAACAATATGGCCATTTAGCAGTGGTCAGTGTGGATTGATTTCAGCTAAGCATTAGATTGATGCATACGGAATGAAAATAATGTTGATTTTGTGAAATATGTTTTATATGAATTTATCAGGAAATCATTGTCACAGTGTTACATTTAGTATTACAATTTTAAAATACCATAATTAAATACAGAAAGTTGTACGGATTTTACAGTTTAGAACAAGTAAATAAAGTTTAGGAAACTGATATTACGCATCATCAGTAAACCAGTAGTACTGCATGCCGCATTCAAAACAAATGTAGTACATGTATAACAATCAACAATTTAACTTAAATATATATCATTAGTTCATCTGGTATTGAACTGTAACAAGTAATTAGTTCAAACACATAAAAATATTTCCATCAACTCTGTTTTCTACGTCTTCACATGTATATTTGTTTAGAATTTTTTTAATTTTGAAAATATGAATTTAATGTCTAGGTCTGTGTTCCGAAAAACAAACCTCTCGCCTCTAGAGTTTGTAAGAACCTGATAGATTCTTCTTTGACTATTCAAATCAACAGTCAGGCTAGTGGCACTATCACAATCAAACTATTTTCACAACCTCCTGTGAAAATCATGAATTTCCAAAAATCTAAAAAAGCTTTATCATATTGCAATCAATAGCAACCTAATCCACTACAAATAAGCTTGCCAGATAATTCAAAGCACTGTAGATAGCAGTTTAATCTGTACATTTTTGTAAAACCGAGATGATTTTCCATGACTCACATTCTAACATTTATTAAGCTTTTTGGAGAATTTTATCTATCATGAAAACATGCATCACAAAACCAGCAAACAAAAATATCTTCATTTGAGTAAAGCATACGGACAAATTGAATTTTGTTTCAATCTTACTTAGTTATCATGGTTATAACCTATGGTTGATAAGAAGTAGTGCCAAAACGGACACATAGACGGACGCTGACTTGACTGTTTACATATTTTATTTACAATATTTCATGGTTATAAATGGATCCTTAGAGTGTTAACATGTTTTGTCAATACATTTTGTATGTACAGTTTATTTATGATAATGTGACATTGATGCAGTAGAGGAGTCTGGTTTTATTGTGAACAATTCATTTGATAATATACGAATTAAACCTTTCTTGCATGTGAGATCATACTTTTTATGCAATGAGTGTAAACTTTTGTGTATACTTATATATCTTTCACGTCACTGTCACATTCTCCTACATGAACAGTAGTAGGGAAGAATTTTGCTTGACATGGTCCAATTTCTACATACATCATAAACATATTGCTACATTCTGATTTTTTTTATGAAAACCAAATTGATTTTAGCACAGCAAGGCCTAATTGCTATTGAATATGTACACATTGTCTGCCCTTCTGTTCAAGACTCATAATTTAGATGGACTGTTAACAAAGCTCCTACTCTGAACAAGTTTTATTAAAATAAAAAAGAAACTGTGACCTATAGATTATTTAAAAGGTTCTACAATTATAAATTTGATTCAGTAAGATAGGTGTTTGTACAAGGCCAAATTTCAAAAATTTCTTATCACTTGACATGCTTGATGGTAAACGTAAAATAATTGATTTTTAACAGGTCTTAGAAATATAATAGACAATAATGAGTTCAATCAAAGTTTCTCTCCTGGGTTTTCCCTTTCGTTCTAAAGAAATCAAATACAGTACAAGTGTAACTTTATCTTGTCATTAATTCTTTCATAATGTGAAATATTTATGAAGATTAGAAAGATATTAATTAAGTTTACTTCGTATCACTGGAAGCGCGAATTCTCTTAACTTTTTTGCGTAGGGGATGGGGCGGGGGATCTTTCGATGGTATAATTGAAAGTGAATTGTTTTGTTTACAATTGTTTTTCTATATGCCTTTGTTTGAATGTATATTATGAATTTTTCTGTTTTCTTTGATTGTAAAATTGATTGTCAATTTGGTGATTTCTGACAAAAAAAAACCCACACAAATAGAAAAATGTGTCATGAATGGTATTTACAAGGTATCTAAAAACTTTATATCATTACAGGAAACTCCACTGTGTTTAAAAATGAAAACAATTATCATATAAATTGAAAACAGACTTAAACCTGCTACTGAATCAAATAATATGACCAAGAGGCCAGCAATTTATAAGTCCTAGGTATTTTTGCAAATAGAAATCTTGATTTGTTTGTGGTTTGGGCTTATCAGATGGAAATGGGATATTAATTGCCCCTCATGCTGTGAATCAGCCACACTGACCACTTAATGTCTTCATGGTAATTCTGGAAATAGCAGTACAGGCAAGATCACTAGTGATCAGATTTTTGGGTCTATGGTCTCGTCTGAATAGTGGCTACACCAACTATTGAATGTTTGTTATCATGGACTTGTAGGGTTATACATTTTTTTAGAGAAATGGAGTTTGTGTTTATCATGGCTTGATTTCTGTTAAATTTCGACACGATAGTCACGGATACTAGATTAAATTTCTATGCTAAATAAGTTTTCAGTTATTATTTTTGAAAGAGGTTTTTTTTTTCAAGTGTTGCGTTATTTAAGTCTGTCGGTGTAGAACTGTGTTCTATTCAATCTAAAAACAAAATTAAAATACAAAAAAATGTATGCATTTCTATTGTATAAAAGACGTTTCTTCACGAAAAAGAGTTGTCAAAAAGATTTTTTAATATTTTGCAATATCATTGGAAAAAACACTGCGTTATATTTCCAACATGTACATTTCTGATTTAAAGAAACAAATTATGAATGTTTTTAATACAAATAAAGGCCATTGACGCCGGTTAGACATGTTTCTTGGTAAAATTTCAGCTGCTTGTTATTGTGCTCCTGAGACTTTAAGAATTTGAAGTCTGTCTGCTCACAAATCGCGAAATCTTAGTCGCGCGAAAATAACGCAAGTTGCAATACCATAAAGAGATCACTTAACGATTTTATCTGTTGAACGTATGACGTCATATACCATAATTTGTCGTCAAAATGTTTTCAAACTATATTGACAGTAAATTTATATATTGGTTTTAATCAATTAAAAGAAAACCCGACACGGATCAGGATTACTCAAACATGTTTTCCAGCGCCCCTTGGCTAACGGGGTAATATAGTTCAGTAAAATGATGTTATCTTTACGAAATCTAGAAGGTGGCTCGCTTACATGATACTGAGTATTACATGGTAACGTTCCTGAAAAGTCTGAAGCAATCCGAGTCAGTCTGTGACAGACTTTTTCAGAACACCAAACAACCAACAATTTACAGATGTGCACACTGATTATGACGTGCTCAGTTCAGTGAGTTCATATTTGAATAATTAATGGCGTTAGATAGACAATTTTAACTTCATCTTAGAACTTCAAAGTAAAGGTTAAACCTTAAACAAAATTATGGAAGGTTTGATGTAACTTGAATATATATAGATGAGAATAAAGGAGCAACGCAAAGAATGCAAAATGCGAAAACCTGAGAGCGAGCAGCTTTAAAACATTAATACCAGACAATTTAATTCATTCATTTTTGCGACATGCTGTGATTACAGCTTAACACCTGTTGAATACGAGATGGGTGTAATGCGATAAAATTAGTCCAAAGTTTGATACTCTATGAAAGAAAGTTGGCAGTTTCTAGTGGTAGTCTAACACCGATCCTTCCCACGAACGACTCCGTGACTATTAATAACTGACATACTGTTGAAAAGGGCGTTAACCCGCAGCCCCTTCAAAACAGTGTGTATATTTTTTGTTTGTTTGACCTTGCACCTTGCTAGGCCATGATTTGGTACATTTAATGTTAACTTTTCTCACACTAAGAAACATCGTCAGTATCAGGTCTCAAACCCATGACCCGTAATCAATGGGAGGTTACAATGATTTCAAGTCAGCGACTCTAACCACTCGAACACGGAGGCAGATATTAGATTAGAGTTTTTATCGTTGATACTGGATATTCCATATGACCAGCGCCCCTGTAAGAGTTTACGGTTACTTTAGGTTTCGGGGGATAGTGCAAGATACAGAACGTATCCCGTTCCAGAGACACACCTGTTTCTTTAACATGCCCAGTGGCAGCACCGATACATGGGTCCTCGGTTTTTAGGTCTCATCCGAAAGACCCTTAGTTGTGTTAGTGGAGGCCAGCGCAATACCACTGAACCGCTCCTGATCGACCTCTGTCGTCTGCTTTGAAAACGGAAAACAGTTCTGTAAGTTACCATTTTTTCCACCAGACTGGATTGGAGTCATATGGCAGAAAAAGTGTCAAGCACTAAATCAGCAGACAATCGATAAGTTTTGGGGATAAGGAGTTAACGGAAACAACTACGGTTCGTAGAATCTGTAAATAACGGACAGGTTCATAAATCATTGATTATCTATTGTACTTGAATATTGCCTAAGGGGGATATTGAACTTGTCGAGTTACTTTTGTGCTTAAAGGGGAAAATCATTTGTTTTAATTTTTACCAATTTTACCAGAAGATAAAGAACATTCAACATTATCATTCACATTACTCGCAAATAATGACAATAATAATTATTATAATAATGATTTAACTAGAGAGCACTACTTCACTACAGTCACATGTTCAGTCATTAAGCAATTTAATGTAAAATAGCGGATGTTGAAAAAATAGAATTCATTGGTAGTAATTGCTACAACATTCCAGAATTTTTACATAATAATTGGATTGAATTTAGTATGTACTTGATTTTTCATATTCTGCTGATCCCTTTACACGTGCGTAATGTTTACTCGTGAGAATTGTTGAAAATTGTAGACCTGTTATTTTCAAGTACAGTCACACACGGCAAGTCTGTTGCAAAATCATGGTGTGCTTTTAAAATATAAACAGGCGGACCTACAGGTCCGCGTTAAATAGTACGTCAACTTTTTTATTTCCCATTCAGTTATTCCTGATTTGATAAAGACTGACATTTGATTTCTGTAGGCTTTTCTAATTTGAGAAATAGCGCAGTTTCCTATAGATTTACATACTCTCGTAAACGCTTGACGTTGACTGTCTTTAAAAATACGTGATTTTTCATTTAAAACCATATGGTAAAATATAGTTTTCCTTCAAAATTACTTCTGCTTTGTAAGGGAGACACTCAAAATCCCCTTGGTCATAGTCCCCTTTGTCTAAAATTGGCATAGTAGTCATAATCCCCTTGATGGATTTTACATTTTAATTTCAATAATTTTATTTTTTTCAATCATTCGCTATAGTAAAGTTAAAATAGAGACAAATTATTGAAATAAAAATGTAAAATCCATCAAAGGGATTATGACTACTATGCCAATTTTGGATTATGACCAAGGGGATTTTGAGTGTCTCCCTATATGATATAGTAAAACGACGGGTAGATGTTTAACTTAAAAAAAGACCAAACTAATTAAGTCTCAGAAAAATAAAAAAAAAAATCATTAAAAAGGGGAAATATTATCCCGTTTGTGATTTTAAGCTAACTTTATTAGTTAAATGTTATCGCGAGTTAATTACAGCGCTCCTTTATAGACCTATAGTAAATTTGTGGCGTGTATTGGCCATTGCTGTGACACTTTTTCTGCCACATGGTCCTCTCACACATTTAAATTGTGTATTGAAATAATAAAACACACAGACTAAGAAAATCAACATATTTATTGCACAACTTGATATGTAAATACTAACTTATGAAAAATCAAATAATTCTGCAATAAGACATAAGAAAATCTTTCAACAATGTATCCCCCCCCCTCCCCCCCTCCCCCCTCCCCTTACAAAACTATATACATTTCCTGCACACTGTCACATTAACTCCACAGATAACCCATATTATTCCATGGTCCACTCTAAAATGGATTATCTCCCCCGATTGTACATTTAAAAAAATACCATTTTATGTACATGAATTAATTTCATGGTATGAAATATGTTATTCCACTTAAAACTTCTGTGTACATGTAAAAGAACAGAATTACTGGAATGTAATGCTTATCACAATTTTAAAATATATTTGAAAGGCACCATGGTCAATTCTTGGTTAGTTTACTACATATACATGTACATTTAGTACCATCCATATACTACCTGTGCAAAACCCGCAGCTTTAAGACTCAAAGTTTGATTTGAATTTTGCAAATAGACTTTGATTTAGCGTCCTGTTTGGAATACTTCCGCAAGCGGTTACTTCCCCTTACTGTTTGTAAGGGGAGCTTATCCATTCAAAACGCTGTGAGGAGTTGGATATAAGCGAACGAACGCCGCTTTTCTGCACTTTGACGTCATCAGCAATATACTCCGGGAGATGAAACTGCGATGAAGGCCGAGTTAGCTCAGTTACATTTTGTTAACTGGAGTACATCCGTGTATTGCGAAGTTTGGCAATAAAAGGTAATTCTTTGGTCTTCATCCATGTGCAGTCGGAGTTCGAAACCTTAAACTCACTGTCCCATTTCGAACGCTGAATAACTAAAGTTGCCTCTTTTGCTTTGCTACCTTTAGCACAAAATTCACTGACCTGATCTAACGCAGTTTTAAAGAAGGTCACTTCATCAAGAAAATAATCATCGGCCCGCTGTATTTTCGTTTCGAACACCTTCGCAAAATACTCGTATATTTCAAAGTCTAAAAAACTGGTTCTCCTGAATTTTGCCTTTTCTGTTTCATTTAAAACAACGGGGCGGTGCCCGTGAGAGTTCGTTTTCAAATATAAGATATCAATAAATGACCAGTTGAGAACCCTTTTTAAAAGGACTAGAGATTCGTCAAATTTTTCCATGACCAGAACAAGTAAAAATTGTGAGTTCAAATCCCCGAGGTAGTTTCTGATTTTCTCTTTATTTTCTGGCTGAAAACTACTTGGAAATCCAAAATCCTTTGCCATTGAATTTCTCGTGCGAGAGAAAAATGCTTTATCATACTTTTGGGGAAAATTTATAATATTGTGTATAAAATTTGCTGGTGGCACTTTCTTTAAGTATCCTACACCCCATACATCGCGGTAATAATACGCCGAGCTAATCATCCGGCTCACCGGTTCACGGACAATTCCGATATTGACCGAATCCGGCGGAAGTATACTGTCAAACCATCGTTTGCTGTATACGGTGTGACAGGCGAATACATCATAGTGCAGGCCTTGTTTAAGAGGCATTTTTGGAGTTCGGCTTAACAGATAGTTACCTGATTTTGGCAGAAGAATGTTTAACTGGTGTCTCAAACCAAATCTAAAAAATAAATTTTGCATTGTTGTTGACCCAGCCTTGTGTACTTTGAGAAAAGCTACATGGGTTTTAAGTTTTCCTTGAACTGTCACACTAGTATAATTAACTGAAACATTCTGAATAAGTAAATCGTTTTCGGATGTGTACTGTCCGGGTACTGGTTGACTATAGTTGATCACATATATTCTGTCAAAACTGAGATCCGGAAGTCTGTAACCAAGAGCGTCTGAGGTGATAGCAATCCCGACAAACACGACGCAGAAAAAGGAAATCCTGCAAAATATAAGGATAAAAAGTTAAGTTACTACTTTTGTAGTCTCACTATTTCCACTTCGAAGGCAGACCGATTGTACAGGTTGACATTTTACAGTTGTCCGCCTTCTAGAGGTGTGACAGTTATGAAATATCATATCTGTGAATGGGGTCACACTGAAACGCTAAATTAATTAGGCTACTACTTTTGCAATATTGCGATATCAAAATGCGGTGAATTGCAGCATCAATCGCAGGTTTCGCGAGTTTCCCTGCACAAAAATGTTACTTCCCCTTAACAATATTGAGAGTGACAAAACTTTTTATTTTGATAAATCCGTTCTGTCTCTTGGGAACTCTTGCAAGAAATGTACAGCTCTATCCAAGCTCATCTTAGACGTCAGAGTCAGAGGTTAGAGTCAGCGGTCAGAGGTCAGAGGTCAGAGTCAGAGATCAGAGGTTCGAGTCGGATGTCAGAGGTCAGGGTCACAGGTCAGAACCAGAGGGAGGAGATGTTGTAAAAGCTTAGTATAGAGAGCATTAAGTAGAGTTGTCTGAAAAAACTCTGTCTAGCTCCGTGTGACTGCATGCATTTCAAAAACTTCAATATCTCGGTCATTTGAAAAGCTATTTCAACGAATTAAAACGGTAGCAGTTATATATCTGTTGAAAATAGGACTCTCCACGAGAAAGAAGCAAAATGTTAGAAGATGGTTACCTACAATTAACTTATTACCGTAGAGTTAACTTTTTAATGGTTTTACATGGTTGAAAAGTCCACCAATATCGATTTCAAACACAAGAGACTAGATGCGAGCTAATAATCTAATTGATTAACTGTCTTTTTGTACCCGGCGACCCTTTCTATATTTTATATAAAGACAGCGTATGAGTTCCATAATCAACCATAGAAGGGTCAAAGCATTTGCACTGACCTACGACACTTTCAGGAACACTCACAGGCTTTCAGGAGGCTGTGCTAAAGGAGTGTTCCCCTTCCCCTACCAGATTGCAATCGGATTCCAGGTATGGATATACATTGTAGATAGAGTAAATAACTTTTACATGTATTTACAAGGTGATTATTAGCAATAATCGACGTCCTATGGCATTGCTCAGGGGCATGTAACATTCTACCTAAATACAACCCACAATCATTCTTACGCAATTCATATAGTTCGATGAAATTCAAATAAATCTTACAAACGCAGATCAATAAAGCCCACGAGTTTATGTTTAGGTATATTTGCAAACCCTGTCTTTATGAAACATTAATTGACATCAATTTGATGGTTTGAAACTAATATCTTTCAGTTGCAATTTCATTATTTATGATAAGCTGAATGCGCAAGAATTGATTGTACGCACTACTTTCACACGAAGGTATACTTCTTGTCAGTGGAAGTAACAACTTAATGGAGTTTAACATACTCTTTCAGCAGTTACTTCCCCTTTACACTGCCTATAATCTTGACAGACTAAACTATATGTGCCTGACTAGGTTTGCATAAAAGTGTCGACAATTTTTTGAAACTTGTATAATATTCTATAATTGATTAGAACTCAATTTAGTGTTATTCTATATATCACTCTATCTTAATAGAGCCATACCCTATAGTGTGCACGGTGTATACTACCATATGGGAACCAAATATTTTAAGCATGTTGTCATAGTAACCATGAACACTTGTAATTAAAGTCTAAATTAGGGCAAGCACTAAGTCAGTTAGAGGCTAAAATTCGCCAATATCTTACTGAAGTTTCGCTAGCTAAGAATAATCACCTTCCATCAGCATTTCAAGTACTTTGATTCCTATGAAAGTCTGCTTAAGTAGTCCAAATGCTTATGCATCATATGACAATTTCAATTCAATAGAAAGTCCTCAACCATATATGAAGCCATACGCTGAACATATGACCAAAGTTCCATTAAAATCATTCAACAAGTTAAGGAGATATAACCTCATGACCTTTGACCACAGGAGTGTCCTTGACCTTTGTCTCCATAATGAGAAAAATGTTTCACTTACGTTTGATGAAAATCCTTCAAAGGTTTTAAGAGACATAATCCGTTGAGTATTGACCCTTAAGTGTGACCTTGACCTTAACTAAGCATTGTTGGAAAACGGCTTCTGCTCATTCTCTCCATGAATTAAACATAATCACAGCTTCAAGAAAATCCTTTAAAAAGTTTGAGGGACATTAAAACTTGACCTTTGATCATTTATGCACAAAACCCGCTGTAGAAGTGTTTCTGTTTGAAGAAAGAAAACTCCGGCCCACACCACGTATTTTCTTTGCTTTATTTTTTAATTCAAATACAAGTACGAATTTACTTAACTTATTAAGAATTCATTACTGATATTTTGTTGAAATGCTGAAAGTACAATTTAATTAATTTCTGTAATCATTTATACACATTCATGAAATTGTAAATGAAGCCTTTCTCCATATTATAATTTAATCATTTTCTACAATTAAAGTTAAAATATACTTATTTAGTAAGGATATAATTTATAGTAGAAATAAGTTGATAATTTAGCAAAATACACGATAATCATAGGATTATTCATTCATGATACATAAAAAATACGCTTCCGTTATCGGGCCGAAACTGCCCCCTCATTCGCCGATCGATAACCGTTTGTGCTCTTTAACGCTGAAGAGTACGCAAGAACGATAAGTCTGTGAAAAACCCGTATTTGACTTTGACTTTGAGCAGGATTGGTTGACACATGGATTCGGAATGCCGGCTCTGTGACGTGAATATTTCATCCAAGTTTCAAAAATAACTTACACGTATAAGCAGTTGTTTTCAGCTGTTACCTTCGTCAATATTTCTTCCCGTTGTATATACACTAATGTTTCACCGTATTTGAATACAAATAGCGCTATATTTATACAGATTGTCCCTAATAAATTGTGGTTCAGATATGACAAAGGCAATGTTTACTCTCACCACTCCCCTGGGACATTCACTTAATTTCTAATTGTATAGATGGTCGGAAAAAAATGGGAATCAGTTTTAATGGAAATCTATATAAGTTGGTTTGAGTTTTCCTAAAACTAATTATAATGGGGCTCAATTTTGGTAGAGAAAAGCCTCCCAAGTCCAAGAGATTTTAACTTTGCTAAGGGAAGATTGCAATGAGGTGTCAAATCTTAAAAATTGTGACTATGTATCAAATACGGTAATGGCTGATTTCAGAATATACATGTAGACGGTAAACGTTCATCATCATCTGCCATAATGTTAAAGTCCTAGAAACACTTTGAATTTACTGATATAAAAAATAAAGCTACTGATAGGATCATGATAGAACCATGTTCTATTTACTCTAAAACAATGCTGACATATGCCTTTCTTTCGTATTCAAGTCGTTTCTTCACGACAAAGAGTTACCAGAAAGTCTTTCTTATATTTTTGTAATATCATTGAAAAAATACTGCGCTATATTTCTAACATGTATCATATGTATTTATCGATTTAAAAGCAAGTTTTATTTATTTATAATTGTGCTCCTGGATCTTTAAAAACAGTATAAAGACAAACTAAATAATGAAACCCCATTCATAAAATTGGCATTTTGCTTTGATTTTTATCACCATTGGTTAGTCTTAATTTTCGAGACGGGGGTAAGCGTATAAAATATCATATATCTTTTTTAAACTGACGATAAATTCCTTTTAGAATTGAAAGGATATAGTTAATGAAATTGACAATTCTCAGGGACTTTGGAAAACTGACCATTATGGGCTGAATACCTTAAGGTAATAATATGGTATGACTATAATGTAAATATACCTACCAAAACACAATCTTTGGAGCTTTTCTCACGCCGTTCTTCTCTTTCATCGCTCGTTAAGTAACCTGTAATGCAATAATTGAATGTCATTATCTACCTCTGTAACATATATTTTACAATATCATTTTAAAGTGATGTTACCCTCCGAATAGATTTTCGTATTATACGACGACTTATATTACTTGAAAAATGCATCCGGCGTGAAAATTACCGAACTTAAAACCAAAATTATATGAATTAACAGATTTATTCCGGGGGGGGGGGGGGGGTTTTTGGGGGGTTTTTGGGTTTTGGCCCCCAAATTAAGAAAATAAAACAAATTCAACATAGATTTTAATTAATTTATGCTAAAAAATATTAACATGCAAAAAATGTTCTAGGTTCGGGGCAAAAAAATAGGGTAGGGTAGGGAAACCTGAAACAAACATATTTTTACTTACTCTTACGCCTAATACAAATAACTCAGCATGACTCATTGCTGACACGTTTTCCGTTGAAAACGTTTTACTTGTTTTCGATGTTTGTTTGTTTTTTTTTTTGTTTTTTTTTACAAATTTTGGAAACTTTGAAGGGTAATATAACTTTAAACATCCACCGCACCAAACCTATAACTCATTTCCCTCCACAATTCGTCACAATTATGCTAAGTCATGATTCTAACCGTATCACCGAACTTATCTGTTGTAAAAATAGTAACAGAAAGTTTCAATATTTTTATGGAAGACCTGTTCATATAATAGATCTTTATTTCAATTCTAGTGAGTCAATCATGACCCAAGAAGTATAAACAGTACATACATACAAGAACAGCACGACACATGACAAAGCATTAGTGACACCTTTCGTTGCGGAGAAGTAGCTCGATCCCTACCATCGCCATGTCGGTAGTGTCCTTAGGCAAGACACTATTTCCACATTGCCTCTCTCTCTTCGAGGTTAATTCCATCTGGAATGAGTCTCGAGAGCGATTAATATAAGTTGTAAGAACTTGTTTCGCAATCGAGAATAAATAAATTTGTTTAAACCAGATAAATCATACATGTAGCACCTTATTACTTAACCTAATAACATGTACCTTTTAAACATTACTGAGTAAAGGTTGAGCTACTGAGCTACGTACTTTAAAAGTTTTTTTGTACAGATATGCTTATCTTTCATACAGTGTACATGTAGTACCAATTGTTTTGGAAACGAGGCTTTCATTAGTTGAACTGAATGTAGGATTGAAAAACGTTGTTTTTATTATATGCTAGGCCAAATTATATGTTTGGTGCATTTTAATTCATTTGAATACTTTCTATAAATATTTTTTTATAAATATAAATATCGCCCGTGTGGGCGATTGTAGTATTTCAAAAGACTTATGTGGGCTAAGTCGAGGATCAAGATCGTAATCAAAGGTCACAGTTATAAATTGATAAGAAAATATACACTTTTAGGGAATGCTAATAAATATTTTTACTTTATGAAACGTCTTTCTATTTCACTTGTGTACATGTAATAATGATAACTTTTAACAGAGATGTAGATTCATCAGTCAGACTTAGTCAAGATAGAATCAATCAAAACATTTATACATGTGTTGTCTATGTCTAAATAAAAAGTGGACATGTACACGTCTATATTATCACAGTCCCCGATAAGGCCTCAAAAATAAGACAAACCAAAGACAATAGAAAAACAATCTTATTTTGAGTAATTTATTTACGTAACGCAAAAGTTTTCTCATTGAGACATACTGTTATAGCATTACATTGACAATGTACGCTAATTATGAGTAGATGCTATGAAAAAGCAACAGCAGCATTAAAAAATAAACAATAATCACGATAAACCATCGTATTACTTTTTGGCATGTCATACTTTTTCAACAATCCGCAAATTTGCTAACAAATAAAACTGCGTTCAACAAAATCACGGCTTATCCCACCAAAAACTAAGGTGAGCCAGAGAAAAAAGTAGAATATACTTATGTTTAAACTTTAAACACACATAATGTCATACACGTCAAAGAATATAATGTCATACACTTCAAAGAACATCATGTCATACACCTCAAAGAATATCATGTCATACACTTCAAAGAACATCATGTCATACACTTCAAAGAACATCATGTCATACACGTCAAGAACATCATGTCATACACGTCAAAGGAACATCATGTCATACACGCCAAAGAACATGATATCATACACGTCATGAACATGATGCCATACACTTCAAAGAACATGATGCCATACACGTCAAAAAACATGATGTAATACCCGTCAAAGAAACATAATGTCATACACGTCCAAGAACATGATGTAATACACGTCAAAGAACATAATGTCAAACACGCAAAAGAACATGATATCGTGCACGTGAAAAAACATAATGTCATACACGTCAAAGAGCATGATGTCATACACGTCAAAGAATATGATGTCATACACGTCAAAGAACATGATGTCATACACGTCAAAGAACATGATGTCATACCCGTCAAAGAACATGATGTCATACACGTCAAAGAACATGATGTCATACCCGTCAAAGAACATGATGTCATACCGTCAAAGAACAGATGTCATACCCGTCAAAGAACATGATGTCATACCCGTCAAAGAAGCATGGTCAAAGGACATGTTCATACCGTCAAAGAACATGATGTCATACCCGTCAAAGAACATGATGTCATACCCGTCAAAGAACATGATGTCATACACGTCAAAGAAGGACATGATGTCATACACGTCAAAGAACATGATGTCATACACGTCAAAGAACATGATGTCATACACGTCAAAGAACATGATGTCATACCGTCAAAGAACATGATGTCATACACGTCAAGGAACATGATGTCATACACGTCAAAGAACATGATGTCATACCAAATAAAGAATCGTCAAAGGACAGGATGGCAAACACGTCAAAGAATATGATGACGTACACGTCAAAGAACATGATGTCATGCACGTCAAAGAGCATGATAATGCAATAAAGGGGGGGGGGGGGGGGGGGGGGGGGGGGGGGGGGGGGTGTGGTTGGGGGGTGGGGGTTTTTTTTTTGTTTGGTTTTGGGTGGGGGGGGGGGGGGGGGGGGGGGGGGGGGGGGTTTTGGGTGGGGGGGGGGGGGGGGGGTGTTTTTTTTTTTTTTTTTTTTTTGGGGGGTTTTTTTTTTTTTTTTTTTTTGTGGGGGGGTTTGGTTTTTTTTTTTTTTTTTTTTTTTTTTTTTTTTTTTTTTTTTTTTTTTTTTTTTTTTTTTTTTTTTTTTTTTTTTGGGTTTTTTTTGGGGGGGGGGTTTTTTTTTTTCCCCCTTTTTTTTTCCCCTCCCCGGTGCATTTGTGTACAGTTTGGTGACTATGTCAATGTCAATTAGTAAAGATTCGTATAATGTGTTTGAAATGGTCCCCGACATGAATTTTGTTCAAAGAATCATATAATTTATGCTCAAAAGAGTTATGACGAAGTGGTACCAGCTTTCTGTAGTGAAAGTTTGGTAAAGGAATGTTTTTGTTTTTTATGTTGTTTGTGTTTCATACAGAACATACTTTGAATTCCTATGTATAATTATGAAGAAAACACCAAATTCTGTATTTAAAATATCATTTCGCAAAATGTATTATTATCAAACGTGCAATATACTAATCTAGGTACTCCGAACTATCAAAACAAAAAATTGTTTCAATTTCACTACTCTGTTATATACAGAGCACACCTTAGTACAAAATAAGTGATATGTACTGGAAGCAAAACATTTATAAACCAAAAAGTCACAATAGAAAACTTCCACTGCCTTTTCTGAACAAATTGGTATATGAAACAAGTTATAGCGTTCCTAAAGTACCTCCTAGGGCACATCTGACTATATATATATTATTGAAGTACAAAATACTACAGTCTAAGCAAATTCAGGCATAAGCATTTGATTGATAACATTTACATCTTTTTAATTCTCCACGCACCAGTTACTACGTCACGCTAGATCTACATGATAAGTTCGCGCCAATACTTCCAGCAACAATATTAGCATATTTCTAAGCTATGCAAACGACATGTAAATCAACATTCATTTCAGCTATTTGTCAAACTCACAATGCAAAATCAAACGCATTGTCGAGCAATTTCTGCAAGTCCAACGTGCAATAGCTTACCCAGTGAAATAACTGCCTTATGAAGGGAAGTAAACACAGCAACGTAAACCTAAAGCGTGTACGGAAAAGGAAAAGAACGGCTTTTGTTAGTTGATTTCATCCATTCAGCAGAACGCATTTTCAATATCACAACATCTTCCGGGATAAATTGTTCAGCCAAGTGCGTCTGTACAATTCTTACTGTTCCTTCTTGGGAAGGAACAATAAGAGACTATTTTGTTTATAAACTTTGAAGGTCAAAATTCATGTGGGGAACCATTTCAAAAACTTTACATGAAACAGTTGTCACATAGAATGGCATGATTTTGGCAAAGTCAAAGGCCCATAACCCTAGTGTTACTGGTCCAATATAAAACAAAAACCCAGATACACTACCACTTATTCAAATGACCAATATTGGTATGAAGTTTGGTGACTCTATCTCAATAAGTAAAGGGGCATTGCGTGCCACAAGATTTTTGGGACCAACGTGCGTACGTAGTGACGAACAAGAGCAAATTAATCCCCCCATATATTTATATATGTGTTTTTTGTTTAATTACAGTGTTAGATCAGAAAACCACACACTGTAAATATACATGTTACGTGTGCCATAAGACACTGACTATCAGTCGATAGTAAAAAGTAATAGCTGAGTAACTGCTGTTGCAAAAAAGCCCTGTGAAACACAAGTTTTTGTCACCTTTATTCAATGCTATTCATTAATAGAAGCTGTTTCAAGTTTTAGTATGACAGTTTGTATGTATCTGTTTATATAAATGTCGGATAGACAGTACAATACTACAATGGTTAGACATTGTTTGTTTTTGTAATTTTACTTTTCATGTGTGCATCAAACATTTTATCACTATTTTAGCCGGGTTCGTTTAACAATGTATTACTATTTTATGTTTTATTACTGCAGTCATGTAAAATAAATGATTCAGTCAACATTTTCATTTCTTAGAAAAGCAATTTTCATTTCTTAGAAAAGCAATAGATAATTGTGATTATCCCATAAACGGACAACTTCTACGATACTACTGATGAACGTAAAGGGTACGTTAGAGTATCCCCCCCTCCGAAACTCCACACAAAATGTCCATATTATAGAAATTTCCAGTTGGAATAAATCAAATAATCGGACATATTTTCAAAACCAATGCTATATGGAGAAAAATGCACGTTACAAAATAATAAGGTCTCCGGTTCGAGTTCCTACCGGGGCACTGGAAATTTGAAAAACATTTCACTGTTTCCCACCTATTTAGAGATGAACTGTTTAGAAACCAAGAGGTAGAATTGCGTGTATCGGTGTTACACACCAAGCACGTGAAAGGACCAAGGGGTCTATTAATAAAGAGCCATGGGTTTGGTACCCGGATTCCCTTGTATCTGCATCTGTCTCTTCAACCTGTGCCTGTGAGGGGTATTGGCAGTATCACCTGAGACTATATATACAAAAACAAGACAGCAACATCGCTCCGTTTTCGCACATGCATGAAGCTTGTGTGAAGTCGTTACAAAAATGGTAGTTAACCATGTATATTCCTGCGAATGTGTTAATATGTAGTAGCCTCCTAATATATCATATTGTCTGTTGTAAATACCTCGTATTTGCATGTGTGTACATGAAGAGAATAAAAGAGATGTTCTGTTCTGTTCTGTTCTGATAGAATTTGTCAAATAAAGTTATATTACCCTTCAAAGTGACCATCATAATTTTAAATGAAACAATAATCAGTGATTTATACTCCTAGAATAATAAAACTTGCCATAGTTATATACGGAAACGTATATTGACCCCCTTATATATGTTCTACATTTGCTTAAGTTATCAAGATATGTGTGTATTTTATATTAGTCATCAAATACTTCTGACTAAATAACTTGTTGAAGTATAACATAAGGGAAACTACGAGATATTTGTGCTTGTTGTTATTTTTTGTAGATGAATGTTATAAAGATCATGTATTGCAGTTGGTGATATTTTTCGTCAGCAAATATACATTTTGGGAATAAGTATATGACAAATATTTGACACATTGTTCTAAACTAATGAGCTGAATATTTCCTGCCAAAATAAAAGTGACAGAAAACACAAAGAAATATTTCTCCCTCACTTTTAACTTCCCCCAGTTTTAAGTTTACATACATTTCAGCATATTAAATGAATCATAACTTTTCACTATGTAGATCTACTACAATAAAATTGATAAAAAGAGTATGAATGACTGATAAAAACATATTTCTTAATTACATTTCTTAAACACAGATTAACTACAGTAAACTAGAAATTTGTATATTCGTTCTTAGACAGAACGGTAAATAATTTGAAACTCATATATAGGCTCAAATTAGAAAAAGAATGTTTTTTACTAACTTAATTTATATATATAAAGGGGGTCAATATACGTTTCCGTATTTATAACCCATAAATAACAATCTGTATAACAGTTTCATTCATATTGAGAATAGAGAAAATATGTAAAAATCTTTTTTGACTATCCCTGTAAAAAAAATGAACCCTTTCGGTTATGAATATCTTTATTTGTATTTGTCAATTTTAGAAATAACTTGGTAAAACTTATTTTCTATGTTTTTAAAGCATCCACTGTGTTTTGAGCATCATTCTTAACTATAAACAAATGTGACCATTTTGAAGGGTAATACAGTGTATAACTTTAACACGTATACAACTCTACTAGAGATATAAAGTAACACCAAAAACGGAAATAACGTTGAAACACTTAAACGGAAAAACTCATGGAATGCTGGTCAAGTAATATATAATAATAGAACAACATTATAGAGTAATTATTTAATTAAATCTATTTTTGATTTTGTTTTAAAGAAATAAACTCACAGTCAATTTTACTTACTTGGTATAAACTTAAGCAGGAATCCGTCGCTATTTTATAATCTAACACACCAAATGCATCCAATTTTAGATTATAGCAATTACAGACAATAAGTCATCGTAACTGAATTTATTCCGAACACAAGTTGCAGACGATATTGAGATATTACATCACAGGCTGCTCTTAAATACTTTACAACGCCTCGTATTTTAAAGTAAGTCACGATAACTAAATATTTGCACTTTGTACGTAGAAGCGCTTGACTGTGTAGGCAAATCAGATTCCCAATAGTTTTTGTAATGCAGAAAAATATAATGAAAGATAAAATGTATTATATTTCCTCAAAATGGATTTTCACCTTCACGGTTATTATTGTTTCAGTCTCTTTTGCTTTAGGGCGATGGTAACAAAAGGACAACCGGGTGAAAACTTAATTGCACAGACATTGAAGATTTAAGCTTCGGGGCAAATTTGATCTCATGTATTCAAAGTACTATGAAAAACATTATGTTTAGTCAATTGTCCATTCATTCAATTACTGTTTGGACGAAATCGGCACATATTTGCCTTTGGCCATGGACACTTGTCAGGTGATATAGATCGATACACAATGAAAATTGTATATTTTTCCATATAATGCATTCTAAGTTCTAACATGGCTCGGGTACGTTTGTATGAAATCAATTAATTAGTATGGTAAAATCTGCAATAAACAACTTCTGGACACGGGATAAATTATGCATAAACATTTAAGTACTATAACAGATATTATCAACTGACACTATACATTGTAATAATCTAGCTGGTTATATTCGTTGTCATGGCTGTGAACAAAAAAAGAACAAGAGGGTCATGATGGCCATATATCGCTCACCTCAGTCCCATTGCCTTCACACCAAGATCATAAAGTCCGACACCACAAACACATACACGCACGCACGCATGCACGACATTAACTAATACATTGATATGTACCCAAGTTTGTTTAAAATATGAGCCGATCAAAGTGTTTGACCATAAATTGTTGTGTTTTTTTTTTACTTTTTGTGATGGTGACTGTATTTTAAGAACAGTTACCTGAACCACCCCAGATTTGTGAAATATTTTGAAAAATTGAACCAATCATTTTTGACCAAATATTTTTTACAGCTTTTCCCTAATAGTCTAAGTAAAACATGTGCCACTCAGGGTGTGATCAATTTTGACCTCAGAGGCGTGATTCGGACACATTTAGTTGATGACCACTGAGCAATGCTTCACACAAAATATCTCAGATCTGGGCATTGTGCTTTTTGACAAGGTTTTTAACGTTTACATATCTGTTATACCCAGGGCGGGGCCAATTTAGACCATATTAGATATATATTTTAAAATAATTCCCTGTATAGCTCAATGCAAAATACGTAACCACCCGGGCTGGGCCAATTTTGACTTTAGAGGCACGATTTGAACACACTTGGTAGAGGGCCATTTGATAATGCAGTGTAGCAAATATCCAAGCTCTGGGCCTTCTGGTTTTGGAGAAGATTTTCAAAGATCTTTCTACTTTGAGCTATGGCGGCCATGTTGTTCAGTCAATCGGATCATTTTAACTACAATTTAGAGAGCTAAATGCAATGATGCTTCTGGCCAAGTTTGGTGATATTCCATGGAGTGGACGACGGACAGACAACGAACGGATGATGGACAAGGCTCATCCTGCTCCAGTGGCTCAGGTGAGCTAAACATCCTATTAGTTTTAATCAATTGCGTTTATTGAACATCACGAGCACATGCTTAAGCGATGTGTGACGCTAGATCGGCCGACTTTGAATATGAATAACTTTAGTAACTTATTTTTTGTTTAAATGAGTTATTTTACGATATGGCGTCTTCCGTCCCCCGTACCTTAAATATATTTGTCCAAAATAACATATGCAAATTTGTTGATTTTTTGGACGATTTACAATAAAAAACAGCAATAATAATTATTGTAACTCATGCGAGCTTTTGAACCGACCGCAGATGTTGGCTAATGGTTTCCTTACTATGGTAGGAAACTGGAGAAACCAGAGAAAAAATCCAACCTACCATCTACAACCTGACGTATTACCTAGGACGGGGATCGAATTCAGATTGCACGGTCGTTAAGCGGGTACGCTTTCCAACAGGAGGGTAAGTTTATTGTCCATTATTGATACTAGTAGTTATATAACTCGCTAGAACCATTTGAAACGAGGCTCGTCACTCTCGTCACTCTCGTATATCAATTACAATTACCCATGGCAGTCTACGACGTTTGTGCAGATAATGAGCATATCATTTCAACTCTGAAAATAAAGTACAAGATGTATTCTTTTAATTCTGTTATATTCTTTAGGCAGCTTACAAGCTTTGTATCAAACTATAATAACATGTTCGCTATTTTCGCGATTTTAACACTTCGCTAAAAACTATCGCGGAAAATGTATTCAAACTCCTCACGGTTCACAAGATATCACGTGATGATCGAAAATGTCACGTGACGGCATGCAAAGGGGGGGGGGGGGTGTTTTTTTTTTTTTTTTTTTTTTTTTTTTTTTGTGGGTGGTGGTGGTGTTTTTTTTTTTTTTTTTTTTTTTTTTTTTTTTTTTTTTTTTTTTTTTTTTTTTTTTTTTTTTTTTTTTTTTTTTTTTTTTTATTTTTTTTTTTTTTTTTTTTTTATCAAAAGAAGGGGGGGGGGGGGGATTTGTGGGGGGTTTTTTTTTTTTTTTTTTTTTTTTTTTTTTTTTTTTTTTTTTTTTTAAAATTTATTTTTTTATTTTTTTTTAAATTTTTTTTTTTTTTTTTTTTTTTTTTTGAAATCACTTGAGTTTGAATAAACGTTTGCTGTTTGACCATTTGACAGTTACATACTTTATCAAATTAACGTTACCGCAAAAGCAGCACAAAAAACTAACGCTAAAATTCCAATTTGTACTTTTTGAAATTATAACAAAAGTAGTGACTGTATACTGTAAGGGGAAGTAACCGCGGCGGAGAGTTTCAGATTTAGTAGAAAAGAATTCTCCTTTCGCAATTTTAAAATTGATCGAATAAAAAAGTCTGCAGTTCCCTGAAAAAAATCACCACTCGCAGTAGCATTATAGTTTATAGCTTTATTTAAACAAGCCGGAGCGAATTATATATACATGTACTAGTATTTAATACATTTATTTGACTTGGATGAATGTTTGCCTATACAAAAGAAACAAATGTTGGTATACACTGATCTCTTATATAACCCAGAGTAAACCAATATGAACGATCTATCAAAAATATTAGAATTTCTCTGTAGCCATGGTTATTTATTAAATGCTGTACACTTGAAGCCTTTCAGTTTTCATTATTGATATTACCGGAGACATGGATATACGATATATACATGTCTCTGGTATATTACATTGTTCAATAAATATTCTATAGAAAAGTATTTTTGGTTTTTATTTAATTATTTATAGTCCCGGCCGACCGATTTCTGCTCGGGTAAAACCGCCAAGACCCCTGACAGGCGCAGTTTGAAGAGACTGGTGCAGATACAAGGGAGTCCGGATAGTCCACCGTAGTTCTTTATGAATAAACACCGTGGTCCTTTTACGTTCCCAGTGTAATAGCGCCGATACACGCGAGACTACCTCTGGGTTTCTAACCAGTCAATATCTATAGATGGATGGAAAACACTGAAAAGTGTTTCTGAAATTGCCAGTGCACCAGTCGGGATTCGAACCGGGGACCTACGGATTGGTAGTCCAGAGCGTTAACCGTGATTCTCTTCTCTTTCTATGCAAATATTTGATAAATGGTAAATTTCTGCTTATTTAGTCTCTACATGTACATATTCGTATTATGATTCCTTTGAAAGGAATTGTACGTCAAATTCTAGAAAAAAAACAGGATTATTCTGTGCCTCAAAAATCTTCAGACCTCAACGTAGACATCTATACACATCTAGATAACTTGTGACGTACATCAAGTATAATTTTACAGAATTCTTTATGTATTAAACCATTTTTTAATTGTATACACCGCATACATATTTACATTACATGCAAAACGGGAATAGCCATTGAACCAAAAACTGATAATTTAGTTTTCCATCTATTTTCATACAGCAAAATATTGATAGAATACAGTAGCAGCCTTTAATGTACTAGTGCTAGCAAAGTCAATACTTTGATCAGCTTGTACTTTGATCTTCAATTAATGATCGCTGGGTGAGGGCATTGATAAAGGTTTATCAGGGTCATTATATTCTCCACCTTTCCTGTCAACACTGTAGTTCTTATAAAAGCATTCTTCTACGGCATAATGTTCAATGTACAAAAATACACTGTGACTATGGTGGCTGATTTCTGCCATCGAAAACTCGACAAGTAGCTATTTTGTCGTGTTTTCGACTTGGCGGGGCGAAAAGTCGAAAACACAACAGATAATAACGTAGGTCATTTGGATTGTCTGACGTCCGTCGTCGGTCTGTCTATCTACAGCTGCCTTGTGAATACTCTTAAGCCACATAGAGAGTCTAATCACCACGAAACTTGGTCCAAATGTTTTGCCTTGATGATCTCTAGGTCAAGTTTGAAATTGAATATTTTGGGTCAAAACCAGGTCACTAGATCAAATCAAAGAAAACCCATATGAACACGGTAGATGCCATACTTTATGTCTAACAATCGTGAAACTTTTCCAGAACGTTTGCATTGGTCTTTTCGGGGTCAAGTTCGCAATAAAAAAATTAGGTTATATGGGGTCAAATTCTAGGACATCAGGTGAAATAAAAGAAAACCGTTATGAAATCTCTACAGACCACATTTTCAACCTGATCATTATGAAACATGGTCATAATGTTTTTTTTTGTTGAGATCTTGGTCCACAAACTTTGTGACCATAACGAAACTTGCCGGGAGTTTTATCATCAGTTTCAGTGATAGCTCTCGTTCGTGCAAGGCGAAGTTTTGTAGTAACCTAACACATTGGGTCTGTTTCTGTAAAATGATGAAACTATCAGGTGAGAGATAATGGGCCATCAAGGCCCTCTTGTTTTCATAATTATTAATATTGTTTTCATGTACATGCGTGTATACATTTTCCTTGTTTCTAATTCTTTGATTTTGTGTTACATTTGCCTCGATGGATTGTATTTTCTTTTCAAAACTTATTCTTATTTTTAAGATATTGTTTTGGCGTTGTCCGTCTGTCAGTCCGGAGTCATAACTAAGGAACCAATGGATAGAATTTTATGAAACTTAAAATAAGTTTACAATGACATAATGCCGAGGCGCACACGCACCTTTCGTCCAGATCGGCTTAGTTTTGTCATATTTATCGCCCTTTGTTATTTTCTTCTATATGCAATATGAAAACATTAAAACGAGAGTGACTCGATAAGCTTCAAGCTTTCTTCAAAAACGAGCTTAATAAATCAGTATAAACTAAGTTGTAGACCAACAGCAACCTTGACCGATTCGCTTGGGCCTACGCCAACAAAGAATTGTTGGTTAGAAGACTATTCTCTACTCGGAAGTTCTCAATCGATATTTCTGTCGGTATTTCCGCTACTGCGCAGTGCACAATTGAAACAATTGCGATAGAAAGAACAATCTACAGTTGGTCAGTCACAGTAACCAGTTGACAAAAACCATGTTGATAGAACATTTTGTCTATGCTTTATTTTCTAAACCCATCAATGGATTTTAGTAAAACTTGACAGAAATCATCAACATGAAGTCTAGTTGGACATATCATGATTTGTGGTCACTATAGGTCTAAGGTCAAGGTCACAAGGAACTGTTTATAGATTTTCTTGGCCCCGCTTCATCTTCTTAACCTCTAACGTGCACTATGATAAATCTTGACAGGGATTATTACTATGAAGTTTAGCTACACATCTCTTTCATATATATGTATACAAGATACTTCTTGTTTTATAACACCACGGTATGACGGGTATCTGTTCCTTCGATTCACGAGTATTGATCTCTTGTATCTTGTATAGAATGTTACATTTTCACTCGTTTTATTATATTTAGCAAGAAACTTGTCAATATGTAAATGAATCCTGAAATTCTAGAACATTTCTATTTAAAGGGACTTCGCCAATGTGAGCGCCACCATAGGAGCTCGAGGTCGGGATTATGCTTTTTCCGGCTTTGTTTTGTCTTTTTACATTTATTTAAGAACAGAGCTAACAAAATATGATCTCATTTTCCCCGGATCTTAACTTTCACATTTTACCGCTGAAGTACCCGGTAGACTGAAAAAAGAAAAGGAGTGACATCGCCATGTTATCCAACACAAACTGCTAAGAGTGACGTCCCTTTTCTTTTTTTTAAATTTCTTTTTTTTTTTCTGCAACACTCATAGACCGTGTGCTCAATTTGTTCAAATGGTATGGCAAGATAATAGTCCATGACTGCTTCATTAGAAAAAAATAAACTGTTCCGCCAGTTTTTGAAATTGCCAACACACTATGTTTACATGTATAGGTTCCGGTTCCATGTTGCGTCACATTGGTAAACGGAGAACCAGTTTTTGAGGGACGTAACTCTTAGCAGTTTGTGTTGGATAACATGGCGTATGTCACTCCTTTTCTTTTTTCAGTCTACCGGGTACTTCAGCGGTAAAATATGAAAGTTAAGATCCGGGGAAAATGAGATCATATTTTGTTAGCTTGGTTCTTAAATAAATGTAAAAAGACAAAACAAAGCCGGAAAAAGCATAATCCCGACCTCGAGCTCCTATGAGCGCCACCCAGTATCTCTTTACGGTTACACTTTTCCTTGGTTTGTTCTATACTTTTGTTATATCTACATTATAAAGATGTTGATTTACTTCGCGAACATATTCACTTATACATTATTTATTAATTTACAGTTTTCTATTTAAAAAAAAAACTGATTGCTATGCAACGGATGTCATGTGCTGAAAACAACATGGCGTTCTAGGGTTTCAACGCATTATGGCTCCAGATAAATTAATCGTGACAGACTAATGTGTTTCGGTTTATTTTTTGCCTGAATTACGTTTTCGTGTTCATCGAAATAACAACGTTTATTCTGCTTACAGTACAACGTGTCGTAAACAGCCAACTTGGTGACACAAAAAGATGGCAGCTCTGAGCAGGTGGCCAATTCAAAGCAGGTGTTACCATAGCAACAGTGGCTGTTTTATGAAATATGATGCTAAATCCGGGTAACCATTATAGGACATAAGCCAATTTGGGCGAGTACAATAGCTGTTCATACTGCTCGATTATTCGACGCGGATAATGACGTGTTCAAATCATTCAGGTCTATCACAGAACAAACATGTCTTGTTCGGAGTTTTGCAATGAAAGGTAACTCTTTAGTTTTCATTAATACACATTGTGATGAAGACACTTTGAATTCATCGTCCAAGTTAGGTTTAGGAATCACCAACTTATCGTTTTTCGTATAATCAAACTTTAGACAGAATTCTTTTACTTGCTGTAACACTGTTTTGAAAAACTTCACTTCTTCCCAAAAATCAGGATCCACTCGTTTAAACTTTTCGTTGAACACTTTCAAGAAATATTCATAAATTTCAAAGTCTAGGAAACTAGTTTGCCTGAGTTTCGTAATCTCGTTTCTTCGGCATTCGTGATAAGATTACTACGCATGTACACTCCACACAGTGATATACTAACCGGTATATCACTGAAATGTGAAATCTACTTCCTAAATATACATATGGGCGGTGTTTTGCTATTTTTTAGCATTTTGTTATCTTTTGATATCAAATATTCTTTTCCCTGAAGTCTTAAAATCAATTTTTATAGAAAACAATTTTAATCAAGAAGTCATTGGTTTTTTTTAAGAAAGTTCTATTTTTAATACATTGTATAATGATATCGAATTCTTGATATAAAGATATAATTATCATTTTAAATTAAAATATTAACAGTTTTGATAAAAGTAAATCATTTATTGATCCCCCGTATCAAGAAAATGAATTTTTTGTATCAGAAAATCGATTCTTGATATAAAAAATGGACACGACTTTTTTGGTGAAAAAATAAAATAAAAAACACAGAAAACGGCACCAATGTGTAGGCCTCTTACAAAGTGAATTATTTGAACAAGATATTATAATATTTTTTTTTACTTTTTTGTTTTTTGTTTTTACTCTCTCTTTTTTTGAGGGGGGTGGGGGGGTATAGGGTAACCCCGTTCATTGGAACACTATAGTTATTAAAATAGAAACGAGAACACTTTACTTTAAAACACGTGTCAAACAAAACGGTAAATTGAGTCCATCTATAATTCATATCGCAGAGTCTTCGACAGCCAATTGTTATCACCAATACCAAAAACAGGGAAAACAGGGTCGATAAACTGACTACCTGTAGACAATCCGTCATCAAAGCATCGCCCGCCAGTTTCCGTAAGGCGATTTTCCAGATTGAAGTTTACCGCATGTATGAAAATGGTTTCAAAGCTGCATGTACATAGTATTGATTAACTGAGTGGAACTAAATCCACATGGCTGCTAGTTTATTACAATATCATATTTCCAAGGTAGGAGGAAATCTTTGCTAAAGTCTATATTCGGAAGTTTTCAGCATGACAAAAGAATAAAAAAAAAGTTCTATCATGATGCTGAAATAAAAGGTATGTTTAGTTGGGTAAAGACATCATCTCGATTTTCAAAAAAAAATTTAAGGTTAGGCAACGTTCTTTTTCTTTAGTAGTGGAAATGGGCTTATGTCGTCTGCAACAACCAAAGATTTAGCTGTGGCTTAAAATAGTATGTAAGATTACCAGCATCACAATACATGTATAACTTTTGGCCTCGTTTCAATCTGTGTCAACAATAGTGTATACATGCACTGTATCAGATTATATGACTTATAGATTTGGTATTATGACTATATTGAATATTTCTGCGCACAGTAACCAGCTGTGACTATTGATTTGTTAGTCATGTGATCAAGAGTGATAGCGGTGGCAGTAGACATGACTTTACAAACAAAACACAAGTTGCATCCATAAACCATAATATCTTGTGATTGATTGATTGATTGAGTGAGTGATTGATTGAGTGAGTGAGATTTTATTTCGTAAAATAAAAGAACATTTTATCATTTGACGGAAAATATTGCCACAATTGTTTAAAAAATTAATTTACATTTTTATTATATTACCCGATTATTGAATAGCTATCGTGCTACAGAACGGGTTAATATATTAGTCTAAAGACAACACCATGATTACAAACCAGATCTACACGTTATTGAAGTAACTAACACCTCTGCAATTCCAAAACTATTCCATGGTCAACAACGTCAGCTGCTGATACATGTAGCTGTGAAACTTTTAAAAACCAAGACCTTGACCAAGAGTTGGTTATCGTCTGATATACGACGATTCGAAAACCTATTGCGCATGAATTAAATTACGACATACTAGTATCTCCCTAACTGTCTAACTGTCAACACATCAGGCCACAGATAGAAATATCGTAGCTCGGACCAAAACACTGAATCTTAGTTAAAAATAGACCGAATGAAACTTCGTCCTTGGTCAAGACACTTTAATGTAAACGTGCCTCTTTCCGCACAAATGTGCGGCGCTAAGCATGCCTCAGTCCACACAGCTGTGCGGGGCTAAACGTGCCTCAGTCCGCATAGCTGTGCGGCGCTAAACGTGCCTCAGTCCGCATAGCTGTGCGGCGCTAAACGTGCCTCAGTCGACATAGCTGTGCGGCGCTAAACGTGCCTCAGTTGGCACTGCTGTGCGGCGCTAAGCATGCCTCAGTTCGGCTGTGCGCATTGGGGTATCGATTATGAAATTTGCAAAACCTTGATGTCCTAGATGACTGGTTCTCCTAGGGACGGTATCTCGAAAGCGATGGATAAGTGGCTAAACTTCCTTCGCAATGGATCCAAAACAAATTAGTACAAACTTTGCAACCCGAAATATAACAATACACTATCTGTCTGTTCTGAGAAAAAAATATTCTTAAGAGAATGTGAACTTACCTTACTCAGCACGTTCGCGTTTTCATCAAGCAAATGTGCACATTTACAAAGTTTGTAATCCAGAAGAACACACAAAGTCACAATTAAGTACATCTATAGATATACGTGTACAGTGCTAAATAAGCACACAAATCCGGAATATATTGCTTTTGTTTGCCTATGATGTTTGTATAATGTTCATCAGCCGATGGTATTGGTTAAAGTAAATTTTCTTGTTGTTTCTGCTATAAATGGAAGTACAACCTACAGTTCAACAATGTTTACTCAGCAATCTTCGCATTTTCAGCTTATCTGAATAAGACGATGAATGCCAAGGTGGACCGGTGTAAATCACGCACCATCTACTGTTACTGGGCTATACTGAGGTCCATTTAGCAGATTACTAATTGACTATCGTCTGCAACTAATCACAGTATTGTAAAACCGTGCGCTGCGTTGGTATTGAAGCTTTAAATGACTTTAAAGACATCAAAGTATTGAATTTCCTGAGTCATAATTCATTAATGGCTTAGTTTCCCGTAAAGCGCATAATTGCATTTCTAGTCATAAGATAAAAGCCGTGATGGTTCCGTGTCCCGGTTTTTAGTCAGATCATATATCACTTTAAGAATTCTATTATTCCAGTTATTCTATTATTCCCGGAAAACACGGAAGTATACACTACACGGAATAGCGAGTTCAAGACATTTATGAGTAAGTTCCCGTTTTTTTCACTAGAGCCTTCGCGAATTTCCGAGATCTGGAAAACCCACGCGCTGGCCTCCATTTTGTTGTGTCCATTCTAATTTCAATTGGTATAAAACCAACTCAAACGGTTATATTTAGATCACTGGACATTTTGTAGAAGATTTTGTTAGGTTTGTATGTTTTTATTTTCGCATTATCACATTTTGAATAGTTTTAAACGGATAATTGTGCAGTTAAACTGACCAAAGTAGTGTATATACTTCCTTAAGAGTACCAGGGACATGTTTTGCAACAACGAGAAAATACCATATGAAATCGCCACATGTCATATACAGTAGTTAAGAATTCAGGATGATGTTACATTCATCCCATGAAATTCTTTACTTGTTGCACTCGGCAAATCGCTG
This sequence comes from Saxidomus purpurata, assembly GCA_022818135.1. Taxonomy (NCBI): domain Eukaryota; kingdom Metazoa; phylum Mollusca; class Bivalvia; order Venerida; family Veneridae; genus Saxidomus; species Saxidomus purpurata. Next base: position 55,239,574 of record JAFMSR010000007.1, on the reverse strand, counting down.
CCTTTATGTACACCTAATTATACATGTACTTATAATGTCATAGCCGTGACGTGTGCCTTGTGTGCTGCATTTTCTCAGAGCGCATGGGTTGTTTGGGGATTCTCTTAAGACGTAGCTGAATAAGATGGCTTTTCGCCTATTTTTTTTTAACAATCACATGTTACGAATGGAATCGAATTTCACGTGATCGTTTCATTTGTTAAATTAGCCGGTTTTGAGTTAAGCGCCACCTAGCGACCGGTCTTTACATGTAATTCCAAGATGGCGGCGTATGGAGTCATGTGAAACATTGAAATATTTACAGTATTCTTCGCTAATATTTTGTTAGTAGATATAATGTCATTATGTGAATGACTGCAAACAATGCCAGTTGCATGTAACAAATTATTTCGCACAAACGGTCATATACGCGTGATCGCTCATGCTATCTAACAATAGACTGCCATTCTACAGTATAGGAGCACATTTTTCTCATTTGCATAAAGACGAAACTTTACAGAAAGTTTTACAATGATATCTATCTACAATGTACTATCACTTCCATAAACGCGCCGACCATCTTTTTAGCGATAGTTCTTGTTCCCACCATTTTCAATTTTATTATCTGTTCTGTGCACCGACTTTATTATGACCAGATATATTAGAGTTTTATCGTTGGTACCGGTTTTACAACATGACCAACGCCCCCGGAGGAAGTTAGTTATTTTAGGTTTCGGAGGATAGTGCAAGATACAGAAAGCGTCCCGATTCCGGTTCTTATACATTCCAGGTGTATAGCACCCATACATGGGACCTCGGTTTCAAAGTCTCATCCGAAAGACTGTTAGTAATTTTAGTTGATCAGCCCGGGGAATCGACCCGCTACCCCGAGATTACAAGTCTCGTGCTCTACCGATTAAGCTAACCTGGCTTACAAAGATGCAAAAAAAAACATATTTGGCTTTAATGGAAATAAAGAACATGGTAAGCAGCCGACATTGACATGTTTGGTAAACGCGCGCATTGATATTCAGTTGCTCTTCAGCCACACCGTAGTGTAGTAAAATAAGACGAAATTAGCAAGAATTCATCCCGAACCCTCTTGTTTCTTATGATTTTTCTGTCGTAAAAAGGTGAAATGGCACAAATCAGCTACCATAAGAAATAGAGCTGTTCCATTTCTCCCCAATCGCTTCATGTTATATTAGATAATAAAACCGACACATTATTTTAAATGGTTATTAAAACAATATACTTGCAGCTGTGACACAGACCCCAAGGACTTGAACTCCTGATAGCAATGTAAAACGACAGAAGATCACATTATTTGGTCCATTAACCTTTTGACACTATATAAATCCTAATAAATTTGATATAATGCATTTTCAGCCAATAAACTTTCCACTTACATATAACCTATGAAGCAAGCTCGGAACACGTGTTAAAACAGCGTTCCAAAGTCATTGTGCATTCAACACGAAACTAGATGGTCCCTGCATTATCGTACCATTAACATTTTATACAACTTCCGGTACTCGTGTTTCAGAGTCGTATAACAATAGACTTTGTAAGTACTGGCGTCGTCGGTCGATTTTTAATCAATAAGTTTTATTCCAAGTAATATTTTTGTCGGATAAATTGAACAAAGGTACGGTTTAGTCACACGAGTATGGTGGCTGATTTCTGCAATGTCGCGTTTCAAATCGCGTGGCGGGGCGAAACTTTGAAGGCGAAAATGCAAAAAATTACCGCTTTTGTCGCGTTTTAACTCTTCCGTTTGCGGGGAGAATATGCGAAAACACGAAAAGCACAGGGCGCAAAGCAAAAATTGTTTATCCGTCAATGCGACAAAAGGTCTGTCGCATTTCGCCGGCAAAGTTTCGCATTTCCCCCCCCCCCGCCTCAAATGCCACAACCCAGTAGTTTATCGCGTTCGTTTTTTTGCACCGCCATGCATGCAAAATCCCGACAAACCAATAGTTTCGGGTAGCGGGGTGAAAGTAAATATTTGGCGTTTTTTGCGGTTCATGACTTTGCCAGAATATCTGACAGCAGACGGTGGAAAGGAACATAAATCAATGTTGAGTTTCCTCATGCAACTGGCTTTATTGACGCATGTTTTGTCTGGCTGTTCAAGACAGGGTTGACTGTATACATTTCGCAAATACAGGGACACTTCGTCAACACATACCCGCACAAAACACGTGCAACACACGCATTTTTGCGGCGCGACAAGCGGTTAAGTTCGCTTTACCTCGCAAGACTGTACATGTGAAATCCGGCGTGCGCAGATGTACTTATCTTGCCAGACCGTCACACTCAAGAAAAATCTGTGCTATCCGGGACACGTCAGAAAGTCAAACGAATACTTTGCCGTTCATTCGGTGAAACGCCAAACGCCGCATTTCATGAAACGAAATGGCCCTTTCTAATTCTGTACTGTAGTATTAAAGTACAGATAAATGTTCCGATAAATTTTAAGTAAAATACACAATTTTAGCAAATATGAAGGTTAATAAACTTGCAAGTTTTTGTTTTGACGGTCTTAATGTCGTGAAATAACTGGGCACAATAAATTGCTATAGATATGTTAACGTATATAAAAGATCCAGAAAATAAATCAGTATCTCAATATACGTAACTTTTGTGCATGTTAATGGAAATAAACCCACATGGGACTTTCTGAAAATTGAAAATTAGTTTTTATTATTTTTGTTTTAGATCTCATTAACTGCTGACAATACAAGAATAGCAAACGGGAAATGAGAGATGCCACCACCTTTGTTATGATGGATAGGCGGCAACAAAGGCTAAAGAGAACTGTATAGAGACTATGCTATAACCCTCACGAAGGATCAATCTATAACCGTATAAACGTATTAGTGTGGATTTTCTTTGAAAATATGAATCAAGGATATTGGTTACAAATTTATGCTCTTAAAAATTGGACGAAAAAGGATACATAATTTCACTAAATAATAAGGCCAAGATGGTCCTATATTGCTCACCTGGCTACCATTGGCTGTAGTAAAACGTCATTAATAGCAGAAAGTTTTGATTTTGACCTGGGTGTCCTGATTTAAACAATCTTCGTAAAGGTTCACTACATAATGATTGTTCCAAATATCTAATCTCAGGGCTGAGTGGTTCTACACAAGAACATTTTACAAAAGCCTTTGTTTAATCAAATCAAGTGACCCCTCCCTCCACCCCCCCCCCCCTCCCTCCACCCCCCCCTCCCCTCCCCGCACAGGGTCAATTTTGACCAGAGGGTCATGATCTGAACATTCTTGGTAGAGGTCAACTAGTCAATAATATATGCCAATTATCTAAGTTCTATGCTTTGTGGTTTTAGAGATGAAATTTTTTTTCCTAGAGATGAGGATTTTAGTGTTTCCTATTTACATTTAAGCCTATGTAAAATCAAGTCACACCCTGTGCAGGGTCAATTTTGACCCGGGGTCATGATTTGAATAATCTTGGTAAAGGTCCACTAGGCAATGCATCTTGCCAAATATCTAAGCTGTACGTCTTGTGGTTTCAGAGAACAATATTTTTTAAAGTTTTTCCTACATTAGCCTTTGTAAAAACAAGTGACGCCCGGGCGGGTTCAATTTTGATTCGGGGGTCATGATTTGAACAATCTTGGTAAAGATACACTAGGCTATGCCACAAGCCTCATATCCAACCTCAAGGCCTTGTGGTTTCAGACAAGAAGATTTGAAAAAAAGTTATCCCTATTTACGCCTATGTTTAATCAAGTTACCCCCCGCATGGGGTCAAATTTGACCCGGGGGTCATGATTTGATCTCTCTTGGTAGAGGTCAACTAAGCAATGACATATGCCAATTATCTACGCTCTATGCTTTGTGTTTTTTTTTTTTTTTTTTTTTTTTTTTTTTTTTTTTTTTTTTTTTTTTTTTTTTTTTGGGTTTTTTTTTTTTTTTTTTTTTTTTTTTTTTTTTTTTTTTTTTTTTTTTTTTTTTGTGTTTTAGAGATGAAGATTTTTTTTAAATATCCTATTTACATTTAAGCCTATGTAAAATCAAGTTACATCCTTGGCAGGGTCAATTCTGATCCGGGGGCATGATTTGAATAATCTTGGTAAAGGTCCACTTGGCAATGCAACTTGCCAAATACCTAAGCTGTACGTCTTGTGGTTTCAGAGAACAATATTTTTTAAAAGATTTTCCTATATATACGCCTTTGTAAAAACAAGTGACGCCTGGGCGGGGTCAATTTTGATCCGGGGGTTATGATTTAAAAAATCTTAGTAAAGGTCTACTAGGCAATGTCACTTGCCCAATATCTAAGTTCAAGGTCTTGTGGTGTCAGAGAAGATTTCTAAAATGTTTTTCCTGTATAAGCCTATGCAAATACATGTGACGCCCCGGGCGGGGGGTGGGGAGGGGCGGGGGTCAATTTTCAGTTCCAGTGTTATCGATGGAATGGAATTATTTGAACAACTATGATAGCGTTTTATGCAAGAAACATATCTGCAAAGTTTCATCAACATTGGCCTAGTGGTTTCAGAGGAGATGTCGTTTGAAACAAAATGTAAACGGACGTCGTACGACGGATGGTGAGCGATCCTAATATCTCACTATGGCATTTTGAGCTGTTTGAAACGCTTTTCACAAACAAAATGGTGTATAAATTGATTGAAAACATCATATAAACTCTCTTCCCGTTTCCAGTAGCAACATATTAGCTGGATGCAGGACAATAATTGACTTTCATTATAGCTATCATCGTTTCATATTTTCTCTTGTTTGTATTTTGAGCAAGCAGAAACTCATTTCCGGTACACGGAAAAAGAAGTCATAAATATACACAGAAAGACGTTAAGGGAGGCTAGTGAATCGAGTGATATTTTGGCTTCAGTTGCGCTAACAACACAGTTCCCAATTATATTCATTCTAAATCAATAAATCATGATTTTAAAAATATGCTCTTCGTGATAAAAAATATAGAAAGCTATTTTTAAAAAACCTATATCACGCATATCTAATTTCATTGTAATAAATTAGAATGAAGTTGTATTTTAAATCCTGATTTAGCAATATTATGGTACTCGAATTTAAAAAAGTCACGATGAGCCAAATCATGTCCAATTTATCAAAATAAGCAAATAAAGAGTAGACCATATTCTTCAAACATGTTTGATAAAGGCAATTAAATGGTTACACGTGCCTCGTTCCTGATGTTATGTTTCAAACTTAAAACTTTTGAAGCCATAGTAACATGTAATAAAAAGTTAGAATGTTTGCATAATACAATGTACCACATCTTTATACTGTTGTTTCTAACCCTTGAAAGGCATTTTGTTAGAGCACAGACTGTGCCATTACCCATGGTGATCGAAAACCACACTTGTATAGTACATTTGTATGTGGTTATCTTTGAAACGTCCCCTGAGGTCCCCGGTTCAAATCCCGGCCGGGGTACTGGAAATTACAGAAACGTTTGTCAGTGCTTCCCACCCATCTAGAGATGCCAGATGTAGTCTTGCGTGTATCGGTGTCATACATCGGGCACGTAAAAGAACCAAGGGGTCTATTCGTAAAAGAGCTACAGTCTGGTACCCGGATTCCCTTGTATCTGCATCTGTCTCTCTTCAACCTGCACCAGTCAGAGTGTTGGTAAGTTCACCCAGGTAGATATCCCAGGGTCGGCCGGGACTATAAACAACCGAAGGAAAAAGTAGCATCGAAAGAAGGACTATGCAGCTATGCTTGAAAACCAATAATGTCCGAACAAGAACTACATTGTACATGTATGTACATGCCCTGGCACGACCAAAGTTTTAGATCACGATCAGCAAGTACATCATGAACTTCTCTTATGGTTGTACAGTCAGCAATTTTTCACTTGAAAGGGCCATAAAATGAGCCCGTTTGGATGTTTGTTAAAGTTATATTACCCTTCAAAGTGACCGTCATAATTTTAAATGAAACACTAAACAGTGATTTATACTCCTAGAATAATAAAAATTGCCATAGTTGTAACCCATAAATAACAATCTGTATAACAGTTTCATTCACATTGAATATAGAGGAAATCTGTAAAAATCTTTTACAAAAGACTATCCTAGTCAAAAATAAAAAATGAACCCTTTCGGTTATGTATATTTATATACCTTAAGGACCACAATAGAAATAAGAGTTTGTTTTAGCTCTTTTTTGTGTTATCCTTAACATATAATGTTGATTGACATGGCTATATTAATTCATACATGTTTGTTTATTGTTTTATTGTATGTTTTAATTATAAGTTGCCATGTAAATTGTACATTTTATGTTGAAATAAATCTATCTATCTATCTATCTATCTATCTATATCTTTATTTGTATTTGTCAATTATGAAAATAACTTGGTAAAACTTATTTTCTATGTTTTTAAAGCATCCACTGTGTTTTGAGCATCATTGTTAACTATAAACAAATGTGACCATTTTGAAGGGTAATATAACTTTAACACTTTAAAAAGAAAATATCCAAACAAACAAAACTTGCTTCACATTCAAACTAACATCATGTGACACTTTTTAAGCGAAATACATGCAGAAACTTAGAGAAACGTTTGCCACATCTGAACTTTGAAACCGAAAGTAATGTGCCGTCAAGTGGTACACATGACCCTAATGATGCCAGGGGTCAGGTGGTATGGAATGTAGGACATTATCCACTAGGACAATATCCCCTTGGCTCATTTTGGTATAGGAGGACAATATCCCCTTGATGATTTTGCAAAGGAGGACATTATCCCCTTACTAAACTTGCAAAGGAGGACATTATCCCCTTCTCCCTAGGACATTATCCCCTTTATGATTTTGCCAAGGAGGACATTAGCCCCTTCTATAGTTAGCATATGGAAACATTAGCTCATTCATCCTAGGACAATACCCTTTTGAAAATTATTCTTTTTTAATGTAATTATTACTTAATTTGTAGATGTGTGAGAGTTTTTGCAGGAACAATGTCTATGTTAAAAAGGTGGTAACAAAAAAAATTTGAAATACAAAGAGCTGGTGTACTGTTTTTCAATTTAATTACTTTTTGCAGGAATATTGACTAAACTTAACAGATGTTGGCAAAATTCAACAATTATTTTATGATAGACTAATTTATAAATAGCCATAATTAACACATTAAATGTATGGATTAATGGATCATCCTTAATGATAGGGAGAATATCAAAATTTATCTACCACATTCATGTGAATAATAAAACACAATTCAAAGCAACATGAAAAGATTATATATTTTTTATTAAGAAAACATTTTTCTGAAAATGATTAAACACACGAGTGTTATAAAGTCAAGCACTTATACTGATACATAACTATAAAACCTTATTATTACACACGTCCAAATACTTCTAAAATGAACAATTATTCAATAAGGACAATAAATTAAAGCGAATATATTAAATTGTGTAAGTTTATTAAATTAATTTTATCTGAAGTAAGGTAATTTCAAACAAACAAAGAGCTAACCTGGTAATGATATATTAATGGAATCAGGTTGCATTTATAAGTATCATCATTGAGTAGCTGACACAATGTTTTTTTAAAAAATGTCAGCTTTAACAATGGTTCAAGATTTACAGTCATTTCAGTCTTAACATGTTAATTTGCATAAATCTTCAAGTCGAAATTATATTATATACAGGTTTAAAAAGTATGAAATTCACAATTTAATATAATAATTGTATATTATGAGCCTCATGGTATTGTACTATTGTAAACCTCATTATTTCATTGTAATGAAAAAAGTGAATAAAGAATAACGGTTCATTGAAATATATAGATATGTATATAATATGTATCTTGCTTAGCACAACAATAGAGAAACAACACAATATAAACTGTTTTCATAGCACACATCACTTATATTTCATAATCAGTTGACTCTAATGTTTGTACCAATGGCATTCAGAAATTGTGCTAGAGTTTTCTCCTTTGTTGTATTTGTCAAAGAGAGTCTCAAGGGTTTTTGGTGCTTTGTTGTTTTTTGTATCAGATTTTCTTAAAATCAAGTCTATTTGTTTAGTTTTTACATTAAATCAACACTTATTTTGGATGTTAAAGGTATCAATATTGGTACCATATCACATATGTAAGAAGGGGCTAATGTCCTAGGGAGAAGGGGATAATGTCCTCCTTGGCAAAATCATCAAGGGGATAATGTCCTCCTTCAAAAATTTAGCAAGGGGCTAATGTCCTCCTTTGCAAAATCATCAAGGGGATATTGTCCTCCTAAGCAAAAATGAGCCAAGGGGATAATGTCCTAGGGGATAATGTCCGTTTACCGGTGGTATGGTGGCATATTACTGCCACACGTTAGTTAACTGATTTTCATGTTAATTATCTAAATACCTACCTTCATGTATATAATATCTGACTGTGATATTTATCTGGTTATCTGGTTATCTAGTTATATTTTCGCGAAACGTTTCCAGGTTAGATAAATATCATAAACACAAATGGCGTTCTTCGAGCTCCCATCTCTGTCAAATTTCCGCCGTTTTTACCCAAAACATGATGGTTTTATAATTGGTGCGTACATTTTTCGCCATATATATAGCATTGGTTGCGAAAATATGTGCAATTATTTTATTGATTCCAACTGGAAATGATAATAATACGGACATTTTTGAAGTTGTATCATATGGAACAAAGTGTACCATCGCTAAACGCTAGCTGATGCAGTAACAGCCTCTAGAAAATCGATAATCCAATACTGTCTACATCAATATTGATCGTTGCCGATCGGAAGTTTCCGTATCACGATAAGTCATAAATCAGTTAGTCAGCAAAAATCGATAATGTAAGCTAGCGCTAAAGTGGGACAGTTACATTCTTCACAATCATTCTACCGATAAATGATATTGACTTTCTGAGATTGCGCAGATTAACTGATTTATTGCATTAGATTTAAAGAATATTTAAAAGAAAATGAAGAGGGGCAATTTGATAATAAATGACCTAAGAAATCATTATTGTGTAAATTACTTTTTTATTTCATAAATCATTTAATCAACAATGAACTTTAAAATTATGTTTTCGTTAAGTTACATAAATTGTATAAGATAGTTTGACACCTTAATTAGTTAGTTAATATATAAAGAGATGAAATGAAAGTCTTAGATTAAATTTTTTTGTATTAACACAAGACTGTTGTTTTGTCATTGTTCATAGTTTAAAACCGAAGCACGTATATTGGTCAAAACGTGGTAATAAATTATCGAACAAGAGGGGTTTATTACCCCCTAATAATCAACATCCGGATTAAACCAATTTATGGCGCAATAAAAACAGTGTGTTAACATTGATGATGAAAATTTATAGATTCCATATATATTTTAACATAACAAAGCAAAAGGTTATTTTGTCAAATTGAAAATGCAATCTTGAAATCCGAGTATAATTAAATATTATGGAAATATTATGGAAAATAAAATTTTGTAAGAAATATTATCGACACTCGCTGAATTTAAAGATAATTTTACACTGAATTTATCTCAAAATTAAAGCTAAACATGAAAATATTTTTCAAAGACATAAGTACAAATTTCTCTCTTTCTCTCTCTCTCCAAATGTGTTCATTTCATAATTCATGATATAAAAAAAAAATATTTTCGACAGTCGCTGTATTTAAAGATAATTTTACACTGAATTTATCTCAAAATTAAACACATAAGTACAAAGATCTCTCTCTCACGACTTTAATAACCAGAAAAGGTATGGGACCATTGTGTCACACTTTTTGCAATTAACAACAATATTCACACTTTTTTGACAAGTGGAGGATACAATTGATAGAAGCCATAACTTATAAAAACACGTACAGGTGACATTCCCATCTTTGGGCCTTTAAGATGTCAAAATGCAAATACACCTCTAAAGAAGCCAGTTTAATATATACATTTAACTGTGACAATTGAAAAAAACCCACCAAAGTACACAATAAGCAGAAAAAAGGTGGCACTTCTACTATATTTATTTTATTAAACTGAAACAAACAATTTAAAAATCTATATTGACGGTCCCTAAGTTAATCAATATTTAACAGCCTAGCTTTATTATGATTTCCGTATGCCAGTCGATAATTTCCGTGAAAACCACGGGGACACCCGATCCGTCAGACTTTACATGTTAACAGTTTATAAATCATTCAATGGGTAGGTGAAATCGGAAACTATGTAATAAAATTTTTGCACCATTTGATTCCTTATATATTTCACTTGCCGATGCTACAAACGCATAAGCGATCCTTTAAATGGTTTTCTCTATATAAGACGAAATGTTTCAACAAATCACTGAAAAAATGAAGCAATTTAAGACCCCATAAGCATTACATAGGGAAAACGGGGTGATAAATTTTAAACCAAAATGGGTAGGTGAAATACTTAATTAATATTTTTGAAATTTATATCACCATCACGGTACTGTTTTTATTTGTAATATGTTCTTATCATATGCGACATTCAAACAGAAGATTGATCTGGTCTGTCTTGCACTACTTTCGCATAGCACAGTTAAATTGTCTGCAGTGTTTGAAATGTGGTATGCTAACTTAGGCCTAGAGGACTTTCAGTCCCCAGGCAAATAAAACATAAAATAGAAATAAAGCAATCCCGGATCAAATAGTGATGAATGTAAATATGTATTAAAGAGTAATAATACTTTCACTGTCAATATTTCGAGTAACAAACAACGATTACGTTTGTTTTCCTGATGCACATGTCACGGTACGGACTTAAGGTAGGACGACTGTAAAAATTTCCCGCCATAATTTCGAAGATCGGTAAATGTCGGTAAACTTCCGTAGTTTCCGGAGATTTTTTTACATGTGATTTATTTTGTTATTACGAAATAATATTTCATTAAATTATTAATTTCTTAAATTATATTGAATTTAACTACTATTATTAGCTTGAATAATCAAATTATGTTGAAAAATAAAATAAAAATCAAACCGGAAGTGATAAGTGCGAATCGAAAGTAATTTGTTTTCGCGAAAAACAACAAAGATGAATCGTGATAAAAAAGGACGTTTTTTACGAAGCAAGCAAACTGTATGGCGAAGGAAGCATATCAAGAACAATCACATGTATTGTGTAAACCAGGAAACAGAAACTACGGCTTCCAAATGAATGTGAACCGTGAAAATTTGGAAGAAGATAATTTGGTGGAGTGACAGGTTCTTCTGTCAGACGTTATCATGCTTATGTTTCCTAATCGTTTGATATCGTTTACGGCTTCTAATGAATGTTGACCTTGGAAATTTAGAAGGAAATAATTTGGTGGAGTGAAAATTATTCTGTCTTCTGTCTTTATTGATGTTGTCAAAGTGTGGACTTGGGCCAGTGCCATTAACTTACCAGCTTACTTACCAGTTAAACGTGAACCATCTAAACAGGGACGCCGAGGGATGCCATGGTTCGCATTGAACACCAAACTTGGAACTGGTATGGTGTATTTGTAAATAATTGCATTTTGAATAAGGAAATACAATCTGTACTCATTGCCGCTTTCAGCAATAGATAGATCATTATGTACATGCACACATAGTTGTAATTATTATTATTGTTCTCGGCTTCGCACTAGCCCAACAAATTGTGCGCTAGGGCGAAATATTGAGGCTAGGCTTCGCACATCCCGGTACTGATAAATTATTTACATTCGGGAAAGGTGATTCCTTGGCTGTTATTGCTGGTCTCTATGCTTCTTTAACTTTGAATAATACATTAACCAAGATTAGAAATGAAAGAAGACCAAGATCTTCCATTATTTTGAAACAATCGGATTGTTTTTATAACAATTCTGTGTCATTAAAAGCTTTTTGTTTTGTTTGAAATAAATTTAAACTTGCATATGAGTCAACGGTAAAGACTGAGCTTTCACCTTTCACAACTTTTAATGAAGAAATGAACGCAACCTTATAATCCGATTGGTTAACGAGTCAGGATGACATCCTGGCAAAGCCGAGAATTAGGCAGCATATTGCGTACCGTATGGCAATTCTGTACGGCTAGCATATAAGGCATTCTTTTGCAAATGGTAGTACTTGCATTCATTTAAGTGTACCTTTTTCAGTATTCATATTTTATTGTAAAAGTAGAAGAAGTCAATGACACTGTCACACAGAAGGAGTTTGTTATAATTCAATTAATTGTTATAGGCTATACACCGTGTAATGATGCTATTTACTGTACATGGTTGACAATGGAGTAAATAATTGCGGGATGTACTGTCGCTTGGAACCGGGATGATTATTTCTTGTAAATGATGCTGATTTCTTTTGATATTAAAGCTCGCTTGATTAATAATAATAATTGAATTTATCAAAATGAAACTTTTCAGGAAAATTTCCAGTCAAGATTCTCTTGCTGCACGAGCCAACATTAGTGGTTTGATAGAAGACATGGGTCCATCTTTAGATGCATCACCAGCAGTAAAGTAATTAAATGCTTTTTGAAATTTTTGTTTATAATAATATTATGAATAACAAAGTTTATCTTATGGTTTTCAGTGAAATAAAATTGACATTCCAATGCTTTTTATATTTCCAGCAGTTTTTGACATTTCATTGAAACAAACTCAACAAAAGTAGCGGTATTTTAGCATAAAATAAAAAGAGACTTTGTTTTTTGTGTAAGATGGTATTCTTATTTTATCGAGAGAACATGTTACATACTTTTTGTAATGGTTTAACAATTGTGGCTCAACCCGGACTAGAACCCAGGGCCTTCCGCTGTCAGAGTAGTCACTTTACCAACTGAGCTATCAAGTCAAACGGTCAATTAGCCTAACGATTTATCACCATATACTTGTACATGTACCCGGCTTTAGATAAAATAAAGAATATTCATTTATTTACATGTTTATTATGTTTATTTCAATGTTATTTGCAGATGAAGGAAGAGTCTTATTCCATATAACACAGATTGCTGCAGTCTAGGTGAAGTTTGGAGCCCAATTCAACACATTTGTCACTCTAACAGTTCCAATTAGTGAAGATGCAACCAATGTGACTGACATAGCCATGCTTGGAGAAGAAATGAAAGTGAATGGAAAAGTTGTAGAATCAGTTCCAATCACATCAGCTTTTAATAAAAATTTAAAAATGATTAGCTGGCTTTGAAAGTTCACAAGAGTATGTTTAGTTGCGCATAACAGATGGCGCTTTGACAGATTTTAGTTTCAACTCTGAAGAACATTGGTGCTCTGTATAAATTTTTAAAGTGTGCTTTTATTGATTCACTGTCTGTTTTAAGAAAGTTATATGCCAGGCAGTCTTTGAAACAAGTAGATCTTGTGTCATCTTTGCTTTGTGAAACCTATGATGCACATAATGTAATGGCTTGAGGAAAATTGCTTCAGTTTGTGAATCTCCCAACAAAAGATATGATGGCACACAGTTTCACTCCATTTGCAGTAGCAAATAACTTGGAATTCAACAATACTAAAACATTAAACTTGCCAACCTTTACATCCACTTATCTTCACTGGTGTGTTAAAAAAGCCTACAGCTGAAAATATTGTTGGGCCTGGACTAAGTCTTATGCATTTTAGAATGTTACTAACCCGTGGTGGTGAAGATACAATACAAGATGTTTTCACTGCTAAGAATTCAGAAGGTTTACCCAGAGTCTCAAATGCAAAGAAAGTGCTGGAAGAAATTATTCCCAAAAGCTCTCAATATTTTGGGGAAAATGTAATTAGACAGATTAATGTTGCATGCATATGAAATGAATGTTGTAATAGTAATTTCATATGTGATTGTGAATTACACTTGTATATTTCTGTGAGATTTTTCATTTTTTCAATTCGGTGATGTCCATTGTATAAGCTGGAACACATATTCAGTGCTGAACTGTCTATCAGTAAGAAAAGTAACACAAATATGATTTGCATTTTGCTTCAGGTAGCGTCCTGTTCAAGTCTTTCCACAGGGATTGTTGTACGATTGAATATGAACCAAAAATGTCCAATTTGATAATAATAAGGTTTTTGACATTTGATGTTTTTTGCTGTTGTAAGTGAAGAGGTCAAGGTCACCTGAAGGTCAGGGTCACTATATATTAGGTCAGTGTGAAGGTCTTGTCACTAGGATTGCTATGTGTGAATATGAACTAAATCCATCCTGTAATAGAAAAGTTATGGCCAATATTTAACTTTTGCACGCTCACGCAGACGCGCATGAGCCAAGCCTGTGACAATACATCCTTTTTTCTTAGAAAAATTGACATGCTAAAAATTGTTTTATTCTAGCTGAATAATAATTCTGGCATTTGTTTATAATAATTAGGCACAAAAAATTCTGAAATCACTGAACATGTGATAATATGTACTTGAATTTTGAAAACTGCATATAAATTTCTATTTTTGCTTGTGTCAAGGGTGGCCTTGCAGGGGTATGAATCAACTTCAGTGATATATGTAGTTTCATAATACTGTTTTATTGCAGTTTAAAACTTGTTCTGGTATTCATTTGTAATAGTTACACATTAAATATGATACAATTACTTAACAAATGCTTAAATTTGGAACTTATGAAAACCCTAGGGGTGACATAATTGGAATAAAATGGTTGAAATATCTGACATAGATGTTAGTTTTTCTTATTTTTTTCAAAAACTAGATGGGCAAATTGTTTTTTTGTTTGTTTTTTTAATTGCAAATAGGTTATTTAATAAAAATAAATCATAAATACTGATTGAGTATTCATATTATTGACTTGAGACTCGTTTAATTTTACACAACCTCTTTTTTTCTCAGATTGGACCGCTTCCATTTTATGCTGGGTTGCCATGGATAATTGGCAATTGTAGATTGTTGGTTTACAAGAATGTCTTATAATGTCTGATTTATAATTCTGTCACTATTACTTGTTTTATAGACACCAAAATTGTTACAGAATTTACAAATGTCAGAGAATTATAGAGCTTTTATCTACCCTAGGGGTCAAATTATTTGAAGAGAAAGCGGAATATGGGGTCTTGAAGGAAAAATTCAAATATTTTTTTTTAATGATGGTAAGCATACCTGAAATTTTGCAAATAAATCAGTGACATGATATAGATAATGAAAATAATATGTCAAATTAGATTTGGAAAGGTGTCCATTACAGTTGCACTACCTTAATCAGAATAGGGGAGGAAATGTGTATCAACCGGGAGAGCATTTGCCCTGACAACCCTGGAAGCGATTGACCGTGGGTTCTCGTCCCGGTCGGGTTGCACAATTTTTCTTACCCAGTGACATTTGGCGCATTCTGATTGCATAAAAATTAAACTAGACAGAACTTTTCACTACAAAGTCTCATATACTCAAAATTGCGCCGATGATGTTGTTTAAACATAGTTCTTGTTTTTTTCTAGACCCGATGCTATAGTTAGTCTGGATGTTATCGTAAGATAATTTACATTACGCATATATAATGGTGTTATATTGTTATTTTGAACTGTTCACAGAGACTTTAGTCATTAGTAAACTATTTAACTGTCCGTGACTGCTCCTGTGAAATTAAGATACATCCGCATCACAAATACTTGAGTTATTCGGTTTTTGGATTTTTTATCAAGCATACCATATATTTCAAACTTTCTCTTCAGAAATTATATTTTACATGCCACAATTGCAAAACTTGTTCCCGATTTACTAACGTGTTGATATTTCTTTCAGAATAAGGTGTCAGATCAAATTAATAACCGACGTTGGATTCATTCAACAAGCGTTTATTATAATTATTTACCACATTACTCGTGTACAAGTCGATCAATTTTCATTCTTGAAAATATTCAAAACTAAAATTTTGGCCGAGCATTAGTCTAGTCGAGCATATGTCTGGTCACTTTAATATATTTATAGCTTTTTTAACAGCTAACATGTTTAAACAGTCTAGTCCCTAAAAATTACTGCCGTACATGTACATACAACAAAAGCAGCCAGTTACATTTTACCGTTTTTGGATCCAGGAATTACAGTTGACCTCTAACTATGTTCAACTTCACGGCAAAAATATCCTAGACATACTACTACGAATAACAACACTAATCATCATCATCATCATCATCATCATCATCATCATATCATCATCATCATCATCATCATTTATGACACTAAAGATTGTAATATTAAAATCTTACTCACACGGTAGCGAGATCCCAATGATCCAGAATTTGCTAAATATTGCTCAACAATTATGTTCAATATTTCAAATTTATATAATTTTTCATCCACAATATCCATTCTCTGAACACAAATATTTTCTTTCTTTTTTCTGCCAATATTTCTTAGACACAGGATCTACAGAGCTTTAAAGGTTACAACGTGATAAAAATTATAGTTATCCGTTTCTAGATTTCCTACAGACATACGAGGGGTTCTTATTATGGTCATAAATTGTCAAATAGCAATTGGTAACGGTTTACAAGTGATTTTGAGTAGATTTTATAATATGCACAAACTTTGTACCTAATCTTTCGTAGTTCTGAAGCACATGCATATTTATTTTGTATAGTTTGAACCAAAATATTCACGTGCACAACTCCAGGCTATTGTATATGTAGCAAGTACACCATTTTGTATCTTTGTAAAGTTTTGGCCAGAATCTACACGTGCACAACTCCAGGCACATGTTCTATTTAGCAAATACACTTATTTGTATCTTTGTAAAGTTTGGGTAAGAATCTACACGTGCACAACTCCAGGCTAGTGTATATTTAGCAAGTACACCATTTTGTATCTTTGTAAAGTATGGGCAAGTGCCTACATGGGCACAACTCCAGGCTAGTGTATAATTTAGCACGTACGTCCTATTTTCAGGCTTGCATATTCATATGCTTAATCTAGGTCAGTACTCATACAATGTATTTAAACAAAGTTAGGCTTTCATATCATTGTAAAATTTAAATTGCATTTGTAACTCTGTTAGTACAGTTAGTAAGGCTCTCGCCTCTTGGAAATGCTGTCTATGACTGAAGGTTCGCCGTCGGCAAAATTCATTCAGAACTACAACCTAACAACCTAATACTAAATATAATGTACTAGTATAATTATTAATTGTGTAATCAATTTTAATACTGCTTAGATACAAATGATTGAGAGTCCCCCCTTCGTGTTGATTTTACATTCGTTACTGAGTATATATTGGAATAGTTTCAGATTTCATCACAGATATGACAGGTTTGCTTTGTCATTCCATAAGTCATATTTGTGTTTCCAGTGTGGAATAAATCTATAATATGACACTATTATGTCGCTTTAGAGATTATGCTCGTGGCTGTTGGCACGTAATAACTAGTTATGCTTTCGTCACTTCATATATTTTTGTGAATTTGTTTTTCGCATGAAACCTGACATCCGTATCAGCTCGGTCATCTCCGGCAAACTTCGGCAATACCACATGAACACATCGATCAACCGGTTAATCCGAATGTAAAATACGAAGAACATACAAACGGACATACATACAGATACGTGATCACTATCCAAGACAATTAGAAACCGTCGTATAGTGCTCCAGAATTGTGAACTGTATTAACTCCCTGTCAGACCGTATATCTACTATAATGTAGTCACTATGTAACATATATCACGAGAAAGCTTATTTATTTTAGAAATAAAAATTCTATAAATTCTGTCTGAGCGTATAGATGTTTTAAATATATATTACCCATCAACGACGAACAACCATCACGGTGAAATTATAAAGATTATACAATTGCTTCAACAATCAACTGAGTACGTGTAGTAAATTGACTGCCTTACGGAGAAAATGAATAAAATATTCAAAGGGAAAGACAAGTCTGATAATAATTTGGCTTTTAACTGAAGAACTTGTTAAGAGTAACACACAGATGAATTTTTTTCTAAAATCTCAGTGTTAATTGTAAAAATATAGAAGATTGAAAATTTCCAAAATGGAGGATCACGGAAGCGGCCATTTTGAATTTGTGACGTCATAGTGCTCTTATTAAATATTCATACAGGTATAACTGCTTAGTAACAAACAGCAGCTTCAAGTATATATTAAAAGATGGTAACCTACATGACACTTTGTTAATGTAATGAATTTCAGGTGTAAACCAATCATGAGAAATTGAGTAAATTGGGTTCAAAATTAGGTTTTGGAAAAGGGGCGTGTCTTTAAGTGTGTCGTATTTGCATATATCAAAAGATGGTAACCTACATGACCCTTATTTAATGATACCAATTTTAGGTGAAAACCAATCATGACAAATTGAGCAAATTGGGTTCAAAATAAGGTTTTGGAAAAGGGGCGTGTATTTAAGTGTGTAAAATTTGCATATATCAAAAGATGGTAACCTACATGACACTTATCTAATGTAACCAATTTCATGTGAAAACCAATCATGAGATATTGAGTAAATAGGGTTCGAAATTTGGTATTGAAAGAAGGGTGTGTCTTTAAGTATGTCTAATTTGCATATATTTGCATATTAAATAGATCTTAGATTTCTCAAAACTCTTCAAATTTTCAACGGATTTCAAAAATTCTTTCAATAGAGTGTTTGTGCTAACAAGCTCCTTTTTTATTATTAAACGCCTCAATATGAACAGTAACTGTTTATATGATATAAGGCCTAATAAGAATTGTCCAATGATTAAATTATTTGCCCCAAAATAGCGTTGAATATATGACTGTAACTGTTTCATTCACCTAATCATAACATCCTGATAATAATTCTATATTTAGACTTAAATGCAATATTTATAAGCATAAGAATTTTCTTATAGGGCTGTATTCGGGGTCAACTTTACCTTAATATATTAAATTTTCTGAATTAAGGATTTTATTTGTAATCGGTATTTTTAATAAACTGTATTCGCTTACCATTTCACTGAATTTGATGGCATTGTTAAAAGAACGACTTTGATAGTCAAAAACGAATTACACTTTTTTTGCTAGATAATTGCATGTCAGGATTTCCTGTCCTCTTCTGCAGCAATACCCACGGGTTGTTACAGCAGAAAATGTGTATGGGACGGGTTAAAAATACGAAAAAAACACCAGGTTATTAATCCGGTTTCGAATTAACCGGTTGGTCGGAGTCTGGTTCCCGGACAGTAGACGATGCGGATACAGGAGTGCCTTTTTGTGCGATGCGGCTCAATTATTGTTAATCTAACAAAGCTAACATGTAACAATTACTTGCTATTACAGTGTTGCTGTGGTAACGACTGTCTCTAATATGATATTAATATCCCTGAGTACATGTTTCTTGAACGAAATGAAACACGAGTGTGATTGAAGTTACAAAACTTGGGGCAAAGCCAAATAAAGAATATGGAACAAATATCCATAACTGACAACATAAAAATAAGAGGACCTTACAAATATAAGTGACAGTACAGACAAGTTGCTTTTAAATACATATACTTGTAACTGTAGTAAAACAATATCTGATACTAAATATAATATAAGTTGGACGGAATTGACCGTAACTTTTCAAGAACGTCTGATCATATTTGCTTAGAAAAGACCGCAAGTCCGCAAGAATGTCTGACAACATGTGAACTGGTACAGTATGGATAGGAAATGATCATGTCTAAACTGGTACGTATCCATTGCCTGTTGTCTTAGAAACGCAGTACGTAAACTGGTTTTATTTTGAAAATTTAACGCAGGTACGGTAGAATATAAGCATTAGCACCGCATCCAGTTCCGAGTGCCACCCCCGTAACATTGGGCTCATCTCTTGTTGCAACGGATAAAAATGTCAACAATCACGCCATTTAAAAGTTTGTAACTAAACAGGATTCTGTACAAAATTAGTATGGTTTCTGTGAACTCTCTACCTTGCACAATTTCAACTGAAATATACTGCCATAAGTAAATACATGTATATTGTTTTGAGTCTGCAGAACAAGTTCACATGAATAGAAATACGCATTTTCTTAAATCGACCTGGATATCTGTTAAGTATAATGTAAAGTACTGGATGGAACTGCAATGTCCGATTTTTGTAATCCGCTTTTGGAGCTGGAGGTCAGTTCAATACGCATTGGCAATTTTTCCTTTCTTTTATGGCAGCTAATGGACCTTCACTAGTTATTGTTGCAAACAGAAAGACTTTATTTCAGGTAAGTTTTTTTTAGGTCACTGTGTTTTTATTGCTCTGTCTGTCACCTTACAATAAGTTATACTGTTACATGCATAATTAACCCAATTTTAATTATGATAAACGTTCAGGCGACTATCGTGGAAACGAAATTACAAAATGTGTTCATTGTCTTTCTACTGCACAGATATACTAATAGTAAGAATTTTAGACCTATGTGCTCAATATGTTATTAGAACTACGACAACTCCTGGATTAGATAAAGGAACTTCCTAACGCCATGTATAAGTAGTATTCTCCCTTTAATTCTCTCAATAATTTTAAACAATAAAAAAAGATCCAGCTTTTATTTTGGACAGAAAACTGCAAGTTTATAGGATAGCGGTGATTTCCGACGACGCACGTCAATATGGGCATACTTTCCATGTCGACAAAATAATTCGTGATTAAACTCTTTTTCCTTAGTGGAATCACTGTACAACATAATAATTCGACTCAGATGCGAAGCAAATCGACTGTAAAATTATCTAAATGGAGGGTCAAGCGGTCATATCAATACGGGTTTTTCACAGACTTAACGTCATTGCGTACTCTTCAGCGTTAAAGAGCACGAACAGTTATCGATCGGCGAAAGAGGGGGCAGCTTCGGTCCGATAACGACAGTTAATTTAAATGTATCATGAATGGATAATAATATGATTATCGTGAATTTTGCTAATTTATTAACTTATTTCTCCTACAAATTATATACTTAATTAGATACACTTCTCTATCGCGTTTTTTGTATTAAATATTTTACTATTGATATATACAGTTATATGTAAAATATTTAATTATTTAAACAAAAAATAAAGAATCTATCAAGTAAATTTCAAAAACGTTTTGAAAAATGATAAAGTGAGTCATATTTGTACGGACATCGTAGACAAGTCGTGCGGAGCTTGGAAGAAGCTCGGACGTACCTCGTACCGTGCACGTGTGTTCGTATGGCGCTCGCACGGTGACCGTACAGCAAGAATAAATCAGTTCAGCGATATCTGAAAATTTCTCATTTTTAGCTAGAATCGTCATGGATGTCGTATGGAGCCCGTGCGACGAAAGTCACGCCCTGCGGGTCTCATGCGGACATCGCAAGTTCCCTACCCGATGTCCGTAGTATCGTGCGAACATCTTGCTCCCACTGCGATAGTCATGCGAGCACCGGCAAGCTCTTACGGGCCTCGTGGTGTTCCAAGTCCGCATGGACATCGTGTGATGCCCATACGAACCACGCCGGGGCCCTTGCAGTGACCCTACGAGGCCCTTGCGAGCTGCTCTCGACATCTAAAATTCTACGAGCTCAGCGAGAACTCGGGAGCTTGGTGAAACCTACGAGTTCAAAAAATCCGAACGATGTTCGGAAGAGTCTACGATATCCGTACGGTCTCCGTGCGATTTTGCAAAATTTCGACTGAAAACCTACTCGTATATGGAGCTCGTAGCGTTAATGTGGCCTGGGTAGGCCTATAACTCGTCAACTTTACGGCACGGACCTATACTTACTACGGATTAATTACACATCAATCATGACTTTAGATAATAATATTGAATTAATCTACTAATAAATGAAACCATTTTTAAAGATGTCTGAAAAGAAGTCTGCACAATATTTTAAAGAACGGGCGAATAAATACTGAGACGGATAGTTGCGGAGTTGGTCTAGAAAAGTAACCTCCCTTTAGTCGCACTCTGCCATTTGTAGTGAGATAAACATACAAACATACGCATAATGGATAAATTTGTGACAAGGAAACGGTGTTTAGAAGACGATGGTTTTTCACGAAGTAAATTTCCTAAAATTGACACCAAGGTCTCGGCAGATGATGGGGTAAAACAGGGGATATCGAAAGACGATGACGATACGACAGCTGAAAGTGATTATGCAATCACAAAGTTTGTTGTGAAATCACCAGCATGGAGAGAAATACGAGAGGAAAATTTAAACTGTGATTATTGTGTTCTGTTCAGTAGACCTCAGGCAGATGAAATTTTCAGAGAATGTGAAAGTTTACTGACTTACAATGAAGGAAAGCTTGCAAAAGTGAATATATTCGGAAAATGGCATGACATCCCCAGAAAACAGGTAAATTTAACTGTTTTAACTGTTTAAGGACGGTTTATTATAAAGTGTTTAATTAAGACGTTATGTTGTGTTTTCTAAATTTTCAATGCATAAATGAACTTGCCTTTATTATTGGATACATTTTCAATGGTATAAACTTTTTTAAAAACTAAGAAAGGAATTCATTCAAGTACGAGGGACTTGAAACGTCTCTCTATAGAGTGAAAGTAGAACTGGCCGAAAAAGACAACAAAAAGCAGAATGAACAGAATTATGTATTTGTTATACATGGTGAGCTTGGAAGTGAGTCAGTGACCCCACTATCATACAAAGCTTTATTTTAGACACTGATTTACCTGTATTCCGATCGTTCTGGTAAATAATACTGAGCATTCTATACACCGACAGATGGTCCATGTTTATTATATGTTGTATGCAACTTGTTTATTTAATTACATGTGTACATAAATGTTACAATTAATTATACTTCTTTAAGGTTGCCCATGGCGATACAGGGTTGGCATACACTTTCTCAAATAACACAGTGCCGGCAAGACCTTGGACCCCATTCTTGGAGAAAATCAGAGACACAATAACAGAGGTTACCGGTTACGACTTCAACTTTGTTCTCATAAACAGGTAGATGCGATCTGTTCAACAGCCTGTGTGATCTTCGAATAAATGTGTCAGTACCTTAAGTAGCGGATAATAAATGTAGTTGGCTGGCGAGGTTAGATGAGCATGATGAGGGGCCTGTCAAAACTGACTGTTTCGAACCTTACTATATATGGCCTAGGCCGTGCCTCCCAATATGCCGCCAGTCCTGGCTTTTCTATGGAATCGAACCTGAGATTCAACGATAATTGAAACTCAATCTGCATCGGTAGTATATAAAATTGAATGACTGAAAGCACCGATGTGACCCGCGTCCAGGTTGCTGACTCGAAATCACTGAAACATCTCGCTGATTGGGGGAGGAAGACTAGGTTCGAACCATGTCACCGACCTGTCTCTTACATGTATCCGGAAAAGGGCCCTTCCCAGGAACGATGGTTATGTAGACTGCTAGCCTGTACATAACTAAAATTTTGTCGCATAACGGGCGGTAAAAAACATTAAAAAAAGAACCGATATAGTGTCAAGTGTTAACAAAGTAACTTTTGTATTATAGATACAATGATGGCAAGGATCACATGGGAGAGCACCGGGATGACGAGAAGGATCTAGTGCACGCATATCCCATCGCTTCTCTGTCACTAGGGCAACCAAGAGACTTTATCTTTAAACACGCTGAAGCACGTGGAAAAAATGCAAAACGCAAGATAGACACAGTGAAAATTGAATTAGCTCACGGAAGTTTGTTAATGATGAAACACCCTACTAACACATACTGGTACCATTCCCTGCCACAAAGAAAGAAACTTTCTCAAGTGCGAATAAATATGACATTTAGAAAAATGGTAAAAAAGTGAAATATTTTGTGCACGCCATTACATTTATAAGGAAAGAGGATCTGAAAAAAGAATGTTTTTTCCTTAGACGTTAAAATAATTACAGGTAACGAGGCATATGTGTATTGTGAAAGGGCAGCAACAAGTTTGATTTTATGTTTGTCAGACATTTTATTTAAAACACATGATGCCTTTCATTCAGATGGCGTTACCATTGTCAAAGCGTTTTAAATGTCACTTAGTTGTTATGCCCCAGAAGGTGAGCATATTAAAACCGCACCGTCTGTCCGTCCGTCCGTCTGTGTGTCCGTCACATTTCGTATCCGGGCTGTAACTCTGTCATGCATGAAGGGATTTTCAAATCATATGGCACAAATGTTCAGCACATCAAGACGACGTGTGGCGTGCAAGCCACGTCACTACCTCAGAGGTCAAGGTCACGGCCTTGGAATCCTGTATATATGCACACATCCGTGTCCGAATTGTAACTTTGTCATGCATTGAATGATTTTAAAATAACTAGGTACAAATGTTCAGCACATCAAGATGACGTGTCGCGTGCAAGACCAACGTCTCTACCTAAAAGGTCAAGGTCACACTTAAGAGTTTAGAGTAATGGGATCCTGTATAAATGCACCCATTCGTGTCCGGACTGTATCTTTGTCATGCATTGAAGGTTTTTTTTTAATAACTTGGCACAAATGTTCAGAACATCAATACGATTCTGTATGCACACGTTCATGTCCAAATTGTAACTATGTTATGCATTGAAGAATTTTAAAATGATAAGGCACAAACGTTCAGCTCATGGACATAAATTGTCTTGTGCCATTACTGAATCCACACCTTGAAGGTCAATGTCACCGACTGTGAGACACTACTTTGGGGGCATTTGTCACTTATAAGGAATATCTCTTATTTAAATTTGGCTTGGGGAAGTTACTAAAACCTCTAGGTAAGCAGAAAACTTGGACGTTGCCCAAAAAAATCTGTAACTATATTGAAGAAAAGGTGTGAAATATCAAAAAAACAAAGGAATTACACAAGATGAGGCGAGGCAAGGCAAGGCATGGTATGCAACCATATAGCCTAGAAAGCACTGGACATGCAAAGTAAACACAAACATGCAGCAACGGGTCGCAAAAGTCCACATCATACGAACATGTACAAATAAATTTAAATGAACGCGAAATGGAGGCTTGTATTTCGACCTTCTCTTATATTTTTACTATAAACAATAAGAAGAAAACAATACATGTATCACGGAGGTCAGGAATAATATGAGAGTCTTCTGATATCTGACCTTAGTTATTGATAAACGAATTTTTTACATTATTTTGTAATATGTTTGACAATACTCAACGCAAAAATATGAATGTTTTGTGTTGCATTTACTCAAACTTATTTTAGGATGAAAAATCTACAGATGTTAAAATATGTAATGAAAAAGCATTTTCGAAGAATTATCTCGAATTTAAAGTAACTTAAACACACTAACATATACATATAATTACACAGTTAACTTACACAATATGCAAAAGTGACAAGTAAACTAGATGAATATTCAGTCCATGAAATAATACATGAGAATAAAAAGCATCGAACAAATTTAGCGAAAACGTAAACAATATGATTACGTTTGTTATAAAGTTTCAGGTAATTACTTGATAAAATCTCGGTATTCATTGTATAGCCTGAAGACTGATATGCAGAAATCGGCAAGGAAATCTACAGTTAATGAATAAAGGATAGACTTGTGGTAATATCAAAAATGCTACTTACAAGAGACATTGATTTAGCTGGCACACAAATTAGTATCCTATGTGTTTGTACCATTGCAGTTACTGCTTTGGCAGTATAAGATTTGGTTAAATAGAGCTGTTATTTTATTATTTATGTTATTTTATATCTAGACCTTTCTTATTCTTTTATTAAATCATGTATATTGTCACTTATGTTAACCATTCTAACTGATTCAATGTACCTTGCCATCAATCATGATACATGTGTTTGTAATTGAAATCAAAGCACCGCCTCTGTCTTTGTTGTAATTTGTTATTTAAATGTTACCCGCGTGCGACAGGTTTATTACCGAGGTGTGGCAGTTGTTGTGGGTCAGTGTCTGTTGTTGATCCCGCTATGCGATCTACGTCATCATTTTTGCAATATACGGGTATTGATAATAATTACATTTATGTCCTACTCATGTCCATTTATGTTAGGGGCGAGGTTGGTAGGTGGTTTCTACCATCAGAATGGAACAGATTGCATTGAGTTAAGGGCATGGCAGTTTTTTTGCGTATTTAAAGGTTTCAGAATTGTAAAACTACCCTTTATGATTGAAATCTATGCGATCGATATAAAAATGTATTAACTTATTTTAAAAAACCTTTTAAGTTGCTGAAAAATGTTTGTCCAATCATGGCTAGAAAGGTTATAAAGAGAAACAGGGAGGGTCAAAAGATGCGTTATGCATTTCAGGATTGAACAGTTCTTTTATTTAATATTAAGTTTATTTGCTAATTCAGGTTTAAGCTCGATTGTGAAAAAAGCTTGTAGCTGATTGAGCAATCTAGGGTCGCTTCCTAAAAAAGGAACAGTACTTGTGTCATATAAAAAATTGTTGTCACTATCTGCAAAATCCAAGGTCCAGTGTGAACAGACAAACAACAAACAAACGGGCATCAAGGGACGTTGAGGTTTTGACTATCCATGTTCTAAATTTTAGAATCCGCTTATTTAGTGCTTGTAGAATATAATGCTACCGCTTTTTAATGCCCATCCCCGTGCTTACAAAACTTTTTTCGTGCTCAACTGGAGTGCCATGCTCAATCTTTGGATCAACAGAATATTGTAGCATTTAATCAAATCTTTATCAAATGTGTCAAACAAGTTTTCCATAAATATTTAAAATCACTTAAACTACAAACATTTTGCTTCTTGTAATATACAGTAAACTCCTATATAACGACTCCGGATATAAAGAAAATCAGATATAACGAACTTTATTTTTCTTGGCCCGAATTTGTTCTCCTTTGTAAAATACGAAAACGCCATATAGATATAACATACTCCGGATATTAGGAACACATTGAAATGGTCCCAAGGTGATCGTTATATGCGGATTTTTTTTGGAATCAATAGAATATTGAATCATTTACCTAAAAGTTTTGTGAAGAAATGCCAAAATGTTAGTGTTTGCCAATATAGGATTGTTTTTAGTTTTTTTACATTTCACTTTCCATTAAGCTCGTAATTTTAACGTAGATGAGTGAAAATCATGACGTAAAGCTTATTAAAACGTCATCAGATGATGAATCTGCTGACGTTTGAAATTAACCAATGGTTTCAATTTAAACATTTAAATTAAGGTGGAAAAATGGAATTAAAAAAGTATAAAATAATATTTTAATTTATAGCAAAAGGACTCATTGATAAAAATCTGGCAATTAATTGATTTGCCTGAAGACAAACATACATGTATGGAAAGTGACACTTACAATATTGCAGATGTTTAAAGGTTTTGATAAAGAATATGCTTGTGGTAAGCCGAGTTTTAATTTTGAAGTTTTAATTTTTTTATTTTCATAAAAACAAAATGGAGAAATACAATAAATAAAGTAGGTAAATTATCTTACCTGTAGTTAACCGGCACAGGACTTTCGTTAATTCCACATTACCTGTCGAGACTGATTCCGTCTCGAGTGAGTTTCGAAAGCAAAAAAAACCAGAGTTGTTAGAGATTGTTAGACAGGACTTTTATCTCAGGCATTCAAGCTTTAACTGGACTTTTATCTCAGACATTCAAACTTTAACTGGACTTTTATCTCAGGCATTCAAGCTTTAACTGGACTTTTATCTCAGGCATTCAAGCTTTAACTGGACTTTTATCTCAGGCATTCAAGCTTTAACTGAACTTTTATCTCAGGCATTCAAACTTTAACTGGACTTTTATCTCAGGCATTCAAACTTTAACTGGACTTTTATCTCAGGCATTCAAGCTTTAACTGGACTTTTATCTCAGGCATTCAAGCTTTAACTGGACTTTTATCTCAGGCATTCAAACTTTAACTGGATTTTTATCTCAGGCATTCAAACTTTAACTGGACTTTTATCTCATGCATTCAAACTTTAACTGGACTTTTATCTCAGGCATTCAAACTTTAACTGGACTTTTATCTCAGGCATTCAAACTTTAACGCAAGAGGTAAGAGTCTTTATGGTAAAGTTAATTATAAATTATATCACCCTGTACTACGGATAGTTGAGAAAACCCCAAACGCAGTTGATCCTCGAAATGCACATTGACCAAAAGAACATTCATTATTGTTCATTCATTATTATAATTACATTTGTATAATTGAATAGAGGACAGCTGTTGCTTTTAGTTTAATATCACAATATGAACGTGAGATCATAGGAGCTCGAGGTCGGGATTATGCTTTTTCCGTCTATGTTTTGTCTTTTTACATTTATTTAAGAATCAGTCTAACAAAATAATTATGATCTTATTTTCCCCGGATCTTAACTTTCATATTTTACCGCTGAAGTACCCGGTAGACTGAAAAAAGAAAAGGAGTGACATCCGCCATGTTATCCAACACAAACTGCTAAGAGTGACGTCCCTTTTTTTGATAAAAAAATATTTATTTTTTTCTGCAGCACTAATGGACAGTGTGCTCAATTCGTTCAAATGGTATGGCAAGATAATAGTCCATGACTGCTTCATTAAAAAAAAATAAACTGTTCCGCCAGTTTTTGAAATTGCCACCACACTATGTTTACATGTATAGGTTCCGGTTCCATGTTGCGTCACATTGGTAGACGGAGAACCAGTTTTGGAGGGACGTAACTCTTAGCAGTTTGTGTTGGATAACATGGCGTATGTCACTCCTTTTCTTTTTTCAGTCTACCGGGTACTTCAGCGGTAAAATATGAAAGTTAAGATCCGGGGAAAATAAGATCATATTTTGTTAGCTTGGTTCTTAAATAAAATGTAAAAAGACAAAACAAAGGTGGAAAAAGCATAATCCCGATCTCGAGCTCCTATGGTTGAGATATGTCGATAAATCCCCATTCTATGCAGTGCCTTCTTTCATATTTATTTCACCCAGTCGGCACCAAAGGGACCAGGCACGTTTGAATTTTTTTAACATAGTATATTGGACAAGGTATCCAACTCAAAGGTCGGACAAAAAGTCGAGGTAGCGATGATTGGTCGCCGACTTGTTAAGTCTATATCATTCTAAAAATTATACATCGATTTGCTTTTAAATGATTTATATAGTTGTGAATAGTGTACATTGCGCCTATGACTCGATTCACCCGTAGAAATTGCTACCTCGACTTTGTGTCCGATCTTGGGTTGGTTCCCTTGACTAAATATACCACGGCGGGAATCACGTGATCAAAATAATCTCTGATTAAAAGTAGATCTCAGAAAAAAATGAAAGCCATTTAGCTGTAAATGTAAAATGTAGCCTATCTTATGGCAACATAAAAGTATTATAGAACTACACAGGTCTCAATCATAGTCACATTCCGATTGTGCTGAACACTTCGAGAAACTGTCAGTAACATAATTTATTTTTGAAGTGTTCAACACAATTAGAAGGTGACTGTGATTGAGACCTGTATAGTTCTATAATACTTTTATGATGCCATAAGATAGGCTATATTTTTGATTTACAGCTAAACGGCTTTCATTATTTCTAACATTTTTCATAGATGTTCTTTTGTTTAGAGATTATTTTGATCATGTGATTCCCCACCGTGTATACTATGTTAAAAAAATCAAACGTGGCTAGCCCTTAAGTGATATTTTTACGAGTGGCGAATAACTAATTTTGGTGTTAACCAAATGAAACGAGTGAAATTATCGTTTTACTACATCGATATCAACAATTTTTCTGTTTATTTTATGTCTCAAACTCAACTTTTGATGAGTTTGTTTCATCAGAAAGCATAGCAAACATGACGTCATTTGAACGACGTAATCGTCGTATGGTTTCCGTCATTCATTACGCTGGGTATACATTCTGACGTTAATCCGGGTAGAAAATTTGATTATTTTCACAGAGTGGAAAGTGAAATCATCAGGATATAACACATCGTTAAATATCGATAAACCACCGAAAAACATAAAATAAATTATTATTACTAATATGAATATACATGTTGAAGTCAAGATGGTTTAGATCTAACAAACTTCACTTTAAAAAAACAGGCTATTTTCTACAATTAAAGTTACAAAAATATACTTATTTAATTAAGGATATAAATTTTATTTTATGTTTTTCAGTGAATTATAGAGTTTTCTCAGTGAAATAAAAGTGATAATCCACAGTTTTGAAACAGTGGATTACCATTTTTATTTTTCACTGTTTTGCAATCTTTAACCCGGATTTACGTCAAAAAGTATTTCGAGCGTAATTAATGCTGAAAACCATGCGACGATGACGTCGTTTAAATGACGTCATTTGCGCTATGTTTCTGGTGACGTTTCCCGCGATTTTCGATATTTTGTAGAAACAAACTCAATAAAAGTAGAGTTTTAACCATAAAATAAACAGAAAAATTATTGGTATCGGTGTAAATATCACGTTAATTTCACTCGTGAACACCAAAAGTTGTTATTTTCACTCGGGCTGCGCCACTCGTGAAAATATCACTTTTGGGGGCTCACTCGGTGAAATTATAACATGATCTTACACCGAAACCAACAATTATCCTCTATGTAATAGAAATAAGTTACTAATTTAGCAAATACACAATAATCATAGGATTATTCATTCATGATACATAAAAAATGTTATAAGCTTTCGTTATCGGACCGTTTGCCGATCGATAACTGTGTGTGCACTTTTACGATGAAGAGTACGCATGAACGATAAGTCTGTGAAAACCCGTATTTTAAAGAAATATATCATTTCCTTTTTCAGTCAAAGATGCTACTAAAGGTAGAGACACAGCTTCTGTTGAAAATAACATTTTGGTAAGGCGCATTTCTTTTTCTAGTGAAAATCCTATTTATATTTCACCCCGCCCATTTCTGTTGGCATTTTCATGTCTTCAAAGCAAACAGTAGTTAGTCCATAACACATTTAATGCTGCGGTCGCTTTATTTATAATATATGATCCGTAACCTATACTAAGATATAGGAGGCTATATAGCCTAATCGAATTATCCGAAGCATTGTTATAAGCAAAGTTCAAAACTACAGCACGAATAAGGTTATCTATCCATACTATAAATACCTTAGTCACGATAAAAATTTCTAATTAGATAATAAATATAGTTAACAACTGTTCTAACACTAATGCTATTTCGTCTCATAAATGCAAATAACGTGATATATCAAAGACGGTACATCACCGAACACAGCCGAAACTATACATACAATTGATATGCTCCGGAATTTCGGCTACTACGCATCTGAACGATACACCGTGTTACACTAACCGTATATCCTACTCATCTGAACGCTACACCGTGTTACACTAACCGTATATCCTACTCATCTGAACGCTACACCGTGATACATTAACCAGAATATCATTTAAAAGTAAAATATGTTTCAAAAATGAATACAGATACTTGCTTAATATTGTTTGCATTGTACCTACATGTTCATACCAATGGTTGGGTTGAGAAAAAAAATTGAGTAAAATTTACATTGAGCACGGTATTGGCGGGTATTGTCTGCGTTCCGAAGCAAGAAATTCGAGTATTGTCTGTCCAATACATAGTAGGTCTATGTTAATGAATTCAGCACAATTTTGGATACCGTCTACTCAGAGCACGCGCACAAACAAAATTGTCTTTCAAAACATATGTTTAAATTAAACACAACTGCGGGAAAATTGTCTTACATAACACCTGAGATTTTTTGTAGCCCAATCTCTATCCAGACCAGCTGGAGAAATTAAGCATATGTTTTTGTCTGTCCAAAGGACGTGTACTGTCGCGCGGGTAGGGCCTGTAGAGCTGACGACGAAATATGTCGCTGTTACCAATTAAAGTCCTTTAGACACTGTTCATAATCGAGCACCTGCTTGGTTTCACAGAAAATGCTTGTTAAAGTTATTTTAGTGAATTTATAGAACTGCTAATACGCCCGAAAACACTTCCGAAACACGAACACATTTTCTAAAATCATGTGGAGAGTATAAGTGAACAGATGGTATGCATTCACACTTTGGAATGATATGTGGAGAGTGTCTAAACTTTAAATAAACAAACTGGATGAATCCGCATTTTGGGAAAAAAACTTGTATAAATTAAGATTGTCAACAGTTCGAAGTAACACACGGAATACAAGCAACACCAAGACGGACACAAACGTTCAATGTTTTCATTTTCGTGTTTCAGGATAAGTGTACCTAGCGTCCTGTTTATCGTTAGTTCAGTATGTACAGACATGTTTGGATACGCGGCAACAGTTTCTAGATCAAGTAACAAAAGCACTCCTATAGATTTCCATGAAAGAAGTGAACACATTGACAATGGCGACAAGATGAAATCTGAACAGGAAGTTTACGAAAATTCTGCAAATGGAAGAAAAGGTGAACAGGAAGTTTACGAAAATTCTGCAAATGGAAGGTCCTTTCCGTTTAAAAGAAATCTTAATCACTTCAGAGAAAAGCTTACGGACGAACGTGTGCGTGCATTCACTGAGGTTGAAAGTGTATCACGATTTGCAAACAGGAATAAAACTAGGCACATCGCTTTTCTTAAAGTTCACAAGGCGGGCTCAACGACTATTCAGAATGTGTTATTTAGATTTGGAATTAAACATGATTTAAACATTATTCTTCCGAAATCAAATAATCAACTAAACAGAAAAAATCAGGAAATGCCCATAGAATCTGGTCAACATTTTGACATTTTTACTCTTCACACTACATACAACAGACAATTTTTCGATAGCCTACTCCCTACCGATTATGTTTCCATCGCCATCGTCCGTGATCCCATCGACAGAATGATCAGCGCAGCATATTACCATCGCGATGTGTACCATGTTAAATATCTTAGAATGATCCCTCGAGCAAATTTTGTCCATAATTTAGTAAACTTTCCGGAAAAATACGACCGCGCCACGTTTTCACAAACGCGGAATACCATGGCCAGGGATTTTGGATTTTCTAAAACCCTCAAACAAACTGATAAAACACAAATTAAAAAGTACCTCCATGATCTCGATTCTAAATTTAAGTTAGTCATGATTATGGAAAAAATAGATGAATCCCTCGTTTTACTCCGCCGGTATCTTGAATGGTCGGTAGCTGATATCATTTACCTGAAGACTAACGACCACCAACACCATCCTGTAGTTCTCAACCACACAGAGGAAGCCAAATTTAGGGAGACATCTTCATTCGATTTTGACATTTACGACTATTTCACTAAAAGTTTCAACGAAAAATTGAAAAAAGTGTCAGACGACTTTTGGGCGGAAGTTGCGCACTTCAAACAGTTGTTACAAAGCATCTACGACTTTTGCCTCGATCCCAAAAAGGAAGTGGATTACGTTGTTCCGGAAACGAAATGGGACGACGCTTTTTCAGTGTCAGTGTCAGACTGCACGTGGATGACTACTAGAGAGTTACCATTTATTGAAAAACTGCGTGAGAGACATCATATTCGCCACAACTTAACTATATCTAAAGTTTTTGGATGAGTTATTACCCTTGCCTCGCCGGGGGCAAGTGATCTTACCTGTCTGATGATGATCTGAACGGCTTGTCGCTGTATGCAGACAATAAATGTTTAGAGAGTACCCCTGTAAGCAAATTGTGCAACTGTCAAAAATGACAAATGGGCCAGTCCGTTATAGACATTACCAGAATCCCCTAGCATATCGTTGGCTTATTGGTGAAATTATCTCCCCTGAAAATACGCTATCGATTTTTCTGGTTAACCAAAACAAACCTGATTCAGCCGAGACAAGACATATATTCAGAAATTTAGCATTGCTATGTTTTGAATAATTACAATAAAATTCAAAACTATGTTTACTTCATTACTATTTATATTGGCATATTAAATGACTTCTTTCACATATTAGGATTGATATAAATTAATCTGGTCCGAGGGTTGTTCGTTTTGGATGGGTTCCACCATAACATTAGAACAAACTAGGTTATTCGTATTATATTCTAGAGTTTTATCGTTGTAATCGGATAATGACCAACGTCCCTAGTATAGGTTAGTTATTTCAGGTTTCCGAGGAAAGATTTAGATTCAGAACGCGTCCCACTAGTTCTTTTACATACCCGATGTACAGTACCGATACACCGGACCTCGGTTTTAGGTCTCATCCTAAAGACAATTAGTTATGTTAGTAGAGGAGTGGAGGATCGAACATGCGAGCTGGATTACCAGTCTATAAACGGGCTCTCTCGCTATATAGTTATTATCATATATGATCTATAAATAAACAAAATCTCATTAGACCGAAGCAAAATGTAATTCATATTTCATAATTTAGGGGTCCCCCCCCCAAGTAAATATAATCTGAAACATGTATTTAGAACAGGTATTGTTATGACTTTTATACGTCTTTAAGTCTTGTAGTAAGTAGATCGGTAATGAACGACGATGACGTCACTAATATGATGCAGAACATGAACGTGGTCCTGCGCAAAGCATTTTATCAATAAAATGTATGAAGGTAATCTTTCAAGACATGCCATGGCATGAAAAAAGCATTATGCATATAAAATAACGTTTATGGATATGGTGTGTTATTATATAATAGGTAAATACTGACCCCTTCTGGTAAATATCACTTATATTCAGTGCCTAACGAGTCCATAATTGAATAGGTCTACTATAGCGTTTGGTCGCCGTATAATAATAAACTTATTTTCAGAAGGTAACTCATTAAGACATAACAAATATTGAGGCAGTACATTAATAGGTGATAAATCTTTATACAATGAGGCCTCTTAACAATTTTAAAACAAATTCAAACAAGTATAAACAACACAATATGAATAAGACTATCGTAATATGCATACATATTACATTAAGATATAGAAATAATGACAGACATAAAAGATTATGTTTCACTTACAATATAGAGTAGGTTGCAAAAAAGTATTTACAATTTATCAGTCTTAAGCAGAAATGCTCTTAGGCTATATTTGAACGCACTGACATTTGATAAAAGTCTTATATCAACAGGTATTTGGTTCCAAATTTCCATACTAGAGTAACTAAATATCTTCTTGAGATAATTTGTGTTAGGTGTTTTGTGTGTGATATCTTTCCTGGATTTTGACCGCAATTCATAGGCTGTATTTGAGAATATAATTAGATCTTTGATATATGAAGGTGTCAAATTATGAAGAACTTTATAAACTAATATGCCAGTAAAAATTTGCATCTGCTGGGAAAAGAAAGCCATTTAAGGTTATTGAACATCTCAAACGATCGTGTAAATTTGTTGACATTTAGTATAACTCTAGCTGATCGTTTTTGCAGTTTAGTAATTCTATTTACATCGGTCATGTTAGCGTGTGCCATGTTAAACATCCATAATCAAATGTAGGTGCAATATAGGCGTTGTAAAATAGCTGTTTCATCTCATGGGTAAGGAAATGCTGAATTCTTTTTAAAAGAAATAATTTTGAAACCAGTTTCGTGCAAGTTTTATCTATGTGTGTTTTCCATGTTAAACTTTTATCAATATGAATTCCTAATAGTTTTTGTGAATCAACATGAATTATACTAGTATTTTCGACATACAGTTTCAGATCATTCATGCCAGCTAGCTTTTGTCTGGAACCTATAGTCATACATGTAGTTTTGACAGGGTTTATTGCCATATTGTTTTTCTTACACCAGCTTTGTGTTGTTATAAGATCAGTCTGTAGTTTAAGTTGAATGTCATTTAAATTTTTACCCTTATTATGCAACGTCGTATCATCAGCATACATATCAGTTTCAGAATTCAATTCAAGAGGCAAGTCATTAACATATAGTAGAAATAAAAGAGGACCAAGAATGGATCCCTGAGGAACACCCGATGTCACCAAACAGAAATCAGAATTTATGCCATTTACCATTATTTTTTGAGTTCGATTTTCTAAATATGATCTGAAAAAATTCACTGTGGTAAAGTTTTAATTTATGCAGAAGAATGTTATGATCCACTAAATCGAAAGCTTTTTTAAAATCTAAAAACACTGTTCCAGTAACATAACCTTTGTCCATAGATGTTAACCAGGAATCTACTAATCTAATTAAAGCAGTTTGGCATGAATGGTGTTGTCTAAAACCGGACTGATGCTCATATAATATATTCGTTTTCGAAAAAAAGTTACACATCTGATTAGCAACATGCCTTTCAACTACTTTAGATAATGTGAGTAGTATTGATATTGGTCTATAATTGTTTGGGTCATCATTGCTATGATCTTTCCGTGATAATGATTTCCTGAATGTCTTGTCTACAAATCTACATATACTCAAATATTTGAAGAGGTCTTTAAATATTTAACAATAAATGAATTTAAGACCTCTACAATTCAAGTAAGTGATATAAAAAGGTTGTATTTCAGCTGTTTAAGAGCTCTGTAATTGAATTGAAGAGGTCTCTAATTGATTCGAATACCTCTGTAATTGTTTTAAAGCTCGCTACAAATTAAATAACAGAGATCTGGAATTAAAATAAAGACCTCTCTAAATCAATTTGAGAGCGGTGATATTCAATTTAAATATCTTGAATTCATGCCAAATCTATATACATATACTCAATTTTTGAAGAGGTCTTTAAATATTTGGAGAGCTCTGGAAAATATTAGGAGAGGTCTATAAATCAATTAAAGATATAAAAAATTCGTTTGTAGTGCGGTTTAAATCCGTTGATTTGGAGACATCTGTAATTCAATTGAAAGAGATCTCTATTTGAATTGGATACTATCATTGTTTTACAGCACGCATGAAATAAATCAAAGATATCAAAAATTGTTTTTGAGAGGTCTATAATTGAATTGTACCGCGCTTCAATTGTTTTATTTGAGAGCTCTCTATTTCAAGGTTGTTAATGGATTGCGATTAACAATATATTGAAGCGCGGCACAATTAAATAAGAGACCTCTCTAAATCAATTTTTGATATCATTAATTACTTTCTTGCATGCTGTTAAACAATTATAGAGGTCTCTAATTCATTGGAGACCTCTTCAGTTGAATTATAGATGTCTCTAAACCAATGGATTTAAACCATGCACCAAACAATCTTTCATTTGTAGACCTCTCTAATTTTTACAGAGCTCTCCAAATATGTAAATACCTTTTTCAAATACTTTAGTATATGTAGATTTGGCGTGTATTATAATCAAATTCAAGATATCTGAAATTGAATTTCACGGCGTTCAAATTGATTTAGAGAAGTCTCTAATTGAATTCAAGACCTCTGTAAATCAATTTGTAGCGATCTGTCAAACAATTAGAGGTGTATTCACATCAATTAGAGACCTCTTTAATCCAATTACAGAGCTCTTAAAAACAGCTGAATTACACCTTATTTTTTGATATCTTAAATTGAATTGGAGAGGTCTACAATTAATTAATTGCACGCTGTAAGTCAATGTTTGATATATAGAATTGACTTAGAGAGCTCTCCAAATATTTAAAGACCTCTCAATTATTGCGCGCTATGATTATTTAGAGATATCTTTGATTGAAACAGATACCTCTAAAATTATTTAAAAGCTTTACAAATATTTAAAAACCTCTTCAAATATTTGTTTAAATGTAGATTTGGCGTTCCATACTTGTCGGTCAACAGCCGAAACCCTTTGTCATCGGACGCGGGAAGATCCAGTAGTCCAACCTCAGACAAACTCTGTCGACTGTTGACCGCCAAAGCATTCAATAAATATACACTATGACCCGAGGAAAACTTTACATACTTTTAAAGGTATAAATTATCATGTAAATTTTAAAAAATGACACTACCTAATGTCAAAAAACTTTACATCTCTCGTCGTTGCATCCGCATTGAAAGAAATCCAGTTACAAAATGGAGCAAAACATGGAAGATAGTTGCATGTTGCTGCTATATCAGTTTCTTTATCATTAAGTTTTCACAACATGCCAATATTTAAGGGGATTTCGTGAATTCAAATCGTTGAAAAGTAATTTATAAGATTCTCGTTTGTAGTTGTAACTTTACTTACTATATATTGTTTTGGTGTTGTCTGTTCGTCATCCATCCGGAGCCATTACTAAGGAACCAATGGATAGAATTTCGTGAGACTTAAAATAAGTATACATTAACGCCACGCAACTTTTGTAAGGATTGTCATAGTATCGCCAGGGTTATTGTCCTTTAATTGTATTTTCTATAAATATATACATGCATTCAATATAAGAACTTGAAAATTCTATTTCTCTGAAATCATTGGCTCAAATAATCTAATGATCACTCTTTCTAATATCCACCACCTACACCTCTGCCAACACCAAACCCCCATCCAGTTGAGTGTGAGGACCAGATATTCAATATAAAAAGTTTGAAATTCTATTTATCTGGAACCGGCTATCAAAATTCTATTGTAATTTTCAAAAATAACTTAAATGATCACTCTTTCTTATACAAAGTTCACTCTCTACATCCCTGTCCTACATGTGTGGAACAAAATAGATCTAGTAAATGTAAAGGACTGCATGCCAATCTGGTTAAAAAAATGAAAACAGCTCATAATTCCTCGAAACCAGTGGAAATCTTTCAGAAAAATTCTTTGATACCAGAAATTTTTTCTGCAGAAATAATTCGAATACGTTATAATCTATAGCTGACACCTATAGTGCGAATGTTCTGAAGCAAAGACAGCTAAATGTGTTTCCTTTAAAAGTAAACACCAATGGAACAAGAGATGTTTGATGCAAAAGTTGTTCTATGAAAGTAATAGTTTTTAATTTAAAGTCAGTTTGAAATTCGTAAAAACGGCATCTGTAGAAATTGTAAAATAAAAAAAAATTAAAAAAATAAAATTTAACATTCGAAAATAAAAAAATTACGAACCGACCTTGACTTCCAAAAAAAATGTTTTTTGCTAAAAAAAAAAAAAATAAAAAAAAAAAAAAAAATAAAAAAAGAAAAATATTAATGTCACCTTCCAAAAAAATTATTTGCGGAAACAATTTTTTGCGAAAACTATTTTATATATATTTTTAGTAACAGTGACCTTGACCTTGATCCCAGTGAAGCCCCAAATGCCAAGCCAATTACTTCCTCTTTTTAAGCGAAACCTTTTCACTAGAAAACTACCAGAGAGTCTCTCCAAAAACCAAATTCCATTGCAATTGGTCACTCCTTACTTAATTTGTTGAGCGGATACCATTTTAGAATTCCGGGTCACTGTGGCCTTGACCTTTGACCTTCTAATCTCAAAACCGTTAGAGGTCCTCTATCGGTTATGACCAATCGCCACATTAAGTTTCAAGATGTTAGGCCCAAGCGTTCTCAAGTTATCGTTCGAAAACTGTTTTACAATCACGGGTCACCGTGGCCTTGAAGTTTGACCAACTGACCTTAAGATCAACAGGGGTCCTCTACCGGTCATGACAAACCTCTACATCAAGTTTGAAGATGCTAGGTCCCAACATTTTCAAATTTTCATCCGGAAACCTTTTTACTTTTCCGGGTCACTGTGACATTGACCTTTGCCATACTGACCTAAAAACAATAGGATTCCTCTGCTGGTCATGACCAACCTCAACATCAAGTTTCAGGATCCTAGGCAAGCGTTCTTGAGTTATCATCCAAAAACCAGTTGGTAGACGGACGGACGGACGGACCGACCGACCGACCGAAATCTGCAAATCAATATACGCCTCTTCTTCGAAAGGGGCATAAAAATCGATTCTCCCGTGGATAGGATATTTCACGTATCAGCCGTCGTGTCATCTGCGGTAGGTCCTGTAGCTCCGGAACATTGTCGCTTTCATGAAGCAAAGAAACAGGAAGACAGCGATCTTCAACCGAATGATCTGAAATTAACATAGCTGTGAATGTGCCGTTTATATACTTATAAATGTTCATATGCTCTGCCATTTTTCTACTTTAGAAACCTGCTTTAGGTAAGTGACACGCCAGTACATGCGTGAGTTTTGACGTTTTCGATTCTTCCGCAGTGAAATTTGAAAACTGTGCTGAAACGAAACTTTCATTTGGTCCAAAATGGAGGACAAAGGTGATTTTAGATAGCTAACGCAGAAAACAAAATTCTTTAAATTTTACTTTAAAATTGCTTATGATGGACCTAAGAAAACGGGTTACTCAATTGAATTTGTTTACTTTACAAATAATTTTTTAAAGCCAACTTGGTATTAGTCAGGCTGGTGTTACATGTCCCTACCCATACGGTACTTCGTGTGCAGCATGTCATTACGACAGGGACCCAGATTTGCTATCTTGTTTCAGCAACATTCATGTTTTTGTCTCTAATGATTTGTCGTCTGCATGTCTTTAGGTTTTTATCATCCAATTTTTTTTTTTGTAGGATTATCTTAGCAAGTGTACTGGCTATGTTAACAGCCTTGGCAACGGACATGTATTGGATCCACCTCCCAGTTTACACAAACAACTTCAACATGCAAATAGACTTCTTCAGAAACAAAATAAAAGTAGACCAATATGTGGAAAAGACAGTGGTAAACAATTCAAAAGTCTACACACCTGCGATACGTACGAATGTTTCAAAATTTAATATACCACTACAAGCGACTCATAAACATGTTCCAAAAGTCTACACACCATCGAATCTTACGAATGATAAAAAAGTCTACACACCAACGATAAATACCAAATCTTTCAACAATAGATCAAGCCAGCATTTAGATTTGAAGACGAAGGAATTCACTACCGAACTGCATGATAAAAAAGTTGCACCAGTTTCAATCGAACACAAGGATTCGCAAATACCAAGCAAGCCTAGGGAACCATTACAAATGCCAAACACAACACATTCATCAAAAACAACGCATGTTGCATTCCTCAAAGTTCACAAAGCTGGGTCATCTACTATGCAAAATCTATTTTTCAGGTTCGGAATGAAGCATAACTTAAACATTTTACTTCCAAAGAGAGGCAATTATCTTGCTTCTAGAAGTTATCAGATGCAAATACAGCCCACTCAGCATTTTGACATATTCGCCTGCCATACAATTTACAGTTCTACACTATTCAATAGCCTACTTCCTGCTGATTCCGTAAACATCGGCATTGTTCGTGAACCAGTCGATCGGATGATCAGTGCCGCGTATTACTACCGTGACGTTTGGCGAAACGGGTACTTGATGAGAGTTCCTCGAGCAAATTTTATACACAATCTTGTCAGATACCCTGAACTATACGAACGTTATTTTTTCTCAAATACACGAAACGCCATGGGTAGAGATTTCGGGTTTCGCAACACTATTAAACAATCGGACACAGAACAAATTCATCAGTATTTGAAGCAATTAAACTCGGAGTTTCTGTTAGTTCTAACTGTGGAGAAGATGGATGAATCCCTTGTCCTTATGAGGAGGCTTTTACACTGGTCAGTATCTGATATTATATACCTAAAGGTTAACAAACACGGACATTCACCAGTACTGCTCACCGAAGAAGAAAAGGCTAAGTTTAAAAACACGTCATTTTTGGATTTCGAAGTTTACAATTATTTCAAAGCCGTTCTTGACAGAAGATTACAATTCACGACCAAAGATTTCTGGGAAGAAGTAAAATACTTTAGACTTTTGTTAAGAAAGGTCGGAGAATTTTGTCAGGCTAACATTTCGGGAGGAAATAGAAACGATACTCTATTGATAGAAAAATCAGCGTGGAATGAAAACTTTAATATTCTAACAGAAGAATGTAAATGGATGAGTATACACGAGCCAGCCTTTATAAACAAACTTCGCACCAGACATATAGTAATGCAAAGTAACAGTTGAAAAGTCTTTCTAATGCAGCATTTTCACACGAAATCTTGCAAGCATGGAATTAATGGTAACTGAATCGGTTTGGAAAATTGCGATAAAGACACTTAACTATGACCATGCTGTAATGTAACTACATGTTATTGTAACTGGCATCAAATCATAATAAAAATGTATACACTGTACTACAAACTCGTTATCTCGAAGTCTATTAAGTCGAATTACTGTCGTTTCATTTA
Source organism: Saxidomus purpurata (assembly GCA_022818135.1). NCBI lineage: Eukaryota > Metazoa > Mollusca > Bivalvia > Venerida > Veneridae > Saxidomus > Saxidomus purpurata. The sequence continues at coordinate 55,197,764 of JAFMSR010000007.1, read as the reverse complement.
AGTCATGTGTCGATCCTGTCAGCGTATTTTCAAATAGAATTAGACTTTTATAAATCGAATGTCTATATACAACCTCCCTGAAGCTACCACCCTTGGGAACGCAGACACTAGGAAAACGTTCTAACCAAGGACTTGGACATTTATACACTTGTGTATACACGTTCTGTGCCCAGGAACATCTGGAAAAAAGTTCTGACCTAGTTTAATTATGAATGCGCACAAAATGTGGTCCCAGAGTTTTAATTAGATCTTTCTTTGATTCGACCTATTAACTTCATTTTCAGCCGACTTAAGACTCTTCTAAAAACTCACTTAGGCAAACACATTGACTAATTGTAATGTTCATTGGCTACATAATGTGGTGTTGAGAGTTTAATAAAGTTGTTCTTTGATATGACTTACCTTTTTAGCTAATCTGACCCAATTTTGAGTTTGACCAAGATGTCACTACGCAGGAATATAAACACAATATACAAGACTTCATACACACTGCAGCTCTCGTCCAAGAACATTTGTACTCTAAAAACATTGTGGACAACCCTAGGTGTCCATGTGGGGACATTGAAAATACATATCATTACTTCTTTACTTGTCTTATGTTCCGGCGTGCACGCACTGAACTTACTTATAACTTAAGAACTATCGCTTCAGTTACATTATCAACTACACTGGAAACATAAACATTACAGAGGAAATGAATACTCTACTCTTCTTATATGTTTAAACGCATCATACAGCCATTAATGAAACTACTATGAAAGAAATGCTTTGAATTAATCATCATCCTTAAAGGGACAAACCCAATAACTGAAGCCAAATAAACTGAAACTAAATAACCACCAAAACATAATAATAAATCATATCTTTGGAAGAATTATAACTTAACCTTAAAGTTTAGTTTCAGCTAAGTATTTCAGTCATTATCGATAAAATCAGCGGTTTAAAATATACTGCAGTTCTGTAAACCATTCAATAATGTGTGTAGAGTTGTCGTTGTTCAGTTGCAATCATTTCTCTTTTCTGATTGGTTAAATGTATTTCTGCCCCAGCGCCCGAGTCAGCCTTTCATTAAAACGGTACGGTTCGGGCTGTACCAAACAAAACACACTTTGAGAAGTAAAAGGACAGGTCACCTTGTCTTTCCGCGCATTTACCGGTGATAGATAACCTTATTCCTCACCGCTTATCTCTCATCGCTGCCGGACTATTGTTACGTTTATTATAAGCAGCCAGCGCATCACATAAACATCGAAAAAGAACTGTAAAATTTTTATTTTTGAAATAAACATAGGGTTATGGGTATTCATTTTCTTAGTTACATCATTTTCTATCCATCTATAGCAGTTGTGAAGTAAAATTCAAGAAAAAGTTGATTTTCATTTTTTCATCCCCATCCTGTATTTATTTTTACTTGCTGTCCGCCATTTGCATTATGCTAATGAGTAGTGGCGTTATGACAACCAAATTAATGCGCGACGAAATATTAAAACAGAATCCGGGTAAGTGAAGCACTAAACGATTTAAACGAATGTCTTTAATCATAGTAAGTTGTAATTATAAGAACTGAATGAGTTTTTTCTGCATTTCATCGAGTTATGAATTATCAGAAGTTTTACAACTAATTTTAACATAAACAGCTTCGTAGTTTATGCAAATTACGTGTAAAACTTCTGACAGTTCATACCTCGATGAAATGCAGAAAAACACATTCAATTCTTATATGGGTGGATGCGATTTATTACAAAAAGCTTCTTTATTGATTAATTGTGGCAAAATGGGGCATTTTTCGCCATAGGTTCTTCTTTAAGATCGTATTTATTTATCATTTTACGTTCAATGAACACATTATCTACGTTTCGGGAATATAATCTGTTAGCTGTAGGGAGTGCCCCTTTAATAAATGATATGTATACTTAGTTCGTACTTCACATTAAACCTGAAAAATACACGAAAAACCTCTGTGTACTTTGATGAAAAGTTCGCACCAGATTCCAGCTAACCCTTGTGGCCACGTTTCTTCATTCTCAATCTATTCATTCTCAATTTCTTTTCTACCTACGTATTTCAACCCTGTCATAAACACACCTAACATTTATCTACTAGTGATTCATATTGCATTGTCAAGGAGAGATTTATTAAATAAGCTTATTAGTTTCTTCCATGAACATGCGGTTCAGAGCGAAATATCCGTCACTGAGGGTAACTGTTTTGGCGGGAAGGAGGCTCTGCCGCGTTCCAGTGAAACAGTTACCCGAGGTGACGGATATTTTCATCTAAACCAAATATCTCATGGTAGAAAGTACTAGAAACTATTTCTTGCATACCGCCTTGCACTTTCAAATATATATATTTAAATGCAAACTTCTAGAAATGAAGCAGTTTAATATAAAAACAAGAGGGCCATGATCGCCCTATATCGCTCACCTGAATACAAGTCCACTTGCCTAATGGATGTGGTCAATCTTTACCCAAGAGGCATGATTTGAACAAAGTAAATGTAAGACCACAAAACAATGTTTCATACCAAATAGGTTTTCCTATATACGTCTTTGTAAAACAAGTGACCTCTTTGGCTGGGCCAATATTGACCCCAGGGGTATGATTTGAACAAACATTGAATAAGTCTACTAGGCAATGCTACATGCTAAATATCTAAGCTCTATGCCCTGTGCTTTCAGAGAAGACGATTTTTAAAGTTTTTCCTGTTTAAGCTTATGTAAAATCAAGTAAACCCCTGGAGGGGTCAATTTTCACCTAAGGGTCATAATTTGAACAATGTTAGTAGAGGTCCACTTGGAATTTCTACATACCAAATATCTAATTTAAGGTCTTGTGGTTTCAGAGAAGAAGATTTTTATAGTTTTTTCTATATAAGCCTATGTAAAACCGAGTGACCCCTGGGCGGGGTCAATTTTGACTGGGGTCACAATTTGAACATTCTTGGTAGAGGTCTATTAGACAATACCACATGCTAGATATCTAAGCTCTCGCCAGAATGAGCTTTTCTGATAGATGATTGTCCGTCGTCCGTCAACATTTTGATTTAAATGACATCTCCTCTGAAACCACTGAGCCAATGTTGATGAAACTATACAGGGATGTTCCTTGCATGAATCTCCACCAAATTTGTTCAAAGAACTCAATTCCATGCAGAACTTTGCTTGCTATGGCAACAAATAGGAAAAAACTTTTTAAAAAATCTTCTCTGTAATCACAAGGCCTAGAGCTTAGATATTTGGCATGTAGCATTGTTTAGTGGAACTCTACCAAGATTGTTCAAATTATGACCCCCGAGTCAAAATTGACCCCGCGCGAGTGGTCATTTAGTTTTTGCATAGGCTAATATATATAGGAAAAACTTTAAAAAAATCTTCTCTGAAACCACAAGGCCTAGAACTTAGATATTTGGCATGTAGAATTGGCTAGTAGACCTCTACCAAGATTGTTCAAATTATGACACCCGGGTCAAAATTGACCCCGCGTGGGTGGTCACTTAGTTTTGCATAGGCTTATATAGGAAAAAAATTAAAAATCTTGTTCTCTGAAACCACAAGGCATTGACCTTAGATATTTGACATGTAGCATTGGCTAGTGGAACTCTACCAAGATTATTCAAATTATGACCCCCGGATCAAAATTGACCTCGCGCGGGGGTCACTTAGTTTTGCATAGGCTTATATATAGGAGAAACTTTTAAAATCTTCTTCTCTGAAACCACAAGGCCTAGAGCTTATACATATGGTATGTAGCATTGTCTAGTGGACCTCTACCAAGATTTCAATTATGACCCCGAGTCAAAATTGACCCCGCACGGGGATTACTTAGTCTTACATAGGCTAATATAACTTTAAAAATCTTCTTCTCTTAAACCACAAGGCCTAGAGCTTAGATATTTTGCATGTAGCATTGCATAGTAGACCTCTTCAAAGTTTGTTCAAATTATGCCCCTTTGGTCAAACTTGGCCTTTCCCGAGGGGGGTGGGGGGAGTCATTTGTTTTTCAAAGATGTGTATAGGAAAACCAATTTGGTATATGACATTGTCTAGTGATCTTTTACCAGGCAAGTGGACTTGTACCAAAGTGAGCGATATAGGGCCATCTTTGCCCTCTTGTCATATTTGTTGCCATAGCAACACGTGTTCTGCATGGAATGGAATGGAATTCTTTGAACAACTTTGATAGAGCTTCATGCAAGGAACATCCCTACAAAGTTTCATCAAAATTGGCCCAGTGCTTTCAGAGGAGATGTCGTTTGAAAGAAATGGTGGACGGACGGACGTACTCCGAGACGGACTTTGTGAGGTTATCCCTTGATCTTTCTTTGACCTTTTAACCCCAATCAGCTCTCCGCTTTGATCAGTTTAATTGTTCTGATAATTTCTTACACCTTGTTGTTCTAAGCCTTTGTAGAAGAAAGCGCACACAAAAACTATTTTGCTCGCTTTAACCGTGATTAAATTGGCAAAACTAATTTAAGAAACACCCCTGATTCTCCTCTCTACATGCCCATCGTATAGATTATCAATCATAAAACTCAAAAATGCAAACGCATACATACAGTTAAAAGGGCTTTCTCGCTTGTTAGGCACTGCCTAATTTCATGTTAGTTTCCTACATGAGCACGCGGTTCAGAAGGAAATATCCGTCACTTAGGGCAACTGTTTTGGCGGGAACGAGGCTCTGCCATCTGAACCATGTACCTCAATGTAATAGAGGATACTTGTTCTGAGTGGATATGGAATATATCTCATCGAGAAGTGATACAATTGGAATATTTTCATGAGCGCGAAGCGCGAGTTAATATGTGAAAATTGTATCACTTTGAGATGAGATATATTCCATAACAAATTTTCTTTTTATTTTATGCTCAATATTAAAACACCGTAGACCAATATCACACACACTGCGACTGGTATGAAATCTATTCCATCACTCTATGTTTCACTGATATAACACAGTATTTCATTAGTTAGCATAAAATAAAACTGTTTCTTGCAAACCGTCTTGCACTTTAAAATATATATTTAAATACACTTATCGAAATGATGCATTTTAATATAAAAACAAACGTTATTCAGATGCTGTGTTTGGGAAAGTGACGTCACATTGTTTATAACGTTACGTCACAAGTAATGCGAGTCGTCTTACATTGAGGGGAGGGGGGTGTAACATGAAATTTTCCAGCACTGGTAAAAACTGCAGATATCTCCATCTGGTATGCAAGAAGAGATTTTCCAGCACTGGTGAACAATGCGGAAAACCCGATCCGGTATGCAAGGAAAGAGCTTTCGACTCGATCCTTGCTGTTATTTAATAAATACTGTTTAAACCAAGAAATTTTCGTAATTAGATACAAGGTGTGGTATCCAATCTACTCACAATGAAAATGTTGCCAGACAAAAATCTGGTGATTAAAAAGGTTCACCATGAGTACCTCTACTCTAGGAATTCTTGTTTTATAGGGACATAACATAGAACATTACAGTTTTAACAGGTAGATCTATTTCGATATAATCATAGTTTTGGTGATGACAATTGATAGCTAGCTAGTGGCAATAACATTTTGTTTTTTTAATGAAATTGTTTTATTTATGGACGTGCATAATTGTTTTGGCTTTTTTCAATTAAAGTTTGCCTTCGGGGTATACCAAAGAAAGAAGAAATCGTAATTGCTGGAATTAATCATTATAATATCATTTTCCTCCACAAGAAATCGTCTACACTTGCACCATGACCTTCCAGCGACATGTGCCCTCAATAGCGAATGTTCTCACATCACGAACTAAACAAAGACATTGAGAAAATAGACAAATTTTAACCCAGTTTCAGTCATACACAAAAAGGCTTAAATGCAGACAAAATATCAGTATTGACTCGCAAGTGGTTCTGCTTCCGCAACCAATGTAGATCACGTGTTTATGTTTCAAATATTATGTTTTTCTTTTTGTAGGCTTATCGTAGTAAGCGTACTTGTGATGTATTCAGCCTTGGCAACGGACATGTACTGGCTCTACCTCCCAGTTTACACAAAAAACTTTTATGTTCAAATAGACTTCTTCAGAAACAAAACAAATGTTGACCAATATGTGGAAAAGACAGTGGTAAACAATACAAACAATCTCAACAATAGATCAAGCCAGCATTTAGATTCGAAGACGAAGGAATTCATTACCGAACTGCATGATAAAAAAGTTGCACCAGATCTAAATGAACACAAGAATTCGCAAATACCAAGCAAGCCTAGGGAACCATTACAAATGCCAAACACAACACATTCATCAAAAACAACGCATGTTGCATTCCTCAAAGTTCACAAAGCTGGGTCATCTACTATGCAAAATCTATTTTTCAGGTTCGGAATGAAGCATAACTTAAACATTTTACTTCCAAAATCAGGAAATTATTTTGCTTCTAAAAGTTATCAGATGCAAATACAGCCCACTCAGCATTTTGACATATTCGCCTGCCATACAATTTACAGTTCTACACTATTCAATAGCCTACTTCCTGCTGATTCCGTAAACATCGGCATTGTTCGTGAACCAGTCGATCGGATGATCAGTGCCGCGTATTACTACCGTGACGTTTGGCGAAAGCTTTACTTGATGAGAGTTCCTCGAGCAAATTTTATACACAATCTTGTCAGATACCCTGAACTATACGAACGTTCATTTTTCTCAGATACACGAAACGCCATGGGTAGAGATTTCGGGTTTCCTAATACTATTAAACAATCGGACACAGAACAAATTCATCAGTATTTGAAGCAGTTAAACTCGGAGTTTCTGCTAGTTTTAACTGTGGAGAAGATGGATGAATCCCTTGTCCTTATGAGGAGGCTTTTACAATGGTCAGTATCTGATATTATATACCTAAAGGTTAACAAACACGGACATTCACCAGTACTGCTCACCGAAGAAGAAAAGGCAAAGTTTAAAAACACGTCATTTTTGGATTTCGAAGTTTACAATTATTTCAAAGCCGTTCTTGACAGAAAATTACAATTCACGACCAATGATTTCTGGGAAGAAGTAAAATACTTTAGACTTTTGTTAAGAAAGGTCGGAGAATTTTGTCAGGCTAACAGTTCGGAAGAAAAAAGAAAGGACACTCTATCGATCGAAAAATCAGCGTGGAATGAAAACTTTTATATTCTAGGAGAAGAATGTAAATGGATGAGTATACACGAGCCAGCCTTTATAAACAAACTTCGTACCAGACATATAGTAATGCAAAGTAACAGTTGAAAAGTCTTTTTAATGCAGCATTTTCACACGAAATCGTACAAGCATGGAATTAATGGTAACTGAATCAGCAGAATTATATAGTTTGGAAAATTGTTATAAAGACACTTAACTATGACCATGCTGTAATGTAACTACATGTTATTGTAACTGGCATCAAATTATAATACAAAATGTATACACTGTACTACAAACTCGTTATCTCGAAGTCTATTTAGTGGAATTACTGTTTGTTTCATTTAATTAAGTCATCTGTCAGTCCTGTCAGCGTATTTTCTAAAAGAATTAAGACTTTTAAAATCGAATGTCTGTGTACAACCTCTCTTGGGAACACAGGACAACCAAGAAAAGTTTTGACCAAGGGCACAGACATTTATACACTTGTGTATTTAAGGTATGTGACAAGGATTACATGGAAAAGGTTCTGGCAAGGACACAGATAGGTATACACTTGTGTATATAAGGTCTGTGCCAAGGATCACATGGAAAAGGTTCTGACAAGGACACAGATATGTATACACTTGTGTATTTCAGGTATGTGCCAAGGATCACATGGAAAAGGTTCTGACAAGGACACAGATAGGTATACACTTGTGTATATAAGGTCTGTGCCAAGGATCACATGGAAAAGGTTCTGCCCAAAAGGGGGGGGGGGGGGGGGGGGGGGGGGGGGGGGGGGGGGGGGGGGGGGGGGGGGGGGGGGGGGGGGGGGGGGGGGGGGCCGGGGGCGCCCCCCCCCCCCCCCCCCCCCCCCCCCCCCCCCCCCCCCCCCCCCCCCCCCCCCCCCCCGCCCGGGGGGCCGCGCCCCCGCCCCCCCCCCCCCCGCGGGGGGGGGGGGGGGGGGGGGGGGGGGGGGGGGGGGGGGGGGGGGGGGGGGGGGGGGGGGGGGGGGGGGGGGCTAAAGACACAGATATGTATACACTTGTGTATTTAAGGTATGTGACAAGGATAACATGGAAAAGGTTCTGGCAAGGACACAGATAGGTATACACTTGTGTATATAAGGTGTGTGCCAAAGATCACGTGGAAAATGTTCTGACAAGGACACAGATATGTATACACTTATGTATGTAAGGTCTGTGCCAAGGATCACCTGGAAAAGGTTCTGACAAGGACACAGATAGGTATACACTTGTGTATATAAGGTCTGTGCCAAGGATCCCCAGGAAAAGGTTCTGCCCAAAGACACAGATATGTATACACTATACAATTATAGACTAATTTTGAGGTCAATATATAGTTTTGCGGACCTGTTAAAAGTGATATAGACCGAAACATTAGTCTAAAATTATTATATCGTATACCTCATAAAAAGTAGTGAAAATTACATGAAAATATTACAGAAATGACGTCTTGAAATCCGTGCAGGTCTACACATCATTTTCCAGGTCTACACATACTTTTGCAGACCCGGCATGTGAGCGCTATCGGCCAGTCAGGATTAAGTATTTGTGACAGGTATACGATATTTGTGTATATAAGGTCTGTGCCAAGGATCACCTGGAAAAAAAAAAAAAAAAAAAAATCGGGTCGTACCGACTATACCTCGAACGAGGATGGTGGACCTAATAAGCACAATTACAAACAAATCACCTGGAAAAACTTCTGACAAGGACACAGATATGTATACACTTGTGTATAAATACACTTGTGTATAAAAGGTCTGTGCCAAGGACCACCAGGAAAATGTTTTGACTAAGGACACAGACATGTATACACTTGTGTAAACATGGTATGTGCCGAGGAACATCTGGAAAAAAATTTGTGACCAAGGTTGAATGTACATGTATGTATTTTTTCAGTACGAAGGATAACACAATATAGAGCAAGCTCTTATTTCCATTGTGGTACTTTATTTTTTTATGACAGAAGCAGATACAAGAGAATCTGGGGACCAGACCCTAGTTCTTTTACGAAAAGACCCATTGGTTCTTTTACATGCTCGGTGTATAGCACTGATACAAGCGAGACTAAATCTGGGTTTCTATACAGTCCATCGCAGATAGGTGGGAAACACGAAAAGCGTTTCTGAAGTTTACAGTGACCCGGCCGAGAATCGAACCTGGTACCTACCGATTGGTAGTCCAGAGCGTTAACCACTCAACCACCGCACCACCCATATCTCATAATGAATGCGCACAAAATGTGGTCCGAGAGTTTTAATTAGATCTTTCTTTGATTCGACCTATTTACTTCATTTTAGCCGACTTAAGACTCTTCTAAAAACTCACGAAGACAAACATATTGACTAATTGTAATGTTCATTGGCTACATAATGTAGTGTTGAGAGTTTAATAAAGTTGTTCTTTGATTTGACTTACTTTTTTTAGCTAATCTGACCCAATTTTGAGTTTGACCTAGATGTCACTACACAGGAATGTTGCACGGTAATATTGTATACAAATGATCACTCAAGAGAACAGGAGGGTGTTTCTTTGATTTGATCTGGTGACCTAGTTTTGACTACATGCGAGTACAATGTGCCCAAGTTTATAATTTTGATTGAAGCCCATCAATACTTTTTCGTAGTAAGATACAAGGTGAGGTCTTCAATCTGCTAGCAATGAAAATGTTGCCAGACAAATATCAGGAATGCGTTTCATCAGAATTCCTAGGAAAGCTAAGATAGGACCACAAAATTTGAGAAAAAGTTGATTTTCATTTTTTTCGTCATCATCCAATTTTCTCATTTAGTTCTTTATACTTGTATGATATGGCCTGTAACCTATAAACCACCTATAACTAGAGCTATCACTAAATGTGATTAATACCCCCGAAAGACTGCTTTATAAACTGAGGAAGTTCATAGTAACAGAATACCTTGCAAAAAAAAACTAAAATAGAGATATTGTTCTTGGCAATAACTCTGTAATTAGTCAAGATAGAGTTATGGTACACTGCACTTCCTCTCATTGTGCATGACCATTGTATGAAGTTGTATTGAATTCCAACTGGTAGTTTTCAAGTTATGCTCCGGACAAGGAAAAGTAATGAAGGGCAATAACTCCGTAATGAGGCAAGATAGAGTTATGGTTCCTGTGCACTTCACTTCCTCTCAATGTATTTGACCATTGTATGAAGTTGTATTGAATTCCAACTGGTAGTTTTCAAGTTATGCTCCGGACAAGGAAATGTAACAAAGGGCAATAACTCTGTAAATACTATAGATAGAGTTATGGTTCTTGTGCACTGCACTTCCTCTTATTGTGCTTGATCATTGTATGAAGTTGTTTTGAATTCCAACCAGTAGTTTTCAAGTTATGCTCCGGACAAGGAAAAGTAACAAAGGGCAATAACTCTGTAATGAGTCAAGATGGATTTATGGTTCTTGTGCACTGCACTTCCGCTCAATGTGCTTGACCATTGTATGAAGTTGTTTGAATTCCAACTGGTAGTTTTTGGCCTGGGGACTGAAAGTCCCCTAGGCCATAGTTAGTATACCACATTTCAAACACTGCAAGAAATTTAACTGTGCTATGTGCAATAACAACTGTAAACATGTGCTATGCGAAAGTAGTGCAAGACAGACCAGATCAATCTTCTGTTTGAATGTCGCATATGATAAGAACATATCACAAATAAAAACAGTACATAAAACTTGAAACGACCGCAGGAAGGTATATAGCTTACGGGCTGCATTACACATTTTTTTCTGTTTTAGAAATTAATGCGCTGTTAGCTGATTACAGAAGATAATCATATGCCTATCACGGAAAAGTACGGATATTTACGGAACTTTACGAAAATGTACGAAGCTAGATATAAGTGTTTGTAGTTTGATTTTCAAATTTCCAATGTTATTTCATTGACAACTTTGTTATTTACGAACGATTACATATATATATATTTACCTAAAAATAAATGTCTCTAAAAAAAAGATATAATTTACGTACATTCCCGAGAAGGAACTCACGTGATCAAAATCACCCGCCATTTATCGAGGACGCTGCATGTCGAGGCCCAGTGAACGGTTTCACCGATTACAACTACAAGGTAACCCAAAATCATTTTTGGTTTTCTCTGTTATACACATTGTACAGTACTGTTTTCATATTTCATTGCTGGTATTGCTTTGTTTATTTCTGTTTCAAGGTCTTGTCCGTGGTACACAATAATTTTCGATCCACATCATCAGACCATATCGCTTAAAGTTGTACAAAGCGCAGATCGAATTATTTTTACTGGCTTAAACATTTTATAATGTTGACTATGTGATTATTTTTCATTTAACGTACGTTTTATAATAAAACAAACTTCCCTGCCACCCATATATTTGTGAATCATTCATTCTGTGTCATATATTGAATTTCGACCTGCGCTTTAGGTAAGATTCAGTGCAAAACATGTAGGTCAAAGTTGTTTTTCGGGGAGTTAACCTATAGCCCCCAGGCCTTCAGTACTCACAGCGCTTTGATCAAGTTATGCTCCAGACAAGGAAAATGCAACAGACCGCCACCGCCCACCCTACCGACCAACCAACCACCGGGCGACTCCTATATACCCCCCAAACTTCGTTTCGGGGGTATAAAAAGCAGAAAACTACCTCTGAAACTGCTCATTATTCACAAATGCAGTTAATCTTCAACAAAATTTGCACTTAAGACAGCCCCGGAACACTCCTAGAGTTAGGAGCATTTTTGCAATCCTGGCCGAGTCCATTTTAGATATTTAGGGAGGGGTCGAGGGATAAGGAGAAACCAATGGACTTCCCAGCATCGTAGGGCAATCAGATCAATCGGACAGAATAAAACAAGCACCTGTTTTTGTAAACAATATAAAACTGCTTTCCTGAATTTCTCTTGGCTACTGCCTATTTGTATAGGAAAACACTGTACTGTATTTCTGATAATTTGAACAGTGTGTAGAGGCCAGGAATACTCTACAAACGACTCCTGGTGGAGGCGGAGCTTAGACTGTGATCTATCTGCAATAGAGAACATGATCTATCTGGAAAGAGAACACTTTTCAGATTTTTTTTATTGCCTAGATATAAACGCTTTTTGGTTTACAAGAATAATTTTGAAAAGTCTCCATTGATCAAAAACAAAATGAAAAATAAATACTCTTGATACAGTACACGATTTGTATGAAACACCCTTAAAAGCAAACATGTACACGGATTGATTTTCTTTCTAAACATATATCATGTCAATATCTGAATCATTCATTTAAAATTGGGACAGCTTTGATCTTTTTCAAAATCTGCACTATGCTAGCCTAAGCAGCTCTCAGTTTTGACACCTTTGATCTTAGCCGTGCATCTGTGAAATATGTGTACGTGACGTTTTTTTTATCTTTTATTTTAAGCCTAGTTATAACAGTTTAAAAAATCTGTGGTGTTGAATGAAAAGCACAATGAATTTCAGAATTAAACATTTTGGAGTTACGGAAGTAAAATGTTTTGGAGCAAATTTTGGGATTTACCCTTTTAGTGCTTGTTTACATCGCTTGATTTCTGATACAAGGTAAGTGATTCTTTTTTGACATGTACATTTTTAAAGCTATACTGTAGGAACGTCCAATTTTTTTTTCATTTTTATTTCAAAAGTAATTTTATTGAGCGGCGGTATTTGTATAACAGAATCCAAGAAAGCCTATGCTTGATTATGAAAATAGTACTTGTAAAAGAAAATCAATCAGCTCTATAAAAAACAGTTGAAGCACACATACTAACAATCAACTACAGTAAAAATGCTTGAAGCGGCTACGAAACCAAGTGATCGAACCCATTTTGTTACTTCACACGATATTGTAGGGCTTGAGAACTGTCAATCAACATGCCATGATACAAATCAGATAGATTAACTGTTGGCTCAAATAATTCCGTCATTTCTCGGAGGCTACGCCCTCTCAAAATAACATAATTATTCTCGCAAACAGTACTCTTATCTAATACATATTATACAGCCTCAACAGTCATATACAATAACCTACATAACACCATATGTGTACAAAAATAACCAAATGATTGGGAAATTATGAACATGACACTATGTGTGATACTGAGTGAACATAACATGACAATGTACATGTAAATATGTCACTGTGTGTAAACAGGCAAGAATCTGTGAACTTGATATTATGTCTCAACGTTAAATTGTGTTAAAATAACATTACGTTCAAATTAATTTTTCAAATTTCAATTCATGCACTGAGGGACTTAAAGCCGTGTCCGTTATACCTATAAAACCAATATCCATCTTTAACATTTCACATGATACCATTCAAATGTGGCTTTCATACGTCACAAAATCAATCAAAAGCATTCAATAAACAAAAATGTATCACTGTGACACAGTTGTCCTCTATAGTTCATATGTCCAAGGTCATTTGAGCTGTATGCGCACATTTGACATGAGTTTCTCAAGGTCATCTGATATGATTCCTTCAACATAATCTATGTCGCATGAGGTAATCTGACATAATCTGTCCAAAATCATCTGACATGATTCTTTCAAGGTCATTTATGATGTACAAGTTCACCTAACATGACTCTCTCATGGCCATCTGATATGATTCTTTCAATGTTCGCTGTGCAGAATGAGATCATTTGACATGATTTTCTTCTGGTCACCTGACCAAACTGTTTCTCCACTATCAGACATCCACTCCATTAAGGGTCAAGGTCATCCATCAAAACCGCTGTCACAATTATCCACATCTGGGTCATCACCTACCTCCTGTAAAAAAATACACATGCATGTAGTTGCTTTTGAATGAACGATAGAACATTTTCTTGGGGTTTAATGCCTGTTTTAACAGTTTTTCAGCTATTTACTAGTGAGCAGTTTACCTCACCATCTTTCCTTGGAAGGACCAGTAACTGACTTTTGTTTGGTTGAAACTGCAAAGTTTCTCACATGACGAGTCAGGTCAGTAGTGGATATTGCAGTATCTAATCTATTTGCAGTTTCACTGCACTTGTGAGTCTTTGTTTACTATCTAATTCTATTAGACGTCAAACATTTGCAATAAAATCTTTTTTCAGAAAGATATTTAACTAACAGCCAAAAGATAGTTTCAAAGATTTACTTTGTAAATAATAAGTTTTGATAATTTTTTCTATCTGCCATCGTATTCAGTATCATTAAATCCTATATTCCCCTGACAAACGTACCCTCATCTCCCTTGGTTCCTGGTCCTCCCCATACTGTAGGCACATGTCTATCTGTAACAGTATATCATTCACACTGTCATCATCCGACTTGTCTAGAGGTAGAAACCTGACAAGACTGTAATCATCTATCTGAAATAATAACAGATACCCTAAAACATCTAATATTCACATACAACTTTATTTGCTACACTCACAGAAGTCAGATACTTGGGAATTTTATGTAGTATTTCCTTTACATCTGAAGTGACTTTTTGCATCTGGTTTCACAAACTTTGTTAAATATCTAATTATCAATCTTGGTAGAGGTCCACTAGGTAATGCCACATGCCAAATGTTTAAGTTCTAGGCCTTCCTGTTCTTGAGAAGAAGATTTTTAAAGTTGTTCCTTTCCGTTGCCCTGGCAAACAGAGTTCTCAAAGGAATGGAATTATTTGAACAACTATGAGACGGCTTCATGCAAGGAACATTCCTCCCAAGTTTCATCAACATTGGCCTAGTGGTTTCAGAGGAAATGTCGTTTGAAGGAAAATGTGAACCTACGAGGTTCGACAGACGGTGAGCAATCCTAATAGCTCACTCTGGCACTTTGTTTGTTTTTTTTTGTTTTGTACATAAGAAAAACAACAACATTTTATTGACTCACCATAGATGCTATGGCTGCATTCAACTTCTTAAACTTTTTACTGAATTTTTCATCCTCAAATTCTTCAAACAACAGACCTTGCATGGTTGGTTCTAAATATCTAAATGCAAAAATAAGAAACAGTAACATTTCATATATTAATACATGTATATACATTTCATATACTCCAACTAAACTGGTTTAAAGCATCACTGGCAGGAAAAGTCCGTACATGTCTATTTCAACCTTGCAAACAATCCTGCAGTTTCAGTTCAGGGTATTTGTATGTTATAAATTAGGGGCCAGTATATTTTCACGCAACTAATATTTTATTAAAATCATGTAGTATTCCCTGTAAAGGAGACTTTGGACCAAGATTTTTGTGTCCCCTTTGGACAATTATCACACTAATTTCTCTCAACTTCTGGGGATAGCGCATCTTTCCCAAACTTGGTAATTTCTTGTATGGTAAAAAGTAAATAAAATAGGGTTATTAGTATAGTAACGTGATCCAGCATGCCGGATTTGCTCGAGTTGTGCGTCAGATCATACGTGACTTAACTCGAACATCCAAGTCGGTCAGCAGTTTATTTTATCTGTCTTGCTCTAAAACACTTGAGAATTGGTCTTTTTATCATTTTCTTGGTATTATTATTATTTTGATGGGGGGGGGGGGAGAGGTGGGGTATAGCCAGTCCCACAGAAAATCCATATATACAAGTACAAATCATCAAACAATAAGATAAGGCAGCAGAAACATTGAAACATACTGTAAACTGGGTAATATTTGTGATGATTCAATTTTCACTACTTTTGCAAATGTCCCACTTTGCTAATTTAAAAAATCTTGTGAAAGATTCATTTCTCATAGATTTACTATTAGAGAATTCTTTCGCAAATAAGTCTGTCTGCTCACAAATCGCGAAATGTTCGTCACATGAATATTATTCAACTAACAGCAATGTGAAAATACCTTTCTAGTTCCTTTTTATCTTTCTTGCTAAGCAGATCTAGTTTAGTCATCACGTTTACATGGGGTGTTTCCAGGTTGATCATGGTGGACAAAGCAGTCAGGGTACCTGAGACAAATTTAGATGCCTCGATAAGGAACTGAGAGTCTATAAGGTACACGCTGCAGATGTTGAAATTCCATTTTTGAAGTGTATCCACTAACTGTCGCATAACTGGTATATGAGTATACAGTTCAATCTGACCTGAAATAATAATTATTATCAACCAATTATCAACCAATTATCTGTTTTAACCTGCACCCATACATAACTGAGGGCCTCACATGATCTTGTATATATACATGTACACCAATGTACAAAAAAGCCCCAGAGTGGGATCAGTCTCTGATCATGTATATCACAGGAAGAAGTAGAACATCAACACCTTCATACTTTTTTCTTCATGTTTAGTGTCCACTTCAACAGTAATTTGGTTATATATAGGCAGTTTACCTAACCATCATTTCTTGGAATGACAAGTACCAAACTCCCATCCTCAATTAGAAACTGCAAACTTTTACACAATCATACATGTACATGAAAAGGGTCAGGTCAAAAGCAGAACCTCAATCAGAGAGAGGTTTGGCAACCTTAACCACTTAATGATGGAGGTTGGTCTGTTGGAGTAAATACAGCAGAACAAACTGTATTTACTTTGTGCCAGTTCTAGTCAGATCTCAAAGAGCTTTGCTACGTAAGTTGTCACTACATATTTACTAAATTAATTTTATCTGTCCAAAAAAAGGTTTTAACTATCTAGCACTTTAAACACACTAACCAGACTGTCAATGAACGAGCAAGTAACAAGGCAGTGAAGAATTCAGGTATACATCTTTTGAACAATAAATGGTCCCTGTTACAAATAGTAGAGCTAAAAACCAACATTAATTTACCATTGCAAAAAGAAGAAAAATAGTGCTGTAATTGTGGACCACTAGTGTACTCAGGCCTGTCTGTGATTGATACACAAACTGATCAGAGTTCATAATTGTCACAGGCTATATATACTGGTTTTCACATAGCTTGGACAACTCAAACAACACCTGTACAACAAATATACTTACCTGGGCAATCAAACAGAATGTAGTCATCTTCAATGTCATCCAGCTGTTCTTGTAACCAGTCAAAGTTCTGAGCTAGATATCTGTAAACAATCACAGATGACACTTTCACAACATTAAGGCATAGAGAATAACTTTTGAACAGAGAGATGAGAATGACAGAAAAAGCAGAATCTGTGTGTACAGGAAGGCAATACTGACAACTATCACTCTGTACAGATATGTGGATATTATGGAATCAGTAGCTTACAACCTGTTAAGGCTATTCTCAAGGACTGTGAAAGTTGCAGTTGAATTTGGTAAGTGAATGCATTTAAACCTAGCTGTCTGGCAACTTATCCCTAAACCACAGTTCCTCCCTTTCTGTATGTAATGTAACTTACTCCATACAGAAGACAAGGCCCCCATTTGGTCCAAATCTCAGAGACTCGTCTTCCATTGCATCATCGACTTGAATCAGTTCTCGTACATCTAAAATATAAAACTGATACAGTAAATAAATTGACACGTGCAACAGGCAGTTTGAATTTTCAATACCATTCTGTCTACACTGCTAGTCTAGATTTATTTGCATATTTCTCAACTTTGGAAACAAAGCCCCAATAAACTGGCATAGTCACATATTACCCAGTGCGTTTCTTTTAAATATGTGTACATTTTATGAGCAGTGCATTTCTTTTAAATACGTGTACATTTTATGAGGCCCACATTTGAATAAGAGTCAAATTGCTGACTATTTACAAAAACCAATGCCAAGTTGAAAGGTGCCGTACCCCCCGGTCCTGAGTGGATTCTTGGGGGGGGGGGGGGGGGTGGGGAAATAGGAATGGTCATGCAGTGCAGTTTTGGGGGGAGGGGAAAAAAAAAAAGGGAAAGAAAAAAAGGTTTGCAAAATGTTCTATCAGTTAGTGAATTTTTTATTTGACTAAAAGTAGGCAAGGAAGAGTTATGTTCTGCACACTGCACTTCCTAACCAATGTGCCAAGTCAATAGTAAAAATTTGATGACAACCTTTGTTTTTTTTTTTTTTTTTTTTTTTTTTTGGGGGGGGGGGGGGGGGGGGGGGGGGGGGGGGGGGGGGGGGGGTGGTGTTTTTGCCCCCCCCCCCCCCTCCCCCTGTGGTGGGTGGGTGTTTTTTTTTTGTTGGTCCCCCCCCTTTTTTTTTTGGGTTTTTTTGGGCCAATTTTTTCAAGTTAATCATGATAAAGGGAAAACTCTAAAAGTAGGCAAGGTAGAGTTATTGTTCTGGGGGGGGGGGGGGGGGGGGGGGGGGGGGGGGGGGGTTTTTTTTTCACACACTGCACTTCTTCCCAGCTCACTTTATGAATTTGAGAATGGTTTTGTTTAAAATTTTTTTTATTTTTTACAAAAAAAAAGAAGGGGGGCCCCCCGGGGGGGGGGGGAGGACCATTTTTTTTTTTTCCCTTCCCTTTTGGGGGGGAAAAAAATTAATAAAAAAATATTTAGACAACGAACACACTTTACACTTTTCTTCTGCTAAACTTGCTCAACTTAACTCATCTGAGCACATTTCAAATACACCCACATGGGCCTGCAAAGGTCCAACATGTTCCTTATAAGAATCATAAAATATGCACTAATTTTCTGATAGAATAACTTAAATTGACTATTTACCTACTAATACAGGGTAATCAAAGTGTTCAGCTGCTGGGTCGAGGTTGACAACATGTACTGTTCTTCGAATATTTTCACAGTGCCTCACCATGTTGCTGCAGTACGTTGACTGCAAAGAAAATGGAACAAACATGCATTTTGGTATGTATATATCACTTGTGTAGTGAATTCAACCAAGACAGGTGGTAGAAATATGTACTTTCTAGGTTTATGTAAAACCCAGTAACATACATGCGCAAATTTTAAACAATCAGTACATTAAATTTTTTTGACTAGCAGGTACAACTACCCTTCACTGATATGTTGCTATTAAATACATCTATTTAGTTCTGTACAGTGTTAGGATGAATAGTTACAAATTAGTTTAAACCCATAAGTTACTTGACCATTTAGAAGTGACAGCCCCCAGGGGAATGACAGGTGTACAGACTTTTCACCTCCTTGACATTTCACCTCTAGTAATTTCACTTCCCATTGTAATATTTTATGTGTGAAATGTGCTGTTGTTATAGTGTATTAAAAGGCATTCACCGGAGGCCTGAGTGATTTATAACTGCACATCAGAACGACAAAGAGTTATTTATTTTAGACGATAACAACCCTGAAATATAAGTTGAATAAATGCAACGGGACATTTTCTACACAGATATTTATTCAACATGTTCAATGTCTTGCAGCACAATATGACGTAATCTGTGACATCATATTGGCCTGCGCGTCAAAACATTGTTCATTTTCTACTCTTTGTATATAATAATAATCATAATCTTTAATTAAAGTTGGCAAGATACAAATAACAACAAACATAAGCTAACATAAGCTATTAAACCGAACGCACGTGCTGGCATATGGTGGTCTTACTGTGGGAGGAAACCGGACAACCCGAAGAAAACCCACTTGTCCAATCTGGTGACCACCTACCATCTCACATACTACCCAGTACGGGGATCGAACCTAGGTTGCATTGGTGAGAGGCGAGTGCGCTTAACACTGCGCTAACCAGACAGCCCATAACATAATATAGCAACACAATCATAAGTCATGTTAGAAAATTTAATGAAACATGTCGAATTGGTAAAACTATCAATAATATTATGAAATTAACTAAGCTTCTGCACATCTATATATTCGAATGACGTAGGCCTACGTCCGAAACAGAATGTCCGAAAGTATAACATCAAAGCTGAGTTGCATTCCTCAACACTCTTACGAAAGCGACTTACTTTTCCACTGCCTGCAGGTCCCATAACTATTTGTGCGTATCTTGGCATGGTTTTTCCTTTGTGTCAGGTTCAGTTTTTCTGGAATACGTTCGATTTCGTCACGTTTTCGTTTTGTTGTTTTGTGGTGGCAGCTTACAACATTAAAAATATTCAAAACGCAATAATTAAGTTATCTGAAGCAAACTTTTGACAGATTAAGCAGGGAAACAATTCACATAATATTAAGTAAGTGATTACCTGTAAGTTAAAGGGAAGATATATCAAACTTGAGTTTATTTTATCTTTTTTTTTGCTTGTTGGAGTGGCAACAAAAGTCACGTGACTAACACGGAAGTAACTTTGGAGCACGACAAACCAGGAAAAATGCCAGTTAGTATTGAATATGCATGTTATTCTTCCTTTTTCATTAAATCCATTAACTAACAAAATAGCTGATTATGAAAAGTCAGTCTAGAAGCAAAGCAGAAATTGTCTAGATCTTCCTGTTAGTGGGTTACTTAGTTCTTTGGTTACACACCCCTATGTAAACAACTTTCACATGATTTTACTAACTGCCATATTTTTTGCAAAATCGCAAGGTTTTGGACGACTTGGCGGGAGATATATTTTTAGCAGGAAATCATGCATTTCTAACGACGTATTTGACATTTTTTGTGTATTTTACACAAAAAAAACCTATTTCAAACATTAGTTAACTATTCCCGTAGTAATGGTTCACAGAAACGCTTAAATCCGTGTATCTTTTTACACACCGTTTTTGAAAAGAATGCTAATAATCCGACGACAATTCCATGGTTTGCATAAAACTTTGAGGAAACGTGGGTCATTAATCATCTTGATCTGCAAAACACCGAATCACAGCTGATAAATTTGAAGGCGTCGCCTGTTATGCACTCTCATCCAATCAGAAAGCAAAAGGTTTCCGATAATTTATCACAACAAAGATGTGTGATAGCATGGACACCCGACAATCGATGTGTAAATTTGTTTTGGTGCTGTTACGAAAACATCAAATCTTTTAATTTTGTTAAACTTTAATTAGTGGCATGTTTGGAGCGTAGTGACTTGTTTGACGGTTGATTATCGGCTAATCATCGCTGTTTGAAAAGTTTTCGAATCGCCGTTAACTACCTCCGGGCAATTTACCTAAGATGATAGTGACAATTAACATAAACTTGTGTCAACACACCAGTTTTGTCACCTAATTGACTGTACACAATACTATTACAGTCAAACTTGTGAACAACGGCTGGTCAGCGGAAACCATGAAAACGGCCGTTGTTCATAGGTGACCTTTGTTCGGAGGTGTGGGCAGTTGATATAGTTTCATCATACGAAACATTGTTTATCAAGTTTTATCATCACTTGTCAGATAAACTGGCCGCGGACGGCAGGTGACCACTATTCCCGGCCTTTTTTAGAGCAAATTTGGACGGGGAATTCAGACTGGCCGTGGTCGGCAGGTGACCGCTAGTAACAGGTGACCGTTATCACAAGTTTGACTGTACTTGTTGCATTATCGATATCACGTGTCAGGGTATTGACCATGTATATAGGTCCTCGTTTTTTTTCCAAAATTTTAATTTACCGGGAGTTTTTAGTGTTTTTGCGAGCTGCGCCGGGTTAGGGTCTAAATAACGGGAGAACCCGGGGAATATCAGGAGAACAGCATGTATGCTAACTGATAAAGTTCTAAGTCAAAGTGGTCGTGTGGTTATGGCGGGCTTTATAACCCAGAGATTTTTAGGAGGCAGCCAATGGGAAGCTGCAGTAATATGCGGTAGCTGATTTGCCTCGTGATCTGAGGGTCCAGCGTTCAACCAGTGCTACGGCCCACGGTGGTAGTATCCTTAGGCAACTCTCATTAATTACACATTGCCTTTCCATCTTCGAGGTTGATTCCATATAGAGCGAGTCTCAAGAGCGATAAATCTTAAGTCGTAAGACCTTGTTTCACAATCAAAAATAAACATTAGTATTGAAAAGATATTACAACATTAGGAGAACCAGTAGGAAAGACACCAAAAGCTACGTGGTGCATCATTACACATGACTGTAAAATGAATGGGTATCAGTATTGATAACTACTGGCTTTTTTTACTGATAATTTATTGGTTTAATCATGGTTCTGGTGTTCAGCATGTTCAGAGTGATTGACATAAGTTGACGTTACAAATAGTCACAAAATAGGTTGATAAGATTTTCCTTGGCAATAGAATTAGTGGAGAAACAGAAAAATTGCTAGTGTAATATCCTGATGTGCTGCATGAAGAAATCAAGCTTCGCTCTGCCACTTGTCATTGTGGCCATCTGCAATTCAAACACAAAGTTGGCGAAGTTTTCAGTTTGAAGACAAAAATACTTCAAAATAATATTTTTTATCAAGAATTTAGGCAGGTTTTGACAATTTCACCCAAAATCAGCTAAAGTTAATTTGAATAATTTGAAGGAAACACAGAGAACTTATAATTCTAACATATGATTATGAATGGCTGTGTACATTAAGTGTTTTTTGTATCATGGCTACTGCATATTTGTATAGGAAAACACTGTACTGTATTTATGATAATTTGCATTGTGTTTGGGGGCGGAGCTTAGACCGTGCTCTATCTACAATAGAGCACATGATCTATCTGCAATAGAGAACACTTTTCAGATTTTTTTTTCAAAAACAAGCAACAATTGCCAAAGAAAGATGTAGCTCTGTAAAATTGACTTAAACTTAAATGTTTAAGAGGAATGGAAGGGTGGACATACATATACACGAACTCGAAACACGAGTCTCCTGAGCAGTTTATATCATGCAGTTTTCATTTGTGAAAGCGCATGTGTCGCGGCATCTAAAGGAACTTGTGAAAGAATGATATCGTCTAATTCTTCTAATTGACTGAACTCAAGTTCATTAGCCATCTGTAACAAAACATTATCCTGCAATTCTAAAATATCCATAATGCAGTGTTCATCTATCCTTCTTAGCGCTCTTTTTTAAGGGAACTGACAAAGATCAGAGTGACCAAACAATATTAACGTGATCCCACCCACTTTGTTACGTCACACGATGTTTCGAGGCCTGTGAGCTGTCAATCAAAATGTACCTGATGGTGTACGTGCAATTATCAACGTGCCATAATACAAATCAGATAGAGTGACTGTTTGCTCAGATAATTACGTCTACGCCCCTCGAAATAACATAATTTTTCTCGCAAACAGTACTCTATCTAATACATGTAGTGAATGTTGTACATGGAAGAGGCTGACATGAAAAGATAAATCATATACATGTAATGCCTAATAATTACTATTACTGTGCAGGCAGTAGTGGTGAAGATCAGATCCAATATTATCATGATTATTTGATATCAATTGTAGAAGATTACCATAGTTAAAGATTATGATTTCATTTTCCAAGAAAACTTCCTTTATCATGTTATATACCCAGTAAGTGCTAAAGGTCAACAACAAAATGGGATTCAAAAAATTATATTTTATATGTATGATTAATGAACTGAAAAAAAAAAAAATTTAAAGAGTTCAGAGACGTCCTTTTTTGCATCCAGAAAATATCAGGAGCCAAAATTTTTTAAAAGTCTGCTTTAATAGCACATTTTGAAATGTCCATTTTACGCAGTAATATATTAAAAGTGTTTGTGTTTCCTTACAGGCATATCATTCCAAATTCACTGACCCGCCCAAGTTGCTGGGGAACATGGCACTGTTACCTCTCAGAACAACATACAAGGGACCAGCACCTAAAGACAGTAAGTCTGTATTTCACACTGTTACCAAAAAAAGTCTTACATGCATATTAATGAAAGTCTTCAACTTTCTTCAAAATTTATCATTTTACTATATCATGTATATAGTCATGGAATAATATTATAATTAAACATAATTATATATGAATATGTGCATGACAGTATATTTTAAATATTGATTGGATTTATGCTTTACAAAGAACATACAATGTATTTGATATAACTTTGGTCTTTATGTGCATACAAGATTGAAACATATCTTTCAGGTTGCTGTAATAACATTGTAACTTTGTCCCATGGTAGATTTATAAATTGCCACTGTCCCACATCCTTACTTGGTTGATAGGTGCATAGATTACTATTGCATGTGTTGGCAATTCACTCAATGAAATGTTAAGAGGGTACCCCTTTGAATAATTAGTGATACTGTTCAAATTGTAAGCTGTAATAATGATTCAGTCCATTACAAGTTTTAGCATGGTAAGGGTTGATATGAAGGAGTGTAGCTGGTTATAGTACATTTAGATACAATGTACATATTGCCATTAAGTTTTGTTTCATTCTTTTTTCACAGCTTCTGATTTTGACATCATTGATGAGGCAATATTTTATTTCAAAGCAAACATCTTCTTCAGGACATATGAAATCAAGGTAAATAAAAATGCTGTACAGCAAAGGGAAATTTTTAACAGTGTTATTGTGTTTCAAATTTATTCAAATTTCTAAACAAAAAAAACAATATAAAATTGAATTTGTAAAGTCAATAATTCATGAAAAAATTAAAAGAAATAAAAATCATAGCGTCATTCAAAAAAAATGTTCAACAGGAATCGGTTGGGTGTTTTAATGCGTTTCTAACATCGGTTAAGTGTATTTGTTTATATTAAATTCTTAGTCCTGTGAATCTTAGATTCAACACAAGTCAGAATAATTAAGGTCAAAAGTAAATAAATTTTGTGGTTTTGAAAAATGTGCGTACCCTGTTTTGTGGCCACCCGCCAAAATAGTTGTTGAATAATTGTTAAATCACTTGAAAACAGCCAATGGCTATCAAGAGTGAAGATCATCTGGTATTTATGTTTATTTCAGAGTGAAGCAGACAGAACTCTCATTTATATAACATTGTATATCAGTGAATGTCTAAAGAAACTGCAAAAGGTTGGTATTCAAGTTGTATAAAGACATCCATACAAAAACGAAATAAAGTTAAATAGTAAATAGTCTTTTTGCCTACTGGAATACATATTGTTGATACATCTAGCACCAACATTGAATATGGCTGCGTAGGAATGGACAGATTGCCAATGAAAATGAAATATATCAACATGTACGTTTGTTTGCCAGAGAAAAAATCATTTTTAGCTCATCTGAGCTATTAAAGCGGAGCTATTGTGATAAGCTTTTGTCGGACTCGGTCGTACCTCAACAACTAGCATTAGAAACTGCAGTTTTCATGGAATCATTATGAAACTTGTTAGTTAAGATGAACTTCAGCTTAGGATTGAAAATGGGTCATCTGGGGTAAAAAAACTAGGTCACCATGTTGACACAGACTGCATTTTGTGCCCAATCATCTTCAATGTTGGTCAGAATGTTTGTCTTCCTAACATTTTAAAATTAGTGTTACTATTTCTGAAGTTTTATTTTCAAAGTCATGGTAGTATTTGTTATTTTTAAGTGTATGTATGGTAACTCTGTCATGCATGTAAGGATTTTAAAATTACATACCACAATTATTTAGCACATGGAGAGGACAAAGACTTTGAGACTCCTCTTTCGGGGGCATTCCTCACTTGTGAGGGACAGCTCTTGTTGAATTAAGTATTTCTGAAAATTTTGTTACCTGTAAAATAATTGCAACCATATTAATTTTACCAAATAGTTAACTCTGGTATTATGATATTTAATACAGTGTGGTTCAAAGAATGACGCGCAGAAAGAGATGTACACGTTAGGTATAACCAATTTCCCGATCCCTGGCGATGCTAAATTTCCATTGAACGCCATGTTCACAAAACCACCAAGTAAAAACGAGGAAGGTATATATTTCTAGATTTTTAGCGTCATATGGAAAGGAGAATTTCGATAGATAAATCTGGTAACAGATGTTGCTGTAGATTTTGATTGCAAATAATGTGATAAGGTTGTAGTACACGCGAGGTGTTTTTTTTTTTCCAATTGACACCTTTCACCATGACAAAAATAAAATCTGAGTGACCAGACACAGTAACTTGAACACTCTAAGAACCTTTTTTGACACCTAAATGGTCTCCGTTTCTGCCTATGATGCACTGCAAAATTCGGTTGCGGTGAATCAAGCATTTTTTTAAATGTCAAGTCATTTGTGATTTCAAATAATTATAAAAAATCTGTATACAGCCATTTTTCTCCTTTCAGAAGTGGTTATGTGTATCAGTATTATTCAGTAGATGTTTTTCTTCTTTTGTCTTTATTTTAAAGTATCAGAAAGTTCTTCTTCTTAGAATATATCATGTACATCAAAGATACAAAGATATTACTTTGTTGATATATTTGTCTCATACAGAAACTATGAGAAGCTACCTTCAGCAAATTCGTCAAGAAGTTGGTGTGAGGATGAGTGAGAAAGTGTTTGAACAGGGAGATAAACCTTCCAAGGTAATGGTTATGATATTTGTATAGGGAGATAAACCTTCCAAGGTAATGGTTATGATATTTGTATAGGGAGATAAACCTTCCAAGGTAATGGTTATGATATTTGTATAGGGAGATAAACCTTCCAAGGTAATGGTTATAATATTTGTATAGGGAGATAAACCTTCCAAGGTAATGGTTATAATATTTGTATAGGGAGATAAACCTTCCAAGGTAATTGATTTAAAATTCTTTCTGTTCATGGGCACTTGTGTGGAAAATGAGAAGAGTGGTAAGAAACCTTTAAAAGAATATTAGTTTCTATCATTACGCAGTTCAGATTGAAATATCCATCACCAAGGGTTACTCGGGTGACAGATATTTTAAAGCGAAGCAAATGTCTCATGACAAAACTTTAAGATTTGCCTTCATTGTCAAGTGGTTAGAGTTGCTGATTTGAAATCACTGTGACCTCTCATAGATTAAGGGTCATGGATTGGGGCCCTGCTATCAACAATGTGTAGTACTTCTTAGGAACGATGGTTAGGTTAACTGCCCGCCTGTAAAAATGGCCAAAATATGTTTGAAACAGGCATTAAACTCACACAACAACAACAACTTGAGTTGACAAGCAATGCAAGATAAATAAATTTAACCTTTAGCTGTGTTCTGTTTCAGTGGTGGCTGTGTTTTGTGAAGAGGAAGTTTATGGACAAAAGTTTATCTGCACCAGGACAGTAACCATAGCAACAGTAACAAAGACATTTAGGATAAACAATAACTGTTACATAATATTATTACAGGGGAATATTTACATAAAGTCATTTACCCATCCCCTGCTGAAGACTGGTATGTTGTGTATTATTGACCAGTGTATGTAGTCTACATTCTTTGACATCTGAGTATGGTCTACACTGATTTCAATGGCTTCTTGTAAAAGTTATATGAACAAAAAGGAGCACTGCAATATTGATAGAATAATGTGTCTGTTTTAAAACTTAAGCTGAGAAAGAGTTATGAAATATTTTTAGAAGAGAAAAAAGCTTGTGATAAATGTGGCAACGTGTTTCTTAATATTGCTTTATTCTGCTTTGTCTGTAAAAACAACAGTGCTGTGATTTAATGGTCAAATCATCTCACTAAGAAACACTTACCTTTTGTTTGTCGTAGGTCTTAG
Organism: Saxidomus purpurata; assembly: GCA_022818135.1. Classification (NCBI taxonomy): domain Eukaryota; kingdom Metazoa; phylum Mollusca; class Bivalvia; order Venerida; family Veneridae; genus Saxidomus; species Saxidomus purpurata. The sequence goes on along the minus strand of JAFMSR010000007.1, from coordinate 55,170,307 downwards.
ATGCACAGGGGCTTGGATTTTATTCACAGGGATGATCGCCCTTGAGCTGGTAATGATTCTACCAAGCTGAATAATTGCACTACACGGACATGTGGTACCTTCCACTTCTAGTCATACTGAAGTAAGGGTTTCATATGCTCCGGTCTCAGTTTGCAACTATTTACTAACCCATTTTAGCTTAAAATATTTACTGTTTGTCTACAACAGTGCATGAAAACATCCGAAACAACTTACTTTCTTGTTCATCCTTTAATAGAACTTGTTGCCAACATGGTCACTGTGCGGAAGATATAGAGAGAGCATTTGACTAGTCCAGTATAAAGTGTGACACAGCACTGACCATTGGAAGTTTAAGCTACTATGCAGACTTTTTAACTTGTTTGTCTATCATTTCACTGTATTGGGATGATTGCAGGAGATAATTAGTGGTGATGAAGCCTTTGTGAATGTTAGAGATTTTCGTAAAATTGTTAAAATATGTACTGCTAGACAGACATGCTTGTACGTGTCCTCTTAACTTCATCTGATTAACATTTCATGTAACTTCTGTCAATACATTCACTGTACATTTTGCTCTGATATTATGTCACATTTAACACATCTGTTTAATAAATTATAGTTGAATATGAATCTGCCTTCCTTATTTATTTGTTGAAATACAAGACATACTTTGGAAGATTTCCAGACATAGGAATTCATTAAGGTGAGTCTAGATTCAAACACTGCATTTCTAAGCTGCTAAAATGATATGAAATAGAAATCAAATGGTGAGGATTGGTGGAGGGCTTTCAAAGATGGACTGCAGGCAGAGCTAGTTAAAAGGTTTTCTTTTACTGATAACAATACACGGGGGGAAAGAAATAGTGCTACATGGTTTTGGACATATGTGAATAACAAAAGGTCCAGTATCTCTCTACTGGTTGGTCTGACTGAATTGTTTTGAGTTAGTTTTGGTAAGACCAATCATCTTATGAAGTTTGCAGACTGTGGGTACCAATGAAATAGCTAACAAGATTTAGTTCACTGTGACATTGCCCAACTGACCCTAAAAACAGATAGGGTATCATCTACTCAGTAAAACCAATCATCCTATGAGCATGTTTGATAAGAGTGTAGGTGATGTAGATCTCAAGATATTGAGTGGAAAAGACTTTAAAGGTTTGGGTCACTGTGACCTTGACCTTTGACCCACTTGCCCCAAAAACAATAGGGATTATTTGCATATTCAGGAAGACCAATCATCCTATGAAGTTTGAAGACTGTGGGTCAAATAGATTTCAGCGGAAAATATTTTCAAAGTTTGGGTCACTGTGACCTTTGACCAACTAAGCTAAATATTGATAGGGATCATCTACATGTTACAGGGAACCTTCTGAGCAAGTTTGATGAAAGTTGAAAGAAAACTGACCCGTAGAGAGTTATCAAGGAAAATCTAATGGAAGTCACTGTGACCATGACCTTTGACCACTGACCCCAAAAACAATAGGGATTATCTACATGTTGCAGGGAGGGAACATTCTGAGCAAGTTTGATGAAAATTGAATGAAAATTGTGACCTGTAGAGCGTTATCAAGGAAAATCTAGCGGAGGTTACTGTGACCTTGACCTTTAACCCCCTGACCCCAAAATCAATAGGGAACATCTACATGTTACAGGGAACCTTCTGAAAAAGTTTGATGAAAGTGGAAAAAAAATTGTGACCAGTAGAGTGTTATCAAGGAAAATTTAACAGAGGTCACTGTTACCTTGACCTTTGACCCTGAAAACAATAGGGATCATCTACACATATTGCAGGAAACCTGAGCAAGTTTGATGAAAGTTAAATGAAAATTGTGACCTGTAGAGTGTTAGCAAGGAAGTGCTATCAAAGGTCACTGTGACCTTGACCTTTGACTCATAACCCCAAAAACAATAGGGAACATCTACAAGTTGCAGGGATGCTTCCTTATACATGTACCGGTATGTATGTAATAAACTGACCCCTGGGGGTCAATTTTAGGGGCAGGATTTGAACAAACTTTGTAGAGATCCACTACATATTGCTACATACCAAATATTTGAACTCTAGGGTCTTGTGCTTTTGGACAAGAAGTGTTTTAAAGTTTTCCTTATATATGTAAGCTTATATATATATATAAAGCTGTGCATTAACTAACATTAAATGCACTACTCTTTATAAATTAAATATAGATTTTATGAATTGTCATCCTCAGATATTTACATATTCCCTGAAAAAAAAAATCTCATTTTTTTTAATAATGGCTTGGGAAATCTTGATAGAAATGTACAGACATTTTAGTATGACCTAAGATGACCTAGTAATTTTCCAATAATCGGTCTCCAGGACACAAAGTCATGCCCTTTATAAAAGACGGATTATATAAGCCTGTAGAGACAATATTTAAGCTCAAAGGGAGACTACTCCAACACTTGACAAGTAAGGAACTAGTACCAGTTTTCTTCTTTGGCAAGAGATAAAAATCAGAAACCCTACCCAACGAAGCCAGTTTTTACGTAGGGTCCATAAAGGATTAAACTTGTAGAGGACCATCAAAGGATCATCCACACCAAAAATGATAAACTTCAATCAAACGGTTTTGGAGAAGCATATGCTCAGGTGAGCTAAAAATAATAAACCTAGAATTTAGCATGAGTAAGGTTTGCAATTATATTAAGTTCATTATCAGTATAGTATGATTCCCTTGTCTAAAAGTAGGCAAGGTAGAGTTATTGCACAATGCATTCTACCACTTGCTATGCAGTGCATTAAGATTGAAAAAAATCCTCAAGACTTTTGGCAGTAACTTTTTTTCCAGTAAACTGATGAAGGTACTAAAGTTATGGGCAGATGTGCACTGCACTTTCTCTAAATGTGCTATTAGTGCATACAGTTTGCAGCATCAAATGATTCCAGTTATGCTCAAACTTTTTTTCAAGTTAAATCTGATAAAGGGGAAGGACCAAAAGAGGCAAGGATGAATGATTTTCTTACAATCAGTTCCTCCCAATGTGCTCTGTATGCCAATGAAGCCAGGGGGTGGTGGTGGGGGGGGGGGGGGGGGGGGGGGGGGGGGGGGGGGGGGGGGGGGGGGGGATTTTTTTTTTTTTTTTTTTTTTTTGTTGGTTTTTTTTTAGAATTTTTTTTGGGGTTTAAAAAAAAAAAAACATATTTTTTTTTTTTTTTACCATAATCAATCCTTGAACCAAATAACAATATACAAATGAATAATATAATATTTAAAGGTTTATTTTGACATTAAATGAGAGCACATGGTACATTCAATAACAACAACAATAATTATCACAAAGATAGTAGATAAGTATAATGGAGAAAATGTAACAAAGAGAAGGCAGACTGAAAGACATCTATATCCCTCGCTACATGAAGGAAGGTCGGGAGGATAACCTTCAATCAGCTGGTGACCTTCACCTTAAGTCTGCTAAGTTGGTGACCTTCCCCTTTTTTCTCTATTTTGCTGACCTTCACCTTAAGTCCTCTAAGTTGGTGACCTTCCCCTTTTTCTCTATTTTGCTGACCTTCACCTTAAGTCCTCTAAGTTGGTGACCTTCCCCTTTTTCTCTATTTTGCTGACCTTCACCTTAAGTCCGCTAAGTTGGTGACCTTCACATAAAGTCTGCTAAGTTGGTGAACTTGACCTTAAGTCTGTTAAGCTGGTGACCTTGACCTTAAGTCTGCTAAGTTTGAACATGAAATCTGCAATTACCCCTAAGTGTAACCTTAATTTTGAGTTGGCAGGATTGAAATATTGATTCTGCACATCTATGACATCATAATGTTGAAAATGATTACCAGACCAAAGTGTCATGAAAATCCTTCCAGGGTTTTACGAGTTATGGAGGGGACACGAAAAACCAATAACCCTTAGTTTGGACATGGGTTCTACACTTTGCCTTAATGAGAATAAACAATTGACCAAAGTTATATGAAAAGCCTTCAAGGGGTTTAAGAGTTATGGAGCAGACGTGAATGTTACAGACAGACGGAAGAAATCCATTCCTATATCCCCCCTCCCACTTTGCGGCGGGGGATAACAGAGAGAAGTTATGTTATGACTGACTATATCACATGGTTTTTCATATTCAATTGTCGTCGAAATTTATACATCAACATAGCACAAATCTTACTTCGAGTGTTTCTGTTTATATCTAAAACCAATGTGCAATTAAACTCTGAAAAAAAATTGATACATTAAAATACATACTGTGAAAACCTTAATAATTGTAGGGCAACATTTGTCATGGACTTTGGGTATAAGTAAAGCATATCCCCATGAACAACATTATTGCTAATTATTTAGAATTTAGAAATCCACAAGTATGTGTCCAAACAAAACTGTAATGTTCCTGAAAACAATAAAATTTCACGTCTAAAAATAAAACTGCGTTCAAAAGAACTGCATTTTTCAATACCTGCTTGATACACTTAAGTCTGATAATCCATTGATTCTGTGATATGTATAAACTGAGGAATTCTTTTAAAAAATCGCTTATAACAGAAAACATCTACGACAAAACCCCCTTAGGAAAACACCTCATTGATCATTTTGTGACAGGCAAACACAATTTTCCAGATTGTGATACCAAAACTTCTGAAAATTGTGTGTTGTTCAGAGCTTAGTTTTTCCCCCCGACAACCCAAAATTTGTGAATTGACCTAACCACGGAATTGACAAAAATCAATGTCCTATGAACATAAATGGTTTTCACAGTATATACATTCACATTTACAAAGCATGCAGAAGCCTGAGACATTTATCGGACATTTCAAATCTCTATGCATTTCGTCTGTGATTTACATATATGTATACACATCCGAGTAGCTACATAAATGGGGATCCTGTTAAAGTGTACAAATGTATATCTTAAAAACAAAAACTATGTCTATTTCAACTGTACATTTGCACAGCTCAACACATTGTTTTATTTCATACACACATTTACAAACATTTTTATAATCACAAATGTTTATTTCATGACCTACTAGACCTTTTCAAGCATGGATATTATCGAATGATTCAATTCCCCTGCAAGTGCAAACACTCAGAATGAAAGAAGTAAAGGTTGATTTAAAATTGCTCAAAATACTGTTAAATGAGGAATGGCAGTGATTTTTTAAACTTGCAAAAACTACTGTTGTCATAAATTGCAATCTACATTCTACACCAAAAAGCATTATTTGAAACATAACCAAAACTTTTACTCTACCCAATTTCCTAAATGGACTTCTCCCACTTTATATTAGACTAAATGTCCATGGTCTACACTGGTCACCGAGGCAGAAACACCTGAACCTGGCTGGTGAAAGAGTGACAAGAATAGACATCGGCAAAAGAAAATCAAGCAGTGTAGACTATAGTCAGACTGCAGGGATATGCTGAATGTCCTTGGTCTACATTGATCATTTCAATTATATTGTAAACCAATTAACTGTAAAACAATCAACTGTAAAACAATTAATTTTTAAGCAAATTAATGTTCGGATTTGCTGATGTTAAACTTACTCGCAGACATGTAATTTCTTGTTCTTTTGTACAAACAAAAATGAAACCGGGTGCAAAAAATGATTTTTGAATTAAGGAAAACTTATCTGCCTATTCTTAAATTCCCTTCTACAAATGTAATGAAATTACCATAGTTTTTGATGAACGTTAGTTGGCTTACTGAATTAGATTTACAAAGTATCATCAAGTTTAAATTTACAAACATCTACCAAATTAACACTCAGTGTCATACAAAAATATATAAAATTAATGCTTTTCGCCCACGATTTTCACAGTAGGGTGTCTGCATGTCAGAAATTACTGTTGGGTCAGTTTCAGACAACCCATACAAGCACGTCTGAAATGCACATGGCATAATAACTTAAATCTAACAAGCTTATAAAGACTTCACGTTCATAAGGCGTTGAGAAAGAAATGATTACTTTTAAAATGTGTAAAGCAAAGTAAACTTCTATTTTTCTATGCTGTTCTAAGTGTCTTTTAAAGATATTCAAAAAGATCAATAAAGATTGGAAACTTGAAACTACATGTACTTATCAGTTGTAAAGCACTTATTAGCAATAGTAGGTACAAAATCTAGAGCAATCATTGAGGACGGTTCATATCCTCACCAGCACATTAACTGGGACATGAATTTTAGTGTATACAGGAACATAACAGTTACTGCCCTTTGTATGCAGATCAATTATAAATTATTCTGACATAAGATGGGACAGGACAGTATGCAAGACAGACGTTCCTATATATAGCTATCCTCTCCACACCCCCACCCTTTATTTGATGAGATATCACAATGGAGTATGATTTCTCCCCCCAAACATTTTAAGAATCTTAGCTGACCATAAAACAGTGTATTCATTTTGAAGGATGATATAAATCTAAAGCTGAAATCTTCATGGAACTTTTTTTTTTAATCTTACAATCTACATTTTTACCTTGTTTGTAACATCCCCTAACATTAAATGTATATACCAGACACACACTTTTTTAAATAAATCTGGCATGGATATTAAAAAAAAATGAATGAAAAACATGTATTTTTAGATCTCAATGTTTTCAATTTGCTTGTACAATCATCACCTAATACATTGAAGACTAGCTGATCATAGTGACCTATACAGTCAAATACGACTGTTTTAGCAACCTATACAGTCAAATACGCCTGTTTCAAGAACGCAAGCTTTACAAACTTTTTAAGGCCGTACTAAAGCAAGCCAATGAACTGTAAATGACTAAGCCATCTACTGTGATGAAAAAATTAACGGCACCACATCGCGAAATCATTTCTCCTGCAACGAGAGTTCAAGAATTCGCTGTAGTTCTTCATCTTCCTCTTTCCTCAGACGTTCACTTTCTTGAATATCCTGCTGCGAGAGCACCATGGCAAGACGTAATTGTTCATCAATGTCACCAGGTCTTGTGTCTTTATCACCTTTTTCCTCTTTTTCGCTATATTCCGGAATCGGCTCGGACATTGGCGATTTGCCAGACTGTAAGGCAATACTTTCTGCTATGGCTCTGAATGTAAAGAAACAATTTGTTGACATAAATGGTTTACAAATACCCTAAACCTTATGTTTTGATTTATACTAACTTATTAACTATCGATTGCGAAACAAATTCTTACAACATATTTATCGCTCTCGAGACTCACTCCAGATGGAAGCAACCTTGAAGGGAGAGAGAGAGGCAATGTGGAATCAACCATGCCTTGCCTAAGGACACTACTTGGGCACTGGTGAGGATCTGACCTGGGAGACCCTGAATCCAAGGCAAATGCACTACCACTGCACCAAGGCAGCTCCATATTGTGGAAAGTGATTCTGCCTCTTGCAACATGAGCAGATCATGACCAGCCTGTACATACTTGCAAGCTGACAGTGATCTGCAATGTTCCCTATGCAGGTCAGTAAATTTTTCAACAAGCATCCCATTACTGTCTGAACGAGAAGACATTTTGGGTAATTTAGCAGGTTACAGGTAACAATAATTACTCCCACTTTTAAGTGATCCTTTTGTAGTCACTCAAACCTGACTGTTTTTCACAGTTGCCTCTGTATAATCTACTCTCTAATTAAACCTTGCATATACTAGTATATCTTAAAGCATTCATTTTCAAAATTCTTTGAGGTGTAAAAAGTAGTTTACACTAAACCAATTTGAACGAGTTTTTTTTTTACTTAGCATCCATCCCTATGGGTGTTGACTTATAATAACTGAACCTGTCACTGATTTAGGGTCATGGGTTCGAGTCCTGCTTCAAACTTTCCTCTTTGATGAGAGAAAGTTGGCAGTTTCTGATAGTGGATGGAGGTGTAGAAATGATCCAGGAATCACGGATAAACAACTGAAATACTGTTAAAACAGGCAATAAATACCAAGATAAAACCATTTACTAAATACTCGTACTTACTGTTGTAACATTCTCTCTTCCTGCTGCGCTCGGGACTGTCTGGGTCGAGATTTTTGTAAGGCTTCGTAAAATGTTAACTGAAAAAAAAATAAGGCAAAACGTCACCATCCAACTCTTAAAACGACCCTTCATTCACTTCATATAAATACAAATCTCTACGTGTAAAATAAGAATTAAATATCAGTGGTTTCTGTAGAAGACGCTATAAAAACTGAAGACTCAAGTATTAGTAATACTGACCTGTTCCTCTTCGGTTCCTACTTCCATGAGACTTTGTTGTATGGCAAACTGTAGCAACTCATCGTCCTCATCTCGCAGCCTCTCGTGATGTGCATCACCTTGACAACAGAAAACTTCATCTTTGTACACAGAGTAAAAATGATAAAAGAACAATATGACAGCTGTCACATGGGGGATCTACTGTACATATCATACAAGTGTTACAGTAATACATCATGGGAGTTTAGCTGCACAGAAATCTTGATCTATATCTTTTCAGCAGCTGTAAACATTGATTAATCAAACGTAACAAATCGCTGTTCATAATGATGAGCATCATAAGAAATACATTCCTTATACTGGTAATGATAATCTAACCCAGTTGAACAAGTGACATCTGCGACAAAAGTGAAGCTTATGTTTGTTGTTCACAAAATGGCCACAGACTAAATGTCTTTATATTCAAGAGTTGCATTGTTTATTTCGGGATTTTCTAGTTTTCGACTGATTCGCAATTTCTTGAATTTGCATGTTATATGATATCTTAAAGTTATATTACCCTTCAAAATTTCCATATTGAGTTATGATCAAGAACGAAGCTAAAAACTAAAATAAAATTTAAAGTTATGAAAACAGTAAAAAGTTAATTAGGCAAAGTTATTTCTCTTACTGAATGATATAAATTAAAATGTACATAAAAGAAAGGATTGAATATCTATTTTTGACTAGGATAGTCAAAAAAGATTTAAACTGATTTTCTCTGTTTTCAATGGGAATAAAAAAGTGATACAGATTCATATATTTCTGTTATAATTTTTGGCAATGTTCATTTTTAAAGTAGTATAAATCAGTGACTAGTGTCTTTTTAAAAATTATGATGGCCACTTTGAAGGGTAATATCACTTTAAGACAGAAATTTTAGAGAGTTTGATGAAGACAGTATTCAAACTTCCTCACTTAAAATAATTAAATCAGAAGGTTTCTGGTACGTAGATAAAAGATTAGTAAAAATCATTTGTAATTTGAAGAAGAATGTCTTTACTTTGAGTTTCCATTTCTTACCTAATCTTACGTAACCTGGGGGTGGTTCAAAACATGATTCTTCTATGTTACAACTAACAAAACCCGGATCTTCAAGTGTTGACACGCCATCCACAGACGTGTCTTGGGCAAAGATATTACCAAATGTGATCTTTGCCCTCAAAACAGCAAATAATGGAATTTCTGTAATGAAAGAATGAAATCAAGTTTTTGTGTATTCCACTTTGATAACCACACTTCTAGTAAAGAAGAATCAAACTTTTTTTAAAGGTTTATGCCTGTTTCAATAATATTTTAGTTACTGTAAATCAGCTTATATTAGCGATGATTAAATTTTCATTGTTTCCGCCAGTTTCCCTCTTCATCAATTTAAAAATCTTGCAAAATATTCATTTCACATATGATTGACTATTAGAAAATTACCCTTTTATGAATATAAAATTCTCAAATAAATCTGTCTGCACACAAATCACAAAAATTTCAGTGACACATAAACTACCCAATGTACAGTATGTGTACAGGTAGGCAATGTAAGCTAACCATTACAAATGTAAAGGAACACTACACTCAAATCCTCCTTAAGAAACTTTCTCACATAGTGTCTACTGTGTCTCTTAATGATAATCTGTGAAAAGTTTAGACATATAAACTTTATTTTTGTAAACAGGGCTTTCCATAGTACAAAACTATGTCAGAGATCAGAATGAAGGAAGAAATCTCCCATTTACTGAGAATATGGCCTTTCTAAAGTACAAAACCATGTCAGAGATCAGAATGAAGGAAGAAATCTCCCATTTACTGAGAATATGGCCTTTCTAAAGTACAAAACCATGTCAGAGATCAGAATGAAGGAAGAAATCTCCCATTTACTGAGAATATGGCCTTTCTAAAGTACAAAACCATGTCAGAGATCAGAATGAAGGAAGAAATCTCCCATTTACTGAGAATATGGCCTTTCTAAAGTACAAAACTATGTCAAAGATCAGAATGAAGTAAGAAATCTCCCATTTACTGAGAATATGGCCTTTCCCTAAAGTAAAAAACTATGTCAAAGATCAAAACGAAGTAAGAAATGTGCCATTTACTAGAATATGGCCTTTCTAAAGTACAAAACTATGTTCAGAGATCAGAACGTAAGAAATCTGATTTACTGAAATATGGCTTCTAAAGTACAAAACTATGTCAAAGATCAGAACGAAGTAAGAAATCTCCCATTTACTGAGAATATGGCCTTTCTAAAGTACAAAACTATGTCAAAGATCAGAACGAAGTAAGAAATCTCCCATTTACTGAGAATATGGCCTTTCTAAAGTACAAAACTATGTCAAAGATCAGAACGAAGGAAGAAATCTCCAATCTATTGAGATTATGGTTTTCCGCAGTGTAAATTATGTCAGAGATATGAACAAATACAGAAATTTCTCACCTATTTTGATTGGAAATCCTGCAGGAAGCTGCAAAGTTATAAAATCCTTCAACTTTTTAAAATGTGCATTGCTGGCAGCCATCAAGTCTATAATAGGCACTACTTGCTCTTGGAGGGACAGGGGATATGACTCACACAGCCATAACATGGCTTTAAATTTTTGAGTTTTCAAAGTCTGATCACGTGGCCGCCCTATGTCACGATCACCAAGGTCTATAAGTCTATTAAAATATTCCTCAGGTGTTATGGAACAGGGATTGTTTGACATCTCTGTAATATCCTGAAAAATGAAAGTAACTTGTTTAATTTCAATGCCCATTTTTCATAGCTCTCTTATGTCGGTTTCCATGGCAACAATTTGTAATTTATAACGCTACTTTTGATCAATTTGTATATGCAAATGTATTCCTGTTTTCACAAATAATCCAATTTCTGAGATATGCTAAATATGTCAAATATCAACTAACCCTTACACCTTCAAATAGAACATGACATTTGTGGAATGTTTCTGCTTTATTAATAAAAGATGAAGTGCTGTACATTTCCATGTTTCATACTGTCCTACTGTCTGAAGTTAGTTAACTAGTAAACACTTGTTTGACGGTGTATTAATACTGTAAAGTCTCTATATTCAAGAGTTCTTTATTTCGCGATTGTCCAATTTCCTATTTATTATCTAGTTTTTTTAATAATTATTATCCAGCAAGTACTTTATAATTATATAATCATTGTTCGTTTGCTGTTTTAACAAGTTTGATGGATTTGCTAGGTGCAAAATTGGTGAAAAATAAAAACCTCGCAAAAAAATGACTTTTACAGTATGTTCAACAACTTACCCCATTTGAAGCCCCATGTGTTTTACTATGTTCCTCGGCAACCCCTAGGAATGATTCGATTGGTGTTTTATTGTTCTTTTTACACTTTTCTTTATCCTGTTCCGTCAAATGCTCCATGCGTGTTTTTGTAATTAGTTCTACATTTGATGCACTAAATACCTGTAAATAACAAATAGCAGAAACTTCGTTCACATCTAATTCCTGTCTTTCAACCTATGCTGAAAAACACAGTAAGAGGTCAAAGTCACACTGGCCTGAACTTTGAAAACATTTTCCACCCAATATCTTGACATAATTATTTCTTCTACTTCATAATATGTGAAAAATGGCAAAAATGGTTAATTTTTTTTTAAACAAATTATACTTTAAATTACACCTACTGTTAACCCACATATTTTCACGTGCAATTTATTTCCGCTATATTCAAGGAGGCCAATTTTCGATGAACTTAAGAATATACAAATAATTTATCTTATTTTTGTTCTTTTTAAAAAAAACAGGAATTTAAATATCCGCGCATCAGTCTGACAGCGACAAAACATTAATTGGTTTACGGTATATTTTACAAATATACATAGTTTTACTTTTGCTTCTCTGCCATTTACAGCCTCTGATCTATCACTTCTCCAGCCCCATATCCCTGACTTGTTCCTGAAACACACAGAGACATTGTTTATCAGCTAATAAAACCATGGTTTGGTATTCTGATGTGCAGCTATTAACCACTATAGCTGTAAGAATATGGTTTTTAACTGCTCCATCCCAATTTCTTAACTGTCCAATACTAATGAAAGCAAAAATTCAAATATACTTAAAAAACACAGAAATAAGTTATTTTTAACTAAAAACCTGAAAGTTGGCTATGTAGAAATTCTAAATAAAACCAAAGTAAATGTACACTTCAAAAATTTTTCTAGTGCATTATGAACAAAGTTAAAAAGACCTGGGTAGTCATTTTGTCGAATCACTGAGATTTCAACATAATAGGACATTTGTACACATACTTATTTTCGTAGTTCAAAACACTTTCAACGTGTAAATTTTAACATGCAAATCTTCAATATTTAGTGTCTTGCATAAGGTAACTGTACTTGCCATTGAAATAACTGTCACTTAATTTTCGCTATAGTAGTGGACCTTTAATCCATAAACAATATTAAAATGGGAAATATTTAGATTCTAACATGACTAAAATTCAGAAACAGAAAAGAAATTGATAATCTTCTATGTATGAATCTTTTTTACTGCAGAACCTGCAATTCTTGATTTCCTCCTTTGTTTAAAGAGGCACTCCCTAAAACTGGTGTCAAATTAAATAACTTCAAAAGAATCCGGGGGGCGGGGGGGGGGGGGGGGGGGGGGGGGGGGGGGGGGGGGGGGGGGGGGGGGGGGGGGGGGGGGACTCTCCCCCCGGGGGGGGAAATAATAATCCGGTATAATTACTTAACTAACAAGTTTAAGCTATCCATTCCAGTCATCATAGGTAAAATCAGCATTTTGAAATATGTTGCAGTACCATAAAACATTTATTAATCTATGTAAAGTTGTTGTTGTACAATTAATGGGTGGGAAGCAATTTATTACAGAAGGACGCTATGTTGATTATTTGTGCTAAAATGAGTAATTTTCCAATATATGTTGTTCTTTAAAACTGTATTTATTGTTTTGGGTTCATTTAACATATTATTCATGTTTGGAGGATATAATCTGCTAGATGTAGGAAGTGCACCTTTAACTGGAATGTCATGTCATGTTAGAATAATTTATGAGGACAGACAACAATCTCACTGATCAAGTGGTAACAGAACACAAACCTATACTATGTATGATATGTGCATATGAATGAATGATTGAGCATATTAACATATTTCAACCTTTGTGAGTTTTTTACAAGGTTTCTCACCTTTCAAATGATATTTTTTCGGTATCAAGATATGTAGTTACTACAGGATTGGTTAACCTAGCCGCTACTGCCTCAGCGGGGGGTCGCATTGCCTGTATATCTGGTGGGTTCACCTGTAACTGCATGGTCTCTGAGAACACCTCACGCTGATCATGATCAATTTCCATCATTGTAGCTGTGGTACCTGTAAAACATACACGTTAGGTTTTTAACACTTTTTCTTTGGGTTTTACATCCGTTTCAACTGTATGTCAGTTATTTATAGTCTGGAAGTTTAGCTCAAAACAAAATATATGCGTATGTTAGTCCTCGCTGCAAAAAGAATTAAGGTAAGTCAGCAGGTTTTTTTTAAGGATTTATTTTGCCTTTTTTTACTCAAAAACAAATTTGTCATTTTAGACGACAATCATTCACAAAAGATGGCCAGCTTTCTTTCGTAGAGAGTTTGGTTGTTAGAAGGACTAATACCTACCCTCCATCCGTGACAAAGTGATTACAAGTCATCAACACAGACTGGTCGAAGTGTGATGCAAATTTTTCTTCTAATAATAGGTTATTGTGATAAGCTTCAGATTATTTCTATTTTATCAACACAGGTATTGCCAACATGATGCATTTTACCTGAACCCTTGAAGACATAGCTGCGACTTCCTCGCTGCCAACTTGTGTTGTCAAATCCTAACAGTGTCGTATCTATACGTACACTGGAACCTGAAAAAAAACTAATACATGTACATCATAACCTGAAATCTTGAAACTTTTTCATAAGGATTTTGGGCTTATTTTCAATATCGCCTTATTTTCGATTCCTGCTAATTTTCTAGGTTTTTTTTGTTGTCATTTTTGCCTCTAGTGAAATGATGGTTTATTTTCAAGACCGGCTAATTATCAAACCTGGCTTATTTTCTGATTTCTGTGATTCTATATACTTGTATTTATAGTGGCAAAAGTTTGGCTACAACAGTATTACAGGTTTCAGAACTGCGAGTGAGTAATCCAGGATTCATCTTACACAGGTTTAACTGTAACTTGTTCACAACCTTTCACAGACATGCCCTTGTGTACAGTCAAACTTGTATTAAAGACCACCTCGAAATACAGACCATCCTTCAAAAAGAGACCAAAAGGGAGAAAACATTACTTGATTCATTTATAGTAGAAATACCTGTGAATACAGACCACCTGTCAACAATGACTCCTTTGTCCTCATGGCAGTGGTATTTCTTCACAGGTTTGACAGTATATATTTAAACTTTATGTTCAGAGGATTAACTTTCTATGCAATTTTGGTTTACAGATTCAACCATACAGGCAACTTCCTAAACTATTCTTCACAGTTATTTCTCACTTAAACTTGGTGGTGTATTTTTCACATAATTAACTTACCAGACTTGTAAACTCTGTATGTATCACTTGGGCACATTCTGGACACAAGTGGTACTGAAAAGTAAGACTTCTTTCTCTTAACAATAAAACATTTAAATGATGGTTTTCCCACAGCAAGGCTCAAATACAAAAGCTTAATGTTTCATATAAGGCATGAAAAACATGATCAATTATTCATTCTCCGTGACAAGCAGATGCAGGAAATGCATGAAGAGGATTTTTCAACTATTTTTAGTTTATATTTCATAAGAACTAAGGAAGTTATTGATTTATCATATCAAGATATTAAATCATAGGGTTTGTAGCAACACCATTCAGTTAACAAAAAGACGTAAGCTGTGATCCATCTCAGTGCAAATTCCTGAAGCAGTGAAAACCAGGGTCAAGGTTCCCTTAGATAATTAAAACTCCCAGTGGGGTAAAAACTCTTCAAGGTCAAAGCTCACCCATGCATATAACTACCCAAGAGGTTGAAACTACCTACGTTTTAAATCATGTAAGGTTAAAACTCCAGAAGGGTTGAAACTTTCACAGGGTTCAAACCCCCCCCCCCCACCCCTTTCCCACACCACATGTTTACAATTTACTCTAAGCAACACAGTCATGTTTGTAGCCATTTTTCAGGTTATAAATTTACAAGTAACTTAAGAATTTTTACTCTTTTCTTTGCAATCAAATTACGGTAAATTGGAATAGACAAACTTAATGCGTTTAATTCTACTTACCCCAACTTGAAAACTCCCATTTCATTTCCACATAAAAATCTGGAGACTGTAAATTGAGGGAAAATTCAATTAAGTTAATGATGCAGTGGAATATACATGTAAACCAGAATGACATGTCATCATTTTAACAGATATTTGCAACTGAACATTGTTCAACATTTCTAACATGGTAAATAAAACAAGTATGTAAATGTCCAATGTCTGTATTTTAGAGTTTACCCGTTGGTACCAGATAATCCATACATGTATGAGAAGGTTAGATAATTTAGGTTTTGTGGGATAGTGCAAGATACAGAATGTGTCTGGTCCCAGTTCCAGAGACACCCTCTGGTTCTTTTACACACCCGTTGTACATCAACAGCATATAGGACCTCGGTTTTTGGTCTCATCCAAAAGACCATTAGTTACGTTAGAAGAGGGGATCCCTAGATTACATAACCAGCATGGTAACCACTAGATAACTGATCTGCTCCTAATGAAACAAGAGGAACATGATGCCCACATGACCCTGACTGGAACTTGTCCATTGGTTATCAACAATAACATTACGACCAAATTTCGTCAAGATAAAGAACAAAATGTGGCCTCAATGGATTTTCTTTGACTAGTGGTGACAATAGCTCAACATGAGCACTTTAATGAAAATGTTCACTTCAGAGCATTCAGGATCTTTTTCTGTTCATTTAACCCTAGCGACCTAGTTGCTTACTCACTGTGACCTAGTTTCAAACTTGACCTTGAAATCATCAGACACAGAGGCTGATAGTATTAAGCTCTGGTTTCAACAATCCATGAGAATTTAAGTACCAATTTTCTCTACTGTCTAGAATGGCATTGTTACGCCCTATTTTACAGGTGATAATCCATAGAGACTTAGACACAGACTAATCAATGGCATCAAATTTCACAACAATGTAATATACATTAATTCTAGCAGGAAATTACATTAATTTGGAAAAATATTTTACACATCCAATCATATTAATTTACGTCATTAATAATTTATTTATTTTTCTATATGTATACATTTGCAGGATGATGCATCGAAATAAGTTTACTTTTTTTCTCATAAATAAGTATGAACTAAATACTTTATACTACTCATGCTATTACACTTCTACCTATAAATTTTTACTTTATCAGGGGGTAAAAACAATCTGTGTTTCGGGCAAAGGTCCTAAGAATGCTAGGTAGGGTAGGGACTCATTAAAAAAAAAAAAATTAAAATTTCATTTTTCTTTTCATTTTTTTTTTAAACAAAACTCTAGGGTCAGGGGGTTTCTCTAGGGAGGGTCTGGTTGCCCAAAACACAGATATTTTTTATTTTGGCCTAAGTTAAGTTTCACAGAGCCCAAAATTTAAAGGTTTATTTTACCAGATCTCTAAGTCAGTCATTTTGGCATATTTGTGATACCTCCTAGTCAAAAAGTGCAGACCAGAGTCAAATGAAAGCCTTGTTTTTTAAATGAACAGTATGGATCCGGTTCAGCCGTCACTTAATTAATTAATAAATAAAATATTACATTGTACATTCATGCACTCTGCTATCAATGCCAGGTTTTGGTCACAATGGCTAAATATTGATTTCTGCACAGCCATCTTCATTAAAGAATTCAACAAAAGCCTGTAACAAGTACTGGCCTTTATAAACACAAATTGTCAGTTAACAGTTCTGCCTATATTTAAGGTGGCAAACTCTATTCGAAAGATGTAGTAGAATAAATCGTTAAGAGGGAACATGTCTCCAACATTATATATATTACTGTAAAGTCAGTTATTTCGCAAGGTTCTTACTTTTCACTAACTTTCGCAAATTCATCAAACTCGCCAAATTAGCAAACAAACAATGATTTTTTTTCGGGGATCAGTTAATGAACTTACCGCATTAATTTAAACGGCTATCTCTGAATACTGTAAGCAATCTATGTTATAAACCTATCTCTGTCAAATGAAGTGCAAGCATTTTTGCATAGAAAGCTAGCTTTAAAAGACTGATAGCCCTCTTGCGTCGACAGATATTTCTGTCAACAATACAGTAATCTTACACATGAAATGATGTCACTTTTACATATACATATATCTCTTAAGATAATAGTGCTATCTCTTTAAGATACATTGTATAAGCTACATCGTTAACTTGCAAATAAATAGAAAATTGGAAAATCGCAAAATAAACTTGCAAATATAAAGACTTTTCCCGTACTGGAGGCCATGGTGACACAAATAAACAGAACACATATAGCATACTTACCTCTTTTAACTTCTGGAGAAGTTCCGGTACACCGACTGTACGTTTGGTGTAACGTTGATGATCTCTATGTTTTAGAATCATCTGAACCAGCTCCGGGTCACCAGTAGCCGTCGCTTCATGCAACACTGGAAAAGATAAACATAAAACAATTTGGATCCAAATTTTCTTTCAGACAGCGTAAGGAAAATTGGTCTGAACAAAAGAAAGCTTTTTGATGCAGTGGCCTTTTTTATTTCCTTGAAAAAGTCTGAATTGGGATCTTTGAGACGCCAAAACATGCGCTAAACATGCAAACTTGGGGAAAAAAAGATTTGCAAAATCATGCAAGATGAAGTAAAATGTTGTGTTTGGCAAATAGGAATAGGCCCTTTCATCAGATCTGTTTAAAGAAGGAAAAACAATTATCATACTCTTGAGTTTTCAGGATGAAATCTAATATTCATGAAACATGAAGGGCTTCAGACGAAATGTGCCTCAAATTTTTATCCAACATTCTCAACAACTTTAAAGAGTAACAATTTAATCTTAGTATCATTTTTCCAAATTTTAATAAAAGATGTGGGTCAAGTTCCGAACCCCACTTTCTGCCTATGTAATACATGAGACTGACATACATTGTAGGTACGAGACATCTCCCTTTAATTCAACTTCCGCACCTTTTTCATTTTTCTTTCTTTCTTTCTTTTTCCTTTTACATACATGAAGCCTTGTATTTTATGCTATAAAGTCATTATTGACTTATCCCTGTTCAGCTACTGTAAATGAGTTAATATTCGCGATGATTTAGTTTTCACTATTTTTGAGGATTTCATTGCTAATTTAAAAATCTCGCAAAAGTTTCATTTCACATAGATTTACTATAAGAGAATTCCCCTATAGCGAATTTAAAACAATTTGAGCGAAAAAGTCCATCTGTTTGTAAATTGCAAGATTTTCATCACGCGAAATTTACCTAATTTACAGTAATATGTTAATCAATTATGGTTCAACAAAGTCACCACTAACTAGTATACAACAAACCGCAACTTTTCATGTATTCAAACAAAATTTCAAGGGCCCTTCAAGTTTGAGCAAAGTTCAACGTAGAATTTCACTGCATATAATGATTTGCCTCCAATAAATTTGGCACTAAAACATCCGACGTTAGTAGCAGCTCGGAAAGATATTACTTCTGCCTTGATTTTGCCAGTGTGTTCAAGTGTAGATCATGATCAGCCTGCACATCCATCAAGTCTAATCATGATCTGCACTGTTCACTATTCAGACACTAAATTTTTACTGATCACCCCCTTTGATCAATTGATGACACTGTCACAAATTGAAAGATCGACAAGTCCACTTAAGTAATTGAGCAGGATGGGCGCTAAATGCCCATGCAACAGTATATAGGTCATTGTCAACCTACACACCTACTTAAACAGTTACATGAGCATCAATAGTTGTTGTACAATGTAGGAGTTTAACACCCGTATTGTGGTCATTTTAAAAGGCTGGAAGTTTACATGTACACTCGACTGAGGAGGCAGACTACAAATATGAACATATCCATTGTTTTTTAAGATTGGTGTATAAAGTAAATTGTTGACATTGTTTGATACAGGAAAATTCCATTTTAGAAGTTAAATATAGGGTACAATATGATACTGTACAAATTCTCTTTAAAATTTTGATAGGGTAATTTTTGATTCATGTAAAGACATTAAAGTCCATTTAGGTAATTTTTAAAAGTGGACAAGTCAAAGAAGTCTAGAGGGGTACATGTACATGTTATCTTTAATACCGGGCAAGTCCATTTTATAAGTATAGCAGGGAGGGTGATATCTAATACATTACCTGACCAGTATCCCTTATTCTCGGCATTAGCATCAGCCCCATGTTTAAGCAAAACTCTGGCACTTTCTAGATGACCTAATGTCACTGCAAGATGAAGTGGTGTGCGGCCTCGTGGGTCTGCCTTGTCTAAATCATACTGTAAGAAAACATTTTGTTACAATAACATTGTTCATAATCAATTCACTGTAAATTGGGCAATACTTGCAATGATTTAAATGACTTAGCTATTTTTCATAAAAATCCAGCTAAATGGGGGGGGGGGGGGGGGGGGGGGGGGTGTTTTTTTTTTTTTTTTTTTTTTTTTTTTTTTTTTTTTTTTTTTTTTTTTTTTTTTTTTTTTTTTTTTTTTTTTTTTTTTTTTTTGGGGGGGTTTTTTTTAAGAAAAAAGAATTTTTGGGTTTTTTTTTTTTTTTTTTTTTTTTTTTTTTTTTTTTTTTTATTATATTTTTTTTTTTTTTTTTTTTTTTTTTTTTTTTTTTTTTTTTTTTTTTTTTTATTTTTTTTTTTTTTTTTTTTTTTTTTTTTTTTTTTTTTTTTTTTTTTTTTTAATAAAAAAAAATTTTTTTTTTTTTTTTTTTTTTTTAAAAAAAATTTTTTTTTTTTTTTTTTTTTTTTTTTTTTTTTTTTTTTATTTATTTTTTGGAATTTCCCACTCCACTTATTTAAAAATCTTGTGAATGATTCTTTTCATATACGTTTACTGTTGGAGAATTGTCCTTTTGTGAATAAATCTGTCTTCTCAAAATTGTGAAATTTTCGTCACCCAAAATTTACCCAATTTACAGTAAAAAGCCAAATGCAACAAAAAATATCAGGTATACAGACTGTTCTTCAACAGCTACATGTATTGTTCACTATGTCAGATGTCTTTCATCACTGGCGGTATATTATCCGAATTGTATGGGGTTTGTAGGACATTTTCTCAGATGTTCTGAATATTAGTTCTCTTCTTTAGTAATGCGCATAAGCTTTTAAGGAATGTTTAAATATTGATTATATCCTTTAGTTCAAGTAATAGTAAAAGATGTACTTTGTGCATTGGTAGCATGTTTGCCTCAGGACTGGAGGGTCCTGGGTTTGATCCCCATCAGTAGCCAGTTCCACATTGCCTCTGTCTCTTCGAGGTTAACTCCCCAGAGTGAGTCTCGAGACAGAGATTAACATAAGCTGTAAGAATTTGTTTCACAATCAAGAGTAAATAAATCGGTATAAACCAAATTATTAGTACTTATCTACAGCTTGCTGTCCAGGAAGTGTCTTAACCAAGGACAAATCTCAGCCTGATTAGGGAATGAGCTCATGTCCTCTGAGTTACTAGGCAAACACTGTACATGTAACCACTGATATGAGACCCACTTGCCAAGATTTTGTTTATTTGGGTTACATATTTCTGACTGAAGTAGTAATTACACATCTGCCACAGGTACATACTTCACACATATACTTTTTGGACTTATAATATTAGTTAACAGGCATAAAAATTAAAAGCCCTAAAAGTATACGTGTCGAGTACCTGTGGCATGTACATTGTATAAAGGTAAACACTATGCCTTAGTCGCATAGCTAAATCTTTTAATCATGCAAATTGTGTTAATTGGTTTATTCATAAGATTCTTATTTTTGATTGGCAATGTATTTGCAGAAATGCGCATATTCACTGGTCAATTATGGGGAATTACCAGGGTTTTTTTTCCAGATATATTTACAAATTGAAGAGAAACTAACTGCTTTTTTTAACTGTTTCAAATCAGAAACAATTAGAACATTGACTGTTTGCTGAGAAGTAAAGACAAGTTGAAGACAAGCATGTTTGCAGCTGAATTACGGCTGTCTTGGAATCCTTAACAAATTAATAGACATAATATCTTTTTAGGTATTAACTGTATTGACAATGGAAACAATTGCCAGCATGTCTTGTAAGTTGTATACATTCGGGACTTGAAAATAAGGGTATTCGCAGGTTTGGTTTATACGAATTTATTTTAGTTCGATTACGAAAAAAGCTTCGTAGCTTATTGAATCGCTCATTGACACACTCATTCCAGATGTCATCACGCTCATGCGAGAGAGGTAGCGAGTTTTTCATTGCTGCTACCCATTTACAGCTGGGTACACTGAGGCACATGTGGTATCAGTGTCTTTGCCCAAGGACACACCTCGTGCTTGGACTGGGATTCAAGGTTTAGTTGCTGTTTCTCCAAACTGTTTACAAATTAAATAGACATGATTGCTGTACACTGTTTTAAATTGTATCAACTGTGAAAATGTCTGGCGTCATGTTAGCATCTATAAAAGTGACTTGAAAATTAGCAAGTTTGTAAGTTAATAATATAACACGATATAACCTTGTAGAATATTTCCTTGCTACAATTATGAAAATGGTGATTAATTATTATCATTATTTCATCACCAGAGGCCAGTTCCTGTCACTTGTGGGATCAGTTAGTTTTACATACTGAAAGTAACTAAAGACAATGCAATGCATGACAAAGGATCTTCCTGACCCCGACACAACCTATATCGTGAATATAAAGTTCAACTTTACATGTAACCTGGAGTATTTAGACATAAATATTCAAAGTGAATATTCTAGCTTAAAACTGATTTATATCTACATGAGTCCCTGGGATGCACTTTTTTCAAAATAACTAAGTATGGTCAAAATAATGAGTCAAAGATATCAGACAATGAGTCATTTTCCAAAAAAAAAGTAAAAATGAAACATACATATACCAACATGATCTATCACATTCAGTAAACAAGGGGGCCAAGATGGCCCTATATCGCTCACCTTAGTACAAGTCCACTTGCCTGGTGGAAGATCACTAGATAATGTTATATACCAAATAAGTTTTCCTATATACGCCTTTGTAAAACAAATGATCCCCCCGGCAAGGTCAATTTTGACCCCAGGGGCATAATTTGAACAAACTTTAAAAAGAGGTCTACTAGGCAATGCTACATGCCAAATATCTAAGCTCTAGGCCTTGTGGTTTCAGAGAAAGAAGATTTTTTAAGTTTTTACTATATATTCCTATGCAAAACTAAGTGACCGCCGGTGCGGCGTCAATTTTGACCCGGGGGTCATAATTTGAACAATATTGGTAGAGGTCCACTAGCCAATGCTACATGCCAAATATCTAAGCTCTAGGCCTTGTGGTTTCAGAGAAGAAGATTTTTAAAGTTTTTACTATATAAGCCTATGTAAAACTAAGTGATCCCGGGCGGGGTCAATTTTGATCCCGGGCTCATAATTTGAACAATCTTGGTAGAGGTCCACTAGCCAATGCTACATGCCAAATATCTAAGCTCTAGGCCTTGTGGTTTCAGAGAAGAAGATTTTTAAGTTTTTACTATATATTCCTACAAACTAAGTGACCCCGGGGCGGGGGGGGGGGGGTCAATTTTGACCCGGGCTCATAATTTGAACAATATTGGTAGAGGTCCACTAGCCAATGCTACATGCCAAATATCTAAGCTCTAGGCCTTGTGGTTTCAGAGAAGAAGATTTTTTAAGTTTTTACTATATATTCCTATGCAAAACTAAGTGACCCCGGTGGGGGTCAATTTTTGACCCGGGGTCATAATTTGAACAATCTTGGTAGAGGTCTACTAGACAATGCTACATGCCAAATATCTTAGCTCTAGGCCTTGTGGTTTCAGAGAAGAAGATTTTTAAAGTTTTTACTATATATTCCTATGCAAAACTAAGTGACCCCCGTGCAGGGTCAATTTTGACCCGGGGTCATAATTTGAACAATCTTGGTAGAGGTCCACTAGACAATGCTACATGCCAAATATCTAAGCTCTAGGCCTTATGGTTTCAGAGAAGAAGATTTTTAAAGTTTTTCCTATTTTTGCCATAGCAACCAGAGTTCTGCATGGAATGGAATTCTTTGAACAATTTTGGTAGAGCTTCATGCAAGGAACATTCCTGCATAGTTTTATCAACATTGGCCTAGAGGTTTCAGAGGAGATGTCATTTGAATCAAAATGTTGACGGACGACGGACAATCATCGATCAGAAAAGCTCACCCTGGCGTAGCCAGGTGAGCTAATAACTATGGGCAGTTTTGTAATATATATATTGTGTTGTGGCCCCACTCTGCACCAAACCCGACCAGCTTAAACTCGGAGGTCAGATAAAAATTTGAAAAGTGTTGTGCACTGCTAGTAGGTCATAGCAATACTGTGGGTAAGTTTCAAGTTCTTGGTGCAAACAATGTTGGAGTAAATGGCTACGACAGACAGCGATGATGGTCTCAAGATCCCTGGCGCACCACTAAGATGATATCTAGGCTGGAAGGTTTGACAACTATAAAAATTTCTGATAAGAAAATAGAAGTCAAACTTGTGACCCCCTTTTATCATGTTTATCAGAATTTGGGGTCATTTTGAAATTCCAGGTGTCATACCCAATCTAAGACATGACTATATGTTGTAAAGAAGTTTTATGATTCAGTTTACATCTGTGAAAGGTCACCAAAAAAAGAAGGTAACCAAAGGGAAAAAAATATTTTGATGAACCAGACAACATTTCTCTTTGGATGCTTTCCATTTTGCCACTGTATCTCCAAAGTCAAATTTGTCCATAACAGGTCCTAGTGAAGTTTGCATAGGTGCAATCAACCTTTCATCATGTTCATATCACAGTCTACACATATAACTTTGATAATATTTCGCACACTGAACCCCTTTTCTACAGTGGCAGTGTCATTGAAATAACTACAAAGTGATCATAAAAATGATCCAAAAATCATTAAGAGCTGACAACGGAATAGGGTCAAAAATAGACATATCCCATAGCGTATTTTGTAAACAATTTGTAAAGTGCATTTCGAACCAGTTTTGAAGTGGTTATTTTGTAGTAATTTTAGCACACAAATATTAATTGTGTCATATGAAACGCTCTTTGCTACTTATGTTGCGTCATTGGCAAATAGAGTGTCAAAAACCAAAAAAGTCGCTCTCACTGAAACACAAAAAAATATTATAATTCCAGATTTTACACGAGCGAAGGAGGAAGTGAAATACATGCTTTGTTTTGTTTCCATTTGGCGCTCAACCCAAGTTTGTAACATTTTATGAAACCCCGATAGAAATTAAATAACACGAAGTCGTCGACACTGGTCGAAAAAGGAAGGCCTAACGTAGCCAAAGGTCTTTGACACTATTATTCGTATTTCTCATTTTAGCGTCAAAGACGATCCTTCTGAGAAACAAAACAGGTGTAAGCCGCAAACTGCGCCGTCTTCGTTTTCCAAGGTAAACATACTTTTGGGACGAAACATTACTTTATATGACAAGACTGAAGTATAATCTACTATTTTGCCCAATTAGAACTAAGTGTCTTCTCAACATACCATAAATTCAACCTTTATACAACAACACCCATAAAATTTTACAAAATGTGGCCGCCAAATTGGAAAACCGCCGAAACGCGTATTTTGTCAACTGACTCCTCAATGATGAAGCGCATGTAAACATTTACTGGTATCGAAGCAGTTTCCGTCACGAAATGAAGGTTTTCTTAAAATATTTTAATTTAGAAAGGTTCAGTCATTCAAAAAGTTCGGCAATATAATTTTTTAGCTCTTTAGCTTTAACGGAACATAAACATTGACTATTTTTCCTTGCGCATGCGCACAAGTAACGGGGCTCCAAAAGGGTATACAAAATAGACAAAACCGGTTCGCTACAGAAGCAGTTTCTGTCACGAGAATTTGTAGAACACATGTGTACTTGTTGATAAATAATACTACCAAATAATGATGTTATATGTTTCTTTAAACCTTTCTGATGACTACCTCCTACTCGTATAACAAACAGAAACAGTATACTGGTTACCTCCTTGGATAAGTAAATCGGGCAGCGGTCCGTTACTAATTTATGATTTGGGCGATATCTGTATCATTACAGCTATTTTTCATATTGATTTTAATAATAAAATAACTATTTAATATCGATTGGATGTAAAAATCATGTATTTTGAGTTTTCTTTGGTGTTTTTGGGTAGTCGTCTGTTTTTGACCGCCAAAGGGAAAATACTTGTCCTTAAATTGGACATGATTGAGTTATCCTTTGCGCATGCGCAAACGGTGCGTGTGAAATCCCTCACGTGCGACCTGTAAACAAAACAGGTGTTGCACTTTTAAACCTTGAATTTATAAGTATCATTTTACCTTTGCTGGAAAAAACTATACTCAGCTCTGACATATAAGGCAATGTTATGAAAACAATCGAGACTTCTTTGTAGAGAGTTACACTGAATGAAAAGTAGCGCTATATCGGATACTGCTAGCATACGGATACTACTTCGATACCAGTAGTTGAAAAAAATAACTAACATGCAGAAAGGTATTATCGGCAGTTCAACTCATTAGAAATACCTTCTTGAACTAAATTTTGTCATAACATAAGTATGTTTCATTCAATATTATAATAATTGTTTTTTCTACATTATGCCATGTCTATTTTTAGACGGTGGTTTTCCATTCTCGTCTCGTCACACGCACTTGCGAGATTGAGATTAGATTCATTTTAGAATATGAAAATAAAGAAATAAAAGTTTTTAGTTTGCTTTTTGGAGCATTTAAGGCGAATAGCTGTTAATTATTGGTGTTAATAGCATTTAAAATGTGTTTTAAGGAGGCTGTGGTAGTTTATTATAGAAAATTAAAGGTGCGATATCTTTTATGCAAAGTGATATAAACTGACCTTATCCTGTTAACTTTGCAAGGCTACAATTCCATAACTAAGAATGGTCAACTGACACAATAAAAAGACCAATTTAGATATGGAAGCCAGAACTAGGCCTAACACTATAAGATTTTGAATGTTCACCTCTCCTGACGTAAGCTCAGCATCCAGTTCTTCAAAATTATTGTTCCACACATTCAAATGAATGGGAAATTCTTCTTTAATCTTGGAAATAGACATTTTACTCCATAGACAAATGCACTGATTAAAATTTACGATTTTGACAGAACATTATTTTCGACATTTTCTATTTTTTGATATTACGGTTGTCGTAAAACGTCAATATTTTTATTTATGCAAGATGAAAAGTTACATCGAATCACAATGTTTCTTTTCACGGTAACGGGTACAAATGATGGATACAAAATATCTTTCTAGATGTTTGCATACTTTTGGAAATAAATACTGTTTAACGACAACAAAATGCGCATCTAAATGTTGAGGTTGTTGAAGCACAAACGAAACCAGGAAATGGAGTGTAACTTAGAGGCTGTTTTTTCTAGGGGCCCAGTTGTTAATGGGAATGGCACATTTATAAGAAATTGCAAATTATTAAAGTTCTTACCAATACGTGATATATAGTGTATACCTTAATAGTTTTTTTATCCAATCGGAACTTTGGGGATGGGTAAACAATCGGAATTGGATATTAGAGAACGGAGGCTCATATCCCACGTTTTATACTCTATAATGAACCACAACTATAAATTCGCTTTAATTCTTTAATATTTGTATTTTATTTCATATTTGATTTAAGTCCGTGTCTACACATATATTTAATAAAAGATGTTATGAGAAATTGTTTTTATTTGCAATGGTTTTTAATGGTTAAAAACAAAAGCTGTATTTCTTTTATTGTAACTCCCTTTTTACATTTTCTTTACAAATGCAGAAAACTAGCCTATTGCAAATGTCACTGGAATTCTTACATCTAATGAGGATAAAATGTTCTGAAAATAAAAATATATTTTTTTTACGATTGCCTTTGTACTGATCACTTCTTCTAAATTTCAGTGAAATCTTAAATGAAAATATGAGCAGACCAAAATGCCAATATTTTTGTTATTATGACATTGACCAAATTACATTTCCCTTACGAAATATGCAAACAGACTTCGTACTGATCATTTCTGTCAAATTTCATTAAAATCCCTTCAGCTGTTAATGAGACAAAGCTCTTGCAAGTTTTGGAGTCCATCCAGACGCCCAGACATCCAGATCTCTTCGGAAACAGACAAAATCCCTCAACCTCCCACAGTAGACATAATAAGAGAGCTGCGCAAGAAGTGTTACGTTTTTTCATAAAGTAGTCATTCCAGTATAATTTAAATCTAACATGATCAGTTAAACAAGGAAGGAAATCAATTGTTGTAAACTCTGCGATAACCTACGTTTTGACACTCGAGCCAAAGTGTGCCTTATGAGGCATTAATAAATGTCCGCGTAAAGTATATAGAGGTTAATTGTTGCTTTCGTTGTAAGATCACGTTATAATTTCACCGAGTGGGCACCAAATGTGATATTTTCACGAGTGGCGCAGCCACGAGTGAAAATAACAACTTTTGGTGTTCACGAGTGAAATTAACGTGATATTACACCGATACCAACAACTTTTCTGTTTATTTTATAGTTAAAACATAGCGCAAATGACGTCATTTTAACGACGTCATCGTCGCATGGTTTCCAGCATTAATTACGCTCGGTATACTTTTTGACGTAAATCCGGGATAAAAGATGGCAAAAACAGTGAAAATAACAATAGTAATCCACTGTTTCAAAACTGTGGATTATCACTTTAATTTCACTGAGAAAACATAAAATAAAACTACTTACGTTGCATTTTCGCATTTTTTTAGGCGGGGTGGGGGTATATTTAGTCATGTCTGAATTGAAATAATATCCGTTATTGCGGTGTTCGTCGTTTGATAAATCACCCTTTGCCGTTCTGCTTAGCTATAAAACACTCGGTCTTTGGCTTTCGTGGTTTATTACTGCAAGGCATGGTTTAATTACAGTCATTCCACTCTGGACACTTCATTCCCAATCATTTCACTTGGAGTGTTCTTTTACTTTTACTGGTTTTAACGCATGGCGTGCACCCTGCCCTTAATACTTGTGAGAGTTGAACTTGTGATGCTTTACTAAGAGATAGATACCTCCCAAAAGCTTAATTGTCTCACCATCTCCCCTGCACTTCCCACTCCTATTTATAGATATAAAATAAATTATTGTCTTGTTAAAACAGGATTATCCTGCTACATTGTACTTGAATATTATTCATGTACTTCAATATAATGACCTGCCACACCAGAAAATATTTGGAAATTACCCTGTTTGTAGTAATGTCTATTGTCTATTGGATACATGTTTATAATTCAGCATTTTGTGTACAATGTATTTATTACTCACAATTCTTATTACAGGTCCCGAATAAGTTATAGAGTATCACTGGTGACTGGTTCGTCATGTAGTTAGATTCATGTAACTACATTTATTATATACCTATAAATATTATGTAAAAAATACAGCCTATATTCAACCATCAAATGGCCTGCAGAAAAAAATCGGTATTTGGCTTTCGTGGATTATTACTGCAAGGCAGGTTTAATTACAGTCATTCAATTTGGACACTTCAATTGGCTCTAAAATCACCTGACGTTAATGTTGCTTTTGACTGGGTCGTTACTGGTTTTTTATACGCATGGCGTGCAATAATGGCGTCGCATAAATACAAAAATAATATCGCTAAAAAGGGATTTTTCCAATTTATCTTAAAATATCATTTTAATTTAGTTAATTCGAGCCCAGACAGGTGTCAAAAGGTATATAACCAACAGGTTTTAGTATGTAATGCATGCACGCACGCACTGGCATTCGTCGAGACGGATCAAACTCGTGCAACACACTCGTATGATCCGACGCAAGACACAACAAATCCGGACAAGCTGGATCACGCTACAATATAAAAACACCTAGTGGACATCATATTGGAACTGAATCAGTGGCAAAAAAAGACCATTTCCTGAGAGTGAGGCCTATAACGTCGGTTTATAGTGAGTTATCCTGAAAACCAGACTCTGCAACATGTTCCAAAGTCAATAGGACAGTGTAAATAATTAAGTAATCCTGCTAGGAGAATCTCTAACACACGCAATGGAAACAAAAGGCATGGTATGTAAAAACACAAAAATGCTCTTGGATAAATATTATAAAAAGAAACGTTTAGAACCAAAAACGTATGTCAACAAGGCCTTTAGGAAAAGGCAGTAGGACCAAGAGTACAATATACTAGTAGGTCCGTGATGGATTAACAGGCCAGAGTACGAAATCAAAACAGTTTACGTGCTTGGAATACTTATTAGAATTGTAAGCCCTTGCGAATGATGCTTTACTAAGACGATATATCTGTTGAGCCAAAACTTAGTTGGATAATAAACAAATGCCTAGAACTTCCGTGTTTGGTATTTATAGATTATTGCACAGTAAAGTATATGTCTTGTTAAAACAGGAATATCCTGCTTACATTTACTTGAATATTATTCATGTAATTTCAAAATTTTACAAGACCTGCCACTACCAGAAAATTTATTTGGAAATTACCAGTTTGTAGTCAATGTCTCTTGTCTATGTGGATACATGTTTTATAATTCAGCATTAAAGTTGTGTACAATGTATTGCCTATTGACCGGGTGTCACAATTTCCTTTATTACTGGTCCGAAGCGGACCTTAAGTTATAGGAGTATCACTGGTGGACTGGTTCGTCATGTAGTTAGATTCATGTAACTACATGCACATCATATTGAACTGAATCCGGAAATAAACATGTAAAAGCATTTTCGCTGAGTTAGTTGAGGCCCGTAACTGGTCCGGTTTGACTATTAAGTTATCCTGAAAACCAGATCTGCAATATTTCTTACAGTCAAGTATAAAATATGTAAATATTATTAATACTTACATATGCACAGAAGAAACTAAACTTACAATACATGTTGAGAGTGAGATGACTAAAAAAAACCTTTGTGCCTTAATATGTAAAGCTTTTTCATTACTTTGAGAAATATTATATCAAAGAATTGTTTACTTTCCAACCTCATCTCAACAAGGTCGAAGGAAAATGTGAGTACGGACCTATATACATGTACATTGTATATACTAGTAGGTCCGTGATGTGATAAACAGCCTATGAAAATGCTATCAGCGAACTGATGGGAATATTATTAGAATTTTTAAAAAAGGCCCTAGCGAATGATGACTCTCTACGACGAATTCTATTGAGCCGAAACGTTGGCATAATAAACAAATGAGAAAGAACTGTTCGTGTTTGGTGGTATTTTTCACATTATTGTACAGTAAAGTATATGTAGTGGCATAATTATAAGGAACTATTTTTTGTTTAGATCTACTGATGAGGAATGTGCACGGAAGGTTTCAAACCGGATTTTACAAGACTGTGACCTGTAGCAGATAATGCAGCCTTTATTTGTTGATTACATGTATTCAATGTTCGTTTGTTGATGTTGTTTTGTTTTATATCTTTGCATTAAAGTTGTCAATTGTTGCCTGTTGACCGGGTGTCGTAAAATCATTCTTACTTCTATTACTGGACCGGAAAGACGGACCTTTAAATTACTGTATATGTATAAATCCATTTTGTGATTTTATGCATCTACATATATTTCACGGACCTTTAAGTGTATATAGGTCCGTGATGTATTTAGAATGAAATAGAAAAGAGCACCATGTTGCACGTGCAACTTACATTAATGGAAGTGTTATGTCGATGCCACAACACGCTTTGACGTACACCGATATCATCTTGGTGACAATAGTAATTATTTTTAAAATCGATGTTTACATTATTTCGTGTTCTTGTTTTTTTTATCTGAGTGCTTAGCAGTAGAAAGGTAGATCTATGTGTAGAATATTATTTGATTTGAAGCAAATTTTATAAAGGTCCGTCCATACGAGATAGAAGAACGGCTTTTATACCGACCCTGGATTTTCCTTCCATACCACCTTTTGGAATATGCACAATTAAATCAGTATTTCAATTTCTGTACTAGATAATAATAAGTTATAATAAGTTAAAATAATTATAAACTTTTCCAAATGGTCATTGCTTTTCAAATTCAATGTTTTACTAAAATTTATAATAATATTGAACAAATACGAAACTACGGATTCAATTAAAGTTCTGAAGGATGAAAGACGATCCGACAGTTAGCCCATTAGTGAAAACAAGTGATTAATTCTTTATTTTGTAGGGGTTTGGTGGACCCATTTAGCCCATTCTTATGTCCAGGGGTAAAGTGAGGACAGCAGGGGACCAGTGCGCCGATTGTGGTGCCTCAGGTATGACAATTGGTTATTAGATTATCTCGGAACAGTTGTGTGATGTTCCGTGTTTTTGTTTGTGATGGGTGAGTCAACAGAGAAAATTGTTCAGGTCCAGTCTCCTGGTTTCTTTGTAATCGTCATAACTTGTTTTATAGTTATGCTAACAGTTGTACTTTGTTGTCTCAGTACTACAATAGACATATGATAAATTTTCCGCTGCAAGACAAATTAAATTAACACCTCAACAAAGAATTACAGTTGTTTTTGTCAGGCAACCAATTTGTCAAACTTAATTTGTACTGTATGTGTGAAACATCAGGTTCATCAGGAAAACATAATATTATATAGAGTTTTGCAAATGTACGTCAGTGTGTCTCCGTCCGGTTTAGTGGTACAATTGACGGGGGATTGTCTCCCATGTCCAATTATATTTTGAGAAATTGTGAAGCGCCTTAACTGAAGTAAACAAATTTTGCGATGAACACACAATGGTGTTTGCTGTTTTGAATTAAGAACTCTTGCTAACTACTTTTAAATTATGAGACAAATTAAAGAGAAACATTGATTTTCTTTATTAGCAAGAGCGAAAACAAGGAGTGAAATGATTTTTTATAATGATTTTTAAAATCACACTGTCTGTCCATTTGTGCGTCCGGTCTAACATTTCTTTGTGTCCGAGCTGTAACTTTGTCATGCATTGAAAGTTTTTGAAATATCTTTGCACAAATGTTCAGCACAGCATGACGGTGTGTAAGACCCATATCCCTACCACAAAGGTCAGGGTCACACTTAGAGTTTGAAGGTAATGGAATCCTCTATATATCCACACATTCGTGTCCGGAGTGAAACTTTTTCATTCATTCATAGGCACAAATGTCTGGCACATCAAGACGACATGTCGCGTGCAAGACCCACATCCCTACCTCAAAGGTCATGGTCACACTTAGACTTTGAAGGTAATGGAATCCTCTATATATGCACACATTCATGTCCCGACTATAACTTTGTCATGCATTGATTGATTTAAAAATTACCTGGCACAAATGTTCAGCATATCAAGTTGATGTGTCGCGTGCAAGACCCATGTCCCTACCTCAAAGGTCAAGGTCACACTTAGAGTTTATAGGTAATGGAATCCTGTATAATGCATACATTTGTGTCCGGACTGTAACTTTGTCATGCATTGATTCATTTTAAAATAACTTGGCACAAATGTTCAGCACAGCAAGACAATGAGTTGTGTGCAAGTACTGAAGTAGGGGTGTCACGTTTAGGGGCTTTGGTAAATGTCTACATTTCTATCACTAAACGAAACGGATCCGTTTACACGTTGTTTACATCAGTTTCAGTAAATCATCATACATGCTGCGTTCAAAACAATATTCTTTGAAGTAACAAATGTTACATACCTGTTTAAATATGTCTGCCGTTTTAGATAGGTAATTATTAAGCTATGTAGACGTCCAGATCGCCCCGATATATGAATGCAGATTCAGCGACCATAATTATATGATACATATATTTTCAATCATGTGACTTATATAATATCACATGAGAACTTAAAACGGATTTTCTTTTCTATTTATCCTAAAATGCAGTGGACATTGAAATGTACTACTGAAATGTTTTATATCGTTTAAGTTCTCCATACAGGCAACCATGTTTGAAGCGTTATCAGTTACAATGCCTATGATATTTTTGTGTTCAAATAAGTTATAGTACGTAGTCCGGTTCAATAATAAGGTAGATGTTATTAACTAAGCTGTTGTATGTGTTATTTTACGTGTAAACGGATACCCAAGTTACTAAACGTTAAGCACTGCTAATCCAAATGCTTCCGTGTACACGTGTAAACGTGACACCCCTATGTGCAAGAACCATGTCCCTACCTCAAAGGTCAAGGTAACACTTAAGAGTTTAAAAGTAAAGGAATACTGTATGCATGGTAACTCTGTCATGCATGGAAGGGTTTAAAATAACATAGTAAATATTATTTGAATGTTCAACTGCTCTTTATTTCAGGATATTAATAATAATTATTGTACTCAAAGTAGGTGTGAAAATGAAATATGTCTTTTTCACATCGGTTAACACCAACTGTTATATCAATTAGCTTGAAGCCGCACCATACTGCCTTCCCATGCTGACACACTGCCCTTCTCAACAACCAGTCAATACACAATATTTTTTGTCCACTGGCACCAGAGTACTAAACTGCCATGTAATTTCAACAAAATACCCGAATTATTATTTTGGTAAAATTGGGGTATTTTGGTAAAATTACAGGGCAGTTTAGTACTCTGGTACCAGTGTTTTTGTCCCTGTAATAAAATATTCATACCTAATGCTATTATTACTGCAAAAATGGCATTGCTAGTCTGGGTCTTTGACACAACCCTATGTACATGTATTACCTCTTTCAAAAGACAAGAGTGTATCATCATTGCACCCTTTAATCAAGAGAAGATAACTTTGTCAAAAAAATGTTGTTTTTTTTTTTGTAATTCCTAGTGAAAGTCTTGTGTGCAAGGCACTGTCATACATACATGTATATATTATAGCATTAACCACTCAAACTCAAAGTATTAGTTTGAAACTTTGCTCTAGTGTTCAGGATTTCAAACAATTAAGTTAGATAACTCTTGACTAAATATCTTGCTACTTATGGCCCCTGTTTACACTTTGAAAATACACAAGATTCTTGTTCTGCATTTAACTGCCAAAAGTTTTATTTCATTGGCAAGCACTGAGAATGTTTTAGAGTGCAGTCTTGTAACGGACAACAAAATTCAATACATTATTTTGCATAACAGGAGGTTGTTTGTTCTGCATTTGTGTTAGAGGTTTTGTGAAGGAAATGTATTTTAACGACTATTTTGGAGACAAAATTGAAAAAAAAACATTAAATTTTCAGTTATTCCCACAGTTATCTCAGTTTAATAAGTTTGATAACAGCTAGCAACATACAGGCTATCTTCACGTTTTAGTTAATAAAATTATTGTCATATTATCATATACATAATTGTATATTCAAATCAGTGATAAAATAAAGTGCTGAAGATAAAAATAACAATGGCATGCTGATGGCTATACTTTATTTTCAAGTTTACAAAAGGAAGTAAAAACCACAGGTGGAAGGAACGTACCATTGATATATCATAGTTATATTAAGATTTTTTATTTTTTTGTTCACAACTCTTTATCATAGTCTATGATAAAGAGCTATGAACAAACATTTTTTTTTTTTCAATTAATTATGATATGTCAAAGGTATGTTCCTTCCACCTGTGACTATGCTGGGAGGGGTTGAGGACATGGCCCTTAAACTTTCTTGTCTGTATGATGTCTCAAGACTGGAAGCCTTGCATTTAATTTGTGACTTAAAATTTTCAGGGAAATGTGTCATAATGCTAACCCCTGTGCCACTGATATATGTATGTACTTGCAACTGATTTGTGACTTAAAATTGTCAGGGAAATGTGTCATAATGCTATCCCTGTGCTACTGATATATGTATGTACTTCCAACTGATTTGTGACTTAAAATTGTCAGGGAAATGTGTCATAATGCTACCCCCTGTGCCACTGATATATGTATGTACTTGCAACTGATTTGTGACTAAAAATTGTCAGGGAAATGTGTCAAAATGTTTTACCCCTGTGTCACTGTTATGTGTATGTACTCGTACCTGATTTGTGACTTGAAATCGCCAGGGAAATGTGTCATAATGCTACCCCCTGTGCCACTGATATGTGTTTGTACTTGCAACTGATTTGTGATTTAAAATTGTCAGGGAAATGTGTCAAAATGTTTTACCCCTGTGTCACTGTTATGTGTATGTACTCGTAACTGATTTGTGACTTGAAAATGCCAGGGAAATGTGTCATAATGCAACCACTGTGTCACTGATATGTGTTTGTACTTGCAACTGATTTGTGACTTAAAATTGTCAGGGAAAATGTGTCAAAATTTTTACACCTGTGTCACTGTTATGTGTATGTACTCGTACCTGATTTGTGACTTAAAATTGCCATGGAAATGTGTCAAAATGTTATACCCCTGAGTCACTGATATGTGTATGTACTCGCAACTGAATTGTGACTTGAAAATGCCAGGGAAATGTGTCATAATGCCACCCCTGTGCCACTGATAGGCACACTTATGTACTGCTACATTGTATTATTCAGCAATCTGTTGTTGAATATATTTTAGTTGTTTTAGTTATTCACCACTGATATTTTGTTTTCCATATTTTGCTGTTTTTACGAGTGCTTCCATGGATGGCAAAATTTATAAATTGCCAAACTTTTTAGTTAGAAACTTGGTCACATGGGGTCAAAAACACTAGATCACCTGAGATCAGATCATTGAAAAATCTTACTTTGGAAGCTACAGTAATAAAATTCGGACTGTGTGTACATTTTTTCAAGCAGATTTCAAAAGTGTCCTCGGCTGACCTGAGTCATGACCTTTGACCTACTTTCTACTATCTGAACAATATAGGACCATCATGGTATTCTTGTTTCCCTGTGTTTAAACACTTGTTTCTAGTTTCTACAGTATCTCAGTTTAGTACACATGTACTGACATGACAGGCAGTTTGCCTCACCTTTGTTCCTGTGAATGACCTGTACAAGGCTGCCACCCTCCACTAGAAACTGTTCACTTTATGGCACAAAGATTCAGGTAGGTAGCATGACTCATGCCTATGACCTTCCCCTCAACTTGCTGTAGGTTTAGGGATTACAAATTAACACCTGTGACTTAACGACCACTGACCTGTGCCTTACTTCACCAAAACGACCTTAAAACAAAATATCACCAAGGTATTTCCATACAGTTATGCAGAACAGTGACTATCAGAGAGTTTCCTATGGGATTCAGGAACTGTTTTCTGAGAGATTTACACACCAAATCTGTATCTGTGACATTTACACAAATGGCATGTCTGATAGCTGAGAAGACTCTTTATATAACCTCAAAATAACTGCACGCAATTACTGGCTTATAGTGCAGTAACACAATAGCTGAACTGGCCAATTACTGGCTTAAAGTGCAGTAACATAATAGCTGCAGAGAATGTCTTGGTAATAGAGTGTATAATTTACATTGTTACCATTTATTAGGGTAAAAGAATTTTCAAGGAACTTCTTTATTCTGGTGGGAGATAATTGTATATTTACTATAATTTTCTTATTTTAATGCCTCCTGATAAAGGTTCAATGGTAAAAGTATACAGTTTAATCAAATCCAGAGCATTATAATTCACTGTTGTGATTCAAACCTCACAAAATGTACCTTTTGCTCATAGAATGGGGAATTTAAGTTATGAATTTAGGTTTTGCTACCAATACAGGTTATGGTAATTTATGTTTTATTACTCTTAACTCACCCCTCTTTAGAACAAAAGAATCTGTTAAAACTTTCTGCGCATGTGTATTTTCTTGTTGTTGTGGTAAGAGTGGTCAAATTTTGATTGGTATAAATATCATGTGATTAGAACCTCACTTCATTGTTAATTAAGTTATCTGCACTGAGCATTATCTACATGTATGGTTGAAAAACTGTTTCTTCTTGGTAAATAGTGAATTCTTAGGCTTTGGATCCTCAGGCCTAAAAAAAAAATAGTTGTGTTTCTGGTGGCATGGCCTAAAAAAAAGAGGGTCGGTAGGTAGGGAATTTTTTTTTTTTTTTTTGTGGGTATGTATTGTTAGTTCTGCAAGTGGTGTTTGCGCATATAATTGTTAACACCCCTTCACTTTTCATTTGTACATCTAAACTTGTTACTCATTTGACTATATTATAATAAAATAAATAATACATGAAATATACAAGATTAATCTGTGTTTTAAATTTATCTTCTTTCATATATAGATTATGAATTTATGTAAACCGACAACATTTTCATATTAAATCTTTATTTTCAAGTTTGTGTTTATATTTGACTATCATACATATCTTTTTTTACACTACTTAAAATATTATTCACAGAGACTAGGAAATGTTTTAAACAAGAACAGATTTTGGCTGAAATAATCTCAATTGAAGACTGACAAAGACAATCATGACAGCAAACTTTTGTTTGAGATTTGTTGTGTAAAAATTGTAATTTCAGGGGTGGGGGTAAAAAAACGGGGTGTTTCAAATTGAAGGGTCATTGATTCTTCAGTCTTAAATGTTAAAGTTCAAAATCAAATTTAAAGAGTAAAGGTGAGAATTTTTGGGGTTTAGCTATGGGCCATAGGGTTCTTATACTCTAGGGTTGCATATTATTTTTCTTTTTTGTCTTGCAGCTTGTAAGTTATATTTTCTAATACTTAAATTAGGTAGCTGCTAATCCCCAACCTAAGCCCATCAGCTCAAAAATGAAAAATATTTACATCGTTTCCCGTTTGTCATATATTTTCGCGACCTCGCATGTCCGTGACTTCCTTCAAATTTTCGCGATTTTTACCGCTTTTAATACAATGAAATTTGTTCTGTTCAGAGTAGTTTCAGGGGCTTTAATTAAGGTTGTTTGAAACGAATTTAGGAAGATCATTGTATTATTTTATCTGTCTTTTTCATGAGGGATGGAGAGGCGCCAAATAATGCCCCCCATATATTCGGTGTAGAATAAAAAAATCACGTCCAGAACAATATGCAAGTTAAACTTTAAACACGCAAGTCAGTATTTAAATATTGACAAAAAACAATGCAATTATCATAACTTTGTTGCGCTTACGTACGGCCGAGTTCAAAACGCTTTTAATGACACATGATTATCGGAGAACGGGTAATACTTAATTGTCTTTTGATCGCCCGAGGGCGTTTTGTGTTTCCGACAATCTGTGAATAACAATACACAGAGTGTGTCAAGAACTTGTCACTGTCCACCACTCACTACTAATCCGTGTTAAAACACCGTTACAAAAACTCGCCGAGGTCTGTTATTTTCAGTTTCATGATTGTTTATCAATTATCACATTTGATAACACCTAAACAGCGTCATGCTGTTTAACAGGTAGTGTCTTATTAGCTCCTCCTTCTTTCGTATGAATTAGCCACAGACGACGATCGATTTTTGACTGACGCAAATCGCGAGACTTGTAATGATGCCGCTCCACCTACTTTCGTATGTTAGCCAACTGACGACGGTCAGTTTTTGATTGACAACGGCAAAATTGCCGGGTCTCGTGATCACATAAGAGAAAATGCCCAGGTCAAATTGACAAACTGGACATTTTTTTAGGGTCAAATAATGGTATTTTACGATTTTCAGGCACTGAAAACGTTAAAAAAACTTTACGGTCGGCGGCAAAAAATCACGGTCGGTCGGGCCACCGGAGACACAACTATTTTTTTTTTAGGCCTCAAGACAGTGTGGGAGTAATATTGCTCATAGTCATTAGATGTCCCTTTTGATTTGTGTTCAGTAGGTCAAAGGTCAAGGTTGTTAGGGCTTTTGGTTGTAAAAGAGTTTTAGCCCAATAACTTGCTAACATTTTGATGTAGGAATTTTTAAAACTGCTTGTTTTAAAATATAACACTTAATCGATCATATACTTTAAGTTCAGATTTCTAAAGGAGTTTAACTTGGAGCTACAATGTACATTTGCGTGTATATTAAAGCTCCAAAGAGCAGTGCTCTTGCTTACATTCAAATAAATGAGAAAACATTTAAAAGTTCAGTCAAATTTGATATTCTTTTCACAAATTGCATGTTAAATTGGCTACAGACATTCTGTTACCTAGGGTGTTTAATGCTAAATAAACGTTGTTGTTGTTTGGTAAATGCTGGATATATACAATCCTTCCAGTAGAGAAAGAATCAAAGATAGAACTAGAATTGCCTTAAGCTGTTAATACAATTTCCTGGCCCAGTGGCCTCCATCAGATGTATGCATAGAAATAGGTTAATCCACAAGCTCCAATACTTTGTATTGATGTTACGAAAAAAGTATGAAGATTGCTCATTTCCTCAATTTTAAATGTTTATGTACCTAAACTACTTAGTGATGGATTTATAATAGGCTATTTCACAATAATTAGCAAGCAGACATCAAAAGTCTGAAATTTTTCAAATAAAGAGAGAAACCATTGATTACTTCTGCAGGGTATCTAGAAATGGAAACTCTGATGTAAATTGTATCCATATTTTTCTGACAGTCTGTCAGTTGTTCTAGAACAGCTGTGTACAGAACTGGTCAGAGAAATTATGATATGAATCAATGACATAAAAGCTATGAGCTGAGGGTGTTTCTTTTTGCAGTTTTAGATAATGAGTTACAGTGTTGTTATGTCTTTCTATAGCTGGGACCATTTACAGGTATATATATTCCAGGCGACAGTTTTTGTACTGCAGTGAATCCCCCCCTCCCATGACCTTTAATGTTTCATGTTAGGCTTTATCACCCATGGCTAAATACTGAGGTAGCTGGTGCAGGCCCCTTATTCAAGCCATGAAGTATAAATTTTAGATGGATTTCATCTTCCATCACAAATGAAGTACAGATGTAGCATAAATCCCTGTATCTTGTCTTGAATCTTGATAGAACATTTTCTCTGACTCTGTGATAATTTTCATTCGAACAGGTGAAATTTTGGCAGGAAAGAAAATAGGAAAATGAATTTATTAATGTAGCTAGTGGCTAAAGAGTGATTACATTTTGTACCTGCCAAAACTAACAATGTAGCTGATTGATTCTACATGATTATTTCTGATTGGTTCAAAGGATACGGTAATGAACTCGCCATGGTAATGAAAACAATTTGCTGCAAGTATCTATATACATGTAGTCTAAATTTAACCAGGTTGGTGCCTATTAATTCTGGACATAAACTACATGTATACGACTTAGTTCTTGCAACTCCAACAGCCAAAGTTCAGCTACTTCTTCCTTGGGAGTTTTGACCAGTACATGTATTTGCCATTAAATAGGAATTGTAAAAGTTAAAAATCCAGCAACTGGTTACATGTAAATCGGCAGTAAGTACGCAGTTTTGCTCTGCGGGTTGTTGACAATATTTGTTTCAAAAATACAGGTCAATCGTAATTGATTATCCCACACCGACACAATGGTGGAAGGGTCTAGTTTTGATGATGCCTATCCATCATTCTGGAGACGTATCTAAGAAATGGTTTGGAGTAAAACTTGGTACAAATGTTAACTATTTTACAAGAATATGCAGCACTGACAGTTTTGGTTTGTTTGCCTCAGCAACACTAGAGTTATGACCCTTGAAATAAGAGCCTTGTTTGATGACAGCAAGTCAGAGACCCTAACCCTGGAAAATTTCCATTACGATGTTACGAAAGTGTACCATAAAATGTTTTGAAAGTGTACCATAAGATGTTATGAAAGTGTACCATAAGATGTTGTGAAAGTGTACCATAAGATGTTATGAAAGTGTACCATAAGATGTTGTGAAAGTGTACCATAAGATGTTATGAAAGTGTACCATAAGATGTTGTGAAAGTGTACCATAAGATGTTGTGAAAGTGTACCATAAGATGTTGTGAAAGTGTACCATAAGATGTTATGAAAGTGTACCATAAGATGTTATGAAAGACTGTATAACTACTCATTGTTTATGATAGATATATAAATATTTTACACAGAGTGTGAAGCACAAACTATGTTTGAGATCTTGCAAAAGAATAGATAGCTCCATCTCCTCGTGGATGGGCTTATCTTAGAGGTTTTAAAATACACGTGTAATCTTATTAGATCTCAAAGCTCTCTGAGAAAGCCGCAGAATTTAGAAACTGGTACAGGAAGACATAATTATTCGTTGTTAAAGTACTTAA
This sequence comes from Saxidomus purpurata, assembly GCA_022818135.1. Classification (NCBI taxonomy): domain Eukaryota; kingdom Metazoa; phylum Mollusca; class Bivalvia; order Venerida; family Veneridae; genus Saxidomus; species Saxidomus purpurata. The sequence goes on along the minus strand of JAFMSR010000007.1, from coordinate 55,128,865 downwards.
CATAAAAATATATAAACCAGAAACAGCGTGCATTGAGATAAGGGATGCTGATAAGCCCCATTGGCTGGTTGCTATGGTAACAGTAAAACCCTACAGGCAGAGTTTATATACTGACAAATAGATATTGCTGTAAACTCTTTATTGTTTGAGTTTGAATTCTTTGTGGTGTTAATTAATGTAAGACCTCTTAGAATTCTGTATTTTATTTTATTTCTAAAAATATATGAAATACTTGTACTGATTCTAATTCTATACCTGTATTTCAAAATGTGAAGGGAATTGATTTCGGAAATAGTTTCTCATGTGGAAATAATGCACTGTTTGCAGTACATGAAACATGAATGTGCAGTTTAATTGAACCAGGTAAATTCAGAAACACTGTGCAAATATGAAGTCAATGTTTGTTCTGCAAGAGATACAAGATTGCATGCATTTTTTCCCTTTTGATCTTGGGAGGATTTTCAAGAGAGAGCTTTGAACCTTGTAATGTGTGAGGAATCCCAGGAAGAGAGCTAATGGGGTTTTAATTTGACTGGACTAAAACAAGAGTTGATTACAGTAAAACCTGTGTTAAATGGTACAGTAAACTGTGACCATGTTCCAACAGGTGGTTGTTTTGTTTGTGTGAAGGTTCATTACCAAAGAGACAACAGTTAAACCTGTGGTGGTGATCACTTCAATTAAGAAGTCAATTGGTTAAACCCTGAGCTAGCTAAATTTCTAAAATGGATTGTCCATTTATCAGTTTGGACTGAACCATTCATTCTTCAAAGGGGTGTCCACTGAAATTTTACTGTCTGAATAGGAAACATTGCAGATCATGATCAGACGACACTGATGTACAGACTGATCATGATCTGCACTGGTTGCAAAGACAATATTATTTGCCATCAGGAATGTGGGAGTTTAGCTGCCAATTTTGGTGTTTCCCACACATAGGAATAAAGTAGGGGTTGGGGGTAGCTGTTGATGCATCCATTAACTGGCTGCTTTTGAGAGGTTTGACTGTATTTAAGATGGAAAAATAACAGTGATTGATTTAGGAAGGTGTTTGCCTAATCTAGATGAAGATTTACTCTGAGAGTCATTGTTGTTGGAGATAGAGAGTATGGAAACTCTGTGTCTAAACCTCAAATCAAGACCTTGTGGGTTTGAATCCAGACACATTCACAATATAATGCAAACCCGGAAAAAGACTACCCATGGTGCACATTCTCTGTTACTACCTTTTGAGCTTGATTGAGTGCAAGCTATATTTTCATTGTCAACTATATATTTACGAATAACAGTAGAAATCACTATCAAAATTGATGATTGTATAGCTGGATACCTTTGTTTGTTGTTCAAGGAAGGAAATTAAACATTGTTCATGCTGGAATAAATAATGGTTTAATGGGTAGACTGTTGAGAGACCATTACGACATCAATTATATAAATTACTGCATCCGGTTACATGTAAATACAATGCCAGTGAATGTAATAATTTCTAGATAATAGTATCACTGTAAGCATATTAGGGTGATAGTAATCAAAACCTGCTTCTGGTAAATATTGAACGATACACCGTTGGACGTCAGGTATACCAGGATTACTCGTACTAAAACCAATCGGTGCAGATGACAGTCTACATAATGACTCTGATTATCTCAAAGATATACCAAAAAAACCTTTCAGGACCTCTGGATCATGCCTGAGTTAAAGCAGGTTTTATATTACTTGGACCAAGGGACATTGCTGTCATTAAAAGCAGGTGTTGGATAAGACAAGTTTCCTTGTACACCATTACATATAGTTTTTATGCTTCTACTACAGTATTACCATTCAAGCTTGAACTTTAACATTATTTATTATGGTACCTACATCACAGAACTGATGCGGTGGTCAAGTGGTGAATGCTCTGGACTACCAATTTGGAGGTCCTCATTTCAAATCTCTGCCAGGGCACTGGAAATTTCTTAAACACTTTTCAGTTTTTCCCAACTATCTGTAGATGAACTGGTTAGAAACCTAGAGGTAGTCTGGCATGTATCGGTGTTATTCGTAAAAGAGCTAGATAATGGTACATTTGTACCGGATTCCCTTGTGTCTGCATCAGTCTCTTCAACTTGTGCTTGTCAGAAGTCTTGGCAGTTTCACCTGAGGAGAAAAGGACTTTAAACACTAAAAAAAAAACCATGACAAAAGTTGAAGTAATCCCTTATACATCTTATGATTCATAGTGAACAAAATTAATGTATTTATTGCTTCCTCTTGGCGTCTTATCACTGTGGGGGAATGACACCAGTATTGGCTGTCAACACATTAATATCACTTAATTGACTTCCTGTTACTGCAGCTTACTATTAGTAATCTGTTGCCATTACAATGATGTGGTTAAAACAAACCACACATTCAGTAAAAAATGGTATTTACATATTTCTGCCATACTAGAAGATCAATGTAAGGAAACCTGCTAACCTTTTATTTCATGCTTGGATCTAATTCCTCTGAAATGTATTTACCACGGGTGTTGGGAATTAAGGCTGGAAATATACTTTAAAATTAAATGTATTTACCGCAGGTGTTTGAAGACTGTGGGGTGAATCAAGGCTGGAAAATCATGACTTGGAATTAATGGTTAGCCACCTATCTAGCATGCAGCATCAATGCCATTATTATACTCCAACCAGTCAAGTTTAATGCAAGGGGGTGGGGATTGTATATACATGAAAATTGTCCATTAATCTAACCCTTAGTCTTATTCAGTTGGTTGTCTGATATATTAATATATTTACTGGCCGTTGTATGAATCACTTTGTCTAGTCCTCAATATGTTTGATGTTAAAATTCATCATTAAACATGGAACTTTTACATGCCAAACCAAATACCTCAGTAAGGGTATATAAAGGGATGACTGGAAATATTAAGTGCTGACTGTGAGGGCTGACTGTTGAAATATTAAGGGCTGGGCTGACTGTGGAAATATTAAGGGCTGGGCTGACTGTGGAAATATTAAGGGCTGGGCTGACTGTGGAAATATTAAGGGCTAGGGTGGAAATATTAAGGGCTGGGCTGACTGTGGAAATATTAAGGGCTGATTGTGGTGATATCAAGGGCTGAATGTGGAAATATTAAGGGCTGAATGTGGAAATATTAAGGGCTGAATGTGGAACTATTGGTGTAAGTTGAACTAGAGTCAGATCTACCAGCCTTGATATGAATATATGCTACTTGATCTGTGTTTATTACCACTGAGGAAAAAACCTCGTCTGAAAGCAGGAAATATTGTAATCTGGAAACATCTTCCTTGTTCAAGGAAAAGTTTAAAGTACAAGTGTATTAAACAAACATTTTGTTTTTATTGATATATTTGTATGTGAGTTTATAACATTGCGTAATTTGTAGATGGTAGCTTGGCCAACATGATGCACTGAATAATATGTAATAGATATACAGTGTAACCTCTCGGAAGTGAACACCCTTGGGAACACAGTGTTTGTCATAGAGAGGTGTTGTTCTGCAGAGATCAATTTCTTATATAAATGGGGCAGTGGGAAAGTAAATGTGTGTGTTTCAAGGGTGGTTGTTGCTCTAGGGAGGCGTGGTTTGGATAGGTTGGACTGTATTTCAGAACCCATTAGCCACACTATATTCTGTATATACATAAGTTTCATTGTGGGCCTCTAATCCTTCAGCGTACTTTGATATTTTAGAACTTCACACAGTTTATATATTTCAGACCCTAACTGCACTTCTATTAAAACACGTTTCATTACTATATTTCAGAACCTAGCTGGGCCTCCATTAACCGTGGAGTATTGATATGCGACGAGTGTTGTAGTGTTCACAGAAGTCTGGGACGTCATATTTCACAAGTCAAGTCACTCAAAAAAGGACAATGGTGTCCAACACAACTTGCAGTAAGTCAAAAGATAACGCAATCATGTATCATGAAATCAAGACTTGTTCCAGACATTTGCCTCTTTATTTTGGTGATAATTTCTCTTTATTTTGGTGTTAATTTCTCTTTATTTTGGAGTTAATTTCTTTTTATTTTGGTAATTCCTCTTTAATTTGATCTTAATTTCTCTTTATTTTGATAATTTCTCTTTGTTTTTGGAAATTTCTCTTTATTTTGGTGTTAATTTCTCTTACTATTTTGGTGTTAATCTATAGATTAATTTAAGACCAGACAACGAATGTTTTCCCTGAAGATAGATAAAAAAAATATAAGATAATTTTGTATTATGTCTTTTTCCGAATTCTGACAATGAGGAAAATGTCTGAATATGAGGAAAATGTGGCACACTGTATTTTCATACTGAATTGGCCTTGAAGTGTCTGTAGATAAACAAGTTATTTAATTTATAAATAAATTGGTAAGATACGAACATTAACTCTTGTATGTACGTAAAGGGAGTTAATCAGAGGTAACCTGTACTCAATGTTCTCTTATTTACACAGATGGTGCAACACCTGGCCAGTCACGGTGCCAACAATATATGGGAGTACTCGTTATGGGACCCTTCACAGAAACATGGCCGACGTAAGCCCACTTCTAGGGATCAAGTGCAGTAAGTATAAGTTGATCCTATTGTGGTTTTTTTCATCTAGGCGTTTAGAGGTGGCGGCCCGCCACCCATTGCCCATTTATAACCACATTGCCATTTAACTACTATGGAAGTTTATCAAACTTGGCATAGGTGCAGCCATTACCATTAGAGTGATTCAAATAATTCCCTTGTATGCAGAATATTGGTTGCCATGGCAATAGAAATGGAAAATTAAAATAAAAAACCACCCTGTCTGAAATCCCTGTCCATATTTTAGTGTAATTCTTCAGAAGTAGCCAGCTGTGTTACTAAGGTGACTCTCTACCAACATTATTTGAAACATGTTGAGTGTCAAAAAATAATTTCCATTATGTAATGCGGGTAAAACTTTTTTCAAACGTTCTTCTCAAAATTTAATGGCTAGGTTTTCTTGAGTAATATTACCAGATGTATTTAAAGAAGTTTTGCGTTTCAACATAATTATGGCATTTCTGTTGGGTTGAAGGTGTCAAGCAGTCTTTTTGGTATTTAGGGTTAGCAAATACTGCCATCATGGCCCTCTTGTTTGAAAATTACTAGACAGTGGCAAAATAGATTCAGCTTTAAGCTCTGCAAGGCTGATAGGTTAAATATATATAATGTACTTCTTCGATTATGGTTTCCTTGCTATTACTTCACATTAATGCATGTCTTTATATTGCATGCATTTTCTTGTACAGACAGTCTATTACGGCATGTTTGTAGCAAATGCACGATAAGGACTTGCGAATACATTGACTGAAATATCAAATAACAGCACATTTGCATATTATTCAAGGTTACATTCTGTTATTCTAAAGGAGAAGGTCTGCATTCAAAAGAATTCCTTAGAATATTTGTTTGATCTGGAAATTGAATTAGTTCTGATTTGATAAAATTCTTCAATTTTAGATATTAGTAATGTATTAAGAAGCTGTTGTTAATTGGAAAGCAGCCTATAGATGTATAGATCAAGTGCTTACTGTAGGCCAAAGTAAATTGATGTTGTGGTTCTGGTCCCAGGTTGGATCCCCACCAATGCCATGAATAAATTAACTGTGACACATACTCGTTCTCCTTGGCAATTTCCTTGTATAACCCTATGCTTAAAGTGCAGATGCGGTTCACTGACTTTGTTTACCTTTACCATACCATAAATGTGTACAGTCACCATTCTTTATTCATTGTTCCAAACTTGTTGGAGACTTCATATTGCATGGCAATACCCCATCAGCTTATATTTCTCTGGCGTGGGACCAGAACTAAATAATACCCTTTTAAGTAAACTTAGGACAAAATTACTTTGGAAACTAATTTTTGGTTCTTTGCCAAGCTGGTAAATGAATTTGAATTTGTCATGCCTTTGACATTTTGTAGAGATAAACTTTACAAAATTCTAACCCCAGCAGCCCTTTTAGTCTATCTCCCTTAGTTTTGAGGGTTTGAAACAGGTATGATAAGGCTGCGCTATATGAAATCCAATGTATGGCAAATGCAACCTTGGGAGGATCGCTTCCATGGGAATATTGAAGGCCATTGCACGCTGTTAATTGTTTCATGAATGCGAAGAGTTTTATGCTGTTTTGTAATACATGGTATATATCTTATTTATCAATTAAATGCAGTTTAAACAAAATGCAAAGAGTAACGTTTACCTTACATTTTTCTTTCAGTCCTGTGAAGGCAGATTTTATACGCGCCAAATACCAGTTCTTATCGTTTCTGAACAAAAGCAAAGACACAGATATAACATCATTAGATGACATCAGTCAGGTATGTAAGCAATGTTGGGTAAAAATGATGAGTGGTAAAAAATGCAATGAAAATTTACAAGTAATATCGTAATTGGTAATTTTGAAGTGAGTCTCAGAGAAAATATGTTATACTGCATGAAGTTGATAAATACTTATACAGTAAACTCTGTATATAACAAACTCCTTGGAACCACTAAAGTTTGTTCTTTATATCCGGAGTTTGTTATATCCATAAATCATTTTCATATTATATAAACAAAGGGAAATGTAAGTCTGGCCCAGAATACTTGTTCCTCATATCTGGAATTTGGCTACATCCGGAGTCTTTATACAGTCAAACTTGTGAACAAAGACCACTGTTGGGAAGCTACTGAGATGAAATGTGGTCTTTGTTTGCAGGTGGTCTTTATTCACCGGTGTGTCTACTATATATGAATATGCACAGTGATCTCCCTTCTGGTCTTTATTCGTAGGGTGGTCTCTGTTTGGAGGTGGTCTTTGGCACAGGTTTGACTGTATATATTACATTACACAGAGTTAACTGTATTATCAGCTTTACCTGGAAAGACGGATGAATGAAAAAATATATTAATGAATGAATTTAATTAGCAAATTTGATATAAATGGTTGAAGATATGAATCAATGAATTAATTGTGTATTTGAATGTGGCAATTAGTTGGTGAAATTTATAGACTATTATAATTATGTATGAGTGACAGAAGGTATGTAAATGAAAGTATGATTGAATCGGATAATGAATGAATGAACGAATAAATTAATGAATTCAATTAACTAAGTCTGAATCTAGAAATAATGCAATAATGAATTATTCATTCTTTCTGTAGATGTGCAGCTTTTCATGTAGTAGTCCAGCATTAAGTCATGCCATATTTAACATTCATTTATATGTTTGTTTTTATTTTTCAGCAATTACATTCAAGTGTTCGAACAAACAATTTAGAAACAGTTCTACGGTTAATTTCTAAAGGTGCTGATCCAAATTATTATCATCCTGTAAGTATATTGTTTTTCTTACACCAATTATATCCCTACTTAAATGTTTTAAATGAATGAACATGTATGATACACGAGTGTTCTTCAAAATCTCCTCAGGCCAAAAATGGCAGAGGAGTCATAATCCCCTTAATGGATTTTACAAGTGGAAAATCATATATTGAATGATTTAGATTACTAAATGTTTAATTTGTCTCCAATTTTACTTTGCTATAGCAAATGAAATAAAACATTTTATTCCCACTTCTTTTTCATCAAAAATGAAAAATCAATTGAGGGGGCTATGAAAACATTATAAAATCTATTGGAGGGATTTTGACTACTGTGCCATTTTTGGACCGAGTGGATTTTGAGTGGTTCCAATGATAAATGCATTATAAATGTAATGGTGCGTAAAGCATTATTGTTAAATGTGCATATATGCAGTCATAATCACTGGAAGACACTTAGGAAGGGCTGAAACTGGGTTTAAACTACATTGTAGAGGCGGGGCTTCACTTTCAGTCATTGTACGTGTATTGTGATTTTTTCAGGAGAAAGGAAATTGTCCACTACATGTTGCTGCAGGATCGGGTCAGATCTTACAGATAGAGCTTCTAGTCATCTATGGGGCTGACCCCGGCGCACTGGATGCGTTCGGCAAAACACCCATTGACTATGCCAAGTAAGTAGAATATAAACTTATTGTTCGCTGAAGAACTAGCTCTATTTTGAAACGCTTGAGTTTGCTGACTTGTAAACTAATCTAACCTTAATTGATGCAGGGTAACCTCTTATTGATGGTTGGTGACGGCGTAGTCTCACTAATGGCTAGATAATTTTCAGATCTGATAAATTTTCAGCGATATTTTAAAGGGGAAAAACTCCTATTTCGTCAGTTTATTAAGTCTCTTTTAAGTTTTAAAGCAAGCGTTGTTATTTACCTTGAACTTTGTATTTTTGCGAGGTTTTTATTTTTGATTTGCTAATTTTTTAATGAAGCACTGAAGCACTTGAATTCTCAAACAGGCTAAAATAGCAAACAAATAATGATTTTATTCAAAATAGTGCTCCCTTGTGAATTAAAAAACTTGAATAAATAGAAAAAGCGGGAAATAAACAACTCGCGAATATAAAGACTTTTACAGTAATATACATGTAGTATCTTATTTTACCATTACAGAGCTGAAGGGTATGAAGATTTAGCTAACCGCCTTGTTGAGTGCCAATATGAGTTAACAGACAGATTAGCGTATTATGTTTGTGGAAAGAAACCAGGTAATATATTGATGTTTTTAATTGTCCCCAACTTTGAAGGTCTTTTTATGCCCCCGAAGGGTGGCATATTAAAATCGCACCGTCTGTCCGTCTGACCGTCTGTCCGTCCGTCCGTCTTCCGTCCGTCCGGGGGGCCCCACTTCGTAGTCCGGACGTAACTTTGTCATGCATTGAAGGATTTTAAAATAACTTGGCACACAGTCTAGCACATCAAGACGACATTTGCTGCAAGACCCACATCCCTACCTCAAAGGTGAAGGTCACACTTGGAGTATGAAGGTTATGGAATCCTCTATATAGCACACATTCGTGTCCGGACTGTAACTTTGTCATGCATTGAAGAATTTTAAAAAACTAGGCACACATGTCTAGCACATCAAGACGGCGTGTCGCGTGCAAGACCCACGTCCCTAGCTCAAAGGTCAAGGTCATACTTAGAGTTTGAAGGTAATGGATTCCTCTATATATGCATATATGCACACATTCGTGTCCGGACGTAACTTTGTCATGCCTTGAAGGATTTTAAAATAGTATGGCACAAATGTCTAGCACATCAAGGGGGGCGGGGCGAGGTGTCGGGGGCAAGACCCACATCCCTACCACAAAGGTCAAAGGTCACACTTAGAGTTTATAGGTAAGGAATCCTGTATATATGCATACATTTGTGTCCGGACTATAACTTTATTATGCTTTGAAGGATTTTAAAATAACTTGGCACAAATGTCTAGCACATCAAGCGGATGTGCGCGTGGGGCTGAAGACCCAAGTCCCTACCTCAAAGGTCAAGGTCACACTTAGTGTTTAAAGTAATGGAATACGTATGCATGATTACTCTGTCATGCATGGAAGGATTTTAAAATTACATAGCACATTTATTGAGCACATGGAGAGGACACAGACTGTGAGGCACCTCTTTCGGGGGCATTCGTCACTTGTTTATATATGAAAATGCAACCTTTTTTATTTGTCATTTAACTAATTCCTAAGTGGTAAGAAAATGCGGAATTGATACATGATAATGTACCTGAATATAGATCAATTGAGGCACGTCTCTATGTAGGGCTAAATGGAATACAATGATAAACACTTAAAAATATGGGCAGGGCATGCTGCCTTTATTGTCACTGATTGGGACGGATTTATACCCTTTGTAATTTAAGGATTGTTAAGATTGTGATAGCAGCTTCTAATGTCCTGTGATCTCACATATTTCACTTTTGCCGATGATTAATTTCTTCTTTTTTCTCCAATTTTTAGATCATTATAAGGCGCAGCATTTTATAATCCCAGAAATGGCTGATAGTAGTTTAGATATGTCAGAACTGGCGAAACAAGCCAAGAAAAAATTACAACAGGTATGTGATGATTGATTGCTTTATTTGAGTCATATTTTCTCTGTATTTTATGTTCTACAGCTATTAATATGTCACCATATTTGAAAAGGGTACAGTATAATGGGGCAATCAGCAGGAAGGTTATTTACTGTAAATTGAGTGATTTGCTTGACAAAAATTTTGCAATTTGTGATCAGACTTATTTGCGAATTTTAGATTTGGGAAAGGAGAATTTTCAAATAGTAAATCTAAGTGAAGGGAATCTTTTGCGAAATTTTTAATTTAAAGAAATGGGAAATTTGTGAAAATAGCGAAAATGAGATCATCATGAATATTACCTACTTTACAGTAGTTAGTTGGTCAGCAGTCATCCCTTAGGAAACAGTAAGATGGAATATTTCCTTACTATCAAAGATTACTAACAAATAAATACGCCAAATATATTGGTCCATAAATGCAGTCTAAAGTATAGATACACCTAACCAGAATACAAATCTGATAAAATGTTACGATGAAAAAGCTGAGCCCCCCTATGTTTAGAAACAATAATCCCCCCCTTTTTCCTTAGATTAATTTTATGCCATTTTCTACTTCAGTTGTCCAATCATTTATTTGAGGAGTTAGCTATGGATGTATATGACGAAGTTGATCGCCGAGAGAATGACTCATTCTGGTTGTCAACACACGACCACACGATTGTAAGTGATCGACAAGCTGTCCCCTTCCTTCCAGTCAACCCCGAGTTCTCTGCCACAAGAAATCAGGTTAGTAGATATTTAAAAAGTATTAATGAGCTAAACTTATGTACTATTTTTTGTCATCAGTGTTGCAAACCCACAACTGGAGGTACAGCCTTTTTGTACCAAAGGGGCGTTACTGTGTCAAGGATTTATCTTCCATGGAAATACAGCATTAAATTATAGTGCTTTTGTTAGAAAGCATGTCTGTCAGTCTAAAGTATCAAGTGTCCGGCAAAACCATTTTTTCCATGGCAGATCCATGACTAGAATTTTTAAAAATGTATACTTCAAAATCTTACACACAAAAATATTTACCACTTCTTAGAATAAGGAACTGAACTAAATCATAGTGGAAATTTTGCTGTCTGCTGTAGACAGTAACTGGCTTAGGGTAGGAATCTAAGTGGTTGTTTCTGTTAGAAGACATTATGTTAGTTTGTTGCTTATTGTCAGTGTTTCATGTTTTCCAGGGTCGACAGAAACTAGCGCGATTCAATGCTCGAGAGTTTGCCACCTTAATAATAGATATACTCAGTGATGCTAAAAGACGGCAGACGGGAATCGCTTCACCGCCGCTTACCATCAAAGAGAAAATGGGTAATTTACTTCATATTTGTAACTTTTTGGAAAAGACACCTTACCAAAGAAATATTTATAGAAAAAAAGTGAAAAGAAAGGGCTTACATTATCATTCTTACTTTTATAAGAAAACTTTAATGGTATGAGGAATCAGTAATTATAGCCCCACCAAACAGGGTTTGTTTGGGCTATACAGGAAAGATTTTGGCCTATCATGTCAGTAAGAGCTCAGTTCATGCCATATTAGTTGTTTGGATTGAATAAGATGCGAGTGAATGGGTGCTGTAGTGTACTTATAGTGTGTTTCCGTCGGGAGACGCTCAAAATCCCCTTGGTCATAATCCCCATAATGGATTTTACATTTTCATTTCAATAATTTATTTTTTTTCAATCATTTGCTTTAGTTAAGTTAAACTAGAGACAAATAAAACATTCAGTAAATTTTTTTATTCAATATATGCTTTTCTCCTTGTAAAATTCATTGAGGGGATTATGACTACTATGCCATTTTTGGACCAAGGGGATTTCGACCTAGGGGAGTTTGAAGTATTTTCATTTCCTTCTGGATTGCAAGGTCTAGGGTTCAGTCACCATAAGTGAAATGGTGGTATTGTCTTTAAGCAAGACACATAAATTTAACTCCCAACAAAATTTAATAATGTTTGTCAGGAATTATAGAGAGTCGCTTTTCACATCCTGTCCATTCATACATCTACTTAATCTTTTTATTTTGAGCTGTTGTAACCAAACTAAGTTCTGAGATAGTGCATATGGGGAGGAAAGCTTTATTGTGTCGCCCTTTCAGAGAAAAGGCGATACATAGGGATCGCTTTGTCTGTCTGTCCGTAGGTCCGTCACAAAAACTGAACATTGGCTATAACTTTGCCATTTCTTAAGATATCTTCATCAAACTGACTTGTGATGCCGCCAAATTGTGTAGGTCAAGTTCATATTTTACAGAGTTATGCCCCTTTTTGTACTCAGATTTTGTAATGAAATTATTGGTTATTTTGACAAAGTCTAAGAGGGCGACGCGTGTTCTACTGAACACCCATCTAGTATAAATTTGGGGTCGGTGGGTCCTAGGTCAAGTTCATCCTTTTGTGTCATTGGATTTGCATGTCCTGTTCACAGGGGCCGGTATCAAACTCATTTTGGAGAAAAATAAACTATATATATTACAATATAACACATATTATAGTAATTTTTCTCCAAAAAGAGTTTGATACCAGACCCTGATGTCCTATCCTATCCTTAAATTTCTTGAAGGGTTTTTAGAAAACTTGAGTGAAATGTTCATTGCCTTAATACAACATGCAGAAACTACGTACCAACTGCCCCAGCTCAAGGTTAAGGTCACCTTCTGGAGTCATTGGTTTTTCATGTCCTCACCATGTCTTCTAAACGCCACAAATGATTCTTATGAAACTTTGGTCAAATATTCATCTTAGGAAGACGTGCAGGAACCATGTTCCAACTGTGATGAATAAAGGTCAAGGTCAAGGTCACACTTTGGTCAAAGACTATGTAGCTATAACTCCTAGATTCCTAATGTTCATCACCTGTGGGAACTCAGAAAGTCATACTTAGGTTTCAAAGGTCTGGAAACTATATTTCTTAAACCCCTTTAAGAATTTCCATGAAACATTGGTCAAATATTCATCTCGTATGGATGAAATGCAGAAACCAGGTACCAACTACAACTGCTAATCATAAAGGCCAAATATACAGATCCAAGGTCATGTGATTGGATCAACTGCATTGGTTTCAAACTTTGTAGGAATGTACATAATTGTTTTACAGTTTTAGTATCTCGACTCTGCTGAGACTGACTAACAATTTATGTCCCCTTGCTCTACTACAAGTCTACGATTCAATTAGTTAGGTGTTTGAATCCTATTCATTGATTGCTCTAGTTCCGCATTGTGTCTCTCACAATTTGAGATTTGTTCTATCTGGAATGAGTCCGTGGAGTGATTGATCTAAGTTATATGAACTTGTTTCACTATCAAGAATAAATAGGTTAGTATAGACCAAAGGTGTTAGGCGAGTGAGTCCAAATGGATCCTTACAATATGAGAAAAAGGGCCTGTGCCCAGAAGGAAGTCTTTAAGCAAGTCAGGAGAGATCAAAGTTGAACTGGGGAAAGTTTGGTTTGCAGGAGATTGTTGTCTCCCCTGCCAAAGAAATCAGTTGTCTCCCCTGCCAAAGAAATCAGTTTTCTCTCCTGCCAAAGAAATCAGTTGTCTCCCCTGCCAAAGAAATCAGTTTTCTCCCCTGCCAAAGAAATCAGTTTTCTCTCCTGCCAAAGAAATCAGTTGTCTCCCCTAATCAGTTTTCTCCCCTGCCAAAGAAATCAGTTGTCTCCCCTGCCAAAGAAATCAGTTGGCTTCCTGCCAAAGAAATCAGTTTTCTCCCCTGCCAAAGGAATCAGTGTTCTCCCCTGCCAAAGAAATCAGTTGTCTCCCTGCCAAAGAAATCAGTTGCCCTGCCGAAGAAATCAGTTTTCTCCCCTGCCAAAGAAATCAGTTTTCTCCCCTGCCAAAGAAATCAGTTTTCTCTCCTGCCAAAGAAATCAGTTTTCTCTCCTGCCATTGAAATCAGTTGTCTCTCCTGCCAAAGAAATCAGTTTTCTCCCCTGCCAAAGAAATCAGTTTTCTCCCCTGCCAAAGGAATCAGTTGTCTCCCCTGCCGAAGAAATCAGTTGTCTCCCCTGCCAAAGGAATCAGTTGTCTCTCTGCCAAAGAAATCAGTTGTTTCCCCTGCCATAGAAATCAGATTCTCCCCAGCCAAAGAAGGCTGGAGGAGCCGTGAGAGTGTAACTCATTATTCTTACGGGAATTGTAAATGAAGCTCCTTTATTATGCATAAATAGTCCAAATATTAATATAAGGTCATTACTTACGTTAACCTGGGTAACTGGTTGAATGTGTATTAAATTTAAATAATATTGAGTTGTGTATTGGTGAATAGTTCAGCTTTTGTTTGATATGCATTAGAAGTACTGTATTTAGTTCTTATACTGAAAGTTTTTATGAATATTTTTTTACAATTTTCCTTCTTGTAAGTGTTGCGAGATGCCTTTATGTTGTTTACGTTAGCATATGTTGTACAAGATTCCAAGAGAGACAACTCTTCCTGTACTAAATGTTAGATATAGGTGACTGTTCTCTCCCTTGTTATGTCACCCTGTCTAGAAACACCACTTAATGCACCTGGACCTGTAGATGACAGACATTATAGTTGGGATAATAGCTTTCATCTCAGTGGGTTCTTCACATCATAGGTGTTCTCGTCAGAGTTGATTGAATTCCTCATAATATTATGATGAAAAAACGAGAATGGAAACTGAATATGAATATGGTTATTAGCAAGTGCTTTATCATGTATCAGTTTGAGTGATTCAGCATATTATGTATTTATGATGTGCAGTGATAATTGGCCTTGATGGTATTTTGTAATTATATTTCAGCCTTTTGTAATGCCGTTTTTCATGTGTCAGATTTATATCCGTTTTCATACACCTGTTGTCTCAGATGATAGATAACAAGATGATCACACATGTATCAGCATATTTGAATAATTTGCCAAATGATGTCGTATTTCACTCACATTCCCTTTCTCCCCACTTACAGGAAGAAATACTGGTATTACCTCAGATATATATTGTACGGCCACACAAAATCTAGTCTTTTCTCTTTATCTGTTGATTCACTTAAAGAATTTTGAAATAATTTGGTACAATTAAGCTCACCATTTTTAGACTATGTGCATTGTTTCAGCTAGCTTCGACCAAGGTGAAGGTCACACTTTAGGGTCAAAGGTCATGTAGCTATATTTAGTGATGTCTTTATATTTCTTTGAACACTGGGAGGATTTTTAAATAAAATAGCACAAATGTTCTCTGTATCAAGACAATGTACATGGGGAATGTGTCAGACTCACAGTCAAGGTCGTACTTAATGCTTCAAGGTCATTTGGAATGGTATATATCATCTACTTGGCATCTTTTGAAGCACTGTGATTTTTCCATGTTCATTACTCTTCCAAGGCTCAGCCAGTGAAGCAGTAGTGTATTTTACTGCATCTCTTGTGCATAATTCAAACCACTTAATCTGATTAACTATCTGTTAGTAATTAATTCATTTTTATCTACAGAGTGTAGGGAATGCATTCTAGGATATCTGCAGTGAAGTGCAGAAGTGTTCTGGAAATTTGTTTACATGTGATAGGCTTTCACAGGGGGTACGGGAGAGATTTTACTGTACCCTTGCAAACAAAGAGTAGTCTTAAGAGTGGAATATACCTGATTTAATGTTAAATGGCTGGTCAGTTTTAATGTAATTTTGTATCAACTCTTATCTATTTGTGGTTTTCGAGGATTTTAAAGTAACTTACCATCATATGTGCATCCTCCGAGTCTGTGCTTGCAGAGGGCAGGTTCAGTGCTTGCAGAGGGCAGGTACAGTGCTTGTAGAAGGCAGGTACAATGCTTGTAGAGGGCAGGTTCAGTGCTTGCAGAAGGGAGATAAAGTGCTTGTAGAAGGCAGGTACAGTGCTTGCAGAAGGCAGGTACAGTGCTTGTAGAAGGTCGGTACAGTGCTTGTAGAAGGCAGGTGCAGTGCTTGCAGATGGCAGGTACAGTGCCTGCAGAGGGCAGGTGCATTGCTTGCAGAAGGGAGATACAGTGCTTGTAGAAGGCAGGTACAGTGCTTGTAGAGGGCAGGTTTAGTGCTTGTAGAAGGCAGGTGCAGTGCAGATGTTTGCAGAGGGCAGGTACAGTGATTGTAGAAGGCAGGTACAGTGCTTGTAGAGGGCAGGTTCATTGCTTGCATATGGCAGGTACAGTGCTTGCAGAGGGCAGATACTGTGTTTGCAGAGGGCAGGTACAGTGCTTGTAGAAGGTAGGTACAGTGCATGTAGAAGGCAGGCAGTGCTTGCAGGGGCAGGTACATTGCCTGCAGAGGGCAGGAGCTGGCACAAGGGGTACTGTGCTTGCAGAGGGCAGGTACAGTGCTTGCAAAGGGCAGGTACAGTGCTTGCAGAGGGCAGGTACATTGCTTGCAGAGAGCAGGCACACTGCTTGCAGAGGGCAGGTACAGTGCTTGCAAAGGGCAGGTACATTGCTTGCAAAGGGCAAGTACAGTGCTTGCAAAGGACTGGTACAGTGCTTGCAGAGGGCAGGTACAGTGCTTGCAGAAGGCAGGTACAGTGCTTGCAGAGGGCATGCACATTGCTTGCAGAAGGCTTTAGGGCAGGTACAGTGCTTGCAGCTGCAAAGGCTGGTACAGTGCTTGCAAAGGACAGGTGCTTGCAGAGGGCAGGTACAGTGCTTGCAGAAGGAGGACATGCACATTGCTTGCAGAAGGCTGGTACAGTGCTTGCAAAGGGCAGGTACAGTGCTTGCTGAAGGCTGGTACAGTGCTTGCAGAGGGCAGGTACAGTGCTTGCAGAGGGCTGGTACAGTGCTTGCAGAGGGCAGGTACAGTGCTTGCAGAGGGCATGCACAGTGCTTGCAGAAGGCAGGTACAGTGCTTGCAGAAGGGCAGGTACAGTGCTTGCTGAAGGCAGGTACAGTGCAGTGCAGGTTAGAAGGCAGGTACAGTGCTTGCAGAGGGCAGGTACAGTGCATGCAGAGGGCAGGTACAGTGCTTGTAGGGGGGGGGGGGCAGTGTTGTAGAAGGCAGGTGCAGTGCTTAGAGGGCAGGTACAGTGCTTGCAGAAGGCAGGTACAGTGCTTGCAGAAGGCAGGTACAGTGCTTGCAGAAGGCAGGTACAGTGCTTGCAGAAGGCAGGTACAGTGGGGTTTGCAGAAGGCAGGTACAGTTCAGTGCTTGCAGAGGGCAGGTACAGTGCTTGCAGAAGGCAGGTACAGTGCTTGCAGAGGGCAGGTACAGTGCTTGTAGAAGGCAGGCAGGTACACAGTGCTTGTAGAAGGCAGGTACAGTGCTTGCAGAAGGCAGGTACAGTGCTAGAAGGAAATCCAGAACTGATCAAAATCTGAGGAATATTGTTATTGAAATACTGAAAAGGCTTTACTAACATAAGTAAGGATGGCTGTAAACTAGAGCTCAAAGTAAAGCTGCAAGAAACCATGGAGTATTGTTGCACAAATCTTAAAAAAGTATAAATCATGTATTTTCATGTATTATAAACTGGTGTAAAAATAAGTGTTAACATACATGTGTAAAAGTATATATAGATATCTCTGCACTTCATAGTAATAAATCAGAAACTTGTCTTTTCTGTAAATCAGTGCATTTGAAATTTTTGTCATGATTTACTGCAAAATTATGAGAATCATTGGAGCATGAAAATGCATTTACAGTCCAGTAGTAATAAAAAGATTTTACATCACTGTATGGGTGTATAATATTTAATTTTAACGTCTTAAATATTCTCTTCAAATAGCTGTGGGTTTTTCTTCAGTATTTGGAATAGATGAAAATTTAAAGGTACTGATTTTAATTTAGATTAAGGGTACTGTATATAGATGGGTTAACTTATAATTAATTTGGTGTTATAAGAATAGTATCAGAATTTTAACAACTTTAGTAACAAGTTGTTGTTTTTGTATGAGTTTAACACGCGTTTCAACTGTATTTTGATCATTGTAAATTGTAAACTTAACTGCTGGTTAATACTACTTGTTCTGGGTCTATTTTTACAGCATTTTCTGAATCTGAAACATAAGCATAGAATGTCAGTGCCATGTTTTATGAGTTCATAAAAAAGTGGTCAGAATTTATTTTTGTTTATTTCTCAACAAACTGCCCGACTTTGACTTGTGGTTTAAAAACAAAATAACCATAAAGTGAAATATTTGCATGTCTGTGCAATTTTAATTAACTTAAGCCCCGAATAAACTACTGAAATATACGTATTTTGAAAAATAAAGAATGGTTCTTTGAAACTGTTACTGTAACATAGCAAATTAAAACTAAATAGCAATAATTTCAAAGAGGGATTTAACTTTAAATCCTTAAACTTACTCTACCTTTGTGATCAATGCAGATCAAGATCCACATGCACATCCGTCCAGTCTGACCATGTTTTACACTATTTGCTATTTAACAAATAGTATTTTAACTGAGCACCCCTTCGAACAATTAATGGTACAATCCAAATTAAAAAGGTAGACAAGTCCCATTTTAGAAATTTAGTGGGAGGTGGGAAAGAGGTTAACGTTAATGCAGTAGCCAGCAGTGATGTTGTGATTCTGTCATGTAGTTGTGACATATACATTTGTTATTATTAATTACAAACTCTGATGTTGACCTCATTTTTGTTTCAAACATAGGAGACACTTGCAATTCATTTGTTAGTACAGGGTTAATTTTTGTAACGTTTATTTTTTTGTAACGTTTATTACAGAAACAATTGTGGGAAGAAAAAAATCTATGAATGCACAGTAACTGTTGATGGATAGAGGTTTATGAATGCTTCTTTAGAAATGCATTCCATCAAGAGGAATTTGTGTATGAATTCATGGAATTATTAATATATCATTTATAGTCAGTGCAGTTTTGTTTACTTTAGGATTGGTAGTTCTTAATTAATGGTTTATTCTAAGAATGTTTATGCATTAATGAACATAAGTCAGTATGTATATTACAAGTCATAAAATAGGATTCTTAATTTCAAATGTTTTAGTATAAACAAAGGAGAAGCTCTATGGGGGGTATATTAAATGGACTTTCATTGAAGGAATTCAGCAGGCAGTTAAAAATAACTGATTTTCTGTTTATTAAAGTATATTTAGAAGTTTTTTTCATTAGCATCGACCTTTACTATGAAAAGGAGCTATCCGAATATACGTATTTTGAAAATAAAGCATGGTTCTTTGAAACCTGGTTAAGTTTAACATAGCAACCCAAAACTAAATTTCAAAAATATTAAGAGGTATGGCTTTACACTTTCCATACTTGTATTACCATCTAACCTCCATCAATGCAGATCAAGAGTACATACACATCTGTCCAGGTCTTTGACCAGTATTATGCCTATTTGATTTAACAAATAGATTTTAAGCTTGGCTAAGTTTTTCGAACTCAACCTCACTTTATGGTTCAAAACCATTGGAATTACTTTGAAAGGTAACCAAGTCCCATTTTAGAAATTCAGTGAGCTAGGTCAAGAGGCAAACGTACATAACGCTGTAGCCAGGGTGATGTTGACAGAATTATGTCATGTAGTTTTTACATAGAAAATACATTTGTTATGGGTATTAAATCCAAACTTTGATGCCTTGACCCTCTAATTTTTGCTTTGAAACATTGGATGACACTTGCATTTCATCTGTTAGTACATGGTTAATTTTTGTAACGTCTTCAGGGATTTTTTAAAAATTAAGGCCCTTTATCACTTAGAAACTTAATTTTGGGAAGACAAATCTATGAATGCACAGTCAACTGTTTGAGGATATTAGTTTAGTTGGAATGCTTGTTTAGAACCATGCATGATCCCAAAACATGGGCAGGAGAAGGAATTCTGTCAAGGATTTCATTTGAATTATTACCCTATATCATTTAAAGTCAGTTAAGATTTTGTTTATTCTTGGACTTGGTGAGTCTTAACCATTAATGGTATTATTTTAAGAGATGGATACTATGTACAATAATGAGACCTAACGTAAGTAATAAAGATAGGACTCTTGAAAGTTTCAAATTTGTTCTTAGTAATTCCTAAACAAAGGAGAAGCTCTGTGTGGGCTTTAAATGTCAAATTTTGTTTAGGAATTAGCAGGCAGTTAAAAGTATGTTTGTTTATTATTTACAAGCGCTTGTTTTAATGACTTAGGCAAAAATAAAAATCTGTGTTTCCAGTCTTCCCATCAACCTTAACTTTTTTCTGCCAACTTTAAATGTTTTTTTTTAATAAGAAAATGATAAAAAGAGACCAATTATCAAGTGTTTTTAGACCAAAAATGGCAAAAGAAAAAGAAAATTAAAAAAAAACTGTGTTCTGACTGACCTTGATTTTTAGCTTAGGAGACAGGAAACATATAAAAACGTTTTTTGTTTGGCCTTAGGAAAATACAGCCCAGCAGTGTGAGCTCCAACATAAGGCAAATGCAACGACTATGCTGTCAAATCATGATGAATATCACTGCAGGTCTGATTTGAATCCATGCTGTTTGCTTTCGCCATCATAGGCAACTTGAGACCACCTTCATGGTTTAGTGATTAGAGTAACTGACTTGAAATCACTGTAGTCTCCCATTGATTGAGGGCCATTGGTTCAAGCTCCACTACCATCCACAGCTTAATAAGTATGTAAGGAAGTTGGCCCTTTTTATGGGGGCTTAGAATCTTGCACTAGTAATTCAGCTGAATATTACAAAAATGTAGCTAGGTATTATGCCACCTGTTACTAACTGAAATACAGTAAGAATGGACATTTGATGGTAAATAAAAACAGTTATGTGTACAGAAATTGTCTCTAACAGTTTGTTGCATCTTTTCTACACATGGAAAGAGGAGCAAAGTTCCACCTACCATTGCTGTTGTCACCAAAGGAGACAAATTCTACGAACTTGGAGTGAAAGTATATAAACATTTAAAATATTCTGTCTTTTCAGAGAAGCGAGAGAGTTTACCAGCCACCCCGTCATCCTTTCATCGTGTTGCCAACAGTTTTGCGAGTGATGATGAGCCGCTGTATGACAGTGTTGCTTCAGATGAAGATTACAGCAGTGTGGACAACCTTAGTCTGCAAAATATGAAGACGGATGAAACAGCAAATGATACATCACAAGATATACACATGCATCATGAGGTAAAGGGAATTCATTCTTTACAATATATGCATTATGAGGTAAAGGGTATTCATTCTTTACAATATGTATCATAAGGTTAAGGGAATTCATTCTTTACAATATATGCATTATGAGGTAAAGGGAATTCATTCTTTACAATATGTATCATAAGGTTAAGGGAATTCATTCTTTACAATATGCATCATGAGGTAAAGGGAATTCATTCTTTACAATGTGCATCATGAGGTAAAGGGAATTCCTTCTTTATAATATGCATTATGAGGTAAAGGGAATTCATTCTTTACATATGCATTATGAGGTAAAGGGAATTCATACTTTAAATAGCATTATATAGTTTCTTTAATGCTATGAGGTAAAGGGAATCATACTTTATAACTAACAGGATGCAAACATTAATCAAGAATTGATGGAATTGATACTAAACAAGATAAAACATGAATCATGAGATAAAGGGAATCAACACTTTGCATGAAAACCTTAGTTAAAGGGACTCATGCCTTGGAAGATACAAACATAAATCATTTCCACAGGACAGTTCTAAAAGAGCCAAAGAGAATTAATTACTGTAAAGGTTATTTTATTCACGAGGTTTTCATTTTCGCAAAAGAACCACATCGTCAATATACATCAAACTGGCTAAATTTTCTGTCTTACAGTTTGATACAGTGCTTATTTAGCTGGCTCGTGTGTCTTGCTCGCAAATTCATGACATTGAAGAAAAAATGAAAATTAGAAAATCTCGAAATAAACAACGCCTGTATCTTAAAGTGTTAATTTGCGGTGTTTAAGTATTACAGAATAAAGTTAGTATTTAAATATGTTGAACCTTTCAGGTAAAGATCAACTCCTGTGCCAGTATCTGTGCAGTTGAACATGGGTAAGTTTAACTACATGATAACTGCACGCTATTAATAAAATGTACAAGTTGGGTGATTTTCATTATGAAAATTAAAGAAATTTGAGAGACAGACTAATACGCAAATAATAATTTGCCCAAATGAGAATTCTCTATAGATAGTAGATCTCCCTTGAGATGAAATTAAGTTTTGAATTGGCAAAGTGGAAAATCGGAAAATAACAAAAATTAAATACATTTGTGAATTATTTCCTAAATTGTAGTAGCTCAGTAAAAATTACTCAGGAAGAAGGATGGATTTTGCATTTTTTTTCGTTTATTTTGAAATTGATGAGACGTAATTACTTTTGCAAATCTTGGCCTTACCTCGTCCGAGGAAAAGTTTGTTTCACATTGGTTGGTTAAAATGGGGTTAAAAGGGGTATTTCCACGAAAATAGGCATTACAGCAGAAATGTCGCTTGCATTTCATGCTGGATATACTCATTTACGTATAATACAAAAACTGTGAAAAGTCAAATAATGTACTTCTAATGGTAATTTTCAATGAATTGTCTTTGAGAAGTAATATTAATTTGAACTTTGAAAGTAGGTTTAAAGACCTACATTTGAAATATGTTGCGGAAGTACCTTTCCAGTAGATAAAGAATTTTTCAAGCTCCTGTAGCCGAGTATCTTCAGTAGAACCCGACATAGGGTCATGTTTTTGTTATATAGCCTATGTATTTCCTGCACACTCCTATAAATAAAGGGGAAAACTATACAATCGGTGCAAATTACTTGCCTTGAATCGAAAAGTCAAATCATCGATATTTGAGGTTGTGTCGTTTCAAAGTTATCAGTACCCTTTATTCGTTGAATGTTACACGATTTTCATTTTAAGAATTTGCCCAAAATGAGAATTCTCTATAGATAGTAGATTTATGTCAGATGAAACTTTGCAACCGATATTATAAATTTTAGCAAAGTGGAAAATTCATGATTCAAATAAGCTTCAAACAAATCCTCCGAATAGATTGTGACAAATTTCCTTCATACAGACTATTTATAGTAGCTCAGTCAACAATGTAAAGCCACTTTTTCTTGCTTGCCATAAAGAGCCAAACTTTTTCTGAGTTTGGAAATATTTGAAATGTTGAATTTTATCTGTAAAATGGTGAAGGCAATAGGCAGGAGTTGTACATATGTTGTAGAATGTATAGTGACATTGCCACATTGATGTTTGAGGTCAGAAGTACATGTGTTCATAATCTGTGAGCTTTGACCATACGATTGATTTTACTATAACTTTACCTATTGTGAATCATGAAATATTTACGGGAACTTGATTTTTGCAAGAGCACTCCTTAACAAATTCAACATTTCTCTAATTTTTTAATTTCTATAAGTTCTACAGAAATGACAAAAATTGTGATAGCAGTGTAAACTAGCAGGATCGATTGTTTGCAAATTTATGGTCTCGTGAATTGACCCGGAGATCAAATATTGCATTCTTTTTGTCTTGTGAATTCAAATTGATTTACAGTATGTCCCCCAGGCACCCCCAGCCCCAAAAGGTTGAAAATTTGTACTTGTTAATGTATATCGTTACCTTAGTGATTGTTGTTGCAGAAGTCAGCATCAGAGCTTCCAGATGACAGTCACATGCCACCGGAGGTGGAGGAAGTATTAGGGATACGACAGGCATTGATGCACTCGCAGTCGGAAGTTAGACAACTCATACAGGCAAATAAAAACCTACAGAATGAAGTAGAGCGACTCAATAACCTGGTACAGTATTATTATTGTCTTATTTTTTATTTTTTTTTTACGTCATATTTTGATTTTGTCTACTGTGAAAAGTTTGTTTGTTTTCGCCATATACATGTATTATTGACTCAGGAGAACCATGCCTGATTAAACCAGTTACTCTATAGAAAGGAGACAGTAATTAGGTCACTGTTACCGTTTTATAGCTAGACGAAGATGAAGCTTGTGTAGTATTGTGACAGTCTGTTGTATCCTTGGACATGAAATACCTTTATTGGTTCCCAAACAGCTTTAAAAATTAGACCGTTAGAGGCTATAGGTTTTATTCGGTTCTGTTAGACTGCCACATTAGGTGTCTAGGCTGTTACTTCTGTATGCATGGACGAATTTTCAAATAGGTTAACACAGTTGTTGCCAATAACACAAGGGTGTGTCATGCACCATGCGAAGGGAGCTACCTTGAAGGTCAAGGTCACACTTAGGGCTGAAAACAAGTGATGTATGGTTATATACAAGTACTGTATGTCCAGGCTGTAACCTTAGCATAGACTGATTTTGAAATAAGGTCATACAATTATTGCCCATACCACAAGGCTTGCCGCACCTCATGTTACCCAGCCTGGCAAAATCCACTCGATCAGAATACATCATCCTAGATCAAGCATCTGATATAATAACCCTAATGTATCCCTGTACATGTCTAGGGCTGTTTGTAAGCGTATTAATCTGATAAGTGTTATGAGAAAAAATAGGTCCTTTCAAAAAAGACTTGCAACGGTAAGTGGAGTTAGTTGCTGAATAAAATCTATGTTACCGTAATTTCAATTGTTTTACATGCAGCATTGAATGTTGCAGGTACATACACTGGTTCATGAAAATGCAATGTTGCGGGAACAACAACAACAGTTATTGAGAGGCCAAGGACACATGCACAATGGGGTCGAAGGTCAGGACCAACTGGGCAGGATTCCTGGGGTCCAGTCACGATCGTCGAGGAATAGTGGTGGTGCGAGACCTCAGTCGATGTTTGAACCAAGAAACCAAGAGAGATTATCTCAAAAATCTAATAAGGTGAATAAAATTCATACTGTTTTGATACTTGTCCATTGCAGACAACCTGACTAACAATACTGAAATTATAGTTATAGTTCTGTTCCATAGATACGTTTCTTTCGCAAGGACTATAAATGTAAAAACTTACGTGAGAAGTTCAAAGTTACATATTTTAGTACATGATCAGGACTGCTGGATATTGAGCTAAGCTATAAAGTTGTAAGAACTGCGGTCTACAAGCCATGGAGCTACTGTGACAGTGGTAGCACCTTCGCCTCAGAATTGGAGGGTCTTCGGTTGGGTCCCCACCAACGCCATGGCGGTAGTGTCCTTATGCAAAATACAGATAACTCTACATTGCCTCTCTTTCTCTCTTTGAGCTTGATTCCTTCTGGAATGAGTCTAGAGAGCAATTAATTGCGAATAAAGTTCGCAATCAAGATAAAACAAATTTGTATGAATAAATTACAATCCTTGTAAAATTAAAGAGGTATTAAGTATTTTAATAACTTACGTGTAAAACACATTGTAATGTTTTGTATTGACAGAGTCAGTCAAAAGATGACCTGTATCCGGTACAGTCTGGTGGAGATATCGGCAACGCAGAAGGAAATAAGGTATTTTGCACATACATGTGAAAGTTCCTTGAAAATTCAGAGATTTGTGTACCATTGATTGTTCATAGCTCTTTGTCATAAGACAAGCTACATGTTGATTTTTATGCATTCAAGAAATGTGATATTCCAAAGTTTTCAACTGATGAAGCATTTAGTCATCCCAAGCTGTATTTGAAAGATAGATCATCCAGCCAATCCAGGGCAGTCACTCTTTAAAGTCTTGTTTTTACTGCTAGGTAAAAGTTTCACATAGGGGTACCAGTTACTGAATCTGTTTAAAGAAACTGTTATATTAACGACAGAGCCAGTTAATGAAACATGAATATTCATGAGCTTCTCATATATAAATCAAACCGATTACTATTGTCTGATTCTGGCAAAGCATGTATTTATTGAATTAATGTTTCATGTATGTATTTCAGTCTTCGAACACAAGTTCAGGATCGTCTTTTTCTCAGGGCAGTGGTGAGCTTAACAATGATTCACTAGGTCACTATGACAACCCGATGTCACACTACGACAATCCACGCTCACTATTACTTGAACAACGTGCAATACGGTAATGTCTGTTATATAAATGGTTAAATATATCGCAGGTTTTTACCCGTGTTAAATACAGAGGGAGGTATTGTGTATTTGTGATTGAACCCTCGGTATACAAGTAAAAGAGGCAATTAAAATTTGGACAAGTGTTTTAATTTTCCTTGAAGTTGTGACTCATCAAATTCATTACAATTTATTAATTGTTGATTTAAATTAACGGTAGTTTTTCAAAATTGATTGATGTTTCCAATGGTCATGTGTTTTGTAAGACTTTTGTTTACAAGGATCAAGGGTTAGTGTTTTTTTGCAATACTTGTTATCAAATACTTGGACAAAATGGGTGCATAAGCCAGATATCTGCAGCATTTGTAGGTAGATTTTGCACAGCCAGGCTAATTTTAACATTTTAGGGAACAGCCGGACGATGAGAGCTCACAAGGGGAGAGCATGGAAGGTATCGATGGCTTCCCAACAAAAGAACTTCTCATGCAGAAAACGGAAAAAATAACAAAGAAAATCCAGGAATTATTACTTTCAGCACAGGAACGCAATATTGCCTGGTGAGTTTTCTCTGATTCTTACCATTTGGGTACTGATAAAACTATTAGTATTTACATGCAGAAAAAGAATACTTCTTGGGTTTCAGCATGTCATTATCTATGATTGAATTTTATAGTCCACTATTATAACATCAGTGGGGTCTGTTTGAACAGAAAAACGTATGTTATAAGTGCAAGGGTTTGTTTTCAAGAACATACTTTACATAGATGTTGTATTGTTTACTTTTGTATTTCAGTTATGGCCCCTGTGCAGACAATATCCATGCAGCAGTATTAGAGATGGTGTCAGTATTCCCTGAGGTATAACACTTAAATGCCTACTCCCAGCCCCCCACCCCCTTGAACAAAGGTTTAAGTTTTAATAGTAATTTATTGCATATTGTTAACAGATGGATTTTAAGCAAAGATTAAGGCTTTTTCAGTCATGGCATGTTGCATCTTAGTTTTTTCATTGTGGGTGTCAGAGCTTGTGCAGACTTCTAACTTGGACATAATGATTTCCTTAAAAAAATGGCTCGAATATTTGCTGTTGCGGCAAAATGTGTCCCATGCAAAACCTAGCCTGTAGGTAACAGGTCAAGGTCAAAGCTTGACAACACATCAAATTTTAGCGTCTTAAAGACTACAGCAACTTCTATTATTTTGTAACCGGAGTGTTTGTGCATATCGTTGTTCTCCCTACTAAACTCTTGTTCTGATTGTTCTAACTTAGTTGTTTTGATTGTCAGTGTGTATGATTATGGAAATATTGAACTGAATAAATATGTTTACTCCAATTAACTCCAATTAATTACCATTTCAGAAACCATTCACGGAAAGTGTAAAATGTGCTTTGCATTTATTGATGACTAGCGCAGTCCGGCTCCAACAGGAGTGCCAGATATGTGCTGACCTTCCCGCTGACACAGAGGAATTGACCTTTGACCCCTCAATAAAAACACAACAAGTGATTCAGTGTGCCTATGACATTGCCAAATCTGCTAAGCAACTGGTGACTTTATTTCAGTGATAATGTGACGGTTTGTGACCAATCATCTTGTTTGAACAAGCATTTTACGGAACTATAGGGAAAGAACTCATGGATGGAAAATGGTCGAAATGTGTTCTAAATTTTACAGATATTTTATAGTGAAAGTCGTTGCGTCTATTCTTATTTTTTCTGGAGAGCCAGGAAACAAAATAAGTACCCGTTCATTTCGCTTCTACGCTGTTTGGATGAGCGACATTTAAACGAATACATAACGTAAACTAAGTTTTACGTAGGAGAAGAGATTATATCATTATGTACCAAAGATAACATGCATTATAGTCAGCAGTTAAATGCACTGTAACACATTGTACTACTGGTTTATTCTGAATACTGTAAAGGTATTTATATTTGCAAATTGTTATTTTCACAATTATTTCATTTATTAGTAAGATATCAAATTCATGAGCAAGCCTTTAGGAAAATGGGGTGAATTATATCTAATACGCAGACAAAATTTTTATTAAGATTGATGAATCCATGAGGTAGATTATTCATGAAAATAAGTGAAAAATTTAAACACTGCAGAAAAAATTGATGTTTACAGTAAAGTACTTTGATAGTAACTGATAAAAGTAATCAGACGTGCTATAACTAGTAAAAGGAAATATACAAAGTGATGTCGTTTAACAGGGAACACTGATAAACATGATGGTCTAGACATCTAGACTGGAGTAAGGAAAAAAACTAATCGACACTCAGAAATAAATTACACTAAATTTGAATGCATTTCTATTCGTGGGCATGAAATTTCATTGTTTTTTTTTAAATGCAATTTCACAAGCAGAAGAGTATAGTGAAATTCTTAGCTGTTAGTCTAAATAAGTCTCAAAAATGGTGTTTGCGGCAATCTAGAATAAGTGGTCTCACCTGTGAAATTGACTAAAATTAGTGTTCATGAACATTAAAGTCGCAGGATCACAATTGCAAGTAACTCTTAATCTACCAAGAAAGATGTCTTACCAGAGGAAATGATCTTTTTTTGTACCTAAATTATTCCTAAAATTGCTTTTCAAATTGATGTACATGTGAGAAATACAGTGCAATAATATTTTAAATAACATTGTATAAAATAAGAATGGCTTTCTAGCAATGCTTTTTCGTGAAGAAATGACTTGAATACAAAAGAAAGACAAATGTCAGCATTGTGAATAGAAAACGGTTCTATAATTATTCGATCAGTAAATTGATTTTTCTATAGCAGTAAAATCTATGTGATCCAGGGACTTTAATGTTTTCACAGTATTTAAGGACAGGTGTACTTGCATACAAAATGCAGTGAAGCCTGTGAAAATGGTTACCTAAACTAAAAAACCCACCTGCGGTAAGGCTCAACTATTTTTGTATCCATAGCAACCAGTTTTTAAAGTGAGTACACCTGTACTGTGAATCAGTCTGCTTCAGGTGGCATGTTTCATTGTATCAGTAAAACGTTAGTGAAACTTCACAAACGTAAAATCTGGGGATTCCCCTCTAGTGCCCTTTCCAATCATGAACTGTGTCACTAAATTAAGATTTTTTTTCATGTTCGGGAAGCAAAATGTTCCTTTTTTGACGGGTTAGGCAAATTCTCTGTAAACCAAATCCTTTGCCTCCATGGTTGAGTGATTAAGTTTGCTGACCTGAAAGCACGAAAACCTCGTATTGGGTCGTGGCTTTGAATTTGTAAGAAAGTTGACAGTTTCTTTCAAAGGAGAGGACCCTAAAACTGGTCTTCAGAAGAATGATGCCTGGATAAACCTAAGAATTAGAACTGAAAGAAACAGTAACATTGTGTTACATGCAGAGGGTATGGTTTAGTACAAAACTTATTGCAGCTTAATTAATTGTGTACAATTAGAAGATACTAGATTGTCATTTTGTTAATGTGTTTCACTTCTGTAGTCATTCGAAGTGGTTATTACTTACAGGATGGGTAATTAGTTATTTGTTATTTATAGAAATCAGCTGTTAGGATGCAGTGGTATGCGAAAGAAATGTTGCTGCAATGTTATAAACAAGCACAACCTGCAGAGTAATGAAGGTGTCTGCATTTTGCTATTATTTTTACCGTATAGCCCCATATAAGTACCCCTCTAATGAAGACCCCACCCCCGACCCACCCACTTTTTTTTCTTCTTTTTCAGTCTGGAATAAACGCCCCCCTTGGGTCAAAAATGGCATTTAAACATGGGTATATGGTATCTGTACAGAGTTTGCAGATGCAATGAATGTTTTCTTAGAAGATTCAAGTTCATGTATGTTTTAATACAAGACACCATGGCTGATCTGTTTAAATATAGATTATGATACGCAAAACCAGCATTTAAGACACTGAAGTAGACGGGCATAAGATATAAAACTGGTTAACACAATATGATGTGTCAGTCATTAGTTAAAAAGGTCATAAGATATGACCTCAGAGCCTGCTATTCTTTCCAATAAAAATGCCACATGTACTTTAAAGCAATTAATTAATTTTATAACTTTCAGATATTACACACATGTATTCCTTGCCATAGATTTTTTGCTGGTAATAAAGTTGTGATAATAAAATACAAATTATAAGAGGGCAGTGTCAATGTAAATACCAAGAAAACAAATTCAGATAGAAGTTTAACATTTGATCCTTACCCGGCTGGCAGTAAATGTTCCTGCCATAGCAACATGTGCAGATCATGATCAGTAATTTTTCATTTATCACCCCTTTCAGCAATTAATGGTTCAGTCCAAACTTAAAAATGGACAAGTCCATTTTAGAAATTAAGGTCGGGTAAGGATTTAATAGGTCGTTGATATAATTATGTTTATCTTGCATGTATTGTTTTTATACCCAAAGATTACTACCCCAAGAAACTTGCAATATTTATTTATTATTTATGTAATATGATTTGTGTATTTCATGACTGTGTGTACATGTACCATTGTTTCTTGTAACACATCCAACTGTCTACCAAGAATTGTTGAAATTGTTCGAAATTTTGATCAATTATTACGCTAACAGTCCAAATTTTGATCAATTATTGAGCTAACAGTCCAAATTTTGATCAATTATTGAGCTTACAGTCCAAATTTTGATCAAATATTAGGCTAACAGTCCAAATTTTGATCAATTATTGAGCTAACAGTCCAAATTTTGATCAATTATTGAGCTAACAGTCCAAATTTTGATCAAATATTAGGCTAACAGTCCAAATTTTGATCAAATATTAGGCTAACAGTCCAAATTTTAATCAATTATTATGCCAACAGTCCAAATTGTGATCAATTATTATGCTAACAGTCTAAATTGTGATCAATTATTATGCTAACTCTAATTTTTTAGTAATTGTTAAGCTAACAGTCCATTGACTTTAAGAGATATATTTCTACAGTTTACAAGACTTAATAAAACAAGAGAATGAGGACTAAAACCTCTTCAAAATAAAATCAAAATATTCCAGTAATGTTGCCCACTGATAATTTTTTTTTTCAATCAAAAGTTGATCGACAGTTGGCTTAACAGTTGATCAAAGTTTCAAATAACTGGGTAATTTTGATTTATTATGCTGTTTCTTTTGAATTTTATATCTGCCATGTTTAGAGAAAGATTTTTCTTGGTAAAGTACCTTTGTACTGGTAAAACACTAGATTCATGACTTTATTTGTGATGCAAGTTAGAAAATTGGGACTCTGATTTGTATTGTTGTATCACCCTTTCGGAGAAAAGGCGATACATAGGGATAGATTTGTCCGTCTGTCCGTCAGTCTGTCACAGAAACAAAACATTGGCTATAACTTTGCCATTTCTTCATCAACTTTTAAATTGTATTGCCTATGACAAAAAGCTCGTGATGCCGTCAAATTTTGTACGTCAAGGTCATATTTGACAGATTTATGCCACTTTTGTACTTAGATTTTTGTCACGAACTTAATATTGGCTATAACTTTGCCATTTCTTAAGATTTCTTCATCAAACTTTAAAATTGCATTGCTTATGACAAGAGGGTCGTTTTGTAATTTGTAGGTCAAGGTCATATTTGACAGAGTTATCCCCATTTTATTACTTAGATTTTTATTATTGTGTTATTGTGACTAAGTGTAAGAGGGCGACACAAGTGTTCTATGGAACACCCATCTAGTTTGTTCAACAATTTTCCTTTAGAAATATAGAAAAATAACCTTACATTGGCAAACATAATATATTAAATGCACAAAAGTAATTTGTGCAACAGTATTTGGTAGAGAGTGTGAGTGTTACAGGGAAAGTGATGTTAGATTATTTTGTTAATTATAAATCGCCAGAATGATACAGGAGTTCATGCTTGTATATAATATCTACTGTTTATACAGTCACTTTATAGATGGTCTTTTCATTCATTCTAATTATGGCACTCTTTATATTCAATTTTATTTTAGTCGCCTTCATGGCTGAATGGCTATGGTTGAAAGCAAAAAACCTCTCCACTAACACATATGTTTCTAGACTGCTGTCATTTTGAAAACATTTTTATTTCAGTTTCAATTCTTCATTTTTCTCCGCACATAAAAGCATTTTGGAACAGTTATTTCGAAGATGGGAATTTAGGATATTCACGGATCTCCACAATCACTTTGTAAACAATAGATGCTTATGCAATGAAACATGTCATATTGTATAATAAAGTTTATAGGATGGGTGTGACCTTTGATAAATCATGCTGTTATATTTTTCATCAACAATTCTAACATGACTCACGATTTTGTCTCGGTATACAAAAAAGAGTAGAAACATTATGTTATATTAAACCGTAAACAACGCCGGAACTGATATGCTGTAAACATGACTTCATATTGCACGGGAAGACGTTAAATGATCGTTCGCGTAGAAAATAACGCTTTGCATTTATTCACCTTTTGTAATAAATGGTCATGTAAGAAATCAAAATAACATCCTTTTCAGCATTGTTATCGTCTAATAAACAATAATTTGTTGTACTGATGCGCGGTTATTAACCACCAGGTCGCCAGCCTTCGTGGCTAATTACTGCGTATCATTACTCCAAATCAGTGTTTATTAAACGATGAACACCGCTAGAACGGATGTCATTTCATAAAAAACATACCGTAAATTTGTTTGTTTTCCTCTACAAATGAAGCAGTCAAAGTTACGAAGGGTTTATTAACATTACTAATAGAATAATAGCTAACAAACTTGTCCATAAGGTCAGTAAAGGAGGCAATGATATCATATTAAAGGTAGCATAGGTACCGTACTGTTAAAGTTGGAAACCAAGTCTACAATAGAAATTAGTGTAAGAACACAAAAAATGCAATGAAGGGGACACACAAGAGAATGTGTAAGGACTTCTTCAAATATTTGTTGCAGTATGCATGATTTTTTGTTTTTTGAGTAGAATTATGCTAAAGTTAGTTGTTTATGTAAATGAAGAAATTGTGCATTTATTATCTTGAGTTATTGTCAGAGAAGACCTCATTAGAAACTTGTGTAAATGGAAACTATTGCTGTTTTCTGTAATACGTTGATCCGCTATGTGGCAGTTAGCTTCAGATATACATGGATCTATTATATTTTATCACATGCACAGTGTATGATGATAATAATTAATACTAGATAAAGCAGCTGTGCAGAAATGATAGTTTATGTATTTGTAGACATTGTGCAAAGAAGAACAAGAAGTTTTTTTTTCTCTTGACAAGTGCTGTATTGTCATTAGAATTGTCTGCGATCGATAAATTACGGTATTGATTTGGATCAGACTGTACGACTGTGCAGTTTGGTCCGGATTTATATCGGTCGGAAATATGTTGGTTTTCATGTAGCGGGGGCATAAAACGTTTTTGTCTGTTGTCACAAACTGGGGCTGATATGTACATCTCTGTTTCTTTCAGAGAGTATGCCTGTCTGCTATTAAATTTTAAGAATATATTAAATTATAAGGCAAGTTCCGTCAATATGGAGGTCTATGTCAGCATTTCTGGATGTCAAGACTGTTGATTCTAATACCGAGATTTCTAGAACAGATGCTGTTGGAATATAAAGTGATACATCCTTTATAGGCTAAAAAATAGTTCATGATTTCCTCAAGTTTGCATTGTCTTCTAATCAGGCATACTTAGTGAAATCTTGGTACTCTGAAAGCTTAAATTTACTGACTCAATCTTCTACGTTTTACAGAGTAGGACACACTTACCTTGACCTACTTTGCTTTACGTAGTTAAGCACAGATTTACCATATTCTAGATAAACTCACTTGGCATACATGAACACTGCTCATACATCATATTGCAAATGTTTGCCGTTTTCATTATTTCTTTGTTACTTGTCATTCTTCTAGTCAGTTAGATATACATTCGTTTCATTATATGTTTCTGTCATTGGTATATATAATGTTTAATTAGGAATACCTGATAAGTTAGTAACACTCATAGTTAAACATTCGTAGATAATCAGTAAATTTTCAGACACACCTGCCAACTATACTTATGTTATCGATTTATCATCATTGATTGAAAAGCACCCCACCCACCTCCCAAAAAACAAAGACTGAAGTAAAAAGGAAAAGGGAGGTAATTTATTTAATGTGTTAACTTTTGTTATGAAATGTTAGTGATTCTTGTTGGTTGTTTGAAATAAGCATTACCTCCCTTTATAAAAAAAAAATAACTTCCATCCGGCCACATGAAATTTGGTATTTTGGTATATCATTTAAATATTATTAAGGGATGGATATTTAAAAGAAGCATAACCTCCCTTTCTGGTTAAAAAAACTAATTAGTCATGGACAATGCCAAAATATAACCAGTTTCGTGAAAATTTTGTATATGAATTAAAATTTGGTGTCTTTATGAAATATTATCTCCCTTTATTTTAAAATGG
This sequence comes from Saxidomus purpurata, assembly GCA_022818135.1. NCBI lineage: Eukaryota > Metazoa > Mollusca > Bivalvia > Venerida > Veneridae > Saxidomus > Saxidomus purpurata. Next base: position 55,094,615 of record JAFMSR010000007.1, on the reverse strand, counting down.
ACACCATTGTTAAGGTAGTATGGTTAACTTAGGGTATTTTTTATATTTTGGTTGTAAGGTTTTACAGTTACTTATTTCAGAATACATGTAATTATAATCTATAAAAATGCACTTGACTCACTGTAGTGTATTGAGCTCACTATAGTGCATTGAGCTCACTATAGTGCATTGAGCTCACTATAGTGCATTGAGCTCAGATATAAATGTTCTTATTTCTTTACTCTCCACATATGATTGGAATATTGAGAGTTTCAAGATTCTGAACTGTTTATATACAGGTATGTGTGTGACAAAACATGTAGATAAAAATATTGACAAGGTGGTAAATAATCTTTATGTCATAAATTCAGCCAATAAACATTGTGGCCAGGTTTGGAGTTTTGGCTTCAGTGTTCAAAGTTTTTCACATTTTAACAGTTTATATTTTCATATTTAATTTTTCACATTTCTTTCATCTTAATACTGTCAAAAACAAGTATTTTTGGCTTAAAGCCAATAACAGAAGCATTTGTGTTCAGCAGAGGGGTATGTTAAGGAAACATTTAAAGAACGTCACACACACACCCTTATATGTTCATGTTTAAAATAATGAAAAAGATCTCTGTTCACGTGAATGAATGTTTTATTTAAAAAGTGAATTTAAAGCTTTTATGTAAATAAGTCCCATTTGTTATTTAACAAATTCTTATATTATAGAATGTGCATGCCATATGAGTATTATAACTCATACATTTTGTATACTTAAAAATAAAAAGCAATTATAAGTAAGATTGTGTTTCATTTTTTCTGGCCTCCATGATCAATTATTGTGCATCAGAACTCAAAATCATTGTTTATTAGACGATGAGCACGGCTGAAAGGGGTGTTTTTTTACCGATTCTTACATGACCAGATATTACAAAAGGTGAATGAATGCAAAGTGTTAGATCCTACGTGGATATTTATTTAACGTCCTGCAGCACAATATGACATCATTTTGATGGCATGTCGGTTGCCAAGTTGTTTATGGCATAATAAAACATAATTTTTCTACTCTTGGTATAAAGCGACAAAATCTTGCGTCATGTAAGAATTATTTATAGAGAAATCTTATAAATCACAGCATCTTCCTGTCTTTCAACCCAAGGATTCATGATTTTGTCTACTCCATCTGTCAATTTTTATACCCCTCGCACATGAAGTTTAAGTGTTTTTTGTAGGAGTTGGTTGATTGGGTGGTCAGTTGCAAAACATTTGTCATTAGAAAGGTATTTCAGAGATATTGCAATGAAATTTGGTACACATGATCAGCATAGTTATGTTTGTGATACTTTTTCTTCGGCCATTGGGCTAATTGCTGCAGAGTTACTGGCCTTAATTGGAAAACCTTCAGGTCAAAACCACCTCTGCATTTCTCAATCAACTGTATGCTAATCAAATTAGGAAGAGTAATCCTGTTTGACTTTGTTTTTCAAGCGCTGCATTAGCTGTAGAGTAACTACCCTTGATTTAAGCACAAATGTTTTATCAAGACGCGCTGCTAACAGAGTTATTACTCTTGAAGTCAATTCTTCATGCGTGCAATGTATAGCATATACCCAGTATTGGTACTATCTGTGTTAACACTGTATTTATAGTTTTAAAAACATCAAAAGTGTTGAAGGTGAGCTGTTGTGATCACCCTATGTCCGTTGTGTGTCTTCCAATGCCAACTTTCAGTTTGTGCAAGAAAAAAAATCACCTAGTTTCACCATTTTGGCCTTCACTTGCAGCAGCTTTTAAGAATGTTTTAGGGAATAGTCAATACAGTTATGTACACTCACAACTATATCCACAAGGTTCATGAAATTTACTGTGACGTAATTGTGTAAATTTAAAAACAAATCTACAATGAAAATCATCTGTGTGATAGTTTTATCGATTTTTTCATACCCTAATCAATGTTGGTACATGTAAGTTTGGACTTCAGTTCTACACCTACCATGGAACAGGAACATGAACCAGGGAAACCCGACACCTTGACCAAAACCTTTGCGTTATACTTCCGTTGAGGGTTTGGGTAAAATTTGTAAAATGTAAACAGTATGACACATTAGAATATGATTTTACGAGTTATTTTATCACGCTGGCGTTATCACCGATCTCTGTTTTACGAGTGATTCCGGAGATCGTCGAATTATCACGAATGCTCAGAAAGATGATGCATCATACTCGAAAAAAGATCAATATCGGAAGACTTTAATGGAATTTCAATATGCCGCCGTAAGATTTAATTTCAAAGTACTTAGCCCTTTTATGATAGAAGCAAAAGGCATCCAAACTCTGTACGTATAAGCCGTAAATATCAGTTACAAAAGATAAATATCAGATACGAGGGTAAGCTTTTAAGCATGCCAACAATAACTGTTCAAAGCAGAAATACATAAAGAAAATAAATTAAAAGAAAACCATAAAGATAATATACTTTCAGGTACATTTTCACGTCTGGAAAGTGCGTGTTGTTAGTCAATGCACGTGTGCAGCCGGGAACCATATACTGTGAAGTATGGCGCTCATTAACGCGAGTTCAATTATATCAAATGACGGAAAGAAATTAGCGTCGTATTGTCTATATGCTCGAGAGGTTACATTCAGTTAGGCAAATGTGATTTCCAGTTAGGCAAATGTGTATTATTTCTTACGGGCTTCATTGTATTAAGGAAAGTGTTGATGGGTTGTTTGGGGTCAGCTCTTTACTTACACCGTTGGTAAAGCCTCGGGGGATAAAAATAGATAGGATAGCACATCATGGGTAGAGAAGCTAACACCCTTGGAATTATTAACTCCCACGCCAGGACATATTACATGGCAGGGGGGGCAAATTGTTTAACGCTGTTGACGTGTAGTACCGAACAGTAATCTATTTCCATAGTGATTACAGAAAACATAGAGTTAAACTGTCTGACTATTGGACTTTATAAGTGTCAGTTGGTTTGTTTGCAGAAGCATTCTTCAAATTACCATTGTTCAAAATTGCAAAACGTAGAACTTAAAGTATGTAGATATATCTATGTGAAATATGTAATCCTATCTGTTAATTCATAAAAGTATGTGATTTGAAACGAGGATGTGTTCTTAGAGAAGACGTGCAGCTTAACTATATGACCCAGGAGTTGTATTCTGGATCAAAGGATTTTACTAGAAATGTCGTCTGCCTACTTCTGAGATATATTACTTCAGGTCAGTAGACCTACGTTAGATCGCGACGTCATCATGTCCAGAAGTGCGGCGATCGCAGTGGCGTCGTGTGCCTCGTACGCCACAAAATCAAACATGAAGAAACGAAAGGTATGTTAGAAAGTAACTTTTTTTGCAACTTCCGTTAAGTTTTTATCGCAGTAAGTTTTATTATAATATATGTATTGTAAACAGATATAGATTCTGCCTTAACAGCCCGTCATGGATTTATTTTAGACTGAAAATAAATATTTAAATTCATTTATGTCAGTCGGGTTTACGAAAACTAGGCAGTAGATCTATACTGTTTCAATCCATTTCAGTTTGCATGGCATACCTCCTTTTTCCTTTGAGGAAAACTATTTTTGAAAATGCAAATGTAAAATTTCGAAGACGAAGTTCACAAAATGTCTTATTCACTAAATTCGCTGCAAAGTTACACCGGCTTATGCATTTGCAAACTAATGGTTGTAACTTCATACCTGAATATATCAATTATTGCATTTTTGTCATGATCAGAACAAGTGCGTTTTGTCTGTGCGTTCCACCTTTATCTAAGTGGAATTTATTTTTACAACCATCATATAAACTTGGTTAATTTTGACGAGTTTTCTGCAATGACGGGCTTCAAAATATCAACCAGTGCTCAACCTTGCAACAAGTGATTGATCAGAAATCAAATATATTTTTACTGCAACTACGGACATGTTTTCAACTTTTTGCAAAAAACGAACTAGCGTAAAGTCCACTGGAAAGTCGAAGGACTAATATATTGTAGTTTTTAGGCAAAAAAACGTGTGTTTTGGGTCTCATTGCCAAAATAAATGAGGTCGATCGGGAGTTTATTCTTATTTTGCCTTTTTTGCTTTTAAAACATTTGAAAAATTGTGTTTTTGAAAATATTCTTAAAGCTGCTCGCTCTCATATTTTGGTAAACAAATAAAAAGTTCTTCAAACTGTATGAAAATATCATGTTTTAGAACATATAGTCATATAAAAAGGTTCCAGTATAAATTCCTGTAAAGTATAACTGTAGATTTGAAATAATACGCTACCAAATAATAAAACGTTGCAAACGCAAAACAATGAAATTCCAATATAAACATACATTGTAGCGGTGCCGTAAAACCAGCATTTTCAACCGATTTTTGCAAATTCCTACCTAGATTTTTACTTCTATTGTTGATTCTAGCCTTTAGTTTTATATTTATATAAGTATGTCATTTTTGATTTTTTTTTCTAACGGCAACTGAGAGCGAGCAGCTTTAGAAAAAAATTGAGGTTGACAGTAAAAAGTTATGGTCGGTCGAGTGACCCTTTCATTCAACTAAAAGTCAAGTCACACTTATGTAGGCAGCAGGCAGCATATATCACTCAAAGAGTTGCGTTCATTTTCGACATCGTCGGAGCCCACGGTTAATTTGTTTCCTCTTTCTCTCCAGTCATTGCTCCATGCGTAATGAATAGCCAGGGTTACCGAGGATGATTGTCGACAGATAAAGAACAATGTAAAAATCTTAAAGGGGCACTCCCAACATCTGTACAATTAATGGGTGGATGCGATTTATTACAGAAAGACTCTATATTGATTAATAGTGGTAAAATGAGGCATTTTTCGCGATAGGTTCTTCTTTGAAATTGTATTTATTTATCATTTAGTGTTCACTGAACACATAATCTATGTTTCTAGAATATATAAACAATAATCTGCTAGATGCAGAGAGTGTCTCTTTAATCTGCAACAGTATTTTCATATATCTAAAAACAAATTCTTTTTTAATTATTGGTAGCACAACAATCGAACTACTTAAAGCGAGAAATATTAAAGAGGGGGAGAGGGGCTATATTCGTAGAAAATATGTAAAGGATTACTATATTTCACAAAGACGACTTTTTTAATGTATTATTTGCATTTTTATATGAAGTCAAACGCTGACTCATTGAGTAAACTTGGCATTAATTTCTGCGTAAAAGTCAGGGTAATATTTACCTGAATTTACTACAGCAATTGCACGCATTTGTATTGTATTGTATTAAAAACAATCAGTGTATGGTGTCTTAACCGGGCCAACATTTAACCGCAAGTACGAACTTTAATATTTGAAACGTTACACCGCATTTCTGTTACACTTACGGCGTTTATATAACCCAAACATTAGTGTATAAACGCTTTATTTCACTTTATATTTTTGCTTTTCTGATCGCCTATCGTCGGTTGTCCTTCGTCCGTCAACAATTTCTTCAAACGACATCTCCTCCAAAAACTCTTGTCCAAATTCAACCGAACAGTTCTTTTGTACCTATACTGATATAGAACAGAACAGAACAGATTAACTGCGTTGCTTGTAGTGCAAGAGTTTTCACAGCTGGATGGACCAATGCTCCTACCAAAGACTCTGATATGAGTCCCGAACTCCCGGTTTTACTATTCAATTCAATATATGTTGAAGCAGGTATGTTGTGTTACCTTCGGTTTCGTCTGTTGTGGCCTTTTTATATAAATTTGTACGTCACTGTTTCAGGACTTAGTGACTCACTGAATAATTAGGATGCCAGTTCTGTAATTGATAGTCCATTAAGTTACATAAAACCACTGGCACTTGATCAACGATGCATTAACTGTAAAATGTCTACGTTTATATTATGATCTTCCATCTCACCAAGGTCTTTCAAATAGTATGGTCCGGAAACAAGAGTAATACGATAAATAACTTGCCTCGGATCACGTGACAAACATCCGGGTACCCGCCATTTTGGGAAAAGAAAGAAAATATTGAAACTTTATATCTACGTATATCTCGATATTTTACCCATCAATTTGACCAACAAAGAGATCCTTAATACAATATATGCATTCCCTTATCATAATATGACATTATTTTTTCCCGATGTTTTGGTTAAGATGGATTTACGCATTGGAAAGTTGACTTGATACGAACGGCTTTTTTCACAAATGGCCGAAAGCCGAAAACCGACCTAATTTTAGTGCTTCTTCCCTACTTGCATGGTGTTCATGGGATAAATGTAGCAGCTTTTTCTCATAGATTTAAGTCGAATGTAAGTCTGTTATGTCTTAGATTTTCGTATTTCATCCGTATTTTATTTTTCTGGGACGGTTAGATCCGTTCAAAATCTAAAAAATGGCGTCACCGGTGAATTTTTTCGCGATTCGGTGATATTTTGTGCACAGTTTTTCACTGTATATTTAGGGTCAAATGATGGAAAATTGCTAATTAAAATGTAAATTAAGGGTTATTTTTTGTTTGTTATGAATTGGATTTTCGTTTTTTTATTTAATAACATAATAACGTACAGTTTTGTAAGACCACTATCGCGAGTCAAATTACCATCCATCGCTAAAACGCGCAAGACGGAATAGCATTGACCGTGTTTAACTCGCGTTTAAAACAAAAGTTTATTATATATAGAGGTTTTAATTTCACAGTTTTACAGAAAATTTCATCAGCTTTCCAATTATACCATTTTTTTTATTAAATGTGGTATTTAAATGACACAATGACGGGCAGTTTTGCATACAACTATCGGGCAAATACCAGTTTACTCGCTCGGCGTGATAAATGCTTCCAGGAAAAATCGATAACCGAGACAAGATTATCAGTACGAAAAGACATTTATAGAGGGCGTTTCCGGACCATACTATTTGAAAGACCTTGATCTCACACATAATATACAACACTATAGCCACTCCCACTCGCATCTCAAATGAAACACAGAGTTCAAGCTTTGATTTCAAGTATTCCGGTATATGACACCTAAACATATGTTCACAGGTTTACACCAAGGAGACAATTATCAATTTCCCGAGCCGTTTCCTTGCTTTGACAAGTGCAAAAACTTAATTAAGCAAGTATTGCAACAACAACAACAACAACATTACCTTTATTCACCCAGTTATGTTAACATAATGCATGGGGATATAAAACAGTATCATATATTGTTTGGTGGTATTTCATAGTTTAAACAGAACTTCAATACAAAGCATTTTCAAATCATTTACATTATATACTTCATACGATATCTATTTCAATTTCTGGTTCTATAAGCAATGATATCAATTACTGAAATAAGTTTTAATCCAGCATGATATGGCTAAATTTATACAACATTTGTTTGGACACAAAAGAGAAAAAAAATGGAACAGAAGAAAGAGACACGGGATGGGGATGGGGATGGGGCTGGGGGGGGGTACCAAAAATATTTTTAAAGTAACCTAAGCTATAATTATTATATGAAATACATTTAAGTCCTATGCTTTGTAGAATTATCTAGCGCAAGAGTAGAAAACATGTGACGCGTATGAAATACTAACTAATTTCACAAACAGTCGTAACATTGGAATTTCATTCATGAGTATGATAGTAGTAGAATGAAAAACAAGGTACATGGCACGAGATAAGCGTGGCGTTTAAATTTGTTTGGGTAATTTAGCGGGAGCATGCGCAATTGAGTGTAAAGTTGATACTGGACGTAAGAAATGGAATTTCATTCATGCGATTGATTGTAATAAAGGCGTAAAAATATAGTAAACAATTGAATCTAAACGTTATAGTGAAAAGTGAGTGTTATTAAAAATTGGTGAACGTAAAAGAGTGTAATCAAAACTTGGATTTTCATGTGATGAGGTTAACAAAAAAATAGTATTGGATATTAAAAGCTGGATATAGGTAATTACTTGAATTTTGACATCAGTCTAGTAACAAATTTGCAGATATTTTTCATACTGGTAGGTGATGTAGTCACGAGCATCGCACTATAATTATGATCTGTTGCAGTGGTTTCGATGTTATTATGATACAAAAACGTAGTTCTCTCTGCCGAGAAGTAAGGGCATTCGAGCAAGTAGTGTTTTTCGGACCCGATCTCGTTACGATCACATAGGCGACATTTCCTATCATAAAGGTCAGTTCCGTCCCACCTACCGGTTTCAATCGGAAACTTGTGGTTAGCTGTACGGAATTTGAACATAGCCAGTGCTTCACCCTGGGACAATATGTTAAAATAGTGTTCTATGCCGAACTCTTGTTTATGCAACTTGTATATTCTCCCCTTATTAGTACTATCTAAAACCCCCCTCCATTCTTGAATGTACTGGTCCATTAAGATTTGTTTAATAACCTTATGAATATTGACGGGTACGCCATTTACATGCTGATTTAACCAAATATCCGAACAACCAGTTGAATCTAAAATTTCTTTAACTTTACTTAACCATTTGAAGTTTGCATTTTCATGATTTAGCATGTATCTGTAAATTTGGTTTGATAATTTGTTTGTGTCTGCGTTAACAACACGTGACCAAAATGCAACCATTCTACTTTTTATGACCACTGAAATTGGGAATCTTCCTGTTTCACCGTGCAGCATGTACAGCGGTGTGCTTTTTCTAGCCTTTAACAATTTTCGCAAAAAGTCATTGTGAACAGATTCGAGCAAGGATAAGCTTTCAAAACCAAATATTTCAGAACTATATGTGAGAATAGGTAGAACAGTGTTGTCAAAGAGTTTCAACGTCAAATCGACCGGGAGATTAGCGTTATTTGCTCTAGTGAATAATAAATACATAGCTTTCTTTGCTTGTTGTACGATATGCTTACGAGCTTGCAAAAAAGAACCAGAGCTTGAAAAAGTAATACCAAGATAATGATATTTGTTTGTTATTTCTACAGAATGTCCGCCTAACATAAAGTCAAAATTTTGAGTATTTCTAGCCCCAAAAACAACTATTTTTGTCTTATTCATATTAACCTTTAGGTTCCAAAGATTACAATATTCATTAAAAGAATTGAGACAGCATTGAAAATCTGTTTGGGAGTCTGATACAATAACCGTGTCGTCGGCATAGAGCAACAGTAATAGTTTAAGCCAAAATTGTTCGTCGAATGTTTCTCTAAGCTCAACACCCTTACCCCCATCAGACTCAATGTGTGATTGCATATCATTTAAAAACATTGCAAAGAGAATCGGGGACAGATTTTCACCTTGTCTCACACCTGTTTCACATGAAAAATATGCGGAATTTGACCCTTTGTAGGAAACACATGACTTTATATTTTTATACATGTTATGTATTACATGAAAAATTTTGCCATTTATATCATTAGCTAGGAGTTTCTGCCAGAGACTGACCCTATTTACCTTATCGAAGGCCGCCGAAAAATCGATAAAAGCACAGAAAAGTTTACGTTTTTTCTTTCTAAGCAGTTCTATTAGTGAATACAAAGTGAAAATATGGTCTTGACAGGAATACCCTTTTCTGAAACCCGCTTGATTTTGATTTAGTATATGATGGCTTTCAATGAAATTTGTGAGTCTGTGGTTGAGAACCGATGTGAAAAGTTTTCCCAAACAGCTAAGTATTGTTATTGGTCTGTAATTTGAGGCTTGTTTAGGGTCTCCTTTATTTTTAAAAATAGGGACAATACTACCATTTAGCCAAGACACTGGAAGAAAGCCGGTGTCCAGAACACAATTGAAAAGTTTAGTATAAACAGGTAATAAAATATCTTTTGTACACTTAATGTGTTCATTTAGTATGTTGTCAGTGGGACTTGAAGCCTTTCCATTAGTTAAATTGTTAATACATTTAGTAATCTCAAAAGGTGTGATAGGGGAGTTAATCTCATCATTCGAAATTGCATCTAACTCAGAAATATCAAAATTCTGGTTATTTTCATCAGTATTAACATTTTTAAAATGGTCGTAAAATTCCTCTATAGTCGGGGACGGTGCATCGGTCTGTTTTGGTTTTAAGCTATTTAGGAATTTCCAATATTGCTTAGGGTCAGATTTATGTAATGACCGAAGTTTGATAGCTTTTTTATGATTAAATTCTTTGACATAATGATTAATAGTGTTTTTATAATTTTTACTGGCGTTGTTGAGGGACCGTTTATTATAATCAATTGGATTTAAATTGTATTTCCGTTTCGCTCTATGATACCTTCTTCGGGCACGATTGCATTTTGGACCGAACCACGGATTTTTATTTTCCAAATAATGTCGACTACGCATTTCTGCATTAAATGTTAAAGATGAAGCTTTAGAGAAGACTTGGTTTAATTCATTTGTTACATACTCAATTGTATTTTGCGAATGAGGGGAAGTTTGCAATTGCATGCAGATTTCATTTAAGTGGAGTGTATCTATGTTTTCGCAAAAAGCAGACGACTTATCTTTACGCCAGACTGGTTTTATGTTGTCATTCTGTGCCATTTTTACAGTACTTGGTTCTCTAAATAAGCACAGCGAAAATTGTAATATACTGTGACCGTCAGAGAGTAATTGATCCGTTTCAACAATATCAAAATCTACGATGTATTCAAAACAATCTGCAGTAGCGATTGCATAATCAATCACGGACTTTTGCTTGAAAGTATAGTTACCTGTTAAATCACTACCCATTCTACCGTTTAAGATAAACAAGTTATTACTACGACAAACTTCAATGAAGCGATAACCGTGAGAATTAGTTTTGCTGTCACGTGATCGTCTTTTTAATGGGATAGTTAAGTTTTCAAGCAATACGTGTTTATCGAAATTAGATTGAGTCTCAGAATCAATATCATAAAGTTGGCATAAAAATGGGTCGGACGGAATAAAATCGTTTAGTTCAGATGTTCGCGCGTTTACATCACCTACCACGAATACATATTTATGTTTGCAACATATCTCTGTTACAGACGCCTCAAATGCATCAAAGTCCTCATTATTGAAAAAACGAGAATTTTCAGGCGGGATATACGTAACACCAAAAAATACATTATCTGAAAAGGAAGTAACATTTTTATCTATAGAAAGCCATAGAATGTACTCATTGCTATAATTTTCTATATTCACATATTCGGATAAAGTTGAACGTACATAAACACCAATGCCCCCTGATTTTCGCTTATAGCTATGTGACCTTGGCTGTGAAAAGAAAACATAATTTGGTACATCAACTATGTCCGTACAATCAATATGGGTTTCACAAACACAGAATATGTCATAAGAGTTAACTGTTTCTACAAATTCGGGGTAATTCAACCGTCTTTTAAGACCACTTACATTCAGTGAACCAATTTTTACATTGCTACATACATGCAGAGTATTCCCCCCTTTGTCCTAATGACCACTATTACCGGACACTAAATTGGAAGCTTGCTGCTTTGATTTGTTGTCCCATGGACGTTGAAAACCGAAGTCTCTCTGGGGGGTATTTAACCTGTTTTGTTGAGATCCCTGATGAGTTGGATGACCGGTAGAAGGCACACCGTTGCCGTGAGATTTTGCATTAGTAACCGGCTGGTTACTAGTATTGTGCCTGTGCGAGGCACGACCACGGCGGGAGCGAGATCGAGATTCCTGTCGCAGATTTTGGGTCGACGTGTGTGGGCTGACACTCTTTGTTGAGCGTAGAGAACCAGTACTGCTACTACGAGATCCGGGTGTACATAATGATTTGCCAGATGTGCTGGTAGGTGCACGGAATACACGAGCCTTATCATTTGCAGATACTCTACCGATGGGGTTTACACGTATTCCATGCATGACTTCATCCCAACTCGGAAAAGCGTCACGGACTACTTTCCCATTCATGATAATTTTCGCCGGGTACACAAGGCTAACCTTGTCGTCTGGGTATTCTCTTCTAAGTGATTTGTACTTCGGCCACAAGTTCTTTCTTGCAATAACAATTTCCTGCGGAAAATCACGATTTATACTATATGTAGTACCTTTCAATTTGTTAGCGTTAGAAAGAATAAGTTGAGTGTCGGAAAAGTCCCTAAAGGCTAATATAATCGGTCTGTGTGAGCCGGGGTTGAATTTTCCTAGTCTGTGAGCCCGCTGTATGCAAATAGTGCTATCAATACCCAGTTCATTAGCTAGGAATGCGGAAATCTTGTTAGAGCATAGTTCCTCCCGTTCCTCAGGAAAGCCGTTGAAAATGAGATTGCAGCGACGGCTGCGTGACTCCAGGTCTAGGGATTTGTATTCAAGAAGTAAAAGCCTAGACTCGTGACCGTCGATCGTGGACTTCATACTATTTACATCTCCATGCATTTGTATACACATGTCCATTTTGCCCTCAATTTTGACCATTGTATCATTGTGTGTACTGATTTTAGAAAATAATGCAGAAAGTTTATCATTTACCGGTAATGTTTTGAACTGGTCCATATCTATTTGTACAGGAGATTCGTGAGTACTGTCCTTACTTGAGCGTAATCTACGTTTTTTACTTTGTGCGCCAATCCATTGTGACGTGTCATCGAATACATTGTCATGGCCGCCATGTTGGCCGGCCTGGTCAGTTATGTCCAACACTTCAAACGGGTTGAAATTTGCATTTTTACTATCATTGACTGTATTTTTTGCGGATGCCATCCTCGAGGAATCAATTTAAATCCAATATAGAACCAGAAAGTCACTACTTTTCAAGAAATAACCTTTTAAAAGTCCAAATGTACAGAGCAGAATTTTGACACACCTACACCAAACTTGACCGGAAAATCAAAAAAAAAAAAAAAAAAAAAAAAAAAAAAAGACTACCAACGGACAATCGGATGCTCGAGCGCGACACACTGCCACAATACGAGTTCTATCGAATTTCGACTCCTGGCAGTTTGATTTGATTTGAAGCAAATTTTATAAAGGTCCGTCCATGAGAGCATTTATATTAGCTTGTATTCTTGGATGAGACCTCTTCTTGGATAACACAATGTGATTTTTCTGAGTCCAAAAAGGAGAGATTTACCTGACTGCAATTTCCAGTCGGTTTTAGCCAAAGAGTGAATTTGATTGGCTGCCGAAAAGTAGGTTAATCGCGTTGAACAATGAGATCTATGAGTGCGATTGATGGCAGAAATTATACTGCAACCTTTCTTTTTTGGCGATTTCGTTCAAAATATTTATTAACCTTTTAACTGGTAGCTGGACTGCTGAGTAAATGAAAGAAAAGTGGTTAAAAAGATAAGCAATTTAAATGTTTAGTACAGTTACTATGTGCTTATTTCCCATAATATATCCATGACCTCATACCGAGAAGACGGACGGGAAAGTAATTTTAGCATTAAATTTCCGTAAGATTGTTTTAATAATACTAAAAAGAATGAAACCGAAAGTGGTCAATTTCCTAGTGTCGGTCAATCACGTAACACTCCGCGTGACCACTATAAAAACCTGTCGATGTGCCAAAAAAAAAAAAAAGTTGGAACGGGTCGTACCGATGATAGCCTCTTTAGAGGATGGTGGACCCAATAAGCACAAATACAAACAAACAAAAAAGTTGGCTGCTTGAAAAAAGCATCCAATGGGTGGATGGTCGTCTAAAATATATGTAGTGTAGAAGCTTTAATGGATAGGTCTAGGTTAGTTAAGCGCTTGGAGGATAGAAGCTTTGATGATTAACAATGTGCATAAAAGAAACTCGCCATTAAACAGGGTGATGCCCCATTAAACTTGAGCGTAATAAGTTTAACTGTCACGGATTAGAAAAAAATCTTAAATCAAAGGTGAAGCGGTCAATAGCAAGTTAGACTATTTGTTTGGAAACGTCAGCAGATATGTATAGGTCGAGTTCAAAAACCTTAAAAAGGGCAATGGGAAAGTTTAAACCATTTTCGTATGTCTTCTCCTTACTGTTTAAGATTTTAAAATAAAAAAAAGCACTATTCATTGTAGAGGCAAATAACTTGACTGCATATGGTTATTTAACCAAAACTGTCTGACCTCTTCTAAAAAGAGGAAGAAAAAAAAAAACAAATTAAACAATAAGTACATGTACGCACTCGTGATTTTAAATTATTACTCCGCACCCGAACTTCCGTCTGTATGTTAATCAACGATGACATACTAGGGACACATTTATTATATCTTTATTAAACGGACTTTAATCATTAACAATTAAAAATAATTAAAATCATAGGCTTGAGCTAAAAAAGAATAGCATGAACTTAAACGGTTATCCTCATTAATTGTTCTTTTAAAGAAAGTAAGTAAAGATGATTACATGTATTTCAGTTAAGTTCAATAAACTGCAATAGCTTTAGATACGGATTATCCAGTGCGTGCATATAATGGAAACCTGCCAATTTGATAAAAAATAAAACCACTAATCACACTTAATAAATAAGATAAATTCAATTAAATGTTAATGTGATTCGGTCTTAACGCATTCCCGTGAAATTAAGTCTGGTTTGTGGCGGGTAGACAGCATATACATCGATGTGGAGCACCGCATGGGGATGGGTAAGTAAATGTTTTGAAATATTTTTTTCTGAAATTTGCGATCAAATGATAATTCTCAAAGATTTTACACTGTTTTGTAATCTGAAATTATGCTGTTCTTTGATATGTATGGACAGCTCAGTTACCGGGAAAACTAATAAATTAACATCGCAAAATAACTGTAGTAGTATAGAAACCGGCCCCTATACTACTAACTGTTTTAAAAATAAAATCTTTGACGTGATGCTTCTAATGCCAAGCTTCTGTATTTTTACGATAGTTTTAGCGGATATTTCAGGTCTTTGCCTGGTTATACAAGTAAAATTTCCAAAAGAAGGAGCTCAAGAGTGCTCTTAACATTTTCCGCTCGCGCCTAAAACGCAGTGTCTAAAAAGTAGTGCGACTAAAAAGAAGTGCACAGCAGTGTGATATATTTGTTCTGCTTCGTATATTCGACCGTTGTAAAGCATTTTAACACTATTGGAAATTTCTCCCATATGCGCAAAGATCGAGTATTTGAGCGTGATAAAACTATTAAGTATATCACGTAGGTGTCCGGAACTATTTTTGACTGCTGAAAATTTTTCACACAATATCTACGAGTGTGCATGCGCTAATACGCTTGGATTGGTATTGTTATGAATGAATTCACGGAAAACTACAAGTTTCAAGACCACGACTTCATGAAAGCGCAGCAAATAGTACCCATCGAACATTTCTTTTGTTTAGATTAACGTGTTAGAATGGAAATAGATTTTATTTTTGAGTGATACACCGGTTATTATATCACTGTGTGTCGTGTAGATGCTTCGTAATTAATCACTCAGGACTTCGGCCTTCGTGATTAGATTACTACGCATTTACACTCCCCACAGTGATATACTAACCGGTATATCACTCAAAAGTGAAATCTATTTCCTAAGTAACTTTAATTGATAAAAATCGTGTGTTTTTTCCATCTCTGTATATATTATAGTGTTCCTTTTATCCGTCGTGACCTTATACTAAATCATGGTATAAATCATGGTATTATTAATATTAATATTATTAATATTATTATCATTATCATTATTATTATTATCATTATTACTGTTATTGTTGTTGTTGTTGTTATTATTAACATCCGGCTTATTTATTCATTTTTTTTAGTATTTTTTTACGTTTCATCAGAATGATATATGTATTCGCACTGTACCATCCCTGACTTTTCATGATCAGACAAACGAAGATTGGCAGCACAAACTATCTGACGGGTATATTTCTCAGTCGTATCATGATGTTACGATTACAAACACGATTATTTTTATTGTTTTGTTAACGTTTGTTTAGTACAGTAATAATTCATAATTGACTGAAAGGTTAGAGGGTTTGTGGTATTCGGTACACCTAACCTCCGTCTGACACTATACTTCCCTCCGTTTAATGCCAGGCTACGTTAAGGCACATAGACCTTCTTATGAAGGGGTCGCGGTTTGAATCCCGTTTCAGGTACAGATTTCCCTGTTTTGCAGGTTCGATCCCCCGCTCCTCCACTAACATAACTAATGGTCTTTCGGATGAGACCTCGGACCGAGGTCCGATGTATCGGTGCTGTACACCGGGCATATCAAAGAACCATTCGTTCTGTATCTTGCACTATTCACCGAAACCTAAAATAATTCAACTCTTCTGGAGGCGTTGGTCATATGGATTATCCGGTACCAACGATACAACTCTAAAATACATACATACATCCTGTATAGCAATTATATGGTAACTGATTTTAGAAATCGAGGAGCATTCGCCGTGTTTATTAAGTATGAACTACGTATATAACGATAACTTTAGCACTCTCAGTGGCTAAAATTCGGAACACGAATAATTCGTACACAGGTTTGTTCAGGTGCTAACTGTGGCTCACTTTGTATAAAAGGTGCACGTACCACTAGTAGTGTCCGTAGTCTTTGATTTGTGGTCAAAGGCATTTTACTGAAAGTTACTCGTGTTTCGTCTCTAATAAATATTTTAATCAGCCAGTCAAAAGATTAGTTAAAATTGAGAACTTAAAGTATCTGACGGCTTAATAAAGTTGTATTTAATAAAAAAAAGCCGAAAACGATACAACCATATTTAGAGTTCAAGTAATAGAGAACATTTCTATCAGTAAATTTATTATTCTATCTGAGTGAGCATGGGACTTTAGGGCAGCTGCCTGCTAATAATCAGGTGACCAGTAAGGCAGGTTTAAGTGCAATTTTGAAATTAAAGATTAAGATTTCAGACATGGTACAGGTTACGCAGAGCGTTGTAGAACAAGTAACCGTCCATTACTAAATCTTGACAGACTAAATCGGAAAAGATTTTGAAATTTAGGACGTTGACAGTATGACGTCACATAGGTTAACTACCGGTGAAAGTTGTCATTAAACTGAACAAAAACAAAAAGCTGGTTAATTTGAAAATTCAAGTCTTAATAATATCAGTTACACCAAGAACGTAGAATATACGTTCCTGGTTACACATACATGCGCATGCGTGCTTATTGAATAACGTCATGGATAATGTCCGAATGAACCCGAAAGTACCCGTCATTCACAAACCCCGTTAAAGTGTAATATCTCATCGTACCTAAGGGCACTTTTGAAAATGAAAATACCATCTTTGAATGCGTTGAATACCTTTGATCAGAACTGTATTATGTCTTTGAGAACATACTTGCACTCATAAAAAGATAAATAAATAAACCTTGACAGCCGGTAAATAAGTCGTGTTTGTTTCATTACATTTATACTGAGGTAAATCTAAAACCCTTGTAGTATAAAAGAACATTTTCTTATAAGCAATATCAAAAAACAGAATTATTCCAGGTTTCAAACAAGCAAACAATAGACATACTTCTCGGCAACTTGTTGTAATTGTCAGTTTAAAATTACTGTTATTAGTATGGATAAATGCATTTGCATTTTACAAAGACCCGAGAGGGAAAAAACATTTCTGTAATAACAGTTTTGATGCCGAATGATATACAAGTGTTTTCTGAAATTTAAATTCGTTTCATTAACTTTTGATTTGTTACATGAGTTTTTTATCGTTAAATATCAAGTATGAGAAATAACTGCGCATTTTCGAATTTTATGTGTATATGCGTAGGCGTAAATGCGAATTTTGAAAGGTTTGTACTTCAATTATCATAATATCTACTAGACTTTATCCTGAAACTGTTAATAAACGACGATCCTCAGTAACTCCATAGGAATATGGGAATTTGGCTGATAACTAGAACTAAGTGTTATACACGAGGTAAATGATAGAACTTTATTATGACAACCACGTGTGCACGTGTGCATTGACTTTATTTTTGTAACCGGATGTTAATTTTCTGCTGATGACTAAACAGAACGTTTGCACCTCCTTTAAAATTGACAATCCTGATAAAAATTCACCAGAAGGAATATATTTCAGATTAAATCAGCGATTGTTATTGCATCTTCACCTGAATGCGTATCTTCTTTAACATTGTTAGATCGAAAAATGTGATAGTTAAACTTGATATAAGGAACATTGCTTGTGGTTTCCGTCGGATTCTCGAGACTCATCCAGTTTGTGCTAAATTTTGTATTATTCTAACCTATATAGAAACATTTGATTACATTGACTGAATTAAGAAGTTTGATAAGATAGGATGCAAACTAACCATGGGCGTGATACAACGTAACACGGAGGTTATCTGTATAGCGGACATGGAAATTCAGGTACTTTGTAATCATGTTCTTTTCTTGTAAATTTCAAACAGAAGGTCACTGTAGCGCCTCGTCGCCTAACAATGCGACCAGGAGGTCACCCTCGTCGCAACCACATTGTGCACAGTGTAATCAAACGTTCATAGCGACAACTCGCTCACTTATTTCGTAAGGCATATATCGTCGCCACGACATATTGCTATAGGAACAAATACTGTTTCAAAGCGACAGTAGACCGCAAAGTATTAAGCGCGGTTACATGACATTCATTTGTTAAAAATTTAAAGTCCTTTGATCACTTTGAATTTACTGATATAGTATAAAATAATTTACTGTTAAGATAATGGTAGAATCATGTACTGTTCACTCTAAAACAAAGTTGGCATATTAATTCCATTCTTTCGAACTCAAGTCGTTTCTTCACTGAAAATCGGTTACCCGAAAATCTTTCTTATTTTTTGCAATATCATTGAATGTACCTATCGTTTTAAAATAAGAGCTACTTGTAATTGTGTTGAGACTTTAACAAATAAGCAGTCAATGAAGATAGCACTGGTTCTACACTTTTTGTAGTTTATTCGAAACGATAAAACCAAGTGTTCAAGTAGGACATACTTTCATATTAAAATAAATATTAGATTATATTACATGCCGGTTTATATAAGTTGCTGCGAAAATTCAATTAATCTGCGGAAATGCATGGTATTTTAAATAAAACTAGACAACATGCTACGACACTCGTGCATTTTGCATCAGTACAAAGTTCTAGTGGAATGATTTCCTTATGAACTGGGTGCTTATACATAAATAATGCATAAAAATGGGCGCTTAATCCCCCATCTATCCAATCCCATCCCTAAAAGTTTAAAGAAACTGTCGTAACGTTTCTTAGTAAGCCACACTTTAATATTAAAATACGTTGCAAAAACATTCGTCTGTGTGCTAAATCAAAATTCATCATATTTAACGAATTCCGGTTTGTTATATTTTTTCTTTGATACCGCAAATTTAGTTTACGACATTTCTATAGCATTTAAGCAAAAAAATAATATTGGGGAATCTCTTCTTCCTGATTCAAAGGTGCTACCAATAAAACGTTTAAATTCAGTTAATAAAGTGTAATCAGTTTAAATGAGTTCTATAGATTGTCGGGCAAGAAATTTAAATTTAAGACAAAAAACACTAGGATGTTATCAGAAATAAGTTTATCTCTAAATGTTATGCAGACGGTATAAAACGTGTTATGAATACTGATTACTAAAATGTGAGACTCTTTTCAAGTTTGCATGACCATTTAGGGAAGACAACTTAACCATGTGAATTTCACCCAGTTCGGAATTTTACGCGAGTCTAAACTAAACCTAGCCAGCCAATCAAAGCACTGAAAGTACCCCAAAAAACTGCCTCAGAAAAATAAATGCATACCTGGTAATATCTATATATATTTCACCAAGTTTGATAACAGAATAATGATGATTTTACGGGAGTCTAAAAAGTCCCACCCAATCAAAGCACTTAAAGTACCAAAAAACCTGCATATGGTAAAAAAATACTGATTAGAGAAATAAATGCATACAGGGTAATCTCTATTGTATATTTCACCTAGTTTGATCCCAGATTTATAACAAATTAAAATATTCATTCGTTAACATTCGATCTCGTGTAACTGAGGAATGTTTGCAACAGCAGTGTACACCAGCATGAGCAAAATGAATCGTCCAATACTTTATTTCTATTTTACACGTGTATATGATTGTTTAAGAAATATCCAAAAATATTTTTTAAAAACTACTAATTGAGCGGAATGATTTTAGTACACGTGAGAATGAAAAAAGCGATCTTATAACCAGGCCATAGAAGCTGGACATACCACATTTTAATTGTTAATTAAGAAATAATAAATGGCTCCCTGTATTTTATCGTTGAATGAAATATAGTCAGGAGATTGGATGCGTAGTAATTTAATTTTTCGCATCCAAACGACTGGCTGTATTTCATTGAACGATAAAATATAGGGAACAATTTATTATTTCGAATCTCACACGTGATTTTCTTTGAAACTATCCCAAACTTTAACGCGTAGTAGTACTTCATTGTAACCTTAAAACTCGAACTACGATTGGACGCGTTTGTTTACATACGTCATGCCGTTACGTCATTTACCGCACGTCTTCCTTGGAAAAACGTGCTGTATTTTATCGTAAAATAAAATACAGGCTTTTACCTATATGTTTATAAACCGGGAAAAGCAGCCGCTTGTGTTAGAATGTAAAATAAAAACTATGTGTCAGACGAAAATAAAACTTCACCAATAGACACTATAAAATGGATAGCTTTGTTTTCCGGTTTCCTTTCTATTAAATAGATTACATTATACTAGATCTATACATTATATTATTTTATTTTATAATATCATATGTATCTACACACTTTGAAACGAGAATCTAAGTTGTGCATCATATGTCAAAATTAGATGTTACTAAGGAAAATACTTAACTCGACAGCCTTTACTATTATTTCTCGTCTGGATTATGATATATAAATTCTAAATTTTCTTTTTAGTGTTGTTTTAGTACACAAGAATTACAAATGTACCGGAGTAAAAGGGTTAGAGTGTATGATATAAGAGTGCATCCGACGTCTGTTTGATGTCAGGCAATACTCCCCTCTGTGTTTTCAAATCGCATTTCTTTTTTATTGTTTTGCATATGGTTTATGTCTCATGTTTTGATATTTTAAACTCGACCGAGTATTTGCCAATTTTGACTTACCGCCCTTTATCATGTGCACAATTATTCCACATTTTATATTTAGATATTTTATTCTCATTTTCGTCAAGTTTTAACATGTTCCAGATAAATATTCTTTCAGGCAGTCTTCCATCAGTTATTTATTAAATTTGCATGGTTGACTACAAAATTTCATGTTCTTTGAAATGACCATTTGTCCGAGAATAGTACACAGTGTAGTTCTCGCTTCTAAACAAACATAATTATACAAACAGTATGCTAGTAGTCAGATAACAAACAATTCATGCCAAGTGTAGGTGTATGTTTCGTTTTGTTGTTCATTTGTCAGATCGTTTAACTATTTTTGCTAAGCTTTCTTCCCGTTGATTTTGTAAATTGATGTATGCATGTAGTACGGAATTACAAGAGTAAAAACATAAAATGACTGAATGAAATGATTGAAAATTAATTCTATATGATCCGAGCGTGCCATTTACACCGTGGGCGTTATAGCGGTATTTGATACGGTCAAAGCTTGTTCCGTGCCATTTACATTGTAGGCGTATTGCGGTACTTGATACGGCCATAGCTTGTCCCGTGTCATTTACACTGTCGGCGTTATCGCGACACGTAATACGGTCATAGCTTGTTCCGGATCTGTAATAGAATACGATTGATTTTTGGAAGCAACGAAGAAGTCCGAGGCTTTCAAATCCAATTTGCAAATGTTGCTGCTTACCATATGCTTACTTGACTTTCATTTGATAACTAACTGAGTTGCAAACACCACGCAGCGCATTCTTGCCATAAGATATTACTGTTATGATTTAATTATTTGTGACTATGCGTTTCTACTTAGTTTCGAAACTGCTTGTGCTTTATCATTGCAAAAGTTAATTACAAACAAAAATAATAAAAAAACATAGCTTTTATTTTAGTATCTTGCGAAGGCTGCTTATATCATCCAGTGAAATCACAGTGAGGAGGTTGCGCTAGTCCTGTTCGACTAAGTGCAAAACCACAGTTTTGAAGTCCATTGCTTTACAGACTAGCGTTTCCTGTCAAAATTATAATTTGTAGCGAGTCTCTCCTCAAAATCGAAAGGCAGCATAAGCCCACACACGCCTACTTTAAGCATTCAAAATTACATGTAAATCATATTTTTACAACTAAATATAGCTGATCTGGTGACTTTGATGACAAATGAAGCTCTGTTAAAGATTGTTTGTTTTTAATTGTCTGTAATGATGAATATGGAATTGTTTTAATTGTCTACATTGATTAACATGAAACAGCTTTCTTACCTAAGACGGTGCACGCGCTTGCTTTATATCAGTCCTTTCAGTACTTTGATTTTTACTGTTGCTGGTGACAGACTATCGTGACCGGTGACAGGAATCGTGACTCGTGACAGACTATCGCGACAGACTATCGTGACTCGTAACAGACTATCGTGACAGACTATCGTGACCGGTGACAGACTATCGTGACTCGTAACAGACTATCGTGACCGGTGACAGGAATCGTGACTCGTGACAGACTATCGCGACAGACTATCGTGACTCGTAACAGACTATCGTGACCGGTGACAGACTATCGTGACTCGTGACAGACTATCGTGACAGACTATCGTGACTCGTGACAGACTATCGTGACCGGTGACAGACTATCGTGACTCGTAACAGACTATCGTGACAGACTATTGTGACTCGTGATAGACTATTGTGACTCGTGACAGCTATCGTGACTCGTGACAGACCATCATGGCTGGTAACTGACTACCGTAAATGGTGACAGGCTAGCTATTGTGTTCGTTATTTGACTATTGTGAAGGGTGACAGACTTTCGTAGCTTGTGAGTGACTGCCGTGGCTCCTAAGTAAATGTCATAGTTCGTTCGTAACTGGCATGGATCTTTGGCCTTTAGCCACAAGGTATGTCAATGTCAAATGTTAAGGTACTCCTGGTGGTCCAGAAGCAGGTAACCGCGCAGTTCAACGACCGTAGGAGCATTGGCTTTATTATGATCTGGATATCGTTTCGTTCTGTAATTAACTTAAAACATAAAGACGGAAGGTTTGACGTTTATACGGGAACTACATACAACTTTGTTTTGTTGTTACGTCTTTCCTCGAGTCTATTAATTAAGTTGTGGTTGATCACAGACATAGTTATAATGATGCATGTAACGTTTACGACAACTTCGCGCGCGCAAAAAAAAGAAAATCTTAATTACAACAACAAGTCAGCCTCGGGAATACAAATGAAAAGCATCTTGGTTGACTGTGTAAAGTAGAATGTTTCGGGTTTATCTTGAATGTTTAGGGTAAAACGTGCACTTTGATAAGCTTTTCAAAACTATGACTATTTAGTTTACTTTAATTATCTTTAAGTACAGTAATTATAACATATAAATTACCTGACAAAATGTTCGCATATTATAGTATGTAATCTTACATCCTCTTCAAATAATGGCACATGACATAAGTATTCAAGGCTTAATATTATGGTGTTCCGTTAGGGACACCGCTCTCTGTGTAATAACTCATTGGCGCTATGAAGTGAAGTTACGATTGCGATTTGCGAAGTTTCGATGTCGATTTGCGAAGTAACGATGGCGAACAAACGAAGCCGATGCGCGAAGTTACGATAGCGGCGTATACTTTATATGAATTTACGATGGCGGTACTCGATGAATTTCCCCATCGCATCGTCACTTCCATATCGCCATTGTAGCTTCCAATAGCGCCGTCGTAACATCCCATTTCACGGTTGTAACGTTGTTTATCACCATCGTACCAACTTCGAGTTACTATTAAAGTTGTTGTTGTTGTTGTTGTATGAGTTTATTGTGATCATTTGAACAGTCGGGCAGTTTTCCTAACCATTGTTCCTGGGAAGAACCAGTACTAAACTCGTATCGTCCGTAAGAAACTGCCGACTTTCTTAAATAAAGAGAATTGGTCGGTAGCATGGCTCGAACCCATGGCCCTCGATCTATGAACGGTTATAGCGGCTCTAACCACTCGAACACGGAGGCGGACTGATTTAGAAAGTTGTGGTCCTCGCGAAACACCATATAATCCTCAACATAAACACGGTAAATAAATGCCATCTTACGATCGTATGCAGCTGATGCGAACTGCTATTTATATGATAATATTGTGTGGATAGATGCACATACCTTGACTAGAACGCAAACATCATAAGAGCAAATCTAACAATCTTATGTGATTTTTTAATCGGTGATGTTAATTGTAAATTGGAGTAAATCTGACCTGGAATTTGTTTCTTTGCAGTGCAAGCCGTAATCCCAGAATCTTTTCTATGATATGATATATGACTACGCATGTTTTAAAATGATGAGAGCTGAAGGGGTGTAAAATACGAAAATTGAAGGATTTATTTTATTCGTGAGAAATTCTCGGAGAAACATAGATAATTTTGACAATTTAGAGTAGAAATAATGTGAATTCACTCGATGGCTACAAAAGACTTCAAAATGTAACCATTAGATAGTCGGTTTACCACACATTGTATTTTTTGGCACGGGATAACGTGCATCTGAGTTAAAAGGGTAATTTTAACGTGTTTGATTCGAGGTATAGAATGTTGAAAGTTTTATAAATGTGAGGTCAATTGTCACATAGGTAGTAAAGCGGATATGTGTTTATTAACCGGGGGGGATGGGGGGGATGGGCGGTGGGGGTGGGCGGATGGGGGGGTCAAACGATGTCCGCTCTACTCTCACCCTTTGAAATTGATGAACTCAACAAATGACCACATCAAATACAAACGCTGTTCCTGGCGGCCAAGGTCAAGGTCACGTACATTAACATTGAAAACCTGCCCCTACTCTTCACCCTTTGAAAATTTGGAAACTTGACAAAGTTACCACATCAAGATGACGTGCGAACCATTTCCCATGGCTGGCTCCATCAAGGTCACATACATTAACATTAAAACCTGTTTACATATTTTACTTTTTGGCTCAAAGGTCATATCATCTTTGGAAATTTAAAAGATATGATATATATTTCAGTCTCTTTAACTGTTTTTTAATAAATGTATATAAATTCTAATTTCTACAGGCGCTGTTGAAAATCTGGTTTGGCGCATTCCTTTCTTGTTTATATTCTGTCAATGATTCACATAGAAGTTGTATACCTTGGGAGAATCGTGCACTCCCATTCCACAAGAAGACACTCTTGATTGCTTTAGCAGGAAGCAAAAAACCTTGGATTGCATCTACATAGAAATTTGTAACTTCATCTGCACCGTGAAATATGTTTCAATAAAATAAAGGCAGCGTTGCAAACCTAGGGAAAGGATTCATTTTTAACTTTCCAAAACTCGCTTGATTCGGAATAAGTTTTGAAGTTATCAAGGAAAAAAAATCTGTGTGCGGGTCTGATTGATGACGGGTATTGTTTGTCAATGTCACGTGATTGACCTTTTCTCATTCTTTGAAGTACTTTCATTGACACGGAGGCTCAAAGTTAGGATGCAAACTACTCATGGGCGTAATACTGCGTAACACGGAGGTGTTCTGGATAGATGCTATGGATATTGAGGTAACCGTGTTTTGCTTTATTATAAAACCGAATCTGTTTTTGTCATTACATAGCTAATGATATATATTTATTTATACCTTCGCGGTTTTTTGTGCGCTCATCACAATATACTAACAATTACTGCCAACTTCATAAAAATATCAATAACTTATTTCTATGTCTGTCATAAGGCTGTATATGTAATGCTCTGTCATTCTTCTTTATCCTTCCTTCGATATATAATTCGTCTAAACTGACCTGCTAAAACGCTCAACTGTTTCAGTTTGCTTGCAACGGATGCTATATCCTCGATTTCAATAGACCGAAGGCAACAATGTTTGATGTCACCGCAGAAACCCTTGGGGGCTTTGAATAGTTTGTACCTGTGTGTTTATACAACTCAGGATTGTCAAAATTATTAGTATAATGAGCACGAACAGTTCGTCTTGCATATTGAAATGGGCGGACAATAGTTCGTTCGTGTTATTGTATGACTTACTATCCATGCATTGTGATTTGTCTATCGTTAGTCACATGACTCAATCTATCAGTGTTTATTATATGCCTTACTACCTATATGTATTGCGATTGGTCTATCGTTAGTCACATGACCCTGTATATCAAGGGTACGCCAGGGCCAATAAAAAAAACATAGGTGATAGGAGCGCGTCATTAACTCGCGATAACATTTTAACTAATAAAGATTTAAAACACAAACGGGAGAAAAATAAACATTCCCTTTTAATAATATTTTTATTTTTCTGAACTTTATTGTTTGGTCTTTTTACAAAAACCTACCCGTCGTTTTACTATAAATAACAGTAAAACGCCCAAAATCACAATTTTAAGAACATTTTGCAGCTATCTTCAGTTTGTTCAAAAACATAACACTTATTTTAAATCACAAACGGGATGAATAAAACAACATTCTCCATTTAAGATATATTTTAATAAAAAAAAGAAAAGAAGAGAATGGCTTTTTTAAGGTTTGTTTAACAGGTATATAATTTCATTTTTACGATCGGAGCTCGGTTGCTTCCGTAATGCGACCGAACACTTCCGAATGATTGATCTAACTGCTTCAGGCCATCATAAGTTTTATGGCCGGACATTACGAACATTTACCCTGATCTTTAAAACGTTGTATATTGGGTTGTTTTACATTAAAAGCAAACTGGGTAGAATCTTCAGTTTTTTGTTCATAAAAAGGCAAAACCTTTCATTGAAACCGGATATACATGATATCGTCTTTATAGCGAGGATCCATGAAATTTTCAGTATAAAATCAATAATATATTTAGCTTTTGAGTTAATTTGCAACACATAAAACATTCACATGCTAGCATATTTATATTTTGTTTTACATTTCTCTTTGTCTCGAGTGGAAGGCAAGAATCGCCCGCTGAAATGGTTTCATTTATAGGTGTCAACATAGAGTTTCTTCCAGACCAAAGCTAGTTTTTATAATACACAGGTCAAAACCAGGTTGTCTTATTACTCTATCTTTTGTCTTTCATTTCTTCCCGAAGAAATAAGCTGATTATTACATTAACAAAGAAAAAAAAAAAAAGAAACACGCAAGGTTTGATCTGTGTGCAGAGTATTAAAGACAAAATCTGTAAACTGTAACAGGTATTATTCTCTGCAGAAATGGAAAAGTTCTTTTCCGCAAAACTCCTTATTTTCTCATAAAGTTAATTATATTTTCAAGTCATGTGATAAAAACACATACTTTTTAAGGCATTCAACATCAAGCGTTTACTAGAGTATGTAAAATCTATTTGATATTCTGAAAGGAAACTGTTCTATTTCTCAAATTATAAAAAGCCTACCGAAATCAAATGTCAGTCTTTATCAGATCAGGAATAACACTGATTAGGAATTTAAGATCGCAAAATAAAACAAGTTGACGTACTATTTAACGGGGACATGTAGGTCCATCTATTTACGTTTCTAAAGCACACCATACTTTTGCAACAGACTTGCCGTGTGCGTCTGTACTTGAAAATAACAGGTCTACAATTTTAAACAATTCTCACGAGCAAACGCACGTAGAAAAGGGGGGGGGGGGGGGGGGGGGGGGGGGGTATTAGCCGATTTGAAAATCAAGTGCACACTAGATTCATTCTCATTATTATGTCAAAATTCACGAATTTTGTAGCTTTTGGATTATTCTGCGACTATTTTTATGACGATGATGTGACTGTAATAAATAGTGCCACTAGTTAAAACATTACTATTATTATTATTATTATTATTATTATTAAATTGCAAGTAATGTGAATGATAAGCTGAATTTTCTTTATCTTCTGGTAGAAATGATAAAAATTAAAACATAAGATTTTCACAAAAGTACACGTCAAGTTCAATATCTCCCTTAGGCAATATTCCAGTACAATCGATAATCGATGATTTATGACCCTGACCGTTATTTACGGATATTACCGAACCGTAGTTGTTTCCGTAAACTCCTAATCCCCAAAACTTATCGATTGCCTGCTGATATACGCTTGACACTTTTTCTGCCGTATGAATGGATATTCACCTCACGTGGAAAATACTATTCACCTCACGTGGAAAATATATAAACAAAATAGTGATGCCCATCGTGATCATTAAATAAAACACATACTGATCGATGATTAAGGTAAATGTCCAAACTATTGACCTAATGTGCACGATGTTGATCAAGGCCGAATCGGTCCTTCGGCCTCGAAAATATCATATATCTCAGTCTATAGACTTGGATATTCACCTCTTCATCAGTAAATATTTCCATAATGTTGAATAAATTGCATTGCGTTTTAACAGTGATTATACAATAATGCAGATATTATCTGATGATTTCGGCGAATATCAAATTCAACGGACCTTGTGTATTATAATATTAACTTCGACCTTTGTGCCTCGGTTAATATAACATACCCCCGGTCAATATATTTGGATTCTCCTCATCATTAGTTACTCATGTATTCCTCGTAGGGTGTGACTTGCTTAAGATTTATACTGGAAATGTATTTAATTCTACAAAATATCAAATGCGCAATAAACATTTAATAAGTTTGCAAGATGAACATTTACTTTTAAACTTCTACTGTACTTTTTACGCGGTATCAGATTGGAAATGTCTGTGTGATTAAGTAACTGCAAAACTGCCAGGGAAATAATCAATTTTCATTGGATATTTAAATGTTAACACCAAGGCTGGCTAAAGTATGCTTTTAAGTTTTTAACAATTAAATAGAAACAGCTTTGAGGCAATAAAACGCATTTGGATTTGTTTCAAATCATTTTTTTTTATCATGTTTAAGAAATTCAGGTGCATCTTGTATTATGTATTGCATTGCGCCAGGGGCATGATTAGAGTCTTTTTTTTGGTGTGAAAGTCTGTTAAGAAATGGGCAATCCATGGAGGGAGAATGGCTTTTTGACAATGCTCTTCTTTAACTAATATCAGCAGCCACTCAAGAATAAGAAAAAACAATAATTAGGTCAGGGGAGGGTCTTAAAGAAGCGAATATAGAAATGCATAACGTTAATGAAGTAAGACTCATGGGCATATACCTGAAATCCGACAGCGGTCTTAATGTTTAACAATGCTTCCAAATCTAGTATTGTCTGCAGGCGAAAGAAAGGACAGTGGGCGATTGGAAAATCTACATCACACTTGGTCGATAGGAAGCTTATGTTGAGAGCAAAGTTTCGGTAGCATTCAGTCACATTCGGGTCAAGGTCACAGTTTACTCGGTCATAGGTCAAAATATGTTCAAGTATCGAATAGGGAAATTCAGTGATAATAAAGTATCTCGTTATTCAAGCTGTATTAACCAATGCAGGTTATATTTACCAGAGGACTGAAACAGCATTTTGAAATATTTATACAATGTATTAATGTCAAGGTCACATTCAAGGCCAAGAGCTTGATCCAAAATGTTCCAATGATTAACTTCTCACACACATCATTATTGATATCTTATTCAAACAATATTTTGACATGCTTTGCATTTTCTTGATCACTCTGACGAAGTCCCGAGGCTATATGCCAAAAATGTGCGTCTTCGAAGAAAGCCTGCTTTCATAGCATCTCTTTTTCTTTTTTCTTCTTTGGAAAGTGACAAGAAAAGCAATCCAGCTGGATTTATACTAGAACAATATGCTTTCCGGCGTTACAAAAATTAAATAGTTATATGAGAAATCAAATCACTTTGTAGAAAAAGTCAAACCTGTGAATAAAAGCCTTTGGACGGAAACAGTTAAACGGGTCTTTGTGGCAGGTGGCCCTTATCGAAAGGTGTTTCTACTATAGTTGAGTAGTGCAAGCTGTCTTCTCTCTATTTGTCTTTATTCACACGGGATGTGATGTGTGGTGCATGTCCTTTTTATTCGTAGATGGGCTTTAACACGTGTTTAACTGTAGAAATAATATCACACACTTCAGGTGTATTAACCATTTAAATGTAGTGAACCAGGTGTATTTTAAGAGATATTGAAATTTCCTTGTAATTTAAATGATAAGGCACGATTCCTTCTCCTTACACAGAAAAAATACAACCTCACGGCAGTGGGAGTATATGAGCCCCGCTATGCGAATAGTAGCTGTAGCTTTTACAGCCAGTATGGATTCGCATCAACATGCAGATTTGAACACGTGCCGTTCACTTACTACTTAATTAATACCCATCAAACAATATAACGCACGTAAGAACAGTTCTCATTCCCTTCTTTAACAATCAAAACTTAGATTTACCGGACTCAATCAGAATATACACATGTAGAAAGATTTTCTTTTGTCTTGCATATGTTTTGATTAGCCATTTTAAACAAAATAGGGTCCTACCTTTTCAGCAGGGTCTCCTGAACGAAGTTGTTCGAAACTTGTTCAGTTAAACTAAAAGTCGATTAAAATTTGGTATTTTATTTATGCAGTTTGAAAGACTTCAAACATTATACAAATGTTCATACATGTATCAAGCTTGAAGTGACATTATGCACATTTTTTAAAAGTAAAATTCCAGCTGAAATAGGTGTGTGTGAAAAGGGTAGAGGAAATAATAACACCCAATGAAACAAACTTTTCCTGCTACCACTACGAAATAATACTCCAAAATACTTTCCATTTGACTGGGAGAGCAATAAATGCATGTGGGTGCTTCCCTTCCACTGCCGAGCAACACTATACACAAGGAGATCACGCCAAGGAAGGAATATTATTTTATTAGTCCATTTCTTAATTTCTAAAGCACCAACTTCAAATATTAATGCGGCATTATCATTAGTTTAACACATTTAAATGCACAGCTACCGAAAATTGCTTTTATAAAACTGTCACCAAAAATACATTATGTGCAGTAAGATGAGCATAATGTCACTTTAAGGAACGTGAGAAACTAAAACATCTTTACCGTGCAAGTTGTTTTTTCCCGCTTCGAGATGTATTCTGAGTAAAAATTAAACCGATTTAAATTTTCGAGCCAGGTCCTAATTGATGGATTTGTTTGATTTAGAGTGGAATTTACAAGTCAGATGGTCTGATCAAACAGTAAACGGTCAAACCCGTCTCTATAACGAACACTGTGGACTTGATTAAAGCAAGCCATCAGGGACGAAACAGTGAACTATTCACGTATAGTAGAAACGCATGTAAATACAACCTACCTGTCATCAAAGACCGCTGTAACTTCTACCGAAAATGACTAGTGTATGGTCTCTTTTCATAAGTTTGATGTAATCCAACTGTCTGTCGGTGGGGTGGGGGCGGGGGAGGGGGGTCACTTTATCTGGCTCAGTGGCCACAAATCGTGGTTTTGAAACGTATTGTCGTTTCCATCAGCCCTTGGCAAAATGAATTTATATGGATAATTTTGGCACCATGTCTAATGTTTGCATCTACCACAAAACATTTTGACGTAGTCATAAGCTACTAGTAAGTCGGCCATTTTAGGATTGGATCCGCAGTCTCGTGCTCGTGCCCTTTTTGTCGTTGTTTCGCCCTTGCAATGTCGTGTTGTCGTTGTTTCGCCCTTGCAATGTCGTGTTGTCGTTGTTTCGTACTCTCGTACTGGGGTTATCGCCAACGTCAGAATACGACAAAACTGCATTTGTTTTTTGGTTTCATATTGTGTTTGAGATCGTGCCAGAAAGACAAATGTCATGGCAAAAAGCAGCCATCCCACTCACCTGAGTCTTTCACAGTGTAAGTAACAAGAACGTTAATCCCCAATGAATGTAAAAGATATTTGTTAAAACAAAACAAATCGCCAATGAGGAACACAAAGGGAAAACGTTGATTGGGCTACATGTTTTTTTTCACTTAAAGCACCGAGCTTCTTGATAAAGATTCCCCTCCCCCCTCCCTCTTAAATGTACGATGATCAAGAAATGATGCAATTACAAAAGCGATGCAGCTACAAAAAATGGAATTTAATATGATATGAATTTAATATGACTGTATATGTTTTAACGTGACACTCCCTACATCTAGCAGATTATATTCTCGAAACATAGATTATGTGTTCAATGAACGTAAAATGATAAGTAAATACAATTTCAAAGAAGAACCTATGGCGAAAAATGCCTAATTTCACCAAAATTAATCAATATAGAGGCTTTCTGTAATAAATCGAATCCACCCATTAATTGAACAACAACAACTCTACATAGATTATTGAATGGTTTACGGTACTGCAGTATATTTTAAACCGCTAATTTTATCGCTGAAACTATGAGGCTAAGTTATAATACTTCCAAAGATTATATTATTTATGTTTCGGAGGTTATTAAGTTTGACATCAGTTATATGGTATGCCCCTTTAAAGTCGCTGATCGGAAGAAACTAGCTGTGACATTGTTCATAGGTGGCCTTTATTTATAAGTACTGAAGATCAATAATACAATGTCTCACCGTGTTGGTCTTTATTTGGATGAAGTTGACTAAAAACAAAACCCCACATGAATTGGATTTGAATGTATACCTTATCTTGCATACAAAAGAAAGACACAGCACGTGGTTGTTTCAGAAACTCATGTTCGATGACTAAGAAACAAGGCATTGGAATCTTCCAATACACATATATAATGTTATAGAAATTCTTGGTACAGCCAGCGTGAAATAGTTGAATGACATACATAGTGGCACCAACTGTGCAATACTTGTGCGTAACGATTACACAATGTGACATGAATTGGCCCATGAGATTTATTAATGCATGCCTCGCATGAGCTGAATTTTCTGCTGTTATTGTTTTTATTACATGGTGGCCTAGAAGCGCCATGTGTAGGAAAGTATTAGCGCTGTGGCCATGGTTTGGGTATCTCTTTGCCTCGAAAATTTTAATTCAGCTACTTTGTAATTTTGAGTGGATATGTCTAAAATACTAGCAGTTGGTCATTTACAGTTGTCAACTTTGAAGAAACTTACTAGATTTAAAGCTGTTCCTGCACATTTCAGTTTGTGTTGATCTATTTCAAGAAAACGCTTGATTCCTATCAACCTTTTCTTATGTTTTGTATCATCATGTAGATTTTTTTAAATTAATAGCGTGTAGCCGCGGAGAAAACTATGATGATACAAGTTTAAACAGTTCTTTTGATAAATTGTTAAATTACCAAAATACTTACTATCTATATATAAAGATAGCTTCTTTTATTGCTGCGTTTCGTGCAAATGGCGGATGAGCTACTAAGGGAGATAATCATGTCATGACTGTATACCATTTCTTTTGGGTAGTATCCGTCACAAATGTTTATTAACGTTGCCAAAATGTGAACTTGAAAACACGAAGGAACTCAATTTCTCTCACAGCTTTTGTAATATAAACCAAACCTAATGTTAAGATAGTTAACATGTTAAAAAATAAATTTGAAATTATTTCGATTTTTGTACTGGTAGTATTATGTCTAGTTAGATATCTAGTCTACGAATCTAATAAATCCTTGTCTAGTATACTTTGACGACTCAAATAGATGTTATAAACATACAAAAGAGGAAACGACAAAATCTTGAGATATCATTTTATCAGAATAAACGAGGAAGAATCCTTCAATTTATCACAAGGAAGTAGATAAATTACAACCAAGAAATCAAACCCGACTTCAATCCATTAACCTAACTTTAAACACATTCATATCATGAAAACAATCAGTCAATTTATATACATTATGTAATTTTATACAATTCAAACGATAAAATTTTATAAACTTCTATTGCTGTGTGTTAAATCTGACCTAATTGTAATGAAATGACGGTTAAGATTTTGTAAAGATCATCAATCTAGAAATTTTCTGCCTTCAAAAAAATATGTAATGCCATTGGTCAGTTATGTCGTTTTGTGGTCGTAGCCATTATAGTGTGTGGCCATGAAATAATTAAGTGGTTGCCATTAGATAATCATGTCGTGGCCGTAGCCACTAGATAATCATGTCGTTGCCATATTATAATTGGTTCGTGGCAATTATAAAGTCGTTACCATTTGATGATCAGGTCGTGGCCACCAGATAATAATGTCGTGGCAATTGGGTTATTATGTCATTGCACCAGATAATAATGTCTTTGTCATCAGATACATGTGTAGTTATGTCGTGGTCATTTGAATAATTAAGTCGGGGTCATCTGATAATTTGATAATTAAATTGTGGCCATTAGATAATTAAGCCATGCTCATTAGATAATTCATTCGTATCCACGAGTAACTATGTCGCAAGCACGACACAAGTCCCCCCACATGATGTCACCTTTATGGCAACGTATTTATATCATACAACACCATCATATGTACTTTTACCTGCGTCTGCAACACAGTGCCAATTATTATAGTTGTGTAGAACCAGTGACGAAAGCGTGCAAAACAAACTGTGAAACATTACTTAGTATCGAAAAGTTCTTTATCTGAACTGCATTTCGTTTGTGCCAAATTTTATGTTTATGTATGGTGCCTGTTCAATGTAACCTATCAAAATGAAGTATTTAAGGAGGCTGTAACTCATGGCCATCTTACCCTATATCAGGAGCTTAATGTGGATTGCCGCAATGGAAAATAAGGTTGGTCTCTTTACATAATTATTAAGAACAAAAAACGTCTTTTTAAATTATTTTAACTGTTATTTTTAAAATGTTTTCAAAAAGTATATAATATATACTTACTTAATTGTTCGTGATTGTAAACTTTGTGACAGTGATATAAGGTTGTGTGTTGTATGGACTTCTACTTGAAAATATCAATCCAGTTGAAAAAAAAATGTGGTTCTCGCCATCAAACTGCAATGTAAACCATTTGTTAGAGGAATAAAGACAAATAAAAAAAAAACAAACTAAAAAATATAAATAATATATATCATGCAGTGTATGAATCACGTGATCATGAACAAAATGGCTGCGCGCAGATTGCATAGACTGACAAATCCTTCCTTTGGTCTACCTCTTCATTTTTAACCCTTGGACATCTGAAATTAATGCATTTTAGCTCACCTGAGCACCTTGCCCGTTGTGAACTATTGCGATCACCATGCGTCCGTTGTCCATCTTCCGTCGTCAACAATTTCACTCAAACAGCATCTGTTCCTAAACAACTTGGCAAATTTCAAAATTTTCAGGAATGTTCCTTGCATGATCCTCTTCCAAAGGTGTTCAAAGAATTATATTCCATGGAAACCTAAATTAAATCTTCAAACATCTTTTTTCTCAAAAACTGGTAGGCCTAGATATTTGGTATGTAGCACTGTGTAGTTGCATTCTACAATATTTGCTCAAATGAGAACCCTTTGGTCAAAACTGGCCTCGCCCTTGGGGTAACTTGTTTTACATAGTATTATATAGTTAAAACTTTAAAAATCTTCATCTTGAAAACTGCAAGGCACACAGCTTAGCTATTTAATATGTGGCAATTTTTAGTGGACCTCTATCAAGATTGTTGGAATTATGCCACTGGGTCATAAACGAAAAGCTTTCAAAAATATCCTCGTACACAACTAAAAGGCCTAAAGTTTAGATAGTTGGTGTGTAGTTTTGTCTAGATGACCCATGCCAAGTTTCTTCAAATCAGGTCGCAATGGTTATTTTAGCTCACCTAGTACAAGGCCCAGAGTGAGCAATGAGGATCGCTCACCGCCGGGCGTCCGTCGTATCTCGTACGTCCGTTAACATTTATTTCCAAACGACATCTGCTCTGAGCCAGTGTTGAAACTTGGCATGGATGTTTCTTGCATGAATCCCTCTAATAAATATTCAAATAATTCAATTGCCATGCAGAACTCTGGTTGCCATGGTAACGGAAAGCAAAAACTTTAAAAGTCTTCATCTCAAGAACAGGAAGGTATAAAGCTTAGACATTTGGCATGCGGTATTGCCTAGTGGACCTCTACCAAGATTGTTCAAATTAGAACCCCGGGTAAAAATTGACCCCACCCCTGGGGGTCACTTGATTTTACATAGGCTTATGTAAGAAAACTTTTAAAATCTTCTTCTCTGAAACCACAAGGCCTAGAGCTTAGATATTTAGCACGTGGCCTTTCCTAGAGGACCTCTACTAAGACTGTTCAAAGTATGACCCTAAGGTCACCCCTCCTATGCCAGACGACTTTCGTGAATTACTTATGACGTAACGTTATAAACATTGTGACGTCACTTTCCTAAACACAACGTCGGAAAATCGTTTGTTTTTCATGATAATTCATCATTTTCGATAAGTTTGCATTTAGAATCTACTTTAAAGTGCAAGACGGTATGCAAGAAAAAGTTTCCATCATGAGACACTTGGCTCAGATGGAAATATCCGTCTTTTGCGGGAACTCGGAAGAGCCTCGTCCCTGCCAAAACAGTTACCCTCGGTGACGGATATTTCTATCTTAACCTCGTGCTCATGACAGAAACTGTTATGCTCCTGTACCTGGTCAATAGTCCTATATATAGAAAAGTACAGTTTTAATGTCTGTTTTTGAATAACTTCCTCTTTTTTACATTTCTTGGCACATTTAGATGGAATATTGAACAAAATATATTCTGTGTTCCAACATATTGTTTTTTTTAGCTATTATCATGCCCCGTACACCATCAAACAACCTAATATGCATAGTTGATATTGCGTGCTCAAAACAATAGCCTACTTTTGCCAATATAAACTATTCTTGTTTCAAATATGCCTGTTTAGCATCTCTTGCTGAATGTAACTGATCATTTCTATTTTTACTGTATACAGTAATGGCCGCTTTGGGAGGAAAATTTGAGAAAACTGTCCGAAGTATGCCGAACATGGCGTTTCCTGTATGACCTTATAATTATATGAGGCAATGAGTATATTAAAATTCGCGCCTGCAAAAGCCCAATTCCGATTTTGTGTTATACATAATCCCAGGTGTAACATCGTGGTAAAAATGATCTCATGTTATATGAGTGCGCAAATGAGTAACGCACCAGATAAAATAAATCTACTCTAGATCTAGAATCTACATGTATTTACTAATACGGCATTTAAATCGCCATGGGGAGAACAAGACTGCGTAAAGTAAATTCAGATTTAAAGACAGTCACACATACAATGTTTACGATGGTGAAGCAAATTTCACAAAAGTGTAAACGCAGATTCTCTCACGATATTGACATAGGCCTATGTCTACCATTGGCGTTGATCTGACCATCATGAAATTAAAATGACGTCATAAGGTGGTACTCACGAGCACCAATCAAACATTTGTATTACATACGGAATTTAAAAATCACATGGACGTCAACAAAGTGACGAGGTTATCACACGACTTACGTCAGGTTCATGATTAAAGTTCTTTGACCCGAATTGTTCACATTAAAAAGCTTCCGTCACAGTTCTGGTAGGTATTACATGCAATATTTATTTGATGAGCCGAACTGACATGAATGTCGTCCTGTATGGAATAAAGATAAATGTCAATTTATTCTTCGTATTACAGCATGGAGTGATACACTTTCCCCGCATCTGCATTCTATCAGTGCATTCTATTTATGGAAATACGTAGCGAATATCAGTTACTAAGACTCGTTGACATACATTAGATGCCCTAATGCACCTTTTGGTCACTTTTAGTGGAATATATGTCAACTTATGTCCTGCAATCCTGTGACAACCTTTCACCTTTCATAATCCTTCCCAGTGGTTTGGTCAAGTCTAACATCTCTCTTGTTCATACTTGCTGGAGCGGCTATTACAGTAGCCAGTAACGATAGAAGGATGTTCCTTTCCTTTCCGGTGAGAGGTTGTTGGTTCAAATCCCCACATTTTACACATTCCTAACAAGTAATGGCTCTACTCACCCTAGTGTTTTTTGTTAGAGGTAAGGGAACAGTTAGAGGTATGGGAACAGTTACAGGTAAGGGAATAGTTAAAGGTCAGACGTGCTGATCTTGATCCACACTGGTTGCGAATTTGGGTCTAAGGTTTGCTTTTGCACATCAGGGCTCAGTCAGAAGGTTTTAATTGATAAGTGACTAATGTCAAAAGTTCAGCCATGTTTCAATAATATTGGCGGTTGTTTCTGTTAATGCGTCGATGATGATAACGCCTTACTACGAACTCCAGAGTTGCCAATACAAATCATTTATCTTGTTTCTTTAGAAAATGTGTATTTTCCTTATTAGTATCGACAAAACACTAGAAGAATATACTCGCTTTATCACGCTTTGAAATATCCGGATTCAGTCACTTTCTCTAAAAAATATGTTGTGTAACCATGAACTTAAAAATTATGATTTTTATTTTATTTAAATGATTCACAAGAAATCTAAAGTAACTTACTTTGATCTTAACTTTTCGTGCTGTGCTGTGCTGTGCTGTGCTGTACTGTGCTGTGCTGTGCTGAGCTGAGCTGATTCTGTTCTGTTCTGTTCTGTTCTGTTGATATATAATGACTTTGTGGTCGAACGGATTTAAAGCATTATAATAGGTATTCTTACAGTAAACAAAAAACTGTACAATACTAAAAAATAAATATCTGGAAAGGACGTATACAAAAGAAAATCCGCATTTTAAACACGAAAGCTTACTAGTATGTTATTACGTTATTATCAAAATTAGTTCAAACAATATTTCAAGTATAAAGGAAACATGATCCCCGCAGTTATGCTCTAGGATATCAATACAATGACTTAATTAAATTTTTGGCCGCTTCAAATTTCAAGATGTCGTTTATTTGCATTTTTATATTTGGTTTTAAAAACGGTTGTTTGAATTAACTTTACAAAATGATACGTAAAATGTCCGGTGCGTTTCATTATAATGTTTGAAATCAAAGCTGGGTGAAACATTCACAAAAAGAACGATTTGAATGGAAATAATTCAATTTTTTCAAAGAGTGACTTGATAAACTGTACAATCATGACATAAATCAAATTTACGGGGTTACGTTACCCAAATTTGTAGATAATGTAAAAAAAATATGTTTGAACATGTTTAAAAACCATAAGATAATGTTTGTATACAAAGATTATTCAAAATTAAACATGTGATAAACATTTTTGGAAGCCATTTTACAAACAAATAGATAATCCAGTTTTTGTGAAAATAAAAATAGCCTAACATAGAGATATGCGATTTTAAGTCTGTGATGTGTGACAAACGTTGCAATCTTAATTCGAGCAGAACTTAAATTTTTTTTTATAAGGGATTTAAACACTGAAACTGGCATGCCATTGAAAGAGAACACGGGATATACGTTGGTTGTAGTAAGTGTTTAAAATATTTATTTTTTATTTCATGGAATACTTCTTAATATAGAAACACGTTTCACAGTGAAAAAATACTTAAACGTAATATGAGTCATACTTATTCTGTTAATGCAAACGTAATTCAAATGTTATTTGTAAATACGACCTTTCAATCGACTCTCGATCAAAAATGATAATTAAAAAAAAGATTGGTACGTTTATTATAATGCATAATTGTCCACACATTGTTATCGTAACTCTGTTTACTGTTATCGTAACTCTGTTCATTGTCACCTTAACCAATAATATCTTTATTTAAAGGGGCATTCCCTACATCTAGCAGATTAGATTTGTGTTCAATGAACGTAATATGATAAATAAATACAATTTCAAAGAAGACCCTATGGCGAAAAATGCCTCATTTTACTACTATTAATCAATATAGAGGCTTTCTGTAATAAATGGCAGCCACCAATTAATTGTACAACAACAACTCTACATAGATTATTGAATGGTTTACGGTACTGCAGTATATTTTAAACCGCTGATTTTATCGATAATGACTGGGAATGCATAGCTGAAACTTTTAGGTCAAGTTATAATACTTCCAAAGATTCTATTATTTATTTTTTGGAGGTTATTTAGTTTGACAACAGTTATAGAGTATGTCCCATTAAAGGAGGTTACTCATAATGCTATGCTCAAAACATGCACTTATTTACAATGTGGCCTTCCAGAAATACTTTTCGCATTTTTCGCGTTACCATAAAGCTTTGTAGTGCAAGTTTTATTAACTGTTTCCATGTTACCTATAGTCGTTCAGTAAATTAGTTAGACAAGCAATTATTCTCGGCTTCGCACATCCGGGCACTGTTAAATTATACACATTCGGAAAAGGTGATTCCTCTGCTTTGATCGCTGGTCTCTATGCATCTTTAATTTTGAATAGTACAATAACCAAGAAAAAATATGAAAGAAGACGACGATCTACCATTAGCTTGTAGCTATCAGATTGTTTTTATAATACATCTATATATGCTGTTTAAAAGCTTTTTGTTTCGTTTGAAATAAATGTTAACTTGCAAATGAGTCTACGGTAAAGACCGAGTTTTTACCTTTTACCGAATGAAGAAATGAACGCTACCTAATAATCCGATTGGTTAACTGGTCAGTATGACGTCACGGCTAAGTCGAGAATTACTTCAGTCTGTAGGTTTGATGCACCAGGATCTCGCGCGCTCTGTATTAACACGCGAACTGCAACTTTCAGCGTGGACATGTCTTGAAACTATACTGGTCTGACTTTAAACAAAAGAAACGTTTTCTCCAAATGCTTTATCAATACAGTACAGTAACGTGTAAAATAAATGACATAAACCATTTGGAGATCATTTGTCGATACTGTTTTTCGGCTTTACTGCGGGCGGTAGATTCGTCTTATAGATGTTCAAAACTATTAATGTCCATTACTTATTGCCACTGATGTGCAATTGTTCTCAATTCTGTGACAGAACTTTGGCTTTTCTTTCGGTATAATACGGTGTTCCGTTAGGGCCATCGCCCTCTGTAATAATTCAGCGTACAATAACGCGAAGTAACGATGACGATGTGCGAAGTTACGATAGTGATTCGACAACGTTCTCCTTCTTTGACAGCAACAGGTGCGCGCGTGCGTGACAAGAAAGCGATATGGAAGTAACGATGGCGATACGCAAGTGACGATGGCAATGCGCGAAGTGACGATGGCGATACGTGAAGTTACGATGGCGAAATAACGATAGCAATATGCGAGGTCACAATCACGATACGAGATGTTACGTTGACGATTTGCGCAGACACGATGACGATACGCGATGTCTTTCTATCACACTTGCGATGGAAGTGTTGTCCGTACAAAGTTTTCAATCTTTTGAGACGATTTCGATAGCGGTTTAAATGGGATGCAATAAAAATATTACCGTTAAGTCAAAAGAATTTTTATTAACTAATTAATTAATTAGTCAGATAGCAACAAATCGAATATATGATGACTAAGGCACACCGCGTTATACGATCTATAAGCGACCATAGAAGACCGAAACATAAATTTTACCCCCACGTTGCGGTAAAGATCGAAAAGTGCATGAATGCTTACATTTCTGGAGAACGGTTGAAGTCAGTTGGGAACATGTTTGTCTGTAAACTTGTAAACAAAGAGGCTTTTCTTCTGAGAAGGAAAAACAAAAACATTACAAAAAATACACTTCTGAACATACTATTATCATGCAAACAGACTGAATAGATTTATCACCTCGCAGAATTTTGTGAGAACGATAGAATCAAAATACTGTTCGTACAGGCGCTTGGAAGAGAGAGTAAATATGATGGTTAATACTTGTAAGCGCGTGAGACCCGTGTGGTCAATTTATCGCTGTGGCTAAAATGTCCTGAAAATGACTAGCCATATACATGTATTTAAATCGTCCATGTCACTTTAAAGAAGCCACTAGGTTAATGACCAGAAAGCTTTAAGAACTTAAATATCAAAATGTTTTAGAAATAAGTCGGCGGTGGTGTTATTTTTTTTTTTTTTTTTTTTTTGACAAATGAGCCGATTTTTTTTGTCCGTGTTTACGCTGTAAATGAATTCTGTTTTCTTCAACACACACGATGTGATACTAGTAATAAAACGTGGGTATAACACAGGTAGGCTGCCAATGCTGAACAGAAACTATTCATTGAATGTATGACAAATTAATCGTTCCATACATTTCTATTAATTCAAAATTGCCAATATAGAACAAGTTGCGCGTTCTATACATTTCTATGAGTCTAATGCGATGACGAATTCCAGGCAAAAACAGTGCTCCGATGCAAGGGAAACTATCAGTGGAAAACAGTACTAATCTCTCTCTCTTCAATTTATTATTCTTGTACATGTATGGCCAACCCTTGTTCTTGGATTATAAACAGATGTGTCGACACGCTTGCTTGTTATACACTGGTCTCAGGGGGTTCATATAAGACCTTCAACGATGA
Organism: Saxidomus purpurata; assembly: GCA_022818135.1. Classification (NCBI taxonomy): domain Eukaryota; kingdom Metazoa; phylum Mollusca; class Bivalvia; order Venerida; family Veneridae; genus Saxidomus; species Saxidomus purpurata. The sequence goes on along the minus strand of JAFMSR010000007.1, from coordinate 55,052,507 downwards.
AGGTTGTAAGTACTGTCCATAAAAGAAAATTAAAGCCAAAGATGATGTTTATAAAAACTATCTACGCCAAAGCGTTTGATGATGTCTATATCACAATACTGTATATCTGTAATTTGCGATCCAGTTTCATCTAAAATATAGCATCATTCTATTTCAATTATCACATATGTTCATAATATAAGCGAAATAGTTTTCGCGCATATATCAAATAACTGTATATATATCGATTATTTAGTACATGACTCCTTGTTGTTCCGAGAATAAAAACTGTCAAGCCTAACAATGCCGTCACTAAACAGTACCTGTCAGTGAAGGGTCAAATATCCATCCATATATAAGCTACCGTAAACAGATTTCCAGCTAAAGAATTAATCAGAATAAACAGGAAAACGATCTAAGCATAAGGAGAGGATTTTCTTTCTGGATTATTTAGATAATACTAATAACATAGAAAAAAGATATTATTTTTTTTAGATTAGATTCATATTAAATCTTTTCTGATGTCCCATTTCGATACAATGAAAGGGATTTTTCCATCTTTATGTTTTTATTTGATATAGGAAGGAGTGAATTGTTTAAACGTAATGTCCTTTTGCTTAGCAACCTCAGCGCTAACACCATGCAATGGATAGCAGACTAAACTTATACTTACGTGTCTGCCAAAATATATTGACGACGGTTTTCTTACTTCATACTCAAAATGATTCCTACTATTTCTATTTCACAGCCTCGTTCTAAAAGCGGGGGTAATGATTACCGTAGAAGTCCAAATGTTGGCGGCGGTAGGTCGCCATCTTTGATGCGATCAGCGGACACGAAGCGCTCAAGAAATCGCTTCAGTGACTCAGAGTACAGCATTACTGCTTACGACATCGACGAACGGATTCACAACAGGAATGATTTTGGAAGCAGAAGAAACGGAATAACGTGTGAGAAATGTGTGAATTCAGAAAACAAGGCATGTGAATCGAAATCAGGAATTAAAGAAAATATGGCTTTGAGTGCGGTAATGATGAGTGGTTCCGGAGGGGGACCTAAAAGGGGGACAAGCCAACGGAATCTAACAGACCTGGACATTGAACATGGGAATATTAAGTCCTGGCAACATGCGGAAGGAGTAAGTCCGGGTTCAAGAGCCCATTCTCTTTCTCCAACGTCAAGTAAATGTAACTGTGATAGAGCTAAATCAAAAGAAACTGTGATAATAAACGTCGGCGGTAACGTGTTCGAGACTTTCAGATCAACACTCAAGAGATTTAAAACATGCAAACTTGCCGACGAACGGGAAATGTTGAAATATTACAGACCAGATAAAGGGGACTTCTTTTTCGACAGGGATCCTTACGCTTTCAACATTATTTTAAACTATTTGAGGTACGGGGATCTACATTTACCTACGAATCTGTGTGGTCCGGCACTCATGCGTGAGTTTCAGTACTGGGGTATCGACGAACAAACAATTGAAAGGTATGTTAAGATGTTTATATGTATTTTATTGCCAATACTTTTTCAGTATATCAACATTTAAGTATGAGATTTACATTTTAATACATGTGTTTATATACATAAGATTGTAGAATTTATGTTATATAGTCGTGAACGGGGCTCGTTCATGTATATACATGTATAGACAACAGTACACATGTTGTAACCATTCTTTCACATTCTCACACAAAATGCCCAGTGCATGTCAATAAAGAATACTCATTTTTCTTGTAAGAATGTAAGAATAAAGAAGAAGCTTGAAGGTTATCGGTAAAAAAAATGCATCCATGCAAATGCGTATTTCATACGAAACGATCCGCGTCAAATATGGGATCGATGGTTTTGGACAATTCCGGGTAATTGTTGAAAAAGCCCTATCATTTTTGACTAAATTGAAACACAAATGTATAATTTACTTAATGGGAACGTGACTTAATGATACGTGTCACATTTCAAATAGACTCATATTCAGTCATTTATACCAGTCCGGATACTTTTTTTTTCATTAAGAATATTCCCTCCTTTTAAGGGTATTAGATTATGTTCTTCTATGAAAATGATTCATGTTTTCATCTGTTTATATATATTTTTGCTATAAACGTATAGTCATTGAATGCCAATAAACAGTGTGCTATCTTAAATGTTTAGATAGTAGATTAAATAGATAGTCAATTAAAATGATGATTTGGCCACTATGTTAACATAAAATGCCTGTATATAGGACAGGTTTTCTGATATCATACAAACACGATTCCATGATAATTTTCGGTGACTTTCAAGTGTAATCGTATATCATTTAGGAGAAATACGTCAACATAAAATATTTCATATATACGATATTGAAAATTAGGATTTCATTGGGTATAAATTACCGAATAGTATGTCTTATGGCGTATGTACTGTAGAGTGGCGTAAAAATAAAGAGAGCTCATGTTCGTAAACCAAGCTTTTTGCCATCAGTGTAGACTAGTGCAGGCCAGTCCTCAGTTTACTGGTCGAACTGAATTGATGCTGGTTTCAGAATTATGTCAGATTATGTCATAGTTTGTCATTTTATGTCATATTCGATAAATAACGCAGTAGTTGTATCGTTAATTTTGAAAACAAAAAAGGTTTCCCCGCATCTTCTTCTCTGATAGATTGAAACTTATTATCACAAAACGATGTCGTGTTCGTGCAATTATATATTCTTTTAAAAACTACCTACATTCATATAAATAAATCAGCTGATTTTTCGAGACCCGCTTTCGTTGACATTAATCAGAAAATAAATCCGTGACTAATGTGTGGTCATGGAATTCCGAGTTTTACTTCCTGTCTAATAGGAATCTCGTGCACCAAAAGTATTCATCTACATATGCCTGGCTAAAATGCTGTTGAAATGGGCGTTACTGTACGCCTTAAAAATAAATTTGCCGGATGTCTTAAATCTTAATCAAGCAGATCCATTCCACGTCCCTTTGTCAGGTGTATGTTCACAAGAAACTGTTAATTATGTTTAAAATAGCAACAACGAAAAATACAACAATTTTGACGAAAATGATAATACAGGGGATTCGTAAAATTATACATAAATACCCATAAACATGCAGTATAATACCGAAATGATAAAAGCATGCAGCGTGCATATAGCATAAACTTACTTCATTTTGTATAGTAACCATAAAATAAAATTTATTTAGAAATAATGAGTGCAGGACAATTATGGTAAATGTACAAAGTTGATTAAAGTTCTCGTGCGGACTATAATACTGCAACCTTGCTTGACATTAGCAAGTCATCGTGAGAGGTATAAAAAGGTTATCACCACAGAAACTCTCGTGTTATATCAAACTATTTATGCTGACGAGCTCGTTGTTGGAATACAGTTCATATTTTGTATGCTTGAGTAAGGTTAATGATTGATGCAAGCGTCTCCGCGGAGGGTACGGTGTATGCCCAAAACCTAATCGTTTCACTGCGTATATCTATTAACAGTTTATTAATGAATGCCATTATCTTGAATATTATAAGTCAGCTTTCATCATCGTCATTATCATTATTACTATCGTGATCATCATTATCATTATTATCATGATAATCATCATCGTCATTATCATTATCACTATCATGATCATGATCATCATCATTTCTATTATTGTTATCACTATTACTGTAATCATTATTATCATTATTATTGCTTATTATCATTTATCATGATACTGACGATGATCTTATGTCTAATTAATAGATGTAATATTTGGCTGAAAAGTCCCAGGATCGCTTTGAATTTTCTGATATATTAACATATTTATTGAGATATAGGATAATGATAGGACCATGTTCTGTTCACTCATAAACAATGTTGACAATGCTGTATGCCTTTCTTATGTATTCAAGTTGTTTCTTCAAGAAAAAGAATTGCCAGAAAGTCTTTCTTATTTTTTGCAATATTATTGAAAAAAATACTGAGCTATGTTTCGAATGTGTACTTATCTGTCAGTAATACATCTTTCTTGATAAAACGAAAGCTACATATAAATGTGATCTTGGGACTTTAAACAATGGAACGATAGCTATTAGTTTCTAAGATGCGGATCCTAATATTCCCATTATTATCAGATATTATACAATTCAGTTATTGCCAAAAATTTCCAGACCAAAAGGCTAATATACCAGTTGTAGACGGTCCCTTGTGCATTAATCTGCTTATTATATATATTCGGTGTAAGAAACAATGACCTCTATTAATGATTTTTGTTTTAGGCTACACAATAATTCCATTCATTTTTTAACCTGCCAAAATTACTTTGTGGTTATTACTGTCGGTATGGTTGCCAAATGCCTCAGCAAGTCTTCAAGCCGAGACATATGTTTCTATGCACGGTTACCTGTAAATAAAACAAAACGAATCAATGTTTGCCGAGTCTTGTAATTTGTTATAATTATACTTCCCCTCTTTATTATGATTTGTAAAGTACAGTTGGCCCCGATTTGAGGCTTTGATATAGCACTATGTAGCACTGATTTGTTTAAAATTGACAGTTTTATAAGTTACAAGTTCATTTCCAATCTTTGGGTTCATTAAAGTCCCGGGATCACTATGAATTTTCTGATATAGAAAAATAAATTTACTGATAGAATAATGATATAACCATGTTCTGTTCACTCTAAAACAATGTTAACATATGCCTTTCTTTCGTCTTCAAGTCATTTCTTCATGAAAAATATTGCCAGAAAGCCTTTCTTATTTTTCGCAATATCATTGAAAAAATACTGCACGCTGTATTTGTATTTGTAACATGTATTTATATATCGATTGAACAAGAACGAAAGCGATTGGTAGCTATATTTTATAGTAAAAATCCTGTCACGTTAAATTTTCATTTAATAACTAACAAACGGTGGTAAAATATTTTACAGTATATAGAATGAAATAATAATAAAATGCCATCACCATTTCTAGTATTTCATTGTCAACATTTGTCGAGTATTGCAGCTTTGTTTTACGCTTTCTGCCGCTTCTATTTCTATATTCAAGATGGCCGCTTCCCGTTCGGACGGCCACGAACTTTGCGAGATTTTGCGTCGTTTCACACTCCGTTAATATTATTGCTCCAGAGCAGTCAGAAGGCGCCAAATGTCACAGGGTGATAAAAAGTGTGCAACCGTCAGGGCCCGAACCGTTGACCCTATCTCTACAAGGTTGTTGGAGCGAATGCTCTCCGGACTTAATTTCTTCATGATTTTCCCTGACAAACTGAATAAATTTTATTAAGCGCACATGAATAGGTCCAATCTGCAGATAATCTCTAATCTAGTCCGTCATCTTGAATCCTGGTCAACTCGTGCGCAAATGAGGGTTACGCGGGTAGAGTAGATTAGAGATTAAGCGCATGCGCATTGGTTTAACTCGACCTGTTCGGATTAGAACTATGGTTACTCGACTTACCCGAGTAACAAGTTCGAAAATGTTCATAGATAATGTCTTCGAGTTGTTCATTTCTGAACTTGTGACTGTTTTCATCATCCTTTCATGCACTGGTTGATATTGTTTTAAGAACTCCTTCCTCCAAGCCCTTTTTGGACCTCACCCTGTTACGTTGAAGAAATGATTTATTTACGGAAATCAATTGCCCGTGAATTACTCCGTGTCAGAAAATGCTTTGGAATCTAGGGTTATGTAGACAGAATTAGGTCAAGGCCCACAAAATATAATTTCGGTGCATTCATTTCTTATTCTTCGCAGCGGAGTTTTCTGAACATAAAAATAACAACAAAAGCAACAGGAAACAAAGTTATGATATAAGTATGCAAGCATTTGCAAAATAGTATTAAAATAGTTAAATACCATAATTATTTGTCGTGATTCATGGCAGAAATCAGCTACCATACCTGAGTGAAGTATTCTATTATTGAATGGCCTTTATCTTCGTCCGTCCGTCCGTCCAACTATCTATCCGTCCGCCTAGAGCCGCAACTAAGGAAATTTCATTAAACTTAATATGAATATGCAATAGCATAATGCCGCGGCGCACATGCAACTTTCGACAATATCTGTCAATTTTCTTTTGCAAAAGAGGTACTCCTAACTTTAAAAATTGCACCTTAGAATAAATCGTAAAAGAGCTAGGGTCTGGTACCTAGATTCCCATGTATGGGCATCTTTCTTAAAAAACTGCTTCTGTCACCTGAGGAGTATTGGCAAGTTCACCCGGGGATGATATCCCAGGGTCGGTCGAGACTAGAAACAATCTGAATGAAAAAGAAAGTAAAATGAAAACAACAACAAAAAACCACCGGTACATACCTGCTGACTTTTGTACATTACCGACATAATGACTAAAAAAATGAGATGTTTTAGATTTTTTAGACTTTGGTGCAGTCTGTTTATTATTATAATATGTTGAATGAGTGGATTTAGTTTTTGCATTCATGGTGATTTGCCAATGTTTCCTTGCAGTTTAAATACCTATCTGACGGCAATACTTCATTCGAGTAATTAGTACAAAACAGTTATTTTCGGCGAAGGAAGTTTTTTCAAAAAGCTTCTGAGAATACAGACGTCCTGAAATATGTTTTTTCTTTCCTAGCAATTTTAATATTGACGTCGGTCTTCTTTTTTTGCACCACACTCCGCTACATGGCTCTATTCCAATCAGTTTCGGCAGTAAACTTCAATTATATATCATTCTATCAAAATTCCGGATCATTTGAATACTTTCTAATATCTTAGCAAGTGGGTATGCAGTATGTCAGCACTAATAGTAAGAACAAGTATCTTTATAAAAGATACATGGCCGTAGTAGCCAATGTGTTGAAGATGTTTAGTGCTAAAGAATAGAATAGACAAAACAACTAGCGTAATCGCACCTATTTACTATAGCCGACGTCGTACTGTAGAAACTGAGAAATATCAAAACTATTCCTTATCTGTACTGTCAGAACGTTCTATAGCACTGTAGTATATTAGCGACTAGTATTACGTTACTATAGTTACTAAAACGGAAATTATCGAATTCGTGATTTTGTTTTAATCAAATGGAAGATAGTTAAAATATTGTCTTCATGATACATTTGTAAAAAAATCAGTTTTCTGATTCTTATTATTTCGAATCCTTTCAATAGTTTAACCTTGCAATCACGTGACCTTCACCCCCAAACTAATCTGGTACCCAGCGCGACACATAGAGTAGTACTTGGAGCAGATAGCCCCAAATAAAGGAAGTCAAAATGAATATTACCGGCATACGGTTGGAAAAATGATTATATATATAGTTTATGATACTGCTTCACGTTTACGAAAAAATATGTTATACAATCATACACTGCAATGATACATGTAGATCTATATGATAGACTGGCCACCAAATGACACCATAATGTGAATTCAATCCCATTACTAGGATACTAATTTATAGTTACATGTACCAGCTTTTCAACATTTAAACTCTTAAATAATTTTGACTGCATGCTCAATTTTGTTTTCTTGTCCCGTTAGTATATTAATAAGTATGCTGTAACTCTTTTGTCTAGCCAGCATCTCGTATTTCTTTGTAATTTTCACATTCATGTATATATTGGTAATGTGATAAGAATGCCATCGACCTGTTTTGTATCAGGAAAAAAGCAGGCGTACCTTAGTAACAGTTTATCAATTGACGTCATTGAAGCTGGAGTACCTTTACACGACGTTAACTGTCACATGCAAGATTCTATCATTAATTCGCTGCTGTTTTTTGTACTCCGTAGCACCGACCTAGCTGTTTGGATTGCTTTAATTCCATGATAATTATTATTGATTACTAAGCAACTTTTTTTAAGTATCGACAAGGCAAAGTCTTAGATTGGTTCATGGTTTTAAAGATTGGACTTTATATTCCCTGGACAGCCTACGCTTAACCCTAGGTATAATGTTAAGTCTGTCGTATCACTCTCACTACAGCTACTGGTGTCTTACAAAACAAACAGGAATAGGTCACCATCTGCTTTAATTAGGTTCAATCTACATTTTTGTTTTGTTTTAGGTGCTGCTTTCAACCATATAATACGTGGAAAACTCAGACGAAATCCCTAGAAAAACTGGAGTATGACCGGAAGCAGTCAACAACACAAACTGATCTTGCGCATGACCGGAAGAGCACAAGCTGCTGGCGACGAATGAGAGCAATTATCTGGCCATTCCTGCAAGACCCTACTTCCTCAAGGGCAGCAAAGGTAAATATTGCCTTTATAAATATTTTTAAAAATCGTACATAGTGGGAGATATGCTCTTTTGTTAACATCTGCTTCAACAGTATTTCAATTATTTCATGATAAGCGGACAATATCCTCACTATCATTCTGTTAACCATTAGGCAATGTACTATTCTACGTAAACATTGTCAATTTTCTCACTTAGAGATTCAAGTCTACAGTGCAGTTGTTCGGACCCATGACTTTCTTTCTTTATGTCCATCCATCAATGAGACTGCATACAGAAACATATCACGATTACCGTGTCAGAAGTCAGTGCTTATATATAATCATTATAATGGCATATTAGATTATAATGCTTTTTGTGCTTTTTCTTGTCTTTGTCAGAAGACTTGTTTTGACACGAGAGGTGTTTAAAACCTCCTGTTTCAAGTAGTGTCTTGTCTGCAGGAGCGCTAAGAACAACTTTTAAAAAAAATAACCTTCTGTATTCATAAACAGATGTATTGTATTGTTATTGACTAAGATGTGACAGAAGTGTTATAAATGTATGAACCTGATCAGTTGTAGGAGTTACATAAACTATGTGTTTCTTCTTTTCTTGCAGATCTATGCATGGATATCTATTATATTCGTCTGCTTATCGATATTTTCGTTCTGTGCCGAAACACATCCATATTTCCAATTACCACCATCCGAAGTTCACAACCTCCGTGTACTGTACAAGTTTTTTGCATTAGAAGACAGTCGTGTCATTTCTAGCCATAACAAAAACACTCCTGTTATCCAGAATGGGACGGATTCAAACTCGTCTGCAGCCGATGTCAGCAACAATACCGACACCGACGACCCGGAAGAGAAAATACAACATCCGGCGTTATTGGTTATTGACCTAATTTGCGTGTTGTTTTTCAGCTTAGAATTCATAACGAGGCTCGTCTTTTGCCCAAAGAAGCTCAGATTTTGTACCTCGTTGCAGAATATTATCGATTTTATTGCCATAGTTCCTGACTATGTCGAATTTGTACTCCTTCTTGCCAGTCCACAAGTACATTCAGGTCTAAGTTTTGTCGATTTTATATTTATTCTACGAATGCTTCGCCTGTGTCGTATCTTTCGTCTGATCCGCCATGTTCCAGGGTTGTGGATACTGCTATATACATTGAAAGCTAGTTTTAACGAACTTCTGCTCATGTTCGTATTCTTGTTGATTGGCATGGTGATGTTTGCGTCACTGTTACATTTTACAGAAGGCGGCGGACAGTTTAGTAACATTCCTGTTGGGTTCTGGTGGGCTGTTGTTACCATGACAACGGTAGGATATGGTGACATGTACCCTACAACTGCATTCGGCTACTTAATCGGGTCAATCTGTGCTATATCTGGACTTCTAATGATAGCTTTCACTGTTCCTATCATCGTGAGCAATTTCGTCTTGTACTATACGCACGTGCAGTACGGTATCTCGGACAAAGATGAGAAAGAGGACGAAATTGATTTTGATGATGAAATTGAAACTTGCTCGTATCATACCTCATGCACGGGATCTGTAGTTGATGTGAATAAAAGTCATATTCAAGAACGAACTTTGCAGACGACAGAAATTGATGCTCACGTGTCTGAATTTAAAGATGCTCTGGGCAATGCCCAGAATACGTCTAAGTCGGTTGAAAATGGAGAAAACATTCCTATGGAAATCACGGATAGCAACTCCAATAAACTTTGAATAACTGTGAGCATGGTTTTGAACTGAAGTGTAGGGCATATGGCTGTGAAATGTGGGGTTTCGAATTTGGATTATATATCGGAAACCATTCAATACTTATGTGCGCTGGCTTTGGAAACTTTACCTGAAAAATGAGTCATACGATAAGAAACAAACCTATTCCACATTAATTTGTGCATGTGTCGGCGAAATTGTCGAGAAATGACAAGCAATTGATACATGACTGAACTTAAAAAATCCTATATGTATACCGTCTGAGAAGAACGTACATATGTAAAATTGACTATTTACAAACCTTATCAGTATTCTGTGAAGAGTTAAGATGTCCATAAGTTGTGAAGTATTTGTGACTCAAAACTGAGCGAGGAACATTCCAAAATTGTAATTAATATTTTTAATTTTATACTCAATCTATACTATTATACGGTCGTATAAATCGCCGAAATGATGTAAATTATTGTTATAAGAAAAACTTTTATTGATAGTGATATCTGTTATATTCGTGATAATATATGTAAAACTTTTTTTCATGTCAAAAAAGTACTCTAATGAGTACGTGTTTTTCGGGTGTCGGCATCTGTCAGTTTTCTTTAGTTTTTGCGCTTGAAATCTACGTGAATGTCTTGAGCATTCGCTTAAACAAACTGTTATTGAAAATACATACAATAGCGTTTTTTCCTTTATACACATCAGAAATTTGTTGCCGACATCTGGAAACGTTCCGCTGAGCGGATTATTTCCACGAAATATGCTTCTTTCGACAGCGAGGAGTGATCAAAAAGTCACTGAAAAGTTATGTTCTTTGTTTGGATTTGTTACTGTTTCAAAATGACACCAAAACAGTATAATTATTCTTTTGGAACATTTTTGACCATTGGAAAAGTTGCAAAGGTTCAAATATATAATCATTTAAAAGTGAAAAGACATTCACATAAAAAACGCAACACAGAATTATTGATTTTCTTTTTAATTCGTGAAAATTTTCGTATAAGTGCATGATTTAAATTACATTCTGTGTCGAAAATAGCTGTGTCGAACTTTTTGGTCATCCCACGTTCTTATTCGGTCATATTGACCTGGTATTTTTTTATACTAACTGGAGTAAGAAACAAATTCGTTTTAACTTTCCATAGAAACAGTTTAACCCTAATTATTATAATAGATGTTATTTTAAAGGTGTTAATTCAGTGATTTAAAAATTCAAATGGAGAAAAAATGGGTTGCAAACATGCTTAGTAACTTACGTCTTACAATGTGTCATTAGTCTTAGCGACGTTTAGAAGATGTGTTTTGTTTTAATTTTACCAAAGACAACTTTTAACATACTAAGGCTCTTTGACATCTTTTAAATGTAAATACAGTACACTTGTACTTTTCACTGCTGTATTTTATTTGATACAGTGTCCAACTTGTCAATAAATACAGTTATTTAGATACTGCAAGACCATTAATGTTAATGAGGAAATACTTTTTTAGGTTAGTCGAGTCACGAATTTTCGACGAAAAATCACCCTACTTTTCCATGTTTTGAAAAATCTGAAATGCACGAAATTATCCATTTATTGATAATCCACGAAATTTTTATGCCCATAAAGTGACAGGCATTTATAGTAACGTTGATAAATAATCACGAAAAAACGTGAATTATTTTCACCATTGGAAAGGTCAAGAACTTCATTTCTATGGTAGAATGCGCCTAGAATTCTATGGTAGAATGCGCGGGAGAATTTTAGTCACCAAACTAAGAAATTGAGCCGCATTCTTTTTTAAGTTTTTAATTTTTTTTAGAAAAAAAAATTCGTAAATATGTATCATTTTGATTTATGAAATGCTACAACAATAAGAGGCCATTTTCTTACCGTTATATACTAACAAATTATAAAGCTACAAACCCTATGAAAATTTATGCCTGACTTTGCAACCGGTTCCTATCTCAGTTTCGTTTCTTTACATATATGTATATATACAATTTACTTCGAAAATGAACTAGGTTTCAGTGTGTGTTTTCCTACCTTAAAGTTTATATTTAACTTAAAGTTCGTACCTTAAAGGTACACGTGTACAGGTAATATATGATGTATATACGTACCTTAATTATCTTCTGATTTCTAGAATAGAACTTAGCCAAATAGCTTCTTAAAAAGCCTTCGTTGATACTTACTCATTTGATCAGTATGGCAATATGTAAAAAGGAGTTAAACATGAAAAGCTCATGTTCGATTTTCTTTCATTTATGCACTTTTTATACATTTGATTGCTCAAAAATTTTATGATGAAAATATCTGTAAGTATGACCTTAAAGTAATTTTGAAACACGCTCAAATATTTTGTGCCTTTTTAATATAATCTTGTTAAAACAACGACCTTTTTTTGCTTAGAATTTCACATTTTCATTTAGAATTCGCAGTAGAAAGTAGTTTGACTCTCTGATTGATTTTAGCAATGAAGTCAGAACCTCGTTTCCATTTCGTGTCATTTTAAAAATAAAGAGTTACTGGCCCTTGTGTAAAATGGTGATTTCTCTGTCTGTCAGACACATGTCGAAAAATAAAAGCCGCGTTAAATTTATTGTTTTAATAGAATCTCATTCATGCCATCGACGTATATTCTTCTATATTTGATTTGTGTAATGCGCTCCACTGATGAGGCAATTGAAAATGAAATTGTCTGTAATAAATTATAAATTTTCGCGAAATTGGCCTTTTCTTGATTACAAGTATGGGTTTTTCACAGACTTATCGTTCTTGCGTACTCTTCAGCGTTAAAGAGCACAAACGGGGCGATCGGCGAATGACGGGGCAGTTTCGGCCCGATAACGGAAGCGTATTACTGTTTTGATGTATCATGAATGAATAATCCTATGATTATCGTGTATTTTGCTAAATAATTAACTTATATATCCTTACTTAAAGTGACATTATGCGCATATTACTGCACAAAGTGTATTTTGGGTGAAAGTTTTATAAATGCAATTTTTGGTTGCGGTGCATTTAAATGTGTTAAATTAATGATTATGCCGCATTAGTATTTGAAGTTGGTGCTTTAGATCTAAAAATATCGGACTGATAAAATGATAGTTGAATGTGTCGTTGTTGATGTTGGTAGAGATTTCGGCAGTGGAAGGGAAGAAACTCCTGCATGCAGTTGTTCTTTTCTGAAATTGACTCTCCCAGTCTAATAAGAAAATCAATAGTTTGAAAGTTATTTTTTCATACTGGTAGCGGGAAGAGTTCAAAATGGTGTATTGGGTTAAAAGTCATTATTTCCTCTACACTTTTGTACACACACCATTTTCAGCTGGATTGTAACTTGAAAAAAATGGGCATAATGTCACTTTAAATAAGTATATTTTTGTAACTTTAATTGTAGAAAATGATGAAATTATAATATGGAGAAAAGAAAAGAATCGCCGGCGAAGGCTTCATTTACAATTTCATGAATGTGCATAAATGATTACAGAAATTAATAAAACTGTACATTCAGCATTTCAACAAAATATTAGTATTCATTGATGTCGCGCATGCGCAGAGGTTTGTAATTATAATAAGCACTTATTTTTTGCATTTTGTTTGATACATTTGTAAGATTAGGTTGCATTTAGAGTACACCAAGCTGCAACAGACTACTTTGCTCTACCATTGCCAGCATTTTAATAAGATTCGATCGGATAGTCTCCCTTGATTATCTATCACTCACTGCCTGACTTGATCGCCTCCCTTTAGCAACGACCTCACCAAACGCGCAATCAGGTGAAACATCAATATTCTAGTTGAACATCTATTTTTTTATATGGTCACCATTGGTCATTGTTCGCATAGATATGTTTTTAAATGTACCCAGTATCATCAAAAGTCGAGAACTGTCACGATTTCCTCAGAATATCAAAATATTCTTTATCAAGCAAGTGATGACTTCCTAAAATTACTAACGCTTTTTTCATAAATAATTCAAAGGAACCAGTTTAAAACACCGGTAACCTAAAAATTGACATATTTAAAAATAGTTCGTATTTTTCCTGTATATTATTTATATATTAGCACACTAAACATAGTGCAGTCAAGAGACACTCTGCTACATACCGTGTATTTTTGCTTCCCACCCTTAATTATTTTCTTGGTTTTCTGGTAACGACAAAGAACAGTATATAGCATATTGAATTTTTCGACCTGAAAATACAATCGTCGTTCATTAACTCCAAAGGTCGCTGTCGGGCACCTATTGTGCTTTGTTGAGACAGAAATAAACTATAATTATATACACAGATATAACTGTCAAATCAGTTGTTCTATTTATAGTTACTAATTAATAATTTAATACCCTCTAAATTATACTCTAATAGACTTGGACTATTTATAAGCCTATATTAGCAACATTGTAATAATTGTTTAATTTATGTTATATTATACTTCACATACATACCGTTTATATTAAACAAATCATTCGTTTATATAAGAGAAATGTATCCAGTCAGCACTTCCAGAACTGATCAATAAGCATAGTTATATATATTTTCGAACTATTTTTACCGCGCAGTTTTAATTAGGCGGACGACTATTCGGTTTATGGGTATTTTGCGAGAGGCGGGAGTGGTTGCACTCTGAAATATAGCATTGTAGGTTTCGGTTTATCTGCATGTAGATCTGACGCCAACAATCAAATGAATTTACACTGCTGTTAATAGCTTTGCTCTATTACATGGATCTTTTATTTTTTTGTGTATGGTCTTTTATGTAGGACAAAAAAATATGTAAGGGAATTTTAAAACTTATTTTATATCGATTTTTAGACAATAGTTATTATAAAAACATGGAACCCATTTAGTTTTGCTTTATTTTATGGGGAAAAAACTATTAAAAAAGGACAATATTTTACCAAACTTGTTCTCTTGATGCTTTGATGAAAATTAATAAAGTTATTTTCCCGCGTATTTTGCATACAATCTGAACTCAAATACCTAACAAATGTAAAAAAAAAAGATTAAGGAATTACTTAATTATGAGTTTAATATTTTAACCATTTGCTTACGGTGCAGATCATGATAAACTGTTCGCTATTCAGTCAGTAAATTTTTAGCCGATACACCATTTGAGCAATTAATGGTACTGTTCAAATTGAAAAGTTGACGACTCCATCATCTAGAAATTCCGTCGGGGTATTTAAAGGGTCAGTAATTTCATTAATCCCCTTACCTTTTCACATACATTCCTCCTCATTTTGTATAAATAAGCATATCGTTTGTATTATTTCATTTGTCTATACTTGTTTTCATTGTTATGTTATATAAAATGAATGCAAATAAATTGTTAAATCGATGGTGTTTTTCTCATATATGTCTAAATAATCCCGTGTCTGGTTTAAAACAAAAAGACTTTTCTTTCATTTTTCGTGTTCTATGTGCAAAAACGAAACGTTAGGTTTTGCGAAGCGGGCTCATTTATGTCTAAATAATCAAATACGAATATTTTATTACGCATAAAACATTTTACAATGTTTTTAGCATATTTTAACAAGATGTAAAGATCAAACAATGGATTTTAAAAGAACAGGCATACAAATAATGTGAGTCCAAAGAACTATATATAAATCACAAGTCAAGTCTCAAAATACACAGAATCATATTAACTGTTTCTATAAGAGTATGAGCCATCTTACAGGAAAATGGAATATTTACATTAAGATTATTTTTGCAGAATTAGACGATTTGCTTTTTATTTGCAAAAAATATAATTTTAGAGAGAGCAAAAATAGTTTTCTTTGAGGACAATATACTATCAAATTTTAATATCGTAGGCCAGTGACAATAATATGCTGTAAATTAATTTTTTTCCGAGATCTCGATAATGAGGACAAACCAACAGGAAGTGGTATTCGTTCCCGACTTTTCTCATCGTACATGATTTACATAATCTTAATTCGCGAGGTGTATTATCATATTATCAAGATTCCATGCAAAAACTATGAGAAGACGTTCTGAATCTAGCTAAAGCAGTTCTATATTTGTTATCAGATATTTGCATTGTGTTTTGATAAAAGACTTTACCATTTGAATTCGTATGAGGTTTGATTTTACGTATTGCGGAGAAGACCGAGTATGTAAGACTTCCAAGTATAGTCAGCCGTCGTCAATAATTTCTTCGAATGACATCTCCTTCTTAAACACTGGGCCAGTTTTTTCACCGGAATGAACCTTGGGTGGTGCTCAAACCGTTTCGCTCCACTGCATAAAATGACAATAGAGCTAGAATTGGAAAAAAATGAAAGACATCTGCTCCCTCCTAAACGGCTGGTCCAACTTTGAAATCATTTTACAGAAATGTTCCTCATGTGACCCTATACCAGAATTGCTCAAACCGTAAATCCGCTCCATTGACAAGATGATCAAGGCTAAAAACAGAAAAAGTTTAAAACGAAATCTGCTACACGGCTGGGCTGATTTTCAAATAATTTCACATAAATGTTCCTCGCGTGACTCTCTGCCAAAATGCTTAAACCGTTCCTTTTAGCCTTAGCGGCTATTCTGTCAACAGAGTGGAACGGTTTGAGAAATTTTGGTAGAGGGTCATATGAGGAATATTTCTGTGAAATGATTTCAATACTGGACCAGCTGTTTCGGTTTATTATAAGATCTAGCGGCCATTATGATCAGTGGAGCGGAACCATTTGAGCAAAGGTAGAAGACCATCCAAGGAATGATATTGTCTGTGAAGTTTGGTTGCAGTTGTTTACGGTTTTTTACTATTTTAGCTCTGGCGGCCATTATGCGCCGTGGAGCAGAACCATTTGAGCAATTATGGTAGAGGAACATCCAAATAATAATTCTGTGAAAATGGCTCTGTGGTTAAGAATGTCGTTTAAAGGTGAACTATTTTAACTCTGGAGGCCATTATATACCGTGGAGCGGAACAATCGAAGCAGTTTGGGAAGAGGACCATTCAAGGAACAATCCTGTGAAATTGACTCAGTGGTTAAGGAAATGTCGTTTAAAGGTGATCTATTTTTAGCTCTGATGGCCATTATATGCAGTGGAGCGGAACCATTGAAGCAGTTTTATTAGAGGACCATCCAAGGAACAATCCTGTGAAATGTGATTGAAATTGACCAAGTGGTTAAGATAGAGATGTCGTTTGAAGTAATTTCGACGTACGTCAGTCACAATAGGTCAACATGAACAGTTTGTGCTCAGGTGAGCGAAAATGTTTTAGACGAAATCTCCTCTTTAACGATTGTTCCGGTTTTTGAGAGGATTATACAAATGATCCTTAATATGACGCTCTTTCAGAAATGGTTCAAACCGTTACGCGTCGTTGCACAACTTGGTCGCCCAAGCTAATACTAGAAAAGTCTTTAAACGACTTCTCCGGCTGTTCCGATTTTGAAATGATTTCACACGAAAGCTCCTCGGGTGACCCTTGGTCCTCAGTTGAACGATATAGGGCCATCATGGTTTTCTTCTTTTTATAATGATTGACCAAAAATGTCCTTTGTCAAACAATTTGAACGGGAACAATATTATTTACATGTACAATGGAGTATTTGCAAGTATCCAGAATAACAACTTCCAAGAAAAATTAGTACATATATACATGCATATAATGGCAAATTTAGCAACAATTAACACTAGCGACAAGGGGAATGGTATGCTAATTTATTACAATGTACATGCTGGAGACGTACAGAATCAGTTAGCACACCAGTTTGAAAACTCCTACACCAACTATGAGTAAGAAGCTGAAGCCATCGTACAGACATGGTGATAGCGTAAGCCAATCTAGTCGGATGCTTTGTCAGTTTTACAGATCTTCGGCACCAACAAGACGTAATCGGAACTTCACTCGGCCTTTTCCGGAAATCTTCGGCACCAAAAAGACGCAATCGGAACATCTCTCGGTCTTTTCCGTAAAAGGCCGAGTGATGTGCCACTTGCAACAAGACGCTGTACTTAACTTAAAATCTGTTAAAGTTTAGCTGCTAGAGGAGAGTGTCTCTTCAGTAGAAACCTGCGATATATAGTGTACCTCTATGATTAGAAAGCGGACATGTTGGCCAGGGATGGAGCTCATAGTGCAACGCAAGTGTACCAACTGCCGTAAACAAAAGAGTGTTGAACAGTAGTATCACAAACACAATTTATATATCAGAATTTGTCACTTAAACATCTTAATATCACGATCCAAACAGACATGACTGTTCTGAAAATAGGTCACAGCAACAGCTACAAATATATAAACGCATATTCAAATGTATTTATTGCTTTTGATAAAAGGTCCGCTATCTGTGTCAGGTGTACCCATCGGTCTATTAGCTTTACCTCCCTTTGACAGAAGTAACCCTAATAGAAGCACCCGCAAATTGCAGTACAAGACACGCCCACCTAGGCCAGTACTACAGTATAGGATACTCCCATCTAGACCAGTATTACAGTATATGAAACGCCCTACTAGACCAGTACTACATTATGTAACACGCCTACATAGACCAGTACCACATTATAAGACTCACCCATGTAGACCAGTACTAAATTATCCGACACGCCCACCTAGACCAGTATAGAAAAAACGTCACAAAGTCTAAACAAAACAAAAACATTAAGGGGACACGACACCCTTAAACACAATAAAGAATGCGTAGAAAACATACATTATATGACAGGTCATGGTATATTCTCTCTTTTTGCATCCATTTTGTTTTTGCCTTGAAAACAAATCATCGTTCCTGCTTTGAGCGCAATCACTGTCATGTAGCCGAAACGGTGTAGTCATTCCAAGATGGCGGACACGGAAACATGCCACCGGTAGGTGTCCTTTACTTCTACTGAATTTTAGTATTTTACAGCCTTTATTGAGGTGAACTTGGGTCCACGCCGACTCAGAATAGAATAAACCTTAGCACAGATACTGGCATTATACAAGACATGCATTCGAAACACCAGCATTTGTACCAAAACGGTACACCTGACCTCCGTTTGAAAATCGAATCAAGGAGACGACCATAAATTATTGTTTAGACACTGATCAGTGCTAGGTATGTCCTTAAAATCGATAGTTAATAATGCAGAAAACCACTCTTTTACTGTCTGCAAGGCGAATATGACATATCTGTTTATTTTCTTGGAGAAAATATGGATTTTTTAAAACGTGCTGTGAACGGTGCAGTCTCCGTGAACGGTTTAGTCAGAATGAAATATTTGTGAATGGAGTAGTCTTGAAAAGTGAACGGGTTAGTCTGAAAAAGTGAACGGTGTGGTCCAAAACATTTCAACTTAAAATAAGGTCGATACGGCTATGGAATCGAAACAGTAATCTAATGTTTATGTATGTCAACTATTAATACCATATGCAATAGTGACATTCGTAAATGAGAAAGCCTTTTTTTCTGATTGAAATATCAGCATTATGTTGTTTTCTTTAAGAGTTTTATACGCCCGTTTATACACGGGACGTGTTATTGGATCACCTGCGAAAAAATTTACGTAGGCCAAATAGCTTAACCAAGTTCGATAACCAGCTAAATCTCTCTGTCGCTTCTGTTTTATGGCCATTGAATTATCAAAAATTGATCGAAATAGTCTTGTCTGCTCTTAGTCGAATTTTC
Organism: Saxidomus purpurata; assembly: GCA_022818135.1. Taxonomy (NCBI): domain Eukaryota; kingdom Metazoa; phylum Mollusca; class Bivalvia; order Venerida; family Veneridae; genus Saxidomus; species Saxidomus purpurata. The sequence continues at coordinate 55,033,030 of JAFMSR010000007.1, read as the reverse complement.
TCATCCGATCTTCTGCAAACTGGTTCAAAATGTTTTTCGGTCTGATAATCAAATGATTTAGAACATATTTAAATTTTTTTAATCTTTTATTACTTTCAAAACAATATATATTCTAGGAATTGCATTCGTCTACATTTATCATGGTTGTTAGTATAGTACTGTATGAAAAGATGTTTGTTCGTTGATGTCCAAGTTACTAGATGTGTGCGAAAAAATGTGTGCCAAAAATATATAAGTCTAAAAATGGTAAAATATTTGCAAGCAATTTACTGACGATAGTAGTTTTTTTTTAACACGTAATAAATTGGAATAATATATAATTGTGTACGCAGAACGTAATCTTTCAACAGTAATTTAGGAATCGTATGAGACATGTGAGACTTCAAATTCATTTTAGTAGACGACATTATTAGTTTCTTCCATAAGCACGCGGTTCAGATCTAAATATCCGTCATTGAGGGGTAACTGGTTTGGCAGGGACGACGCTCTTTCGAGTTCCCGCGAAACAGTTACCCCAAGTGACGGATATTTCCATTTGAACCAAATACTTTTTCATGCATTCCGTCTTGCATTTTACAATAGAAATTTCAATGCAAACTTACCAAAATGATTCATTTTAATATAATAACAAAGACTATTCTGGTCATTTTTTGATAATTAAAGGGCCACAACACAGACGAGACTCGGAGATTTTGCTGGTTCTTGGCTAAGATGTCTAGCCCACGAACATTTTGTCACAGGTGATCCCATAACACGTCCCGTGTATAAACGGGCGTATAAAACTCTTAAAGAAAACAACATAATGCTGATATTACAATCAGAAAAAAGGCTTTCTCATTTTCAAATGTCACTATTGTATTAATAGTTGACATACATAAACATTAGATTACTGTTTCAGTTCCATAGCCGTATCGACCTTATTTTAAGTTGAAATGTTTTGGACCACACCGTTCACTTTTTCAGACTAACCCGTTCACTTTTCAAGACTACTCCATTCACAAATATTTCATTCTGACTAAACCGTTCACGGGGACTGCGCCGTTCACAGCACGTTTTAAAAAATCCATATTTTCTCCAAGAAAATAAACAGATATGTCATATTCGCTTTGCAGACAGAAAAGAGTGGTTTTCTGCATTATTAACTATCGATTTTAAGGACATACTTAGTACTGATCAGTGTCTAAACAGTAATTTATGGTCGTCTCCTCGATTCGATTTTCAAACGGAGATCAGGTGTACCGTTTTGGTACAAATGCTGGTGTTTCGAATGCATGTCTTGTATAATGCCAGTATCTGTGCTAAGGTTTATTCTATTCTGAGTCGGCGTGGACCCAAATTCACCTCAATAAAGGCTGTAAAATACTAAAATTCAGTAGAAGTAAAGGACACCTACCTGTGGCATGTTTCCGTGTCCGCCATCTTGGAATGACTACACCGTTTCGGCTACATGACAGTGCAATGTGGTAACCACCATGTCTATAGTAACATGGTAATCAATTTCTTTTGTGTGGTAAGCCAGAAGTTTTAGATGCTTGTATGCAAGACATTGTTTATATGATGTCGCATTAACGTTGGAATATCTCAGAAAACATCTTACATTTATTACAAAATCTAACAGTGCGTAGTCCAGCCTGAAAAATACTTGCATATGTGCATTACAATAGGGCGAGAAACCAGCTTGCAGTTTTATATAACACATTTTCCAATATTGTCGGCATGTTTCAGACAGGCCATTCTTTCAGACACGTAATAAAAAATGATCGATTTTTAATTTTGAATTATCAATATCTTTTTCTTATTCACAAAAATTCATACTGTAAAAACTTATAATTGTAGAAAAAACATACTGCTTTGCCCGATTTTGTTTTCATTTCAATCATATTCATTCTACCCTTTTTCGGATAAATCTAGCAAATCAAATCATATTAAGTATTGGTGCTGTAGGCTTTGGAGTACCGTGATAGAGAATACGTACGGTGCTTTCTGAATTATAGTCATTTCAATAAATTCCACTCACAAATTTTGTTTACATGTATTACAAAACGTTACATACAGAAATGAGAATGGTTCATTTAAATACAAATTAACATAGTTGCCTTTCCACACCATGTGTTTCGAACGTTAAACTGCAATTACATTTTGTGACATTTTTGTACATTTTATTTCCACAGTGATGTTTTATTCTGTTTATTCTTTTTATATGTTATCATCGATGAAATGTAAATTAATTTCAAAGAAGTGAGTATGATGCCTTTAATTATCAATCTCTGAAATTTCAACTAAAAGCAAAATAAATGCATTTGGACAAATGTTGCGTACGAAAAGCCTCAAAGTGTATATATTTAACTATAGTGGTCCGGTCGTCAATTTCGTACCAATGATGACGTCACCATGCAATTGATCATCCAATGCCAAAGTCTTCACTTACCCAGAACGTTCATCAGTCCAGAAGGCTTTTGTTTAAAGTTTTTGTGAAGTTAAAAGCTCTCAAGTTGTGTTATAAAAATATTGTTACTGGATGTAGATCCATCGATAAATTGTCAATGTAATTAACAAAATGTACTGTTAACTAAATGCAAATTTGACACTTACTAAATTAACAGGCTTGTCATCGGATAAAATATTGTTGTTGTAAATGGTCATATAGAAGAAGTGTTCGCGGAATCAATAGGGTCAAACTACTGACGTGTGTTACATGCAGTATAAAAGCCCGCAGCAGAAGGCGCTGGGCTACTAGTATAGACAAATTATTAAAAAACAGATACTATGTATCAAGTTTTAAATTAAGATTTATTTTTTCCATAACATGCTTGTGTATCGGAGAAATGTATTTTTCAGTGATATTAACGCAAGGATTTTTGTTTGTGACATGTTGTGCATTGGTTCAAGTTAAAGTGCCGTTCACTGTTGTGAAGTTTGAACGCGATATAAATTTCGACGATTTTAGCTGTGCGAACGATATAATTACAACACGACAAGCCATAAGTCTAGTGGATTGTCTTCAGCACTGTAGATCTGACGTGAAAGGTGTAGGGGACAGTCTCCTCTACAGTGAAGCCACTGGTGTGTGCCAGTGTCACCACAGTTCAAATACATCCGACTTGGGTTGTGCACTAGTCATGGGTTCGGGATATAGGTTCTACAGTCTAGGTAGGTTACCTATTATCTAAGGGTTCAATCCCCACCAATGTAACAGCGGTTGCGTCTTTCGACAAGACTAAGATATTTCCACATTGCATCTCTCTCTATTCGAGATCTATTTGAGATTGATTTTATCGGAAATGAGTCTCGAGAGCGATTAATCTAAGTTGTTTTGCAATCGATAATAAATAAATTAGAATAAATTAAACTATTCACCAAATAGTGTTCAATGAGCAATATTCACTAAATAGTGTTCATTGAGCAATACTCACTTAAGAGTGTTCAATGAGCAATACTCACGAAGAAGTGTTCAATCAGAAGTATTCGCTAAGTAGTGCTTAATGAGCGATATTTACTAAGTAGTTTTCAATGTGCGATATTCACTAAGTAGTTTTCAATGTGCGATATTCACTAAGTAGTTTTCAATGAGAAGTATTCACTAAGCAGTATTCAATAAGTAGTTTTCACTTAGTAGTGTTCAATAGTAGCAATACTCACTAAGTAATGTTCGATGAGCAATACTCACTTAGTAGTGTTCAATCAGTAGTATTCACTAAGTATTGTTCAATGAGCAATACTCACTAAGTAATGTTTAGTGTGTGATATGCAATAAGTAGTGTTTATGAGTTGTATTCACTAAGTAGTGGTCAATGAGCAATACTCACTTATTAGTGTACAATGAGCAATACTTACTAAGTAGTTTTAAATGAGCAATACTCACTAAGTAGTGTTTAATGAGCGATACTCAGTAAGTAGTTTTCAATGCGCAACTGAACTATGCTTAATAGATAACTACCACTGAACAAAAGTCAGTGAGTACTATTGACTGCATTAAGCTTATTTGAATAAGTAGTACTCACTGTGTAGTACTCACTGTCGAGTTAAAAAAGACAGTAAGCAGTAAAGCATTTATCAAAGTTCAGATTTGAAGAAGAAAAAATAGAAAGTGCATTTTGAAGTAGGGGATTCATTTAGGCAAGTGATTTACCCTGTTAAGAAAGTTATTTGTAAAAAATGTCTTCGAATTGAATAAACTTGATAACTTTTATAGCAAAATAACGTGAAATAACAGGGCTTTAATCCAAAACGCGCGTAAACCTGCAGAGACAAAAAAGTGCGTGAACCTGTCCTTTTCAGTCATATGGTCCGTATAAGCACCTAATGTTTAAGTTAGCTGTTTTTAACTATACCTTTTGTAAATAAAGAAGTTTTATATCAGTTACAACTGGTCACTGAAAGGAACTGTTTCTCTTCGATAGTTCGAGACCCGGTCACGACATCAGCACCTACCACTGTCGCAGCACCATCTACAACATTACCTACTACCCTCGGAGTGACGTTTAATATTCCTATCTGGCTTCTTATGTTGCCGAGGACTATCGCCGTCGGCACCACACTTGTCACAACGACGGTGGAGACATCAACCATTACCACGACAGAAGTGCCAGGTGTGATAATTTCTTTTTTGTATTTTTAAAAACGGAGAATAAGTGGAAGACGATGCCCTGTTGCACTCTCAGAAAAAAAAATCAATTTTAACACCATAATTAACAGTTGCCTTTTGTCTTTAAAATGAAAAAGACCTAAAGAGATGTTTGAACAGTTATTTTATCCAAAAATAGTATGTAGGGTAAACTTTTCAAGTCAGATTCCTTTTTCCTTTTTTTTTTCTTTATCTCAAGTGCGTTTATCTTTGTCATCAACGCATCATAATTCATCTGTCAATAAACAATACACCAAAATATACTTCTCGTGTCCCCTATATTTGCCACTTGGACTGATAGTCAATTGATTAAGAAAACGGACACAGTTTTACTTGCACTCCATATTTAGACTTGCCACATACCCAATACAGCAGAAAAATGTAGACTGGGCACGACCACTATAACTACATATATACATGTATTTAAATTTACAGTTACCTGGGACTTTCGTCTGGTGAACGGTTCTGCAACTTCTGGTCGCCTTGAAGTGTATCACAATGGCATATGGGGAGCAGTGTACGGATTTTCATTTTCGGTTGATGACGCAATGGTCATGTGCAGAGATATTCTCGGTCTCGCGTAAGTCTTTTATCACGATCCGCCAGAGGCCGAGGGATAGTGTTTTGACGTTGTCTGTCCGTCCGTCAGTCCTGAGTTTTTCTACGGAAAAAGGTCGAACGATTACAGAAAAGGCCGAGCGATGTTCTGATTGATATTGTATTTAACGATTGAATCATTGTAATCCGACAGTGTTACTTGATTTTATTTCCATTTGAAAATAGTCAGTCTATACATAGCATTTGGGTCCGGTTTTCACAATCAAATCCTTAGCATGCATTTCTGTACTTGCAATAGTTGATACATGGGGTTGTTTTCTTTAAAGTTATCCATATAAAACCTTGCGAACGTTTACTTATACATACCACTTGCTTCAAGAGAAAAAAAGATATCTGCAGCTTGCTCAGTTCATCATTTCTCCTAGTCAAACGTGCATGATTATGATAATAATTCCAGAAACTTCGGATATCCAATTTACGGCGACTACTTCGGAGTTCCGGAAACTGCCGTTGGTCTCACCAAGGACTACGACACAGAAAATGATTTGATTTGTTACCAAAACCTAACATGCAACCCGGATTCATGGAAATCTGAAAATGAAACAGAATTCAAAGAATTTGGAACTGTTGGACTAGATTGCAAAGGTACGTTCTCCTACAAGCTCTTAAAATGAAGCTTAGCTAACAAGGTTTGTACCAATCTCCTTTGCAGAGTTACCGTTCCTTACACTCATATCATTTCGAAGAAAACATGTGATATCTGTATACATGTAGGTGCCGTTGTTGCTTGGTAACCAAAGTTAAGGATTTGCGAGCACTTGTTGCTTGAGCTTAGGATTCTTAAATCCGCTTCTTGTCTTCTACGCATGGAATAATTCATTTAGATACTTTTGGTATAATGCTAGCGCTGGGAAGGTGAATGGAAGAAAATGGCCACCGGATGTGCATAAAATTTATTTCGTGTCCACTCTATACTTTCTAAACCCCCTGTTGGATTTTCATGAAACTTTGGTCAAATGTTCACCATATCAGGACAATGTGTATAATGTATGTTTACAACTGAAACACTTTAAGGCTAGGGTCTCAACTCAAGGTCAAGCTAAGAACTAAATGTCTACGTTTCGATTCTTGCTCACAACTGAAGATAAAAAGAGTTCTGCATATTGTATCTGCTCCGAAATTAATCTCTTCTACATGAATTTATACGGGGGACGTAGACCTGTCTTTAAGAATGCCTTGTTTTTATATTCAGACGTGCAAATGGATATACAGCTTGCCGACAAATTGACTCCAACTTCCGGTAGACTGGAAGTAAGACTTCTCAATCAATGGGGTACAGTTTGCGGGGACGATGACTGGCAAGATGCGCCACTGTTCTGTAGATATTTTGGCTATGAGTAAGAAACATTTGGTTCTATTGATACACGCGCACAGAAACCCGTTTATTTTATGTTTTCCAGTTAATTATAGTTTTATTTTATGTTTTCGGTCGTTTATCGAAATATAACGGTGGATTATATTCCGATAAACTCACTGTCCACGCAGTGAAAATTATCAAAATCTGTTACCCGGATTAGCGACAAAAGGTATACCGAGCTTAATGAATGCCGGAAACCATATGACGGTAACGTTGTTAAAATGACGTCATGTTTGTGACGCTTTCTTGTGGCGTTCCTCGCAATTTTCGACATTTTATTGAAATAAAGCCAACAAAAGAAGAGTTTTAGACATGAAATAAACAGAAAATTGTTGCCATCGGTGTAAGATCACGTTATAATTTCACTCCTCTAGATTCTATTTATTTCCTTTCATAAGTATTTGATCATGTTAGCCTTTTCTGTGTTGATATCGTCTATTCTAACATGACTCTCGACTTTGTCTCTATATACAAAGAGTAAAACATTATGTTATATTTATGAAATAACATCCGTTCCAGCGGTGTTAGTCGTTTAATAAACAATGATTTGGAGTACTGATACGCAGTAATTAGCCACGAAGGCCGAAGGCCTGAGTGGTTAATAACTGCGGATCAGTACGACAATTCATTGTTTATTAGACGATAAAAACGCTGAAAAGGATGTTATTTCGATTCTAACATGACCAGATATTACAAAAGATGAATAAATGCAAAGCTTTATTTTCTACGCACGCATATTTAACGTCATGCGGCGGAATATGATGTCATGTTTACAGCATATCGGTTCCCGCGTTGTTTATGGTTTAATATAACATAATTTTTCTACTCTTTGTATATAGAGACAAAATCGTGAGTCATGTTAGAATAAACCATAAACAACGCGGGAACCGATATGCTGTAAACATGACGTCATATTGCGCCGCATGACGTTAAATGAGCGTTCGCGTAGGAAATAAAGCTTTGCATTTATTCACCTTTTGTAATATCTGGTCATGTTAGAATCGAAATAACATCCTTTTCAGCGTTGTTATCGTCTAATAAACAATAATTTGTCGTACTGATGCGCAGTTATAAACCACTCAGGCATTCGGCCTTCGTGGCTAATTACTGCGTATCATTACTCCAAATCATTGTTTATTAAACGACTAACACCGCTGGAACGGATGTTATTTCATAAATGAACAATGATTTGTCGTAGTGATGCGCAGTTATTAACCACTCGGACCTCCGGCCTTCGTGGCTAATTACTGCGTATCAGTACTCCAAATAATTGTTTATTAAACGATGAACTCCGCTGGAACGGATGTTATTTCATAAATGAACAACTCATTGTTGTTCTGATGCGAGGTAATAAACCACTCAGGCCTTCGTAGTAAAGCACTACGCATCAAAACACCAAATCATTGTTTATTAGACGATGAACGCCCCTGGAACAGATACGGTATTATTTCTTTAATAAAGCTGACCTGCAATACGAGTTCTATTTAAAATGTTTATGTTATTTCCACATTTTGAGGCTGTTAATTTTCAGTAACGGGTCGTTCGAGCTTGCCGGATACGAGGCTACCAGCGGACCGATTTGGATTCACGGCAGCTTTTATAACTGTGACAGTGGCAACGAGACGTACCCTGAAGAGTGCCAGTGGTCTCCCTACGCTAAAGATTACTTCCACCAGAATTGTAACCATACATCAGACGTAATTTTGCATTGTCTATAACCGAAATATGACAATACATGCGTTCCATATTTGATTTACTAAAATTCGAAATAGGACGATACTTGCGTTCCATATATATATATATATATATATATATATATATATATATATATATATATATATATATATATATATATATATGACAAATTATTCCTTAAAGCCAGCGTATGTCTATTTCAGAAACATTACGGATATAACCAATAACGAAAAAATGTGTTTCAAAACTTATAACGCATTTTCGCATTCATTGTTCCAATCAGTTGATTTTTAGTGAGCACTGTTCAAGTACCAAGTCTAGCTACAACTTATGGAATGATATTGAGGTAAAAATTACACTATGCCTGCTTACTGTTACAATTTACTCATTGACACTGCTATGGTGCTTATTGGTACAGTCATCATGCAGGCTTGCACTTTCATCACGCTTGTTGACAATGATACCATGCTTGCTGGAAGTTACAACTTGTATGTTGTTTAGGCCATGATGCCTTTTTCATATTTTCATTTGACTGAATGACAGTGCAATCTAGCGTAATGGTTTATTTCATCATGCTGTGGTTATCTTGCATCCAAGAACAAAATGCACGAAGTGATCAACCAGTATGGAAAATGTTATCAGGCACTAGGCAAAATAGAACTAAGCATAATGTCATTTCAAAATTATAAGTCACATTTTGATAACAGGGGGCGCTATGTTCTAGTCGTGTTTTTCCGTAATTTGAATAATTATTTGCCGGAAAGATTATCGTGGATAAACTGATATTTTGTAACATAATTGCTGTAAGGTAAATTAGCTTGTAGCAATAAATTACCATGGACATTACACGTTACAACATATCATATCTTTCTGAAATCTTTCATAAAAATTTCTTTCATAACTAAATGTTCAATACATGTATTTGGTAACATACTGAGTGCCTTGGAGGTTACAGGAAGTTTAAATTCTTGATTTTCTAGGAAATGAATTATAAAAGGAAGGTTATATAACGATTTGCCCCATTTACGATTCGCCCCACATTAGTGACAATACGCCCCACTTTAACAACATCATATTAAGCATGTTATAAATCATTTTACTGTGAAAAATGTTTAGTTTAAATGTACGTTTTTGTATATCTGGTGTTATGTTTTATATTTTTACATGTAATCATTTTGTTTGAAAATAAAACTTCATAATGCAATCAATTAAAATCATATCCTTTGCCAGTTAGATTTTTATTTTATTTCTAATTCTGCTAGACCAATAGGTCACATTTTGTACATGTAATTATGATAAAATCTTTGAATAATATGCAGTGGCGTAGGTACCGGTACGCAAAAATGCAGTTGCGTACACATTAATTGGTGTGTTCAAAATGATCGGTTTTAAAATTAATTTTAAATGCATCATTGGGCTTCCTCATTTCTATTTTTTCACGAAGGATAGCCCACAAACAATCCTAGTATGTTCGCATCTTTGATGCTGGAACCGCTTTGAGTACACATTGTTTTAACCTAGCTACACCACTGATATGAATATAATGCTTTACTTCAATAAATGCATACAGATAATGTTAAAAAACAAACAGATTTCCACTTCCATTTTCACTATATTTATAAAATGTCAAATCCTTCTTTAACACTCCTGCCCCTCAGTTACAACACATAACATAACTCCTGCATGGAAAAGCTGGATGCTAAAACACGGCAATTTCCCCTCCCATTCCGAGTTCCCCTACGGTGTGAAGGCAATGATTGCAATTGACTAGTGCAGAATGGCTCAATAGCACTTCCGATGGTATACTACTCTACTATGCCCAAAAAACCCATTGAAGTAACTCCTGGGTGAGAAAATACCAAGGTCCCTCCTGGGGCTCAAACCCCGGACCTCGTGATCTGAAGGCGGACACTCATCCACGTCGCTAAAGGGTTAACCCAACAGCACGGCTGTTGGCAGTGGCCTATAAACCTACAATCACTACACTTCTCCCTCTTTTACTTTTCAAAGCTAGACAGCTCTCCAGATTGACCCTCCATACTCCCCGAATGAGTCCGTCAAACACTTCTGACACCATTAAAGTAAATCCTTGGTGAGAAAATACCAAGGTCCCTCCTAGGGCTCGAACCCCGGACCTTGTGACCTGAAGGCGAACACTCAACCACGTCGCTAAAGGGTTATAACCCAACAGCAAGGCTGTTGGAAGTGGCCTATAAACCTACAATCACTACACTATTTACAACAGAGACAAAACATAACTTGTATTGGTCTTGTAGAATCTTCTCCAGTTCTAGTACTCGTCTTCTACGTCAATTTTTTACACTAGCGGATCCAGGGGGGGACTAAAATTCCACAACCTTAAATAAATGTCTGAGTATAAATTTATATTTTCTGTTTCCGAAATCCGTATCTTAAAAGTATCAAAACACGTTTGAAATGCAGGAAAATGCAAAAAATGGCACCCTCGAAAAAATTTTTTTTAGAGGGAGCATGCCCCCGGACCCCTCTAAAAAGTGCCTTCCTATATTTTTAACCTCTGGCTACGGCCCTGACATTGTTCATTGCCATTCAATTATACATGTTAATTATACACTCGCTCGCTCAACCGCTATTTAGTGTTGGATGGCAAAAAAGTAAGACCAAATCCTGGATCCGCCCCTGTTTTATTCCACTTATACTAACGATGCCGATTAAATTTTGTCAGTAGTATAGAGGAGACATCGAGATAATTTTTAAAAGGCGATGTATTTCTTCCAATAATAAAAATATTGTCTGTAAATAAATCTTGAAAGCTACGTAAAACTTAAGCGGCGATGTGCTAATTAATGGAGTAATTGAAACAAAAGGACACAACTGATGGGAAACGGTTTAGGCAACAGCTAATTTAAGTCCGTCATAGGCCGGAGATTTCCGCTATCTTTCGCGAAAACTACGAACGTGCGCCCCCTGGTATCAAAATGTGATGTGCAAATTTGCAATTAACATTATGCTTACTTTCAACTTGCTTAGTGGCTGATTGCATCTTTCATTTTGTGTGGTCACATCGTGTGTTTTGTTCTAAAAGCATTATAACTGTGTAATGTTGAAATATCAAAGCTTATATTCAGTCCCGGTATGTTGAAATATTTCATTACGTTACATTGCACTGTCATTCAGCCATATAGACATCAGGGACTAAACACCATACAAGTTGTAACTTCCAGCAAGCATGGTATCATTGTCAACAAGCGTGATGAAAGTGCAAGCATGCATAATGACTGTACCAATAAGCACAATAGCAGTGTCAATGAGTAAATTGTAACAGTAAGCAGGCATTGTGTAATTGTCAACAAGCGTGATGAAAGTGCAAGCATGCATAATGACTGTACCAATAAGCACAATAGCAGTGTCAATGAGTAAATTGTAACAGTAAGCAGGCATTGTGTAATTTTTACCTCAATATCATTCCATAACAACTAATGTATGAATATCAATGCTCAGTGAACACTGCCTTGATTGTATACATGTGCTATACTGTATTGTTATTATAAAAGTAGCCATGGTTGTTCAACATTTTGTCATTGGATGCTTGGCATTGCCAAAGGTCATGCGACAACTAAAGGCTTCACTTATATTTTTATCAAAACAGAGCCGAATTGTGACCACCTTTCAACACTGTTACATCAGTCATTTCTTGCATATCGGATCGGCATTTCCGGCAAAGCCTCGTTCCCGCCAAAACAGTTACCCTCGGTGACGGATATTTCGATCTGAACCGCGTGATCATGCCAGAAACTTTTATTCTAGCTCATACTTTCGAAATCGTTATCCGATCTATGTCACCGCGACCTTGACCTTTGACCTGTTGCCTTCCTGATTGAAAGAGGTCATCTACTTACGCATATCATACGTTATCTTCTGACCGCAATCATGAGCTTTCTTTATGCTATCCGACTGTCAACAGGCAAACTTTCACAAAAGTAAGCAAAGCCACCACGACCCTTATAAACTATTCACTGCTACAAGCTCCGCTGGTGACCTTCATCAAGAGCTCTAATCTCTCTCTATAATATATATATTTCTTGTTTACTAACAAATTTATCTGCAGTGTCCGTTACCGAGTAACTGTTTTCCCAATGAAAGGCAGGCATTATGATAACCGTTTTAACAAATTTATAAAGAACAGAAAGAATAAGAAAATCTTGTTTTAACATGTTTTTACAGAAAATGAAGGTTACTGACAATAATACAAAGCGTGTATACTATCTCATTTACATGTCTTGAATTCATCAATGGGTGACGTGTAAATTAGAAATCAAAATGCACTTTACAATAATCATTGTGTTTATAAATATCCTCATATGGAAACTTAACAAAATATGATGAACAATAATATATTGAATAATATATTGTTAAATATCCTGCAAACACCAACCTCCTGGTTTGTTTTGCGGTCAATACAGATCCAAGGTGAGCTTGCACATTTAAGGAAGTACGGAAGATGCAAAACTAATCTATTTCCGGTTTATCTGTGTCTGTCCATGAAGAGTTTGAATTTGCTTAATAGCGGACAATGTCCATTAAGGATCAGTTGAGAAAATAAAACTGTTTACATTTTAACACTAAATGGAACAGTATACAATCTGAAAATAGTGTGGAAAGCGCTAAGACAAAACATAAATGCAGCACATACAAATTTATAACATGATAACTACCAGCGTTCCGCTATATTTACCCTTTGATTTGCGGAAACCCTCTGAACCGCCAAAACCACGTCACCACCTCAGTTAAGGTAGCGCACTATTTTCCTTAGTAGGTGGGGTGTATGATTTTTCATTTTCCATTTTTTCCTTTAATATCAAATGTGTTTCATTTTGTTGGGATGCCATAATATTGAAGTATACTTACACTATTAATGAATGTAAAGAAAAATATAAATTAGTGAATTGTTACGAAGAACGGAAACATTTTGACATATTTTCTTGCTCGTGACGTACAAAGACTGTGTGACATAATCAGTGAAAATAACGGAACCAAAACATAATTTACACCATGATCAACATACTCTATTTGTAAAAATGTCTGTTTACCATGCCATTTAAAAGAAACAAAAAAACTCAGAGATTTACAACAAGACACCCGTCATGTTTTACAGATAATTTTCAAAGTATTTATTTGATACCGTAAAAGGAAACAAGAGTTTGTTGATAGTGGTATAAACTATGTTTTCACTGATTCTGTCACACAGTCTTACACAGTTCGTCAACGAGCAAGATAATATATCAAAATGTATCCATTCTTCATTATAATTCACTAATTTCAATTTTTATTAACATGAACTACTATATATAGTGTAAGTATACTTCAATATTATGGCTTCCCAACCAAGGTGAAAAAGGTTGATGTAAAAAGACGAAATGAAAAATAATTAAACATGTACCCCACCTACTAAGGAAAATAGTGTGCTACCTTAATTCAACCGATTTTTGGCAAAACAGCTGGTATCTAGATCAACGGTTAGCAAAAGTTTGAATACATGAAAAATGGAACAGTTCGTCATCCGTGGCATGATAGACGTTTGAGCTACAGAACAATGCACCACGCTTTATCTTTTGTTTGTTCATTCATTTAGCTACAAATTGTATCAAGTCTGATTCGACACCCTGACCATTACCACTGGTGGTTCGGGTGACACCTCAGTAACGTTCCTTTTCGCTGGAAATTTCGATCTGCTATCTAGTTTCCTCAATGGAATATGGCCATTCACGTCTTCTATACTTTTCTGACTTCCTGATCTTGATGTCTGAAGAACATAGTCGCTGCCTACCCCAGATAACCGTCGGTCCTTCGGTCTAAAACTTTCAAATTCAAGATCCGGTAACGGATTTTCATTTTCCGTTGGCACGAAATCTGGTTTGAACAGTTCAAAATCTTCGCAGCCGGCATGACGGAATCCATAGTAAAGATGGAAATTACCAGCAATTATTGGTACCACCATGCCTATGATGAGTAATCCGGTTATTGCACACAAACACGCGATAATACGCCCCACTGTCGTCATTGGGTAGATATCGCCATATCCTACAGTAGTGAGCGTGATTAAAGCCCACCATAATCCATAAAAAATACTTTCAAAATTATCACTTCCGGAGTTTTGCTCTGTGTTGTATTGTTCCGCACAAAACACAAGGCTGGAATATATCGTTAGCGAAAACAGCACAAACACCACAAGCAACATAAGTTCGCTAACGCTTGCTTTAACTGCCAACAAGAGAACCCGCAAGCCGCGATAATGACGGAAAAGTCTAAATATTCGAAAAACTCTCAAGACCACCATGGCGTCCAGTATTATCAGAAAGGTGGTGTTGGAGGAACCTCGCTGCCAGTAAAATGGTATGGATAAATCTATCAACAATCTAGTCCATGCTGGTACCAAGTAAAGAATGTCCAGTAGTGTATACCAACTTTTGAAGGTTTCTTTAAGAGATGGACTGACACACAGGCGAAATATGAAATCAGTCGTGAAGAAAATAAGACAAATCAAATCTAATATGATGAGTGCGTCTGGCGGGTCTGTTGACAGAAGAATCTTCATGGTACCATTCAGGGAATTTATGTACTCAAAATCTGGCAATATGTCGTCTGCTTTACGGATAAGCAAATGTTTCTGCAATGGCTGTCGTAAGGATGGCACTGTCGAGACAAACAGGTTCAGTATTGTCAAAATGAGGAGTCCGTAGTAGAGCACTGCAAATATCTGAAAGAAAGAAAACAACAATATGTTAATCATCATTCATTTTTAATGTCAGCTCTCGTGTTGCACTTGTACAATTTGTAAATACATATACGATATTGTTTTATCTTTTATCTTTTAACTAAATAGCCCTCTCATATTCCACTTAATTGTAAGAAAAATAAATTCACATTAAAAACAAAAAAGCATTATTATCAGCATTATTAGACTTTTCGTAAAGTTTTCTTTTTTGTCATTTAGCGTAGAATTCACGGTTGTTTTAAAGTAGGTCTATACCGGCGGCATTGGTCTTTTATCACAAATGCTGGAGCTTAAAAAACTATGTGGTCAAGACTTTGTCAAAACAAGGTTACTAGAAGTGTCTAATTGACCTTTGACCTACTTAAATATAGCTGACCATGTATTTACTAAACCCTTATTAAGCGTCAAATCTGTAAAGTTAGGACATATTGAATAAACGGTTCAGAAACCGCGCCATATGCCACACTGGCCTTGACCTTTGACATGCTACTGATTATAAGTCATCTAGTTCTGCAATACAGTTACATCTGTATAAAGATAGAGAATACTTCCGAATAAAGACCAACATGTCAACGAAGACAAACATACGATAGCACAGAGGTGACATGTGTATGTTTTTATTTATCTCGTGCGCACGACATACTAAGTCGTGCGCACGAGATACTATGTCGTGTGCACGAGATACTATGTCGTGCGCACGAGATAATTAAGTCGTGCGCACGAGTTAGTATGTCGTGCGCACGAGATACTATGTCGTGCGCACGAGAAAATTAAGTCGTGCGCACGAGTTACTAAGTCAGTCAAATCAGTTCCCTACATTGACTTAATTATCTCGTGCGCACGACATAGTATCTCGTGCGCACGACTTAGTAACTCGTGCGCACGACTTAGTAACTCGTGCGCACGACTTAGTAACTCGTGCGCACGACTTAGTAACTCGTGCGAACGACATAGTAACTCGTGCGCACGACTTAATTATCTCGTGCGCACGACATAGTAACTCGTGCGCACGTACTATCATGCACATATCGCAGTAAGCACTTATGGGATCTATTTAAAACCTCAAAACAGTCGTTAGGGGTATCAGACTCTTAGGTTAAGTTTGGAAGAAATGGTATTGCATTTATAAAACAGAAACTAAATGTAATCCAAAATGATTTTGGAGGGATGTTTGGAAAGGAGTTGAAACTCTTACTAAAAGGCACGAAATATCTAATTGGCATGAGTTTTTGACTGAACCTGTGTGGAACAATAAAAAATTTAAGTTAGGTGGTAAGAGTTTTGGTGGACCATTCTATCTTAGAAAAGGAGGTTTTCTTAGTCAACGACTGCATGAGCCATAATGGAAACTTTTATACTTTTGAAGAATTCCAAGAACTAGTTTCTTACAATATATCAATATAATATTTGCACTCAGATCATATTTAGACAACCTTCATATAATGCATAAGGCTTTAAAGGAAACTAATCCGTTACAACCCTTAGCTATTGAGATGATAAATTCAGGTGGAAAAGGATGCAGGAAAATGTATGACTCTTTAAACAATAAAAAATGTCAACCGGCTTCTCAACAGAAATGGTCACAAGAGTTGAATTTAAGAAATTTCAATTGGATAAGTACATATATATATAATTATTTAAGTGTCCTAAGGATACAAAATTACAGTGGTTTCAGTTTAGGATAAATCATCGTATTTTGGGTACGAACTATTTGTTACAGAAAATGAGTTTGGTGGACAGTAATTTATGTTCTTTCTGTAATCAACAGGTAGAATCCTTAAAACATTTATTTTGGGAATGTGATATTATACGTAATTTGTCAAACATGGATAAACAGATTATGTGGGGAAAATACACCAGTTTTTTCTTGTGCTGACATTTTAATGGGTGTACAATGCATATCCTATCCGGATGTTCTAAACTAGTTGTACATCTACCAATGCAAGTTGAACTCCAGGGGTATTTTATTAAATGTACTATAAGTTCTTATAAAGTGAACATTTTGCTGAGTGTCTTATGCTAGTGCCATTTTTTCCTCTTTTTTTGTTCTTCTCTTCTTCCTTTCACAATGCAGTTACCCACCCAGACTGCTTTGATCTTTTAATAGCTTTTTTTTCCTTTTTTCTTATCACAAAACTGATCTATTATAAGCACCAGCTTTGTGATAATCATGAAGAAGAAATAATTATTCAGTTAATAATAGTTTTTCTTAATGCAACCTGTTAATTCTTTATGCATACCCGAATAAGGTTATGTTTACCGGTACAGCTTTTGATACCATTTCAGTGACAAGCGGTACGCAAATACATATAATGTATTATCATAGGTATGCTACATCATGAAATTCTTCAATGTTGCGGTTTGTTTTACTAAACCTATACAATTACGAATGAGTATGTAACAGAAATAATGTTTGCTGTGCATGAAGAGGTATGCGAGCTTTCTGTCTTGGATAGTGTTTAGCTAACTTGGTTGGAACCCGATAGTTCTACCTATTTCAATGGTGAGGATCATGACCTGACAACACAAAGGTACAGTCTGATCATGATCTGCACTTTTGTTCGTCATTCAATCGGGAAATATAGTGTGAATTTACATGTGAGTTTTTTTAAATTAAACATCTTAGTAGCTAAACCAATTTCCCTTGTGTATTTCTCGGTGCAAACCTCTTATTGGTTGTAAACAGTTTATACAAAAACACATGAATTGACATTCTAAATACATGTTTGTTGCCATTTACCACATCGTGTTAGTGTGTAACATGTTAGTTGAAAAAATGAAAAGAATAAATTAAAAAAAAAAATGCATATTCAATACAAACATGACGTGGCCTAACCGCCTGTAAATTGCTAATGGCATAGATGACAGTGGCCGATGAGTTACTGACCTGTCATAGAAATATTTCCTTGTTGTTTTTTTTCTTATGTAAAAACGGAGTTGATAAAAGAATATGTTCAAAATACGATTCATTCGTGAAAAGCGATATTGTAACAGTATTTGAAGAATTGGAATGTAAACGTCCGAAGTATGGAGATGTAGTCTTGGCCGCTTGCCTAAGATATTGTGGATCTGAACATCCTCGTATTTATACACCAAGGGCACAATTAATAGAAATAAGTTATATTAGAAATTGGAGTTCCCGGAAGAGAATCCAGAATTTTCTGGCTTTCTTCAAGTTTAAGCTGATGTACGAGATGTCATTTGAATCAAAATGTTGACGGACGACGTACGACGGACAATCATCCATCAGAAAAGCTCACCCTGGCGAGCTAAAAAAAATAAAACAAAACAACAACAGGCACATATAACTGTACGTCAAAAGTACATGTAATGTGAATTGAACTTAATATCAATTAAGCTTGTATATACTAGCTGGCAGGGGTTGCGAGTTGGCAACACTTTGTTCTACCAATCTTGAGGTCTTCGGTTCAAATCCCGGCCGGGCCACCACTGGAAATTTCAGAAATCCCACCAATCTAGAGATGGACTGGTAAGAAACCCAGAGGTAGTATTGCGTTTATCGGTGCTATATATAAAATAAAATATAAAATACTATTTGGATTTACCTTTGCTGTAATTGATGACTCATGGTTGTCAATGAACACCCAGGCTCGTCTTCTGAACTCTTGTACACGAGATTCTATAGTCATGCTACAGTCAGATGAGCTTCCTGTATATGTAGGTAAACTGTAAAATTCGTCCTTGATTAATTCATAGGTTGTATAGTCATCAAGTTCGTCGAAGTAAAACTTTCTGCAACATTCCGAAATACAGCCATCACCAAGTTCCCAAAATTTGATCTCCTCTCTAATTGAGGATGCGCATACATTGCGTGGAAGATGCATAGTGCCAGTACGAAAGAAGTCTAAAATATAAACGAATATAAATGGATTTCTGTCAAAGAAATACTCTCTTTGTGTCCGATCATAGTATTCACTAGTTTCGTCTAGGCCTGCAAGTTTTGTCCCCGGAACATTTCGCAATGTTGCTTTTCGAGTTTTGAAATGTTTACCACCAACATTTAGCGTAACTTTATCATCATCGTCTATAACACTCTTGCGAGTGTGTCTGTTGTTATATTCGTCTGCTTTCTGAGCACGTTTTCGTTGAAATACTCTAGCAGTTGACTTGTCGTTTTGAAACAAACTGCCGTGGCGCGTTGGAACCGACAAATATGCCATATTATTTCAGTCATGTTCATTTATCACAAGTTCAAATAGTTTAACCACTTCATTTATCTTCATTATGCTTGTTTTATTTGTCGAATTTTCGCGTAACGTCTATTCTTGTCGCCATTTTGAAATCGTTGCGGGTGTCAGGAATGACGTCATTGTTTATCGCGTTAACGGGAAAACGTCGACTGAACTTTGGCGCGTTTAACGTCCTTATTTCATTCGTCACACTGTTAACGTTTTATGAAAAGTAAGTCCACATTAAATGATAAGATTATTTTGTGATTGTATAGTCTAAGGTTACTGTGGTCTAACACGTTAATAAGAAGTGTGGATGAACGATTTTCTTCGAAGTAATCCTAGTAGTTTCGCAAACTGATCGTGACTGCAGATTGAGTAGCTGATTGAGTGCATGTATAAACATGCTAGTATAACGTTCAGTTTGCTAAAGTGTTTCAGGATATTGTCAATAACTCTTTTTCCGGTAAATATGCATAATTTTTAAATATAACCTACTAAGTGGTTGATGACAACTCATACTGTCAGATAGTTTTATTTTTCAGGTTTAAATCAACGTGTATTACTGGAATGTACGTTACCTGTGCAAGAATACTTAGTACATGTTGCAGAAATTGCTTATCGCTGTTCCAAAACGAAACGGAATTATACAAATCCCGCTAATATCACAAGAATTTAATGTAACTGCTCAGCGCAAAACGCTGCACATCCTTAATCGAAAAACATTGCAGTTTCTCCAACTAACGTTTTTTTTCCCGACTGACAGTATAAATAATCTAATTCTTTGCTATGAACACTTGGGGTTATGTTGAATGTGCTTACATGCAAAATCAGTCAGTTCGGTGTCATCTGTGTTAAGCGCAGGCGACGAATACAACACAAGTGGTCTTTTAAAACAAATGGCTCCCGAATACAGGTGCACTCACTTGTACTGGAATGTAACTACTGAACACTGATGTCCACTTACACAGATTCCGCTGTAACATAGCTTTAAAACTTGTCGTAATTATATCAATTTGAAGAAGTCATGGATGAAAACTAATTAGTCGAACATACAATATTCCACGCACTTCAAACTTATTTGCAAAACAGTCAGATTCCTTTGCGATTGTTATACGGTGTTCTTCTGAATCAAGCTATGTATGTTAGTTTTAAACGGGTATATCTTTATTTAAATTTTGAAACAGCTACTGTTCTTGTTTCCTCTCCTTCATAAACACCTAGTTGCACGCGACGCATACCAGTTTATACTTTAGCATTTCTGGTGCAGAATTTTAATTTCAAACTGCCGGTAGAATTTAATACGGTGAAACAGAGACCACCAAACAATCAGAGGAGCGATGGTGTAAAGGTAAAGGTGTGAGCCGCGCATCTCGGAGGTTGCGGGTTCGAGCCCCACTTTGGTCACGACCGTACCTCCTCATATGACACCAGTACTGGTTTTTCCAGGAAGCGGACTCTATAGCGACTCGATAAGCTACAAGCTTTCTTCACAATCGAGCTAAAAAGTAGTATAAACTAAACCAATGGTCGTAGTTGACGGGCTGACATTCATCTATACGTATACAGTCAAACCTGCATTAAAGACCACCTCCGAATAAAGACCAGCTTGGGAGATTACAGTGCATCATTAATCTATAGTATCTACACCTGTTATAAAGATCACCTGCCGAAAGACCAGATTTGTAGCTTCCCAATTGTGGTCTTTGTTCACAAGTTTGACTGTACATGTTTCTGAATAATGATGAATACATTGTAGTTAGGACAGTAAAACGGATTTTCATGGTTTTGTACTACTGTACATGCATGTATATTTTATGAGAATAGAGGTTCAGACATAATTGGTCGGGTACACGGACAAGGTTAAGCAGACAAGACAGACGAGGGAAAACAATATGTCGCCCCTGATGCAATGGGTTGTGAGGGAAGACAATAATCAGACACATTTATGTAAATGACAGATGCTAGCCGTTTCAGCACATCTACTGGACACAATTCTGTTGGAGGAAGCTCTCGTGTTCTGTCATTCTGCTACCTGTTAAGACTATATAGCTCAAAAATTGTCTCCAGCCGTCATCCACTATACAAACACCCCTAATCATCTCGTATGCCGCACACTATGTCATTCTAACATTCACCACAACCTCACAGTTTATCTCATTGTGCCATTAACCCACAACTTACAGAATAGTCTTACTCTTACAGTAACTTCTTATACATCTCACAATCGGTCACCTTCTATAATCAAGTATGTCTACTTTTTACAATCTTATCCTGCCACTGTCTAACTACACACACTTCTTACTAAATGTCTGACCGTGCCACTCACTACCCCAATTCTAATGAAACTGCATGTATTACATTCTATCATTCACATCTTAAAAATTCATCCTGTTTCTAACTTTACCTACTTCTTACGAACTGTCTTATCCTGCCGCTCACTACACTTTTCCAAAATCTACCTTACCTCTACATTCCTTGAACTGAAGTTTAAAGGTGGTCCATCACATTTAATTAAGCAACATTTGATAACAATTGTTAATTGTTGATAATTGTTGATAATTGTTGTTGTATTTAAAAAGTTGAGTATTTCTTTTTTTACTTCAATATAATTCCTACTTTTACATTTGCATTGGATAGATATACAAATATTTTAACATTCTGAACCAAAAGGCAAGTTTAAAAACTACATGTAGCTTCTGAATTCATTTATTTCCAGTCTATCTTGGTTGCACAACCAAGATAGGTAAAGGGAGGTAATAATAATTTAAGAAAAAAAATAAGAACTTGCATTTTTAATGAATTCCATCTAAATATATAAGTGTTAATGCAAATATTTTATAAATATAATACAATAAGTCTTATATTCATATCTTTCCTTAGGCAAAGTATGTGTATCAAATTTGTACTTATGATAAAATAACTCTATCTTGGTTGGGCAACCAGGATAGGGAAATCAAATTTTAAAAATGCCTCCAGTGAAAATTTTACTTGTATTAAGTGCTAAGTGAACATAAATGAGTGTAAATGATCAGATGTTAAAGTTTCAAACAAATCTGTTACATGGCCAAAAATCTGATTATCCACCTTTCTGACTGTCATCTACTATACTTCCACCTCACAAATAAAGCAATCACTCCACCCAACCAACAACACTACTTGAACTTGTAACACAAGTCTCACAGCCCAAGAGTCCCTGTAACCCCTACACCTCAACCAAACCAAAGCTGTATAGAAAAGGACATTAAAAATAATGAGAGTGCTTCAACCTAAAAAAAATTTAATCCAGATTTGTGCACAGTGTTTTTTTTAATAGCATAGTTTATCTATTTCTTTTTCCTCTTAGCAAAGGCAAGTTTAAACATGACTTCACACTGGAAAGCATCCATCAGGGCCTGTCTAGCACTGGCTGATATAGCACGGATCCTTGAACCACCTCCCCGACTCAGCACAAGCCCCTGAAATATACGACATGCTTTCATCTGAAAATGCATAAACTCCTAATAGGACTCAAGCAGTAATTGATCTATCTAGAAGTACATACAGGATTTTGCGTTTCATCTTATTTACATATACAGTGCAACCTTCCAGGACCAAACTACCTTGGGAACACATAAATGTGGAGAGGTGTTGTTCTGAAGAGGTCGATTCCTTATGTAATTGATGCAACTGGAAAGAAAATGCGTGTCTTTTAAGGGTGGTTGTTGCTCTAGGCAGAGGTCAGTTGCGGAGGTTGGACTGTAACTTAAATTTGTACATGAAAGTATTACATGAATATTATTGTAAGTCACTGATGCCCTCCAAAGTAATACTTAAAAGTAACCCTTACAATGCTGAAAATCTTGAATAGATTTGTCCGTCTTTCAATATGGGCGATACCATTAAATGCCCAAAGGGGTGATAACCAAAATTTGACTGAATAGCCTAAAATGCCCCGAGAATGATCAGACTGCAGAATCATTTGCCCATCCAGCAGAGTAAAATGTAAAACAAGAGTTATTTCCATTGAACATTGCTCCAAAATCACCCCCAATGGACAGTGAAGCTTTCTGTGAAGTTTTGACTTAATTACAGTCCGTGTTTGCTGAGAAATAGTGCAGACAAGAATGGTGCTACATACACCACATGTAGCAATAATAAAAGGGCCATAACTCATAGAAAAGAAAAACTTGAGCCTTGACATGCTGATGAATTGCCCATCTTGGTAATTTAGCTTCCACTGAAGTTTTATTAATTTTCAGTCAGTGTTTGCCCAACATCAAGCACAGACAAGAATACAGGACAGACAGACATGTGGAAAGGCAAAGTGTCAAATGTATGATTCTGTTTTGAGGGAACATGAAAATCAGATTTATTTTCATGATGTGTTTTAGCTCTAATAAATTGTGTGTTTAGAAATCACATCTCAGCTAGAAACTTACATAAACTTGTAAGTACAAATGCAATACCAAAGAAAATCTTATCAAACACTTTTCCTCGAAAAAAGGGCCGACTAGATCCAATATCAGACTGAATTGAAATGGCAGTAATAGCCCTCAATTGGCAAAAGCATACAGACCTACAAAAAATTACCTTCAGCCCTAAACTAGCAAAACTTAACTGGTCTCGCTTCCAATTTGGTTTGTACCATTTATTGTTCACAGGGGTGAACTCCGAAATTATTTTTACATTGATGGTAGAACAAGTTCTTGCAAGTTGTACCAACTACTCTTCATGACAGCTTCCTGGAGTTCCTACCAGTACTGGAGCCAAAAGAAAGGAGTCCAGTCAAATGCTCCTGCTGGGATTCAAACCTGTGACCTCCTGTGAAGGAGTCCAATGCTCTACCCCTCCCTGTGCCTCCCTGCACGATGGGTAAAGCATAAATGCAAGACTGTAATGATATTTAAGTTTGGGTGTGCCCTGCAAGTATAGTCTTACCATTTCATATGAATTTGCTAACTTTATTTCCACAGAAATATTCAGACGATTATGGCTGTCAACATCCCAAAATATGATCTCCTGAAATAAAACAATAGACAAT
Source organism: Saxidomus purpurata (assembly GCA_022818135.1). Classification (NCBI taxonomy): domain Eukaryota; kingdom Metazoa; phylum Mollusca; class Bivalvia; order Venerida; family Veneridae; genus Saxidomus; species Saxidomus purpurata. The sequence goes on along the minus strand of JAFMSR010000007.1, from coordinate 55,008,769 downwards.
AGACTACATAGTAAGCATTCTCTGAAAATTCATACACAAAATTTATGCTAATACAATACACAGAATTCAGTAAAAATTTTACAACCTTGCAGGTGCAAATTCTTGGTTGCTGCACAAACATGGATTCAAAATTCCCCTTTTTTTCCATAAAATATGTTGTGTTTAATTAACATCTGTCGAGGCAAAATGAAATTTCAGACAGTAAAAAATAATTTTTAAATATCTTAGATTTTCCATTACACATATGTTATCCAACTGAAGATTGCCAACACGACACACACAGACTTCATATATAAATTGAATGATATACTATTTCATCTTTCTCAAAGTCTTGTCATTCTCATAGCATAATTAAAGTTATTTGAACATGTGACACGTACCGGGTCAATGACATATGGCAGGTAGGAATCCATGTTATCCAGGAGGCTCTGTGTGATACACATCTTGGCGATATCGTATGGATGCTGGTCGGTGATCACACTACTATGATAGATCCAGTCGGCCGGCCGAGAAATCTTTACTAAATACTCCTGAAAATATAAATTACTACAAATAGCACTTGAATAAAGCTGAGAAGTAGTATTTAACAATTGACTGCTTTTGACGGCACTCTGGCCCACACGTTGTTTATGGCATATTAAAGCAAATTTTTTTACTCTTTGTATATTGAGTCATAATCGTGAGTCATGTTATATTGTAGCATACATCACAGGGTCAGCTCAGATGCCTAAGGATACAAAACAACAGGTACATTTCAAATGGGTATTTAATTAGATTCCTCTGACCCACACACCATGAGTTATTCAGAGATAAATCACAATTCAAATATTCATTTTTTTCAATTCTCATATGACAAAAATAGCTTAAACATAATTTTTGGGGTCATGATAAATTGACTTCTGCTACCACTGCCAGTTCAGAATGCTTACTTCTACACTATGGTTGTACATCAAATCACTCATTACAAAGTATGTTATATACTAAACATATGTACTGAAATAGCATAATGAAATGATCATATGCATTTCTAATTTTCCTTAACGCTTCTTACAGTGTTTTTTTCAGTCTGAGGGGAAAGGTGGCGGGGCCCGTCAGGAGGGGAATTTTTAGTCATTTTGCCAGAAAAGGGGAATTTTTTAGAAAATGTATAAAATATACTGTTTAAAAATGTAATTAAGAACAAAAACTATCAAGCATGTTAATGACATTATTATTTTGCCAAATATAAAGAGAAGACATAGGAATATAACATAACAAAATTTTAATAAAAATACTGATGTCAGGAACATAACTTAGCAGCATTGGTGTTAAAACACACGCGAATAATAAGTAATACTGCTATTTTCAAGTGAAAACATTGTATTAGTATCTTTTTTAATCTTTGGAACACCGTTTTCATTGAAAAAATAACAACAAGAGGGCCATGATGGCCCTGTATCGCTCACCTGTCTACCATTGGCAAAAATAAAAAGGTTATTAATAGCGAAAGGACAATTTTACCTTTGGCTCATGATATCCTCTTAATAAGCCATGTAAAATCAAAAGACCCCCCACCCAGGCAGGGTTAATTTTGACCCTGAGGTCAGGATTTGAACAATCTTGGTAAAGAGTCAATATGCCACATGCTGAATATCTAAGCTCTAGGCCTCATTATTTTGCTGTCTGATCATGATCTGCACTGTTGGCTATTCATTTTTTGCTGTCTGATCATGATCTGCACGTAAGCTATTCATTGTATGTTGGCTGGTCATGATCTGCACTGTCAGCTTTTATTTTTGCTGTCTAATCATGATCGCACTGTTGCTATGCATTATTTAGCTGTCTGATCATGATCTGCACTTTCATAATTTAGCTGTCTGATCATGATCTGCACTTTCATTATTTTGCTGTCTGATCATGATCTGCACTTTCTGACAAATTTCAAAGGATATCTGGGCTGAAAAGTAACATCTAGAGTGTTAACAAGGTTTTTCCATATTTGGGCTGTGACCTAGTTTTTGACCCCAGATGACCCATATTCAAACTTGGGCTAAAAATCAACTTAACAACCTTTCTGACAAATTTCCAGGATATTTGGGCTGAAAATGTTACCTCTAGAGTGTTAACAAGGTTTTTCCATATTTGGGCGTGTGACCTAGTTTTTGACCCCAGGTGACCCATATTAAAACTTGAGCTAGAAATCATAGAAACAACCTTTCTGACAAATTGCCAGGATATTTGGACTGAAACAGTAGCCTCTAGAGCCTTAACAAGATTTTTCTATTTTTGGGCTCTGTGACCTAGTTTTTGACCCCAGATGACCCATATTCGAACTCGTCCGAGTAATTACTGGGACAAACATCCTGACCAAGTTTCGTGACAATTGAGGAAAAAATGTGACCACTAGAGTGTTAACGAACTAAATGTGGACGGACGACGTCCGACGGACGACGGACATTCATCGATCCGGTATGACTACACTAAATCTTTTTCCATAGACTTACTGTATAACATTTAAGCACGGTCCGCATACCAAAACATTCGTTGAGTAGTTACACCCCAATAAATCTGTAGAACCACCTTAGTCACACCCAAAAATGCCCTTTTTATATACATATAGTGATACTTTATAGCCGAAAATTGCACCAGTAGGACATCACCCCTCGTCTGTAGGATTTTTGTTTACATTCTGTCAAAAAAATCAATATTTTCAGATAGCCACAGAACACCGTAAAATTAATCAGAAAATTAATAAACTATTTTTTTGTTATGTTCAACCATTGTACTTTCGATTTTAATTCTAGAAAACTTTAGTGCTACTAATCATTTTAAACCAATCAGAGACCACATATATCCAATAGGTCCGCAAGTTCCCTACACAAATTGGCTGGTTCCAAGTCCAACCGATTTAGTGAAGTCATACCTAAAAGCTCACCCTGAGCCAGCTCAGGTGAGCTAAAAATCGGGGTCGCGAAAATAGGTGACAAACGAAAAATCGGCGATTTTCGGCCGACTATTTCACATGTAAGGTATCAAATTATTGCAAGAAATGATTCTGAAGCGTTTTAATTTATGAAAACTTATGTTTTTATAACAAGTTTGGCCATCTCTTGATAAAATAAATCAAAGATTTTTTTCAACATTGTAAGGGGAATTTTTTGTCAAAAATGGGGAAATATATATATTAATTTTGGAGGGGAATGGGGCCGAATTTCGGCCCCAAAAAGGCCCCAAAAAAACACTGTCTTATGATATCCACCAACCGGAATATCAATAAAAAAAAAACTAAGCACCACAGGTGTGGGTTTTGTAGATAGATAGATATATTTATTTCTGTGATATACTGAAATAAATCTATCTATCTATCTACAAAACACACACCTTTGGTGCTTTGTTTTTTATCAGGGTTTTGCTTCCATATTTACTATCTGGTACCATAAAAAGTTGTCTAATTTGATAGAATTTTCCTTATAAAGTCACACAAAATGGATTTGTTGGTCATTGGATACTCTGCCTAAAATCAGGAGCAAGCAAATAAAGGGAAATTTTTTTTATTTTTTCCTTGAAATTTCCTTAGAGCAAAAAATAATAACTGGTAATTAAGACTTTTATAATATTGTGTTATACAGTTTAAGTGTATTAAAGGTTCCTTTAGCTTCTTAAACTAAATGAAACTAGAATCAGGTGAATTTAATCAATTATTTCCAAATAAATCAGCTTAATATTTCGAATTAAATATATTTTTCATGCATTTTAGAGAAACTGAAGTGAGCAAGTCAGAAGACCAATTTATCATTTAGGGTGTGGCCTGAGCCGATAATGTCCTATAACAACTTCATCTTAACAAACTAGATACATGTAGCTTACCTTAAGGGAATCAATACCAGTACCATCTAGAGCAGATATCGGGAAAACTTCATCAAACCTTGACCAGCCATGTTTATCTTTAACTGCCTCTATTGCTTCCTTCATCTTAGAAACTTCATCCGACACTTTCATTTGTTTTCGCTCCATCGGTATTTCAATCGAAGCTAATTCTGGCAAAGGCGGCTCTGACAAGATACGAGCTAAAAATTCAGACTGGTACGAATTCTCAAAATTATAGCCTTCACTTTTCATTTCATCTACATTAGTTTCATTAGTTGATTCATCCTTTGAAATGTCTAACATTTCTGAATCTGCCGGAGTACTAAGTTCTGAATCCACTTCATTACTAATTTCTGAATTTGCTGCATTACAAATTTCTGAATAAGCTGCATTACTAATTTCTGAATTTTGTGCAGTACTGATTTCAGAATTTAACTCAGTATTTGTTTCTGACTTTGAAATTTTACCGATTTCTGAATCTATTGTATCATTCCCGTTATATACGCTCCTCACATTTTCTGACTCAATTTCTTCAGATGTTACGAGATTACGATCCTCTTTATTTTCATGTATTTTAGTCTTCCCTTTAGCATGTATATCATCATAACTGTCAGAAGAATCTAAAACAACAGCGGCAGTGGGCCCTTCCTCTACACTTTTAACTGATCCTGCTCCCTTCTGCTGGTTACTTTCAATTGTACCAGCTTTTATATTAGACTGTTTTATAATATTAAAAATCTCTGCTCTTAAACCTGCCTTATAATTTGTATCACAGTCTATTTTATCATCTGAACTCTTCGCTTTCAAAACTTTCTTTTCTTTTGAAACATCCTTTTCTTTTGAAACATTCTTTTCTTTTGAAACGTCCTTTTCTTTTGAAACATCCTTTTCTTTTGTCTTCATTGTCCCATATTTCTCTTCCAACAAATTAAACATGTCTTTTGAGTTCTTTTGCTTTTCCTTCTTCCTTTCTATTTTTGTCCGTCCGAATTCTTTCCCACCTACGACACCGTCACAGAGTCGGCGGGTAACATCAAGCAATATTGTCTGTTGTTTAGTAAATGACTTATGCTGTAGAGAATCAATCTGAAACCAGAAATCGCGAGCATGTTAGCTAACACAAATGCCTGTCCATCTTCTTAAACACACAACAGTTTCAGAGGAATTCGTCAACTGTGATCATAAGTTATTATAACCTTATCTCTTCAACATATAATTGCTGTGAACATTAAATGAAAACTATTATCTCTACAACAAATATTCTATACCTCTGTTTAAACACACCCAGGGGCCTTGCACTTTTGACCCAGGGGGCATTTATTATGGACCCAAAATTTTATTTTTCCAAGAAAGTGTGGGGTGCATTTATTAGAGGGGGAGGGGGTGTTTATACGGGGGTATAAGGTACTTAATATAAGGAATTATGTGTGAAAGAAATTGTTACAGGTAATCTGAATTAATCCTTCCAAGTCTTAAAAATTTGATGAACACAAGACCACAGTTTTTACAACTACAAAAACCAATAAATGTAACTATTTAGTTTCAAAACACACACTTATATACTATTTTGAGAAATACATACAATAAACAGAAAAACTTTTCATTTTTGCGGGCAAGGGCCATAACTCCATCTTTACAAAGTGCCAACAGAAACAAAACCATCGCTGCACAACTAAATTCAACTTCACTTTGCTTCAACTGTCTACTTTCAAGTTTAATGATTTTACACAAACTATTTCTTTAAAGCCCCTTAACCATATTAACTATACTGATATAACTTGGTTCTATTTGCTCTAAAACAGACAACATAAATTACCATCATATTGATGTTTTTCTTTAGGAAAAGTTGTTGTTCTGATGAGCACTTTGATTACTTTGATTTTACTTTTTATTGCAATATCATTGATTTTTTTAGATTTTTTCAACTTTCATTCTCAAAACTTATTTTTGTGAACCCTTAACACATGCGAGTTGCTTTATTTATAATTAAGTCAGCCCAATCCGGTACCTGCATTTACTTAGATAATACCACTATTTGTTCATTTACGGTTGTCCACTTCTCGAGAAGTTAAGACCATTTTTTTGTACTCTGTAATCTGTGTACATTAGCAAGCACAGGAATACATCTAAATGTCTACTGTAAGCAACTGTTAAACCCAGGACCCATTTGCTCAAACCTTAATTGACGATTAAGCTAACAGTCATTTAACTTTACAAGTTACATTTCTGCAGTTTGACAGAACTTACTAAAACAAATGTGTGCATTCAAGAGAATCAGCACTAAAAATACTTCAAGGCAAAATCAAAATATTCCACTAGGGTCTGACAAAGATTATTTTTCAATCATTATTCAATCAGCGGTTAACTTAACAGCGGATTAAAGTTTCCAATAACCGGGTCTAGGATACCATTTACACAGGTCGAACTGTATGTATTTATCAGATGCGTACTAACTGGGGAAATTTGGATTACCTTTGATATTATTGTATAGATTGTCATACCTTGTTAAGAATAAGAAATGAACGGACATCTTCATGTAGATACAGCACTTTGAGTAGTTCCTGGTGCAGATGAAGTCTAGTCCATCTATTCTCAGCATCCACAATCACTCCAACTATAAATGTTAGAATTTAAGAAGCCATTGCAATACAGACCTAACTTACATGAAATAATGAAGAACTGTTTTTCATCATCCATGACTGACAAACAGAAAGCACTGTAAATGGTGTAATTTTCACCACAGGTATATATATATATACATGTACACTGTCGTTTTTTTCAAAACTGAAAAATTCCTTACCCTGTGTACCTGTACTTTTCACAAGACAATCTGTGAGCAGACTGACTTACTCGCGAATTAAAATCCCCTTATAGTAAATACATGTATATATGAAATGAATTTTTCGCGAGATTTTTAAAAATAGTGAAGGGGGAAATTCATGAAAATAGCGAAAACTTAATTATCGCGAATATACCCAATCTACAGTAAGTAAATAATAAGTTTGTTGGGAGGAAACTTTGGCAACGATGCTTCATGTACATAGTATGTTTAGCAAGACAAGAGTCAAACCCAAAATTGTTGCCATAATACGAAGGATTACTAATGATCATCTGGTTACCTGCGTCTGCTTCATGCAAGCTTCTCTCTGGATCAGACAGTATGGTACCATCACAATGATGTCTATAATAATACAAAAATATCATAAATTATATTACAATATTATATTCATTGATCACACGTAATTTTTCTCTGACAAAATTCCATGTAAATAAAAAATTGTAAATCTACAAATTATAGTAAAATGATGGATAAGCAAATAGATTCAGATCAGGCTGCAGTCTGGTGCATGTTGTTTAAGACATACAATGCAACCTCTCAGGAGCCAACACCCTTGGGAACACAGAAATGTGTTTGCTGTAGAGAGATGTTATTCTTGAGATGTCGATTCCTTCAGAAATTGAGGCAACAGGACAGAAAATGTGTGCCATTTTAGGGGGGCTGTTGCTCTATAGAGGTGTCGTTTGGAAAGGTTGGACTGTTTACCAGTCACAAAGGTCTACGCTTGGTTTACACTTTGTTGGGTCCCTCTTTAGGATGTTTTGCCGTAACAAAACAAAGATATTCTTAAGAGTTTTTTCTTAAGGTTAAATGCCTATTTCAACAATACTTCTGGAATATGTACAGCTGGTAGTTTATCAAATCATCATTCCTGTGTTGAACCAGTACCCAACTCCAAGCCGACTTTTCTCAGTAAGAAAGTGCAAACTATCTCATGTAAAGAGACAGGTCTGTATTGGGACTTGAACCCATGACCCCAAGTCAGTGATAAGCTACTTAGTCAGGGACCTCAATCACTCGATCATGCTTGTGGACCCACTTTAGTTTAGTTTATACTTATTAATTTCAGCTCAATTGTGAAGAATGCTTGTAGCTTATAGAGTCACTTTCAAGTCCACTTCCTGGAAAAACCAGTACTGGTGTCAAATTAGAAGGAAAGGTCGTGACCCCAATGGGGCTTGAACACACACCCTCCAGTATGAGTGGCAGACACCCACTGTTATAGAACACAAGCAGTCAGACATTGCAGATATGAAAATAAACAAGCATTAAATTGACTCCTTACTTTTTCCGCTCAGCTCGTGTTATCACTCCTGGTGTATCCACAAATATCTGCAAAAACAATTTCTTCAATGAACAAAATGGTAACAGTTAAAACTTCAGACTATTTTAATTCAGTTAGCTTTTAGGTCTTACGATTGTGTTGTTTTCCATTAGTACTGTTATTTAAAAGCAATGTAAATATGCATTACTATAATATTCTACCTGTTAGAAATAAAAAGCCTGCTCAACTATAGACTAAGTGTTTATTTTCCAAATCCAGAGGTAGCCTCAGAGAAGTTCATTTTATACTATACCTTTCTTCATATATACTTACTATCTGAACATTATCGATTGTGAACATTGTGTTTGCATTTTGGCGTGTTGTATGAACTTTCTTAGACACCCCATTCACCTGTAAAAATGAACAGTCACTGAAGATTTAGAAAATATGGAATAGTAATGAAGGAAATAATTTTTAATAAAGCTGATAAACTCTTGACCTTGTCCTAACAAGGTAGTACATGTAATAAACACCATAATATTGAAAACAGAATTCTGAACAAAGTTTCTCAAGCGTTGGACAAATGGAACTGACAAACAACAGGTTAGATAAAAGAGCAGAATAAAGGCGTCATTTTAGGGTTCATGGATGAAAAGAATGAAAAAGACCTGTTTAAAATAAAGCAAACTTTTGTAATATAATCAAGCTTTCTACAGCATTATTCTTCAGATATGATATCTTGTACTAAGCACATTTTTAAGATCCTATAAGTGCCAAAATATTTAAATATTTCAGATGACAGTTTCTCCTACATTTCACTCAAAGTGAAACTTTAATAATCAAGTCAGCTTAGGGTACATTTTACTGCAACCTTCTCTGAATGTTGTGGCAAAGCGGCATTTCCATGTTATGCTACATGCATATACATTGTAAACCAGTAACATCATAACTTTAGGTGAACATGGTAATGAATCAAGAATTTTGCTTTGTCATTTACATGTAGTAATTTATTTAATCGTCTATAAAAATTTAATATGATTAAGATTTTGAAAAAAACCTCTAGTATTCCTTACATTTGCGGCACAATAAAAATTATATTAACTTTTTACTCTACAAATATAACTTCTTGGGAATTCAATCAATACTTCAATGTCATTTAAAAGAAACAAAATGTGACACACTACCTTCCAGCCCATTAGACTGTTGATCAGAGTGGATTTGCCAGCATTTGGTGCACCAATAATAGCGACTCTGAGAAGGCGTGGGTTTGCAGGCTGATCCGGTGTGAGGCAGTAACGTCTGTACAGATCCTCTACAAAAAAACACCATAACCATAATGAATTCCTCTCAGATAGATAGGTGTACATTGTGTAACTGTGTAATGCTCAACCTACTATAAAATGACATGCTTTTGCCATCAGTGTTGATCACAATCAGTCTTCCTGTGACCTGCACTGTTCATTCAGTCAGAAATTTTTTAGTGAGCACCCCTTTGAAGCATTAATGGTACAGTCCAAGTTGAAAGATGGACAAGTCCATGTAAGAAATTCAGCATGGTCAGGGTTAAACAGCATAGCCTAAATGCAAGATCACAGTCAATGATAACAGTGATGCGATTTCCTCTAAGTTAAAACTGGAAAACCTCTTTGCAAGAATGTGACATAGAATAAAACATTTTAACAGCTCTCCTGCATCTCTTAAACAAGTTATTCATAGGAAGATATTAGCAAATCTTGTAAAGTTTGCACTGCTAGTTAACAACAGTATAGCTTCTTAAAACATTGACAGACTGTCAAAGCTTTCCTGTACCTGGGTGTCTATCCATCACTCGGCTAACTGGTGCGGTTGAGGTTCTGTGACTAAATCTGGAATCCCCAATCATGTTGCTGTCACTCGTATTCTGTTCTGTAAAAGTATCCATGTTATGTCCACCAGGGTCAAATTCAGAGTTTGCCGAGCTGCACATCTGTCTGTGACCAAACATTCTCAGGTAATATGCACAGCGACTCCATGTAAGACCTGCATAAAAGGAACAGGACTGTATACATTTCACTAATCTGCATTACTTTATAGCTTAGTAAATGTACAGTAATGTTCAGGTAATATTCATTCTGGTAAGTTTTTCTAATCCAAAACTTTGAAGCTGCATTCTCATTATGCAGATCTACAGTGCAACCCCTCAGGAGTGAACACCCATGTGTTTGATGGGAACACAGAAATGTGTTTGTTGCAGAGAGGTGATGTTCTGGAGAGGTTGATTCCTTTTTAAACTGACGCAATGGGAAAGAAAATGTGTGTTTTTAAGGAAGGTTATTGCTCTAGAGAGGTGTTGTTCAGGGAGGTTGGACTGTACACAATGTATAAATAATGTGGCATTTAGAAGCCAGACTTATTGCTCAATTGGTTCATCATTATGTAATTGCAGGGCTTTTTCACAAAAATTGAGAAAAAATTTATGCGCTAGGGGCCTAGGATTAGTTGACTGGATACCGATCAGGCTTTTTACCCTGATAGGGAGATGTGTTCAGCCTGCTCAATGATCAACACTTGACGACTTGACAACTTGGTATGATACAGGGTCACTTTTAGATTAGATTTATAATTTAAGTCCATGGGAAAACAGCAGTATCTGACTTTGCTATAATGGTCAGATGATCCTATTGCAGTCCAGCTCAGTGATTTGCTTACACAAACTACAGGGAAAATTGCAAGATTATGTCACCGGATAGGTTGAAAGGTTATGTAGCAAATGACAAATTCTTGGCTTGTAAATTTGACAAACTAGATGTGTTCAGTAGAACCATGTGGTTGCCCTATTAGGCTTTGTCAAATACATTAATTTTTCAATCTAAATACAAAAAGGGGAAAACTCTGTCAATTTACCTTGACCACTTTTGTCATACAAGTTTCAATTTAATTTGAAATTTGATAAGAAACTTAAGGAATTGGCAAAATAGAATTAAGTTATAAAAACCAAGTACAAAAAGGGGCAAGTCATGGCAGATAGACCTTGACCTACTTAATTTTGTAGGCATCATGGCCCTAATTCATATTAATTCAAGGTTAAAGATTGATGAAGAACATCGAAGAAATGGCAAGGAATCACTTGCCCGAATGTTAAGTTTTTCAGTACCCGACGACAGACGGACGGACAAGACATATATAGCATCCCTAGTATAGCCTTCTTATCCAAATTTGAAAAAAATGCAATAACCAATGTCTTCTGTACATAAAGGAATATTTTAGAACTAGTCAAAATAATTGAGTCACTTCTTGAACAAATTTTGAAATATTTTTGTTTTCCTAACCAAGTAAGTCAAAATCTGTGGTGCTAAACCATTTAATATTTTAAAAGTTTCTGTAGCGATAGACCATGTAGACCACATTCATTGAATATGCAATAATATAACAAAAAAACCCAGCAATTTCAAGTCCAAGAGACTCATCTGGTCGAAAGAAAATATTTAATTGGTCAACACGGGTCACCTTTTGACAGGATTTAAAATGTAAGCCAACGGGGAAAAGTATCTGGCTTTAGGTATGAGAAGCCTAAATCGGTGAAAACCGGAAGCAGGTTATTTTGTCTAGGGAACATGCGGACCTACACTATGTGTTTGATTGCATTGGCTAAAAGTAAGTGGTTGCATACAAGGAAAATTATTTTGAATTAATCGTCAGGTTGATAGATCATAAATGAAATAAGAAGAGAAAATCTGATATAAATTATAATCAAAATAATGGGTATTTGAAAATACTGACATATTTGGTCGGTGACCACTAAAACTCGCCACAAAAATAGGGGTGGTGTCATTCAGCTCCAAATTATCCTGGGGTCAACAGTTCTACAAATTAAGCAGAAAACAGCCTAGAAATAGCAATGGAAATGCTAAATTACCTAGTGCAGTTAATTATCAATTCTTTGTTATATTTCTGCCAAGAAATGCAAAAAAATTCGGAATAATGCACAAACTCGTGTTCACATTGTGATAAAAGGTGCCTCATTTTGGTTTTCGGGAATACTGTCATATGTTCTCGAGCTAAATTTAGAAACTAGATTTTCATGGGAAACACCTTATCACTGTAGTGTATATGCATACAATTAAATAAAACAAAATTTGTCCATTCAGTCACATTTGCAATGTTTATTCATCTTGTTTCATAAGAATTTACTTTTATTTGATTTATTTAACACATTTCATCAGTCTCTGCAGCAATCACAAATGAATTGGGTATCTTTTCTTGCTGCCCTCAATTCTGGTAAAGTATACTTGAGACAACCAAAGGGTTCACTTATCACAACTCAACACATGTTAATTCAATAAAAAGGTTTTTTTTACCATATTGTAGGCACTAACTAGTTGAAGAGAGTACTGCATAAAAACCCTCTTTCTGTTAAGATGGGGTTAAATGCAATGTCAAGGAATAAATCATCTAATTCCGGTCACTTAGTAATTTTTAAGTACCACCTACACTACAGTGAAAATTTTACAACATCCGGGGATGTGGAAAAGAATACACACTTCCGTTCTACTTATTTTGGCAAGACCAGCTTCAATGGAGTACAAAATAAAAGTGATACAGAGATTTTAACTGAACATTTCAGTAAATGGTACTAACATTTTCACTAATAAAGGCTTGGTGGTGATATGTTTGGGCTAAGAAACAGTTAAATGCTAGTCATTTACCCCTAGTCAATTCACCTCCAAAGCCCTATGATGATTCAAACTCCAAAAATAAATATGATCATTTTATTGTTTTAATTTCAAGGTATGAATCCTGTTCAGTACTGAAATCAATCAAATAAAATATCGTATTTGCATATCTGGATTTTATGTGAGGCGTTCTATTTGGTTTATAAGTTTTATAGTTAACAAAATGAGGTCATCTCTTAATAGTATAATGCTAAGTTTTCATATTAATCTAATAGTTATTATTTAATTAGTCAAGTTAAAAGAATGTCATGTGAATTGATAATTAAATCAAATATTTGAAGTACCATTTGGAAATTTGGCTTTTTTTATTTCTGCAGTATTTTATTCAGGTGCCAAAGTAAGTATTACATTAGGGGGTGAAATGACTAGGAGTGAAACGACTAGGGGGTGAAACCACTTGATACCTTTGGTAATACTTACCTTTATTCTGAACATTTTTGGCTGTTTTTCTTTTTTTTGAGTACAAGAACGTTTTGTTTACGTTTAACAGTGTTTACTTCCGGGGTTTATGTCATTCACGCAGCAAATATACGTCATTATAAATATAGCTCGAGACTTAAGTTGTCTAGAACTCATTAACTCAGGATACTGGCATAAAGTAATGGATCACATGTATAAATTTTGTTACTTAGTGGGACTAAGATTATTCTACAAAATAAAGTGATCATTTCATTCGAGATTTTGGGTGTCCACGGAGGAGAAGCCTTATAATGTAAGTCTATGGAAATGTATTTAGGCGTCCTAAACAGAGGATAATTTTGATCGTCGCGAAAACATATGACAATTAAACTTTAGAGATCTCTTGAGAATACAGGAATTATTGCACATTTCATCCTTATAAAGCATTCTCTTTTGTAATGTTTCGAATCAACATGTTTCTACTCACGCCGAGATATTGGGGACTTCGACAAGTAATTTCGATACATGCCAATATAAATTTTTGCATTTGGAGTTATCCCTCTTATTTTGTCTAGGCTAAATCCAGTATCCTGTGTCCGGTGTGCCTACTAAACGACGGTGCCGATAAACAAGAAATATTTTTTAAAAAGCTAAACAGTGTTGAGCCGAGTTACGACCAAAAACAGTTACCCGAGACCTAGCCTAATTAATTTTGCGTTGCAGTGTGACCCTTTTCACAGACCCACACCTGCAGCCAGACATTATAAATGCATTACATATATATAACAATAATATGTAGATGCATATGCAGAATTAACGCATTTAGCGTATATCAGCAGGCAATGATAAGTTTTGGGGGTTAAAAAGAGTCTTACGGAAACAACTAAGGTTCGGTAATATGCAGTAAATTTCGGTCTAGGGTCATTTATCAATGATTATCGATGCTGTACCTGGAATATTGCCTGTAAGGTCATATTGAACTTGACGCGTAACTTCTGTGAAAATTCATAGCTTTAATTTTTATCATTTCTACCAGAACTGATAAGAAAATTAAACATTATATTCTACATTATTCAACAGTTATTAATAATAATAATAAAAGTAATGTTTTAACTAGTGGCACTATTTCATTGCAGTCACATCATCAGTCTTAAAAATAGTCACAGAAGAATACAAAAGTTACTAAGGTTTCGTGGATTTTGACATAATAATGAGAATGAATCTAGTGTGCACTTGTTTTCACACTCTGGCTGTTATAGCACTATTTCATTACATGGCACATCTCGGTCTTTAAGTCACATTTTACAAGACTGTTAGTCATTTAAGTTGGTCTGCACCCGGAATCAAACCCTGCACCCGAGTTTTATTCAAGTTCTCTTTTTTTATCGTAATAATGAGCTTATTTCTTCGGGCGATGACAGACAAAAGTCTTGATTCATAAGACTACCTGGTTTTGAACTGTGTATTATGAAAACTAGCTTATTTTCTTGAATAAACACTATGTTGACACGCCTATAAAATAAACCAATTTCAGAGGAGCGAGTCGCCCTCACTCGAGACATTTTAAGAGAAATGTAAACAAAATATAAAGTACCGTGAGAAGTGCTTCGGGGGTAAAATGCATTCCTAGGGAATATTTTATGTGTTGCAAGATTAACATCAAAAGCTAAATAGTATTATTGATAATTATCACTGAAAATTTCTGGATCCTGCTATAAAGACGATATTTTCATGCATATTCGGTTGTCAATGAAAGAGTATTGCCTTTTTATGTAACAAAAAACTGAAGATTCTAACATCAGTATGCATATTAATGCAAACAAACCAATATACAACGTATTAAAGATCATGGATAAATATTACGTAATTTCCGGCCATGAAAAATATATGGCCTTTGTAGCAATGTAGATCAATCATTCGGAAGTGTTCTGACCAGATTACGGAAGCAACCGAGCATCGTAAAAATGACATTAAATACCGGTTAAACAAAACCTTAAAAAAAGACCATTCTCTCTTTCTTATTTTTACTATAAAACATATCACTTAAACGGAAATATTTTTTATTAATCCGTTTGTCGGTTCTAAAATATATGTTAAGTTTAAGAAATGAAGATAAGTGCCAAATTTTCACTTGAAATTGTATTTTTGGGCGTTTCTATATATTATATAGTAAAACGACGGGGGTAGAGTTTTTAATTAAAAAAAACCAAACAAATAAAGTCTCAGAAAAATAAAAAATCTTCATTAAAAGCGGAAATGTTATATTTTCATCCCGTTTGTTTTAAAAGAACATTATTAGTTAAAATTTATCGCGAGCTAATGACAGCGCTCCTATACCAAAACTGGAGTAAATTTGGCGTGTACCATGGCTGTAGACAGTGTTTCATGCCACATCTATGAATTTGGGCATCTATTAACAAAGGCTGTAAATACAGGGAGCTAAACATCGTCTTGAGAAAACTAATATGCATGTTTATTTTCTACAATATATATATGAAGCTGCTGTTCAAGACGGTCTTCAGTTCTCGTGCACAACATGTTTGATTTGAACTTTACAAAATTGCAGGATAGGAATATTAAGCGTGCAACAGTTGTTTTTAAACCTATATTATTCTTTTACAATTTTCAACAGTTGTAACCGGGTTGATTGAGTAACTAGGAAGAACCTTGCAGTTATCTAATTTTATTCAATATTAATCCCCGGCGTGCCCATTACTCATAATATACGTATAGGTTCAGCATATGCAAGATAGATAGATAGCAGTACATTAATGTTCGCTATTCACTATCAAAGAATTTAGATAGGGTTCCAAAAATAAAGAAGATAAAAAAAGAAGAAGAAGAAGAAGAAGAAGAAAGAATTCATTGCATTCACCGCGCTTTAACTTGTAATATTTGATAAGTCACACAATTAGGTCAAAAGCCAGTTTATTCAGCTAACGCCGAAAAAAAACCCATCGGTATCCACTCCATCCCCAGCCCACCCTCATAATCTTAGAAATATTTCAGCATTTAATGACTGCTCCTACCATGGACTTTCGGCAACAATGTAAATGAAATCAACTACATTGAATCATAATTAGATTTGAAGCCCCATTTGAATGTGTATAGACAGGTCACATTTTGACGTGAAGGTCTCTGATTTGCTTCTACTTTATTAGGGGGGGCTTGGGCAGACAGTCTATGGTCATGTTACATCATGAAGATATCTTCAATACAAATTATAGATGTGGCTATGGTAGTAGATATTGGCCACAACTAAACGCATTTGTGCCGTCATTAGAGTCAGAGGTAGGAGATGTTGTGAACAAACAACTGAAGGGAATATTGTTCGTTTGTTTGAAAAGATTCTAACGATTGATACCAGTCTAATGTAGTGGACTCTTTAAGACAAAATTAAGATGAAATGAGTAAAAAATAATCATTCAATATCTAGCGGAAATTTGAAAGACGAAGCGCAAAATGTTGGGTTTGCTTGGTTAATCCAAGCTAAATCTGACGTTGCTACCTGCTAGTTGCATGAGAAAGTACAAAATCCTTTAAGACAAACAAGATTTACAGACCACATGTGCATTTCTTTATTGTAATCTTCAGAGCTGTGTAATTGTACTCTTGGGTGAAACCAACAGGACTATTATCATCATTTTTCAATGTTGTACAATGTCATGTTTAATACCATCCAAAGGGGATTGATATAGACAGGACATTGCATGGAAGGCTGGTCCGGAGTGTGTGCGGGAGAGGTGTCCCCTCGCAATGGAGAAAAAACGTTTATGAAATGTAACGATTTCCAGCATTTTTCAAAATGACGTGTACTCATCAAATGACGTGTGCTATTGCAAAAGCAAATTTGGGCTATTGTATTGTTTTTGCTTTGATTAATTGAGGGGGCGGGGTCCTTAAAACCGATTTGAAGTAATTACGAATAAGCGCAGTATGTATCAACGTATGTCGGGCGTGGGGAGGGGGCGGGGGCGTTCAAATCCCTCGCTTGCTACTGAAAGAGGTGATGAATTGCAAAATCTCATTGAACAGTATTTCAGTGTACATCTCAGTGTGTCCGCTGAATTATTGGCAATTTGGAAAATGATGAGCATTGGTGTTAACCCGGTTGCAGACTCCTACAGCTTCCCTCTTTTGCTTTATTGAAGCGCTCTGCAATTGATTTGAAGAGGTATGCATTGATTTGTAGAGGTCTCTAATTATTTGTAGAGATCTCTAATTATTTGTAGCTGTTCAAATATTTGAGTTTATGTGGATTAGGCGTTCCATAAGTTTTCTTTCAGTAAATGCTGAGACACTGCATATATTTTTGTTGTTCTATGATAACTGTTCTTATAACATAGGTCACGCTATGTCTTTAAGGACTTCAAACAATCTTACCCGTCTGGATGATTGGCAATGAATGGAAATAGAAATCTAGTTAATGGTTCATTTTGCAAAAAAAAATATTTCAAGGTATAGAAAACCACAGAGAGAGACCTAGCTGAAATATGATAGATTCTAGCCTGTTTAAAAGATACAATAAATCCTTGATAACATGACCCTGATTTTGGGTATGTGAAGTTTAAATTAAATCTATATTACATGTATCAAGTTTTGAATAAATAGACAGCACTTCTATGTCGGTTATCTGAAATTCAAATCGAAAGTAGAGTTAACCTTGACGAGTTTGAACAAAATGGCGTCAGGGCGAGGAGACGCGGACAAACTCTCTGATGAAACGTTTGATTTACTGTGTACAGTGTGTAAACATGAAGGCAGGAATACGGAAGCTGTCAAATATTGTACCGACTGCAGTGATTACTACTGTTCAAAATGTGTTAAAGTTCACGATACGGTCCCAGTGTTAAAAGGGCACAAGATCGTTGACAAGGGACAGTCTCAGAAAGGATCGAGCAAGCCGTTACCAGTGGTCCCAACAGAGAGATGTGACAGACATGGTCTCAAGCCTGTAGACATGTATTGTGAAAACCATGATGGCGTTGGCTGTTCTACATGTATGACGGTTGAACACAGGTATTTCATTTCTACATAGGATATTTATTACATACACTTACATATCTATTTTAAATAAATCAATTGGTTTTAAAAGATTCACCGATATCTAGAAGTCTGGTCAGCTACAAAACCTAACTTCATTAGTTTTCAAACTTCTAACTGTAACTCTAAGAGTGTCGTGATGGTCCATTATATGTTAATGCTCATCTAAGTCGACATCGGACCTCTATCGGAGAGAACTTAATAAAGGTCAAAGTTATACTTAACTATACGGTGACAGTTACCACTCACTTTACAACAGAAGGATAACAATTTGGGTATATTATCCTCGGTATATAAACTTTATATATACTAATTTATTTATTCTCGATTGCTAAACAAGTTCTAACAACTTAGATTAATCGCTCTCTAGACTCATTCCAGATGGAATCAACCTCGAAGAGAGAGGGGCAATGTGGAATTATTTGTGTCTTGCCTAAGGACAGTACCGACATGGGGTAGGGATCGAACCCGGGGCCCTTCGATCCTGAGGCGAACGCGCTACCACTGCGCCACGGCGGCTCCACTATTTGTGTACCATCTCTCTCATCGAAATTGATTTCGTCCAGAGCAATAAATGTAAATTGTGAGACCTTGTTTACAAATGTAGAATAAATTAGTATTAAAACAATAAACATTTGTTGATTTTACATTTTACTACATCGGTCAGCTTAAGTGAGCAAAATAGGCCTAAAAATGTATTTGCTTTTCACAAGAAGAATGAGTTGCGCACGCTCGAAAATAAAATTATTTTATTTTACAGATCATGTCAGGGACTCTATTACATACCCGAATATATCCAAAACAATGCAGGTGTATGCAAGCCTCAAGAAATCCAGAGAAAACTAGACTCCATCGAGAAGGCCCTGGCCGAAAACCTCCGACACTTTGAGCATGAAAAACAGCAGGCAGTGAAAAAGAAAGCTGAGTGTATCCAAAATGTCAGAAAATTTAGAAAAGAAATAAATAAAAGACATGGATGAACTTGAGCAGGCTTCTGTTGATGTAATAGAGCGTGAATATCAAGTTAAGATAAGCAAAATTGAGGAAGGAATACAAATTATCAAGGAAAACAACGTCAGGCTTTCATCAGCTGAAGACAAGCTAGCATCTGCTGGTAGTAATACTTCCCAGGTTTTTGTTACGACAAAGACGAGTCAAATAGTTATTTTTGATGCTAAAAAATGTCTCGAAGAAAGAAGACACCAAAGCAATGAAGAAGATATATGTTTTATTCCTGATAAAAAATTGTCTGGCATGTTGAATGAGCTGAAGGTTCTTGGGAGGACTGTACAGCAATGTAGCAAAAGGCCTGAAGAAAAGGATGCAGTCGTTGTCAAGCAGAAGGGTGCCTTACTCCAGACGAAGGGAATGAAGAAGTATCCCGTCAAAGTTCAGTCAGACTCGAAAGACTGTGATATATTAAGTTCATGCGTACTTGAAGATGGAACAATTATACTTGCAGATTACAACAACAAGAAGCTGAAACGTCTAGACAGGTCTACATACAGCGTCAAAGATCACTGTGATCTTCCTGGGTGGAATGCATTGTCATCAATAATCAGGAAGTTGCAGTGAGTTACCGGCAAAAAGAAATAATGTTCATTTCCCTTGCAAATGAAATGAAACAGAAATCCTTATTTGCAACTGACTTTCCGTGCTATGGCCTCAGGCATGCTAATGACAAGCTGTACATGTCAGACTACAATACATCAGTATATATATACACTGTATCAGGAAGAAAGCTTCATCAGTTCAGCAAGGATCAGACAGGAGAGCCACTGTTCTCTGGGTCTTTGGCAGGGAATCTATAGTCTAACTGTCAACGATGATGGTTCAAAGATATATGTTGCTCACAATGTTGTCGGACTAATTGTATTAGACAAACACGGTAATGTGGTTGGAAAATTCAATGGTACAGAGTTGAAAAGTGCCTATGATGTTCATCTTACCAGCAGTGGAGATTTACTTGTGTGTGGAAGGAAATCCAACAATATTCTACAGTTTAGAGCTGATGGTGAACTGATAGGAGAGGTACTCCAGCATGACGGAGGAGAGAGAGGGTGTAAGACTGTCTGTTGTGATGAAAAAATGTCCAAGATGATAGTAGGCAGACAAAGAAATGAAATAGAGGTTTATGATTTGGTCTGATGTGACCGTGCACAATAGAAAAAAGTGATTATCATAATAACTACTATAGCAGATGGTTTGTTACACGTACATGTACATACCCGACAAAAGTTAGCGCGAGTGCAATAGCTCTTCATATTCTACTGATAGCCGAGCGAAGCACGTATCTAGCAGTGTATATTATGAATTACAAAGTATGAGTAAAAGAATGTTATTATAAACACTTTGCTTCTTTCTGTTTGTACATCTATTAGTAAGTTGTACAAGGAATATTTGAAGTCTAGGAATATTTTTGAACAGCCAGCGGAGTTAGTCGTGCATTACCTATACAATGTATCTATAAGCCTAACTGAAAGTGTTTAGAAAAATATCATATGTACATGTGCGTGTATATGAATTACATAGTATGAGTGAAGGAATAAATGATTTTATAATATATTTGCTTCTTTGTTTAGAACAGTCTCTCGTACATATTCATATGAAAGTACGCCAACATTCAAAATAGAATTGACGTCAAGCAAACCAAATCTTCAACAAGGTCATTGCCCAACAAGTTTCAACTTGTCAAGGGAGAACTACACTTCAAGTTGTTTCTGATAAGAGTACTTTTTTCCTTTTATCTACTCAAGTCCATTTTAAACATTTGACCAAGATTGACCCAAGGGCCATAATTAGAATACATTTGGTAGAGGACCTTTAGTCTACACTACATACTAATTATGCTGTGTTTTATGTACTTTGCTGTTTTTGTAAAATTATTTCTTATACAAGTCGGAGCTAAACAAGTGACCCCCATATTAGAAACTACAAGGCATAGGGCCTAGATATTTGAGATGTAGCATTCTGTGGCGGTATTCTACCAAGCTTGTTCAAATCATAACCATGGAGGTCAAAATTGTCCTTTCTGAGTTTTAAAAAAGCATTGTATTTTGAAACTATTTAAATATAGTTCCAAGTTACTATGATCTTAGCCTATGATAAATTAGCCAAAATGTCAAGCCAATAAGGTTCGTCAATTTGTAGGGAGCATCCATGATTTGAGCTTCCAAGTGTGTGCACTATAACTCCGCAGTTATCGTTCAGGAATGGATTTCAATACAAGTATCACTGTGGCCTTTACATTCAGTTAAGTGACCTTAAAATCAATAGGAGACATTTATCTTACAAGGGACACCAGTCACACCATACTGATTATTCGAAAGAAATGTAGCCAATAGTTCTTGGGCTATCATCTGAAAGCTATCTATTATAATTATATAGGTTACCATGGTCGAGGTTTTGTGGTAAAAATGACACTGTTTTGACTGATGTTCAAGAGACTTTACGAAACCAACCGTCTGACTACTGCTTTAAAGAAATTAACACGTACAAGCATATTTTATCGTTTATTCTCTTTCCTTGATTGTTAAACTAAAGCGCATCATTTACATTTATCAGAATGCTTATCAAGCACAAAAACAGTTAGTAAATGGATACACATATCGAGGGTTGACTGCAAAACTGTCGTAAGTCCTGTTTCATATAATTTACGACAATTTTGCAGTCAACCCTCGATATTTCAAGAACATTTCCACAGAAAGATGAAATGTATGTATGTTACTTGCACTCACATTCCTGCTGCAAAATAACAAGACTTTGAATCAGATTAAATATACACTTGCTGAACAACAAGACATTGAGTCACATATATGAGATTGTTGATCCAGTAACAGGATACATAGAATGGTAATTCAGTCACTGGATTGGAAGACATTAAATCAACGACTGCTTGGTAAAGCAGTTAGTGGATACCTGAAGACACTGAATCTGTTTAGTAATTCAGTCACTGTAAAACACGGCTCTAGACTAGATGTCAGCTAATAACATTCAAACAGATATCAGCTACGAAGTCCTGTTACTGGATAAAAAGACATTGAAACAGTTACCAGCTAGACAGACCTGTTACGGCAGAACCATACTTACAACCAAAATATCAACTTATAGTATATGACTAAAACACATTGCATTATAAATTTATGTTAAAACTGTCGGTCCAAGTTCCTTCAAAGATAAAATTCCTTTTCTCAAAAAGTCTGAAACTTTTTACAATCATACCCCTTTTAACTATACTAACCCTTCTGTCATCCAAAACAGCTTCTGGGCTCATGATCAAGTATTATTTACACCAACTTCGTTTTCTTGTATTTCAGTAACTTCTGAGATTAAAAATTCAATTAAATTGCTACTATTCTTATTACAGGATTGGTTATCATATTTTAAAAATATACCCCATTTGTTTTACAAACTCGTAGTACTGCAAATATGTCACAACAACAAGAATCAATGAAATTAAAATACATGAAACTTTCTCGATGAAATTACAATTACATGAACATTTTTATGTTAAATGAATCAAAGATCATTTCTCTATCTTTGACTTTAAGCATAATTATGATGGCTGTATGAATTAACACAGGTTCAAAGTTTAAGCAAGCTGCCACAATTCTTATTATGAAACTTGGTATCTTAGTTTAACTACATACCAACTCTGATACTTAAATTTTGAAACCGTGAATATGTTGCAATTTAAGGAATCCAGGAGATTAAACCATTAAAAATGCGACATGAAAACTGCATAATAGATTATATCTTTATCTTTATGATACATGTCTCTTTTTACAGAAGCTCAATGCTGCTACCGGTATATCTTATTTCTTTTTCCTACCAGTGGGTTTTATTTTTCGTATTTTATCAACAATTTTCCTAATCGTATTAAATCTTCCAGTTGCATCGGGCAGATTTTCAAAAGGTATATGACCTTCAATTCCTTGAGCAAACTTTGAATCTGATGGCAGTGCCTCTATACTGCCAGCTCTCTTCAAAATAGGGGTACCAAAGTCTTTCGACATTGACACTGTTCCCTTTAAATGAAGGTTTATAATCTATAGTAGGGGTGTGAACGGGTGTTCCTGGGTTGGAACTGACTGGACGTCCGGTTCCAAGCTCACCAAATGTTTGAATTGAGGTTGTGGAACCAGTCCTTAACAACTGCGGTTTCACAAAGTCAAAGTCTTCTGTACTATCTATTGAATCGTTAGCAATTTCTATCGGATCTTTAGAAGTTCTAACTTCATCACATGAGTCAATTTCAATAGGATTTGCGGATTTTTCACCAGTCTTACTGGACTGTGACTCCGTGTCATCCTCACAACTATCTAGAACAACTAAATCTTCATCATCGTCATCATTCATGAGTGATTTCTGTAAAAGTTTGTATTTCTCTTCTAGTTCTTCCAAAGATGGAGACTCGGAGCGAGTCCGACTAGATTCTCGTGAAAAATCCACAAACGAGTGTCGTGACGTTTCATCAGGAGTAGGTGGTGGAGTGGTGAGGGGCATTGGGGGTCGCGATGGTGGCGTTTCTGGGGGTAGAGGTGGATTGTAATCAATCATTGTTGTCTTCACATCTCCTTCATCTATTGAACAAACAAACACATGTACTAATAAAATCACACCACAATTTTCTAGAATCACACCACAATTGTCTACAATATTTCAAAAACATCAGAAAACTCTATGATCACATTCTGTCAAGTTCTTTTTGTCTTGATGAAATTTGACATCTTGCTTGCATTCAGCCACCATTAAACTAAATGTGTACCACAAAATAACAAAAAGCAATGTCTGAACATTTGAAAATTCAAACTTGATGGAATACACATTTTGCCTGTCAGTCTAAAAAAAAGGTGTACTATTTAAAATCCACTCTGCCTTATCATCTAGCTCCATGTCATTAACGTTAATTTTCTGTCGTTTAACGGCCTGTTCTTCTGCTCCTTCAAGCTGTCTCTTTATAGTGTCCTGTTTTAACGTAAAAAACATAAGACTATTTTGTTGTTTAGTTTGTTTCCGTGTTCATAAAGGTTTGACAGTTCAATCAGTTAACTGAAATTCACCAATACTAGACTCCTTATCTACCAACGCAAGAAAATCTCAATTTTCTCAAAAAACAGTTAGGGCTGTTCCAGGAAAAAATGTCTATGGGGGAGGAACGACAAGCTATTTTTATTTTGTGGGTAGGAGGTATTTTTTTATTAAAATTTTCTTGGTAGTGGCCAAAAGTTGTATTTAATTTTTTGCGGTTGTCGTCTTTCGCGGAAAGGCGGATTTAATTGTTTAATTCTCCAAGGATTTGAATAGTCGGACGTTCGCGCAAGTAGGTATAAACAAATGTTGTAAATGAATATATTATAGTTTTCTTTCTTAAATTCTCGGCCGTTTTTCACAGTCGGATCGAAGAACAATAGCTCAATACTTCATACTAAATTTAGCCCGAAATCAAAGCGCCGACGTCAAGGACGGGAATCGTATTGGTAAAAAACAAAACAATCAAACTTCTCGAAAAATTAAAAAAAAATCATCGTTTAATGACAATACTTAAAGTAGATCGTCTCTTCGGGCCGAATCAAGAATATTTTTCCACTATTTTGACCAAAAAAAAATCTTTTCAAAATATTGACAAAACCTTAGGGATTTGATTAAGGAACTGTTGGTCCAATTTTTATAAAAATGCAAGTTTCCATCAATAAATCAGAATTTCTAACAATTATTTGATACGATACATGTGATATAGTCAGTCAAAAATCGGCAATGTTATCGTTTGTCACCTATTTTGCAACCCCGGTTTTTGTTATTTTTTTCAAGGAAACGGTGTTAAGAAGACTCAACAAAAGAGTTTAATACGATGTTTTCAGTCAACAATTGTGTATTTATTGTTCACATGAGTTATTAAACCAACATTTGATTGACCCGCCCCCCCCCCCCCGCTAGACATGTTTTCCTGGAACAGCCCTTAGCTTATGGCAAATCAGTGGGTTTTCAGTAAGTGAAATTCAGGCATAAAACTATAGATTTATTTCCAATATCTGATGTTTATAGAACAGAGGACACAAATGTGCCTTGAAAACATCACAAACTTCCAATTAACCCAGTAAATAGTTCTGCTTGTCATCTGCCATGCAGTAAATATCTTTTCTGTATGAGCCTAGTCAGCAGTCAGGTGACCAATTCTTCTATACACTTTGTAGGTCAACATTAGATAGCCACACCTTTCAGTCCAATTTTCTATTTAACACCTTAACGTCCACTTTTCTATCAAACAGCGAGAAAAAGAGTTAGCTAACAATCTGGAAACAAAGTAATTTTCCTGCGACTGTCTAGCAGGAAATTCATAGAAAAATGTATAACACACCTGTACTCACTTGCATTTGTTTATGTGC
Source organism: Saxidomus purpurata (assembly GCA_022818135.1). Classification (NCBI taxonomy): domain Eukaryota; kingdom Metazoa; phylum Mollusca; class Bivalvia; order Venerida; family Veneridae; genus Saxidomus; species Saxidomus purpurata. The sequence continues at coordinate 54,983,281 of JAFMSR010000007.1, read as the reverse complement.
TATTAAAGTTGATTTGAGTTGATGATGCTGTAGAGGGGGCAGGCCATACATCTCGGCTTCCTGGAATTGCAGAAAACATTTATCTACTTTTACTCATACATTACCCAAATATTTAAAAGCATGAAATAGGTGTTCTGTAAACCTATATTTGATTGACTGAGTGACATAAAAAGCTGAATGTGTTAAAAGTATAAACAAACATAAATAAAATTGTTTATGCGATAATTTGAATTTTTAGGTGGGGGTAAAACTGAAATTAAATTTTATGGGGGGTGCCCAAAAAATAATCAAATTTGATAGGTGGTACCCTAAAAATTGCTGGTCGTTCCTCCCCCCTAGACATTTTTTCCTGGAACAGCCCTTAGCTTACGGCCAATCAGCTTTACTATGCAGTGGGTTTTCAGTAAGTGAAATTCAGGCATAAAACTATAGATTTATTTCCAATATCTGATGTTTATAGAACAGAGGACCCAAATGTGCCTTGAAAACATCACAAACTTCCAACTATCACAGTAAACAGTTCTGCTTGTCATCTGCCATGCAGTGAATTTCTTTTTTATATGAGCCTAGTCAGCAGTCGGGTGACCAAGTCTTCTGTCCACTTTGTAGGTCAACATTAGATAGCCACACCTGGAAACAAAGTTGATTTGAGTTGATGATGCTGTAGAGGGGGCAGACCATACATCTCGGCTTCCCGGAATTGCAGAAAACATTTATCTACTTTTACTCATACATTGCCCAAATATTTAAAAGCATAAAATAAGTGTTCTGTAAACCTAGAAATTAATTTGCTCTCATCAAGTCGGCTAAATTTGCAAGGACAGTCAATATACAAACTTAAACAGTCGCGAAACAGTCGCTTTTGATGAGATCGTGAAGATTACTAGTTTGAAAGTTTCATATGGCCAATTTGTCCCATGACCACTGCTTTTATCAAAAACTTTTGGTTCCATGTACATGGTTGGCAATTATCAAACAGTCGTATTCTTTCCGTATCTCTCTACAACTAGGAATCTCATTCCAATGATACATATTTTATATCTGTAAGAATGACTGAAACACTGTTGGAACAAGCAATACTTATATAGTGATAGCAACAAATAATTAGAGACATCTTCAAATCAATTGAAGCACTCTGCAATTGATTTGTAGACGTCTCTAATTATTGGTAGAGCTATTCAAATATTTAGTTAATGTGGAGTTGGCGTTCCATAAGTTTTCTAACAGTAAATGCTGAGACACTGCATAAATTTTGTTGTACTATGATAACTGTTCTCATTACGTAGGTCACGCGATGTTTTTAAAGTCTTCAAGGCGAGAGGTGGTGTCCAGGAAAAGGTTCTGTCGCTCATCCCGAAGGTTGCGGGTTCGAGCCTAACTGGGGTCACGACCGTACCTCTTCAAATGACACCAGTACTGGTTTTTCCAGGAAGCTGACTCGAGAGCGATTCGGTAAGTTACAAGCTTTCTTCACATTCTAGCTAAAATAAATAAGTATAAGCTAAGGACTTCAAACAATCTTACTCGTCCTGATGATTGTTCATGAATGGAAATACATGTAGTTAATGGTTTATTTTGCAAAAAAAAGAGAGAATAATTTCAGGGGTATAGAAAACCACAGACAGAAACCTGAAATATGATAGCCTGTTAAAAGATACGATTAAGTATTGATCGCATGACCCTGATTTTGGGTATGTGAAGTTTAAATTATATCTATATCATCAAGTTTTGGATAAATAGACGGCACTTCTATGTCGGTTATCTGAAATTTAAATCGAAAGTAGAGTTAACCTTGACGAGTTAGAACAAAATGGCGTCAGGGCGAGGAGACGCGGACAAACTGTCTGATGAAACGTTTGATTTACTGTGTACAGTGTGTAAACATGAAGGCAGGAATACAGAAGCTGTTAAATATTGTACCGACTGCAGTGATTACTACTGTACAAAATGTGTTAGGGTACATGATACAGTCCCAGTATTAAAAGAGCACAAGATCGTTGACAAGGGACAGTCTCAGAAAGGATGGAGCAAACCTTTACCAGTGGTCCCAACAGAGAGATGTGACAGACATGGCCTCAAGCCTGTAGACATGTATTGTGAAAATCATGATGGCGTTGGCTGTTCTACATGTATGACGGTTGAACACAGGTATTTAATTTCAACATACACTTACATATATTTTAAATAAATCCATTGGTAAATCACCGATACCTAAAAAATTGGCAGCAACAAAAACTGACTTCTTCTAACTGTATAACAAGAGTGTCTTGATGGTCCATTATATGTTAATGCTCACCTGAGTCCACATCGGACCTCTATCGGGGAGAACTTGATAAAGGTCAAAGTTATACTGAACTATACAGTGACAGTTACCACTCATTTTACAACAGAAGGATAAAATTTGGGTATATTATCCTCTATCATTGCGATTGATTTCATCCAGAGCAATAAATGTAAATTGTGAGACCTTGTTTACAAATGTAGAATAAATTAGTATATTAAAAACAATAAACATTTGTCGATTTCACCGTTATGAAATCAAAGTTTACTTTGACATTTTACTACATCAGTCAGCTCAAGTGAGCAACATAGCCCTGAAATTATATTTGCTTTTCACAAGAAGAATGAGTTGCGCACGCTCGAAAATTCAATGATTTTATTTTACAGGTCATGTCAGGGTCTCTATTACATACCCGAATATATCCAAAACAATGCAGGTGTATGCAAGCCTCAACACATCCAGAGAAAACTCGACTCCGCCCAGAAGAGCCTGGCCGAAAACCTCCGACACCTTGAGCAGGAAAAACAACAGGCATTGAAAAAGAAAGCTGAATGTATCCAAAATGTCAGAACATTTAGAAAAAAAAATAAATAAAAGACCTGATGAACTTGAGCAAGCTTCAGTTGATGAAATAGAGCGGGAATATCAAGTCTTGATAAGCAAAATTGAGGAAGGAATACAAAATATGAAGGAAAACAACGTTAGGATTTCATCAGCTGAAGACAAGCTGGCATTTGCTGGTAGCAATGCTTCCCAGGTCTTTGTTACGACAGAGACGAGTCAAATGGTTATTTTTAATGCTGAAAAATGTCTCGAAGAAAGAAGACACCAAAGCAATGAAGCAGATATATGTTTTATTCCTGATCAAAAAATGTCTGGCATGTTGAATGAGCTGAAGGTTCTTGGGAGCACTGTAAATCAATGTAGCAGAAGGCCTGAAGAAAAGGATGCAGTCGTTGTCAAGCAGAAAGGTGCCTTACTTCAGACGGAAGGAATGAAGACATATCCCGTTAAAGTTCAGTCAGACTCGAGAGATTGTGATATATTCAGTTCATGCGTACTTGAAGATGGAACAATAATACTTGCAGATAACAACAAGAAGAAGCTGAAACGTCTAGACAGGTCTACATACAGTGTCACAGATCACTATAATCTTCCTGGGAATCCACGGCAAGTGTGTGCCATCAATAATCAGGAAGTTGCAGTGAGTTGCCAACAAAAGGGAATAATGTTCATTTCCCTTGCAAATGAAATGAAACAGAAATCCTTATTTAGAACTGACTTTGACTGCTATGGCCTCGGGCATGCTAATGACAAGCTGTACATGTCAGACTACAATACATCAGTATATATATACACTGTATCAGGAAGCAAGCTTCATCAGTTCAGCAAGGATCAGACAGGACAGCCACTGTTCTCTTGGTCTGTGTATGGAATCTTTAGTCTAACTGTCAGCGATGATGGTTCAAAGATATATGTTGCTCATTTAGATAAAGGACTTATTGTATTAGAAAAAGCGGTAACATGGTTGGGAAATTCAATGGTCCAGAGCTGAAAAAAGCCTATGATGTTCATCTTACCAGGAGTGGAAATGTACTTGTGTGTGGAAGGGACTCCAACAATATTCTACAGTTTAGGTCTGATGGTGAACTGATAGGAGAGGTACTCCAGCCTGACGGAGGAAAGAAAGGATGTCAGACTGTCTGTTGTAATAAACAAATGTCCAAGATTATAGTAGGCAGAGCAAGAAATGAAATAGAGGTTTATGATTTGGTCTGATGTGTCAGTGTCAAGACGAAACAAGAGGGCCAAGATGGCCCTGTATCGCTCACCTTGGTACAAGTCCACTTGCCTGGTGGAAGATCACTAGATAATGTTATATACCAAATAAGTTTTCCTATATACGCCTTTGTAAAACAAATGATCCCCCCTCGGGCACGGTCAATTTTGACCCCAGGGGCATGATTTGAACAAACTTTGAAGAGGTCTGCTAGGCAATGCTACATGCTAAATATCTAAGCTCTAGGCCTTGTGGTTTCAGAGAAAAAGATTTTTAAAGTTTTCCCTATATAAGCCTATGTAAAACTAAGTGACCCCCGGTGCGGGGTCAATTTTGACCCGGGGGTCATAATTTGAACAATCTTGGTAGAGGTCCACTAGCCAATGCTACATGCCAAATATCTAAGCTCTAGGCCTTGTGGTTTCAAAGAAGAAGATTTTTAAAGTTTTCCCTATATAAGCCTATGTAAAATAAGTGACCCCCGGTGCGGGGTCAATTTTGACCCGGGGGTCATAATTTGAACAATCTTGGTAGAGGTCCACTAGCCAATGCTACATGCCAAATATCTAAGCTCTAGGCCTTGTGGTTTCAAAGAAGAAGATTTTTAAAGTTTTTACCATATAAGCCTATGTAAAACTAAGTGACCCCCGTGCGGGGTCAATTTTGATCCGAGGGTCATTATTTGAACAATATTGGTAGAGGTCCACTAGCCAATGCTACATGCCAAATATCTAAGCTCTAGCCCTTGTGGTTTCAGAGAAGAAGAGTTTTAAAGTTTTTCCTACATAAGCCTATGTTAAACTAAGTGACCCCCCGTGCGGGGTCAATTTTGATCCGGGGCTCATAATTTGAACAATCTTGGTAGAGGTCCACTAGCCAATGTTACATGCCAAATATCTAAGCTCTAGGCCTTGTGGTTTCAGAGAAGAAGATTTTTAAAGTTTTTCCTATATATTCCTATGCAAAACTGAGTGACCACCCCCGCGGGGTCAGTTTTGGCCCGGGGATCATAATTTGAACAATCTTGGTAGAGGTCCACTAGCCAATGCTACATGCCAAATATCTTAGCTCTAGGCCTTGTGGTTTCAGAGAAGAAGATTTTTAAAGTTTTTTCTATATATGCCTATGCAAAAACTAAGTGCCCACCCGCGCGGGGTCAATTTTGACCCGGGGGTCATAATTGGAACAATCTTGGTAGAGGTCCACTAGACAATGCTACATGCCAAATATTTAAGCTCTAGGCCTTGTGGTTTCAGAGAAGAAGATTTTTAAAGTTTTTCCTATTTGTTGCCATAGCAACCAGAGTTCTGCATGGAATGGAAATCTTTGAACAATTTTGGTAAAGCTTCATGCAAGGAACATTCCTGCATAGTTTTATCAACATTGGCCTAGAGGTTTCAGAGGAGATGTCATTTGAATCAAAATGTTGACGGACGACGGACAATCATCGATCAGAAAAGCTCACGCTGGCGTAGCCAGGTGAGCTAAAAAGTGAATATTTCAATAACTGCGGTTAAAGATGGTTTGTTCCATGCACATTACCCAACAAAAATTCTACATGATTTTAAGATATATTAATAAATCAAATCGAAACGCACTGGAAGAACAAAACTAGATGAAATTTTGCATCAGTTTGTACATGTCAATGCCAGATTTCTTCAACTACCTAGAGAGAAATGTTGCTTATTTTGTATTCTTTTTTATTTTAAACAATCATGTGGTCTGTATAATAGTGCCCAGAGACTTTTACAAATGATTTACAGGTGAAATGAAATGATGTAAGCTAATATAGAAAATAGTGACACTAAAAAGGGTAAATGTAAGTGTTGCTATTGGGAAAAAATAACCTATTCATATGTAAATAGCACATGGAATATTTGAAGTCAAGAATATTTATCAACATCCAGTGAAGTTATTATTTTATTAACTATACATGTATTTTCATATGCCTTCCTTGAAGTGTTTCAAACAAAAGCTGTCTGATCACAGCACGCTCAAATATTCGTGCAGTTTTGAAAGTAAAATTAGTACATGTAGCCTATTTAAAAAAATAGATTTGATTAGAAAACTAGAAAACGTGTCGCTAAACAGATAAGAGTACATCAAATCTTTCCATAACACATTGATAAATTACCATAAAGAGAAGGAAACACTTCCAAGTATTTTAAGACCATATATTATGAATTATAAAGTATGAGTAAAAAAATGTTATTACAAACAGTTTGCTTCTTTCTGTTGGCACATCTTTTTGTGAGTTGTACAAGGAAGTCTATGAATATTTTTGAACAGCTAGTGGAGTTAGGCGTGTATTACCTATACGATGTATTCATAAGCCTAACCAGGGTCGTATATACATATAATAAATCCTGGCCTAACTGAAAGTGTTTAGAAAATAATGTTTCAATATACATGTATACAAGAAACATGGCAATGCCACGAAACCAGGTTTTCAAAAATGTTGTTCTGATTCTATACTATAGTATGAATTTTGGAATGAAGATTGCTATGAATATTCAAAAGATTATAACATGACATGAAGGAAAAGATAATATTCATGAGAATACATGATAATGAGTAGGATGTAAATTTCGGCTAACAATACTGTCTGCAAGGAGTATACTTAATAATGAGACAACAATTTGAGTTAAATGAAAGCAAGTTTGAGAGGGTTCTATAGATGTTTTAGTACAATCATTGAGACATCAACTGCTGAAAAAGAAAGCAAATAGATTATATTGTTAAAATGGGCAACAATTGTTAATCAATGTTATTACCCGACTCTATATAGCAGCCCACACCATTTTGTGATCAAAATCTTCAAAGGGTTGAAGAGTTACAGAGCGGACAGGATTTTCAATGTTAATGTCACTGTGACCTTGACCTTGGAGCCAGCCATGCGGAACATGCGTTCTGCACGTCATCTTGATGTGGTAAACATTTGTCTGAAGTTTCATCAAAATTCTTCAAAGGGTTGAAGAGTTACAGAGCGGACACAATTTCGTTTGACGCCCGCCCATCCGCCCATCCGCCCATCCGCCCGCCATACCCCAATCTAATAACCAGGATTTTCAAAATTGAAAACCTGGTTAATAAATTACATAGTATGAGTGAAGGAATAAATGTTTTTTATAATATATTTGTGTCTTTGTTTAGAACAGTCTCTCTTATATATTGATATGAAAGTACGCCAACAATCAAAATAGAATTGACGTCAAGCGAAACAAAACTTCAACAAGGTCATTGCCCAACAAGTTTCAACTTTTCAACTTATAACGGAGAACTACACTTCAAATTGTTTCTGTTTAAAGTATTTGTTTTCCTTTTTCCTACTCAAGTCCGTGTTAAACACTTGACCAAAATTGACCCAAGGGCCATAATTTGAATAAATTTGGTAGAGGACCTTTAGTCCACACTACATACCAATTGCCCATTGTGTTTTATGTACTTCGCTGTTTTTGGAAAAGTATTTCTTATACAAGTCTGAGCTAAACAAGTGACCTCCACATTAGAAACTGCAAGGCCTAGAGCATAGATATTCGAGTTGTAGCATTCCACAACGCTTGTTCAAATCGTAACCATGGAGGTCAAAATTGTCCATCTAGAGTTTTGAAAGGTATTAAACTATTTGAATATAGAAGTTACTATGATATTAGCCTATGACAACTTAGCTACAATATCAAACCAATAAGGGTTGTCAATTTGTAGGGAGCATCCATGATTTGTGCTTCAAAGTGTGTGCACCATGTAACTCCGCAGTTATCGTCCAAAATGAATTTCAATACAAGTATCACCGTGGCCTTTACATTCAAGTAAGTGTCCTAAAATCAATAGGGGACTTACCTTACAAGGGACACCAGTCTCACCATACCAATTTTTTTTAGAGAAAAAATGTAGCGAATAGTTCTTGGGCCATCATCTGGAAGCTATCTATTATATAGAGGTTACCATGGTCAAGGTTTTGTGGTAAAAGTGACATTGTTTTGACTGATGTTCAAGAGACTTTACAATTGGTATTTCTCATGTTTAAACAAACCGTCTCACTTTAATGCACCAGTGCTTCTGTTTTCAAGAAATTAACAAGTACAAGCAGATTTTATTGTATATTTTCTTTCCTTCATTGTAAAACTAAAGCGCAAAATTTACATTTATCAGAATGCTTATCAAACATGAAAGCAGTTTGTAAACATTTACACATATGAGGGTTGATTGCAAAACTGTCGTAAGTCCTTCTTTGTTTCATATAATTTACGACAGTTTTGCAGTCAATCCTCGATATTTCAAGAACAATTCCACAGAAAGTTAAAATGTATGTTGTTTACTTGCACTCCCAGTCTCGTTGCAAAATAACAAGACTCTGAATCAGATTAAACATACACTTACTGGATAACAAGACATTGAGTCAGAGATATGAGATTGTTGATCCAGTAACAGGATACCTAGAATGGTAATTCAGTCACTGGATTAGAAGACGCTGAATCAGGTACAGGTATTTGCTTCGTATAGCAGGAGACCGAAGACACTGAACCTGTTAGGTAATTCAGTCACTGATACACAGCTCTAAACTAGGTATCAGCTAGGTAATCCAGTAAGTGGGTAACATTCTTGGCAATCCAGTCATTGGATAGCATTCTTAGTAATCCTATCAGTGGATAACATTCAACAGGTACAAGCTAAGTAGTCATGTTACCAGATAATGACCTTGGAACAGATATCAGCAAGGTTGTCCTGTTACTACATAAAAAGACACTGAATCACTTACCACCTAGATAGTGCTGTTCCTGCAGAACTATACTTACAACCAAAATATTAACTTATTGCATATGACTAAAATACATTGTATCATAAAGTTGTGTTAAAACTGTCTGTACTGGTTTCTACAAAGATAAAATTCCTTTTCTCAAAAAGTCTGAAACTTTTTAAGATCATACCCCTTTTAACTACACTACCCCTGTCACCCAAAACAACTTCTGGGATCAAGAGCAAGTACTATTTACACTAACTTGGTTTTCTTGTATTTCAGTAACTTTCTGAGATTGAAAATTCAATTAAATTGTTTTTCATGATTCTTATTACAGTAATACTTATTACAGGATTGGTTATCATATTCTAAATATATACCAGATTTGTTTTACAAACTCGTAGTACTGCAAATATGTCACAACAACAGGAATCAATGAAACTAAACTACATGAAAATTTCTCGATGAAATTACAATTACATGAACAGTTTTATGTTAAATGAATCAAAGATTATTTCATAATCTTTGACTTTAAGCATATGATCGCTGTATGAATTAACACAAGTTCGAAGTTTAAGCAAGCTGCCACAATTCTTAATATGAAACTTGGTATCTTAGTTTAACTACATACCAACTCTGAATCTTGAATTTTGAAACAGTGAATATGTTGCAATGTAATGAGTCCAGGAGATGAAACCATTTAAAAGCGACATGAAAATATCATGAAAACGGCATGATAGATTATATCTTTATCTTTAATGTTTAACATATGATAGATGTCTCTTTTTACACAAGCTCAATGCTGCTATATCTTACTTCTTTTTCCTACTAGTTGGTTTTATTTTTCGTATTTTATCAACAATTTTCCTAATTGTATTAAATCTTCCAGTTGCATCAGGCAGATTTTCAAAAGGTATGTGACCTTCAATTCCTTGAGCAAACTTTGAATCTGATGGCAGTGCCTCAATACTGCCAGCTCTCTTCAAAATAGGGGTACCAAAGTCTTTCGACATTGACACTGTTCCCTTAAATGAAGGTTTATAATCTATAGTAGGGGTGTGAACGGGTGTTCCTGGGTTGGAACTGACTGGACTTCCGGTTCCAAGCTCACCAAATGTTTGAATTGAGGTTGTGGAACCAGTCCTTAACAACTGTGGTTTCACAAAGTCAAAGTCTTCTGTACTATCTATTGAATCGTTAGCAATTTCTATTGGATCTTTAGAAGTTCCAACTTCATCACATGAGTCAATTTCAATAGGATTTGCGGATTTTTCACCAGTCTTACTGGACTGTGACTCCGTATCATCCTCACAACTATCTAGAACAACTAAATCTTCATCATCGTCATCATTCATGAGTGATTTCTGTAAAAGTTTGTATTTCTCTTCTAGTTCTTCCAAAGATGGAGACTCGGAGCGAGTCCGACTAGATTCTCGTGAAAAGTCCACAGACGACTGTCGTGACGTTTCATCAGGAGTAGGTGGTGGAGTGGTGAGGGGCATTGGGGGTCGTGATGGCGGCGTTTCTGGGGGTAGCGGTGGATTGTAATCTATCATTGTTGTCTTCACATCTTCATCTATTGAACAAACAATCATATGTACTAATAAAACTACACCACAATTTTGTAGATTCACGCCACAATTTTCTACAATATTACAAAAATACCAGAAATCTTACTGATCACATTCAAGTTCTTTTTTTTCTTGATGAAATTTGACATCTTATTTGCATTCAGCTACCATTAAACTAACTGTATACCACAAAATAACAGAAAGAAGTGCCTGAGCATATGAAAATGAGAGTAAACCTGATGGAATACAAATTTTGCCTTTCAATCTAGAAAAAGGTGAACTATCTAAAACCCTCTCTGCCTTACCATCTAGCTCCATGTCATTAGCGTTAACTTTCTGTCGTTTAACGGCTTGTTCTTCTGCTCCTTCCAGCTGTCGCTTCATAGCATCCTGTTTTAACATAAAAAAAACACGATCATTTTGTTGTTTAGTTTGTTTCAGTATTCATAAATAACTTACATGTCAATCAGTTTACCTGAAATTCACCAATACGAGACCCCTCACATATAAACGCAAAAAAAATCTCAATTTTCTCATAAAGCAGTAGGCTTCTAACCAATCAGCACTACCGTGCAGTGGTAATGCAGTCGTAATACTATAAATTTATTTTCCATTATCTGATGTTTATAGAACGAAGGACTGAAATGTGCTGTGAACATATCACAAACTTTCAACTTCGCCAATTAAACGGTTCTGCTAGTCATCTGCAATGCAGCCATCAGGTGACCAAGTCTTCTGTCCACTTTGTAGGTCAACATTCAGATAGCCACACACCTGTGAGTCCATTATTCTATTTAACACTCACCTTTCCGTCCGCTTTTCTATTTAACACTTTTCAGTCCACTTTGCTATTTAGCACCTTTCAGTCCACTTTTCTATTTAAAGTGACATTATGCGCATATGACTGCACAAAGTGTATTTTTGGTGACAGTTTTATAAAAGCAAATTTTGGTTGCCGTGCATTTAAATGTGTTAAATTAATGATTATGCCGCATTAGTATTTGAAGTTGGTGCTTTAGATATAAAAAAGTTGGACTGATAAAATAATAGTTGAATGTGTCGTTTTTCGGCAGTGGAGGGGAAGCAACTCCTGCATGCAGTTGTTCTTTTCTTAAATTGACTCTCCCAGTCAAATAAGAAAATCAATATTTTGAAAGTTATTTTTTCATACTGGTAGCGGGAAGAGTTTGGTGTATTGGGTTAAAAGTTATTATTTCCTCTACATTTGTGTACACACACCATTTTCAGCTGGATTTTTACTAAAAATGCGCATAATGTCACTTTAACACCTTTCAGTCCACTTTTCTATTTAACACCTTTCAGTCCACTTTTCTAATTAGCACTCACCTTTCAGTCCACTTTTCCATTTAACCCTCACCTTTTAGTCCAATTTTCTGTTTAACACTCACCTTTCAGTCCAATTTTCTATTTAACGCTTACCTTTCAGTCCAATTTTCTATTTAACGCTCACCTTTCAGTCCAATTTTCTATTTAACACTCACCTTTCAGTCCACTTTTCTAATTAGCAAACTATTCTATTCAACACTCACCTTTCAGTTCACTATTCTATTTAACATTCACCTTTCAGTCCACTTTTCTATTTAACACCTTTCAGTCCACTTTTCCAATTAACACTTGCCTTTCAGTCCACTTTTCTATTTAACACCTTTCAGTCCACTTTTCTATTTTACATCTGTCAGTCCACTTTTCTATTAAACAGTCGGGAAACATAGTAATCTGTCTGTAAAACTGTTTAGCAGTAAATTCATAGAAATACATATAACAAACATGTACTCACTTGCATTTGTTTCTGTGCTATCAAAGTTGCTTTGAGTTGATGAGGCTGTAGAGGAGGCAGACCATACATCTCTGCTTCCTGGAATTGTAGAAAACATTTGTTTACTTCTTTTTATACATAAACCAAATATTTAGAAGCACAAAATAAGTGTACAATAAACCTAGAAATTGATTTGCTCTCATCAAGTCAGCTAAATTTGCCAGGACAGTCAATTTACAAACTTAAACAGTCGCTAAACAGTCGCTATTGATGAGATTGTGAAGATTTCTAGTTTTTGAAAATTTTATATTGCCAATTTGTCCCATTGCCACTATCTTCATCAAAAACTCTTGGTTCCATGTACATGGTTGACTATGATCAAACAGTCAGTTCTTTTCATACCTCTACAACTAGGAATCTCATTATATCTGTAACAAGAGCTGTCACATGACAGCACGCTCGACTATTCGAAAGCTTGTTGGTAAAATGGGGTTTTTGTCTAAGAACAGGAGTATTGTGTAATTGTCTATAAGAATTAAGGTCAAAGATATGAAACTTGTTCAAAAGACCTTTGTAAATGTACATTGCATTCAAGGCCTTACTCTGGATTCTGCAAGCCAACTGGAGGGAGGATGGGGGGGATAATTTCAAAGAAATACATGACCTTGTATATTTGATCATGAATAATTTTGTAACTTTTCAAAATTGATATGTATAGAATTAAAAAAGCATGACCGCTTCATGCTGCATAATTATTCTATGACATTTCAAAAGAAAGCCATTTTGAGTATTTCCATTTTAGTCTGGAAAAACTGTGACAAAATTCTAAGTTAAAAAGGGCATAAATATGTCAAAAATCAAAAACATTGGTGAAGATGTTGACAGTAAATACGTTCGATAGTATTCTATCTTTAACAAAACATTCAAAGTTAAAAAGGGACACAAATCTATCAAAAATCAAAACAGAGTTATGGGGATTGTTTCCTCATGTGTAGATGTTGATGGTAAACATATATTTTGAGTTTCAAGTCAATACCTTATATAGTATTCAAGATGTTTGAATTTACAAAAAAAAAACACCAAAACTTCTAAGTTAAAAAGGGGCATAAATCTGTCAAAAATCAAAACAGAGTTATGGGAATTGTTTCCTCAGGTGTATAATGTTGATGGTAGACACATACTTTGAGTTTCAAGTCAATACCTTATATAGTATTCAAGATATTTGAATTTACAAAAAAAAAATACCAAAACTTCTAAGTTAAAAAGGGGCATAAATCTGTCAAAAATCAAAACAGAGTTATGGGAATTGTTTCCTCAGGTGTATATGTTGATGGTAGACACATACTTTGAGTTTCAAGTCAATACCTTTGATAGTATTCAAGATATTTGAATTTAAAAAAAACTTTAACCAAAAATTCTAAGTTAAAAAGGGGCATCAATCTGTCAAAAATCAAAACAGAGTTATGGGGATTGTTTCCTCAGGTGTAGATGTTGATGGTAGACACATACTTTGAGTTTCAAGTCAATACCTTTGATAGTATTCAAGATATCTGAATTTATAAAAAACTTTAACCAAAAATTCTAAGTTAAAAAGGGGCATAAATCTGTCAAAAATCAAAACAGAGTTATGGGGATTGTTTCCTCAGGTGAAGATGTTGATGGTAGACACATACTTTGAGTTTCAAGTCAATACCTTTGATAGTATTCAAGATATCTGAATTTATAAAAAACTTTAACCAAAATTTCTAAGTTAAAAAGGGGCATAAATCTGTCAAAAATCAAAACAGAGTTATGGGGATTGTTTCCTCAGGTGAAGATGTTGATGGTAAACATATAGTTTGAGTTTCAAGTCAATACCTTTGATAGTATTCAAGATATTTGACTTTATGAAAAACTTTAACCAACGCAGACGCCGACGCCCACGCGAGTGCAATAGTCTCCTTATTCTTCGAATAGTCGAGCTAAAAATGACTGAAACACTGTTGGAACAGGCTTTAAGCCCATGCAACATAAATACACTTAGATTTCAGAACACTGATTCAAAGAAATCATGTTAAGTAAACAGTATACTACTATAAGTTTGTACCATTTTCAATGGGAATTCTCAACATTTACAAAATGCCTTGACACCATGACATGAAATAAAAGAGATGATCAAATTTTCAAGTCTGTGTAAAGTGATCAGCCTAAATATAGAAATATCTAGCACACAATCTTACATCCACACAATCAGCTGGTGTTTCTACAGTAAATCCGGGATACTCAATAATCTTTTCAACATTTAACACCGGTTCTGGGGTAGCCTCGCCATCTTCTAAACTCCCATCCATGTCTGAAGACAAAAATATGTCATTCTAACAAATATATATACATTTATTGTATACATAAATAACCTTTAACAAGCAAAAAGCTTGAATATCTGTATTTCTGACCTTTTTTTATTTATACTTACTTATTACTCTTGATTGTGAAGCAAGTTCTCACAACTTATATAAATCACTTTCAAGACTCACTCCAGATAGAACCATCCCCGGAGAGAGAGACAGAGAGAGAGAGAGACAGAGACAGAGAGAGAGAGACAGAGACAGAGACAGACAGAGAGAGAGAGAGACAGACAGAGAGAGAGAGAGAGACAGAGACACAGAGAGAGACAGAGGCAATGTGGAATTATCTGTGTCTTGCCTAAGGACTCTACCACTACTTGGCACTGGTGGGGATCGAACTCGCGACTCCCGACTCATATAAAGGTTGTTTAGTCAATTTATATTTCTGTTCATTTTTTTAGAATTTGCACCTCACAAATACATGATCTTGCTAAAATTTCTCATTTTGGTATATTATGTTTCTTAGGCTGCAAAGCTAATGAATGAAAAAAAAAGTCATCCCTGATCACTTCTCAGTTGAAAATTTCAAACAAAGTGCTCCTTTAATCTGTAAGTGATATTGCCTAAATGGACAGAATGACCATTAAGCAAGGTAAGAGGCACACAAACTTTTTCTTAGACATGCTAGGGTTTAAATGATATCATTTAAGCGTTGTTCATTGTCTCATAAACATCTCTTTGTTGTTTAACTGCTTAGTCATAAACCACTCAGGTCTATGACCTTCATGGTTTATTACTGTGTATCAGAACTCCTATTTTTTGTTTATTAGACGATGAACACGGCCAAAACAGGTATCATTTCTTTAATATTATGCAACAGAAAAGCCATCATGATTCTTTTTTTCTTCTTCTGTGTTATGTGTATGTAACAAAATGGAAGCAGTAGGTAGGTGGTTAAGGTGTTAGCCTTAAAGGTTTGAACTTCATAGGAGGTAATGACCAAATCTTAAAAGGAACCATGCAGCACTGCCTTCTTCCATGAAACAGACTTCCAAACAACTCAATAACCTTTAAGTTTTCTATGCAATTGTGCTTTACAACTTCAGAATCATTAAAACATCGGTAATCAAAAACATTAGTTTTTTACCATTTCCGTCCTTGTCAAACATGGACAGACCAGGTGCTGCCTTGGCCTCTTCCATCCAGCCAGGAGGATACCCAAGTAAACGCATCTTGTATATATACACTGGCAGATGGTCCTCCTCCAGTCCCAAGGCTTCTCGCAATTCATTACTGTTGTAAAAAGAAGATTTTGCACACATGTTATCCATTGGTTCATCAGAAGAAAGCCACTTAAAGATTGTTCTATTTTTAGTAACATTGGCCCCTATATAAGCAGTGCACTGAATAAATCAGCTGAATTTTCAAATGTAAGCAAAAGAGCAAGTTTCCTTCATGGTTCATCAGTAGACATAGTAAGTTTCTTCTATTTTTAGTAAGAAAGGCTCCTATGTGCAGTGGACTGAAACCATTTCCTGCTTTATTGTGCAAGAGGCCAATGCAATGATGCTAGAGAGTAAGAAACCATTTATACTGTGTAATTAGAATAAAAATAAATCATACCCAGTAAGTAGAGTAAGGAACTTATGCTGATAATTAGAATAAGGAACTTGAGTAAAACTAATTTATGCTGATAATTAAGAGTATGAAACCACTTATACTGAATAATTAGAGTACGAAACACTCAAACAAAGTAATTTGTTTAACAAGCCTCATCATGGTCTGCACTGTCTTGCGAAAGCAGAATTGCTTGCTACCAGCAGAGTTAAAGTCAAGATTTACAGAATACTTCTGTTCAAACTGTTTTTGGTCTTTGATTATCGCATGGTTTGACTGTTCTACATAACTCTTTATTACTTACCCGATGACTCCTGGCTTAAACTTGCCATACTTAGGATCTTCACTACCTGTCTCTTTGTGATATCTGGCAGACCTAAATAATAAAAGTTTCGCAAATGTACAAGATAAAAAAGGTTGTAACATATAATAACTACATATATAAAAAATTTTTTTTTTTAAAGCTATCTGTTGCAAAAGCATGGCAAACCAAAGTATATAAATGTCCCATAAAGTAATACATCATCATTGCTTTCACGCAAAGTCTAATACTATGTACTAAATGTTATTTCTTAATTTGCGATTTGTATGACCACCAATATATTCCCTCTGTGCAAAAATAAAATAGTGCACATACTGCAGATTTCATAATAGCGCACCGTTTCAGAGTTTGTTGGGTATCGATTGAATACAGGTAATGAATGACTAAAGCGTTTGTAGGCGGAGCTAGATTTTACACATATGGAGAGCAACCAGATAAAGCAAGTGTGTCTGTGTTTTCATAGTGAGAAAAATATATAAATCGGTCATATTGTTTACGGAATTCAATAGTGTTTAGTCGGTGGTTACGTACATGTTGCTTGTGTGCTAGAGTCCCATCAAAGAAGGGGATATACGCATACAACATGTACGTGTAAATCCGGTACAAGTGTCATTTCACTTATATACATTTAATAGTGTAAATATATGTCGCAGTAGAAGGAATAAAAATATTGTTAATATACATTCTATTACTTCTATAAATGATCCGATCGCAATACTTGCATATTATGCATTATAAAATACGACTATACTGGTATCTTGTTACAACTGCACATGCTTTGCACGTGCTGTTTTTGACTTACAAGAGTGCTAAAATGTTTTCTAGGACTACCAGTACATCACATTGCCAACAAGTTGACCTATCGCCAGTACAAATGAAATTTGCTTTGTTTTATAAGTAGTTTCGTTCACATCACTTGTGACGATTACATGTACAATCGAGCAAAGTTTTGATGTTTTCAGTTTGTGTTTATTGTATCGACATACGATTTGACTTTTCGCAAGTTTGTACAGCGATACATTTACCTGAATCTGAGATGGTACACGGAAGTTTGCTATACTGTGCACAAATATTTACATGCAGAGCGCATGTATAATGTATATAATTTACCATAAGTTTAAAGTGTGGTCACTCAATGATCTAGACATTCTTTTATAAATTTTACGAAGGTGAATTTCTGTTTTCTCGTAAAATACAATCGACGGATGATGCAACAAAACAACAATTATATATATTATACATTTCTAATCACGCTTTAGAAAGGATTTCCCGTATGAAAAAATATACAGGAAAGATGATTAAGGGTGCTATATTCTCTGCAGGTTCAACAGTGATTCACGAATATAAAATGTCTTATAACAGTTCATTCTAAGCATCCTGCAAGAAATGTTCTTGGAATCAAATCACAAATAATACATAAGCACTAGATTCATAAAAAATCCAATAATGTCGCAATTGTAGCTTGAAGATGTGTAAACTTGTATATTTAGTTGTGCTGTCAGTATAGTAGTCAGTGTGTACGATAGATATAGGTATCGATTTGGGCGGAGCTTACTACAGAATGTGACATCGACGTCATTTACTACCTGTGCGTAAAGCAAACACTGAAACGGCACGGTATTATGAAATCTGCAATATTTCTAAATTTGAATAACAGAACGGCTGCTAGAACTACAATTCACACTGCAGGTGTCCATTTAATTGAAAGAACAAAACAAATACAATGCTGAAGTTTATACTCCTTCTCTTTCAAGTCAATCAAGGAAATCTTCAAACAGGCAAATACATGTAATGTGTCTTTCTTTTTCAGAAGCAACATTACTGCACATTTCTTAGGGTTCTGCACCCAAGACCAACATTTCAGTTCCTGTACCTTTGTTACACTTACTTTGGCCCATCTTTTCTGTTTTGTTGATTGGCCATCATAGTTTGTCTGTTTTCATTGATTTTCATCTGATTCCTGGGAAGTTTGCATTCAGTTAACATATGGTCACCATCGCAGTTCCAACATTTTGGCTTCATTCTGCATAACAACAAAACAAAGCATGTACCGGTAAGGTGCTTCACATAAGTACATGTACAAAGTCCCCTACCGATTTATCTTGGGAAATTTATCATATTAAGCCAATAAATAGATCATTTATAGAAATTATCATACTTTAGGTTGATTGGCTGAAAACTGCAGATTGGATAAGAAAGTATATGTCAACCAGTGTGTTCAAATCTATTAGCTGCATGACCTTGACATTTGATTCATGCGTTGGGCATGAATGCAACACAGAATCTTGTTAATGTGAACGACTGCACAAAGTAATGATACACCGATTACTACTGAATAGTAGGAACTGACTGGTTATTGTTATCTACATTTGCAGTTCTACTAGTTACATATCTCATTGCATTTTACACAACTTGAGAAAGGGACATATCTGTATATTCTGAATATATTTTCATGAAAATTTACATTTCTACTGCCCAACCTAAAAGAAGAAAATAAAATACCCTCTGTAATAGTATTACCCATGTTCAGAGTGAATTCAGTGTACAAAATAAGTATCACCAACTCTGATGTAAGTTGATATTTTCGACACTTTTATACAGCTTGAGAATATACATTTACAATCAAGCCTGTGAACAAAGGTCATCCTTTAAGGGGGGCAAAATGTGGCCTTTGTTGACAGGTGACCTTTACTAGGTGGTCAAATTGTTCTGTTTAATCAATAATGGTTTCAGAAAGACTGGCCTTTACTCACAACGCGACCTTAATTTGGAGGTGGCCATTAGCACAGGTTTGACTGTATTTTTCATTTTGGAAACAGTATATAAGGAAATACACTCAACAGGTTTAGAAACGCGAAAGTGGCAAAATATTTGTCTTAACAATGTTATCGTGTTTTAAATTTATTCAAATTTCATACACAACAAAAACAATACAAAATTGAATTCTTGTAAAAGTTTTAATAATTCATCGCAGAAATCGACTTAAATAGAAATAAAAACAATAGCGTCATTCAAATAAAAATGTTCAACAGGGAAAATCTTTGCGTTTCTAAACCTGTTGAGTGTAAGTACAGAATGACCTGCTTAAGAATTGTTTACCTTTCTTTCTCCATTTTCCTGGCAATAGCCTTCCTCTCTGCTTCATCTATAGGTAAAATATCTGACAACACTTGTTCATAACTGTATACATTCAGGAATAATAATACAGGTAAGAAAGTCTTATAACACCGATTGAGTGAAAAAGACACTTTTCCAGTTCAGAATAAGACTGAAAGAATTATGAAACTGACAAAAAGTTGGCCTAATGTTGAATTTGCAAACTCCAAAATATACCATCAAAAATACCTTAATAGATTTCATGAACCAGGATGAAAACCTACAGAAACAGTTTTATAACTGCCAATGTGACAATTCTAGCAAATCTGAATTTTCTAAACGAAAAGTCTCTTTCCACAAACTTGTTGATGTTAATATCCAAATGAACAATTTCAACTACAAAACTGCTCATTTAAATACAAACACCACAACCATGACAATGTACATGTCAAAATTACTGATTCCAGTACATTACATTTTTGTTTGCCTTTAAATTGGGACTAAGCTGTCATGTCATTACTTTAAGGCTACGACGACTTTTATCACAGAAAGAAAGGCTAAAGTTCTGTAAATTTTTCATTATCAGATAGCTGTAAACAAATAAAATAGATATTTTAATCGAAATGACAAACACAGGGAGACTGGCTACTTAACAGTCCTATACTGATTGGAATGGATACACTGGTACGTCCCAGCTCTCTGTTAGTGAGGGATTGTACTCGACCAACGGCCAGCCTAGCGTGTCCATCACAAACTGCTGGTAAAACTGTGTACAACCAATGATCTGTAAGCAAATTTCAAATCATTTAATAAACTATGAATTTGAGAAAAGATGTAAACTAAAACTTCAACCAATGCAGCTCCAGATGGGAAACAAGTATAAACATCAACATAGTGTTTTCTCTTTTAATCAGACGAACTTAAAGTATCTAATTCAGTAAAGTTAATATTTCAACATCACCCGTTTTCTGACACATATATATCTTGATATGGTTTAACGATGACTAAGTAGCGGATCGCTGGTCTAGTGGTTAATGTGTTGGACTGGTAATCCAGGGATGACAGGTTTGATCCCCCGCTCCTCCACTAACATAACAATTGGTATTTCGGGCGAGACCTAAAACTGATATCCTAAGTATTGGTGCTGTACACGTTACTACATTACACAATGAATTCCAGTTGTTTCAATGTAAAACTTACAGAATGGGCTTTGTACATTCTGTCTGTTCTTTTCTCAACTGGAATTTTGTCATTCAGCTCAGAGCAGCTTGGTACAGAACTCTGAAATATAAATTAGGAGTATTAATTCATCTAGTAAGTTTTGGCTTAAAAAGAACAACATTTGACCTTTGACCTACTGACCTCAAAATCGATAGGGGTCATCTGCTGGTCATGACCAACGTCCACACCAAGTTTCAAGATGCTTAGCCTATGCGTTCTCGTGTTATTGTCCGGAAAGGTATAACTATTCCCGGTCACCGACCTTTACCTTTGACCAACTTGACCTAGGCCGTGTTCTTGAGTTATTGTCCAGAAACTGTTTTACAATTCCAGGTCACTGTGTCCTTGACCTTTGACCTCAAAATCAATTGGGGTCATTTGCTTGTCATGACCAACCTCCACACCAAGTTTCAAGATGCTAGCCTCGTGTAATCGTACGGAAAGGTATAACTATTCCCGGTCACCTGGTTCTCAAGTTATATATTGTTAGGAAACCATTTTACTATTCCGGGTCACTTTGACCTACTGACCTCAAAATCAATAGGGGTCATCTTTTGGTGATGACCAACCTGCACACTAAGTTTGAGGATTGTAGGCCAAAGCGTTCTTAAGTTATTGTCCGGAAACCATTCTCTACCGACCAACCGACATGTGCAAAGCAATACAGCCCCGCTTCTTCGAAGGGGGGCATAAATATGCAGAAAACTTTAAAAACATTATAACAACACCCTTTCTTTAAGACTACGAAAATACATCCATGTGTTACAGTGCTTGCAATAATGACATTAACAGTTTGAAATCCAACCAACAAATCCACTCCTTCCAATCATAATTTTGGTCATTTCAATAGGCGGGCAGTTTACCTAACAATTGTTCCTGGGAAGAACCAGTGCATGACTCCTATCCTATGCAAGAAACTGCCAACTTTCTCTAATAATGAGACATGGTTGATAGCAGGACTCGAACCCATGACCCTCAATTATAGGTTACAATACTTTCAAGTCAGTGACTGTTAACCACTCAACCGCAGAGACAGACTTCTGTCAAATTTGCTACTACATAAATTTCTAATTACACTGGGAACAGTTTTGCTGCAGCCAACAACTTGCTGTTGTAAAGTTTTCTCCCATAATGATGTGGACTACAAAATTTATGAACTACTGGTTTTAAATGTAACAGTAGTATCTAAAGTCATTATCTTGGATTTATCATGTTGTTGTAAATCTGTGTAAATGTTTGCATCTATCATAGTCATGCAGTGTGGTACAGAGTTTCTTGTTGCATGGTCAACATGGTAAATAAGCTCACAAGCAACCATGAAGAGTAATAATTATAAGTATTTTTATTTCCATGATTGATGCAAATTGTACCTTGAGATCTAGTTTCTGTAATGTTTCATATCCACTACTGCCATCCTGGTCAATCAGCTGTTTTATAAATTCTTCTATCTGTGTTTTGTATTTCCTGAAAAGGTAAAACACCTTTGACA
Organism: Saxidomus purpurata; assembly: GCA_022818135.1. NCBI lineage: Eukaryota > Metazoa > Mollusca > Bivalvia > Venerida > Veneridae > Saxidomus > Saxidomus purpurata. Next base: position 54,961,065 of record JAFMSR010000007.1, on the reverse strand, counting down.
CACATGTATGGTTTTCAGGGACATCAAATGTTTAGGCTAGAACTTTAACCACTCAGACTTTCTTTAATTTATACTTAGTATTACTGAACTTACTGATAAAAGATTAAATATACCCAAATCATAGTTCATTAATAGTTATGCCTGTCTTTTAGTCCGGACCAAACAATAGCCTGCACACATGAAATGTTACTAAGGTTGTTCATAGAAAATTGACTGAATAGCGAGTGATCAGTGCAGATCATGATCAGACAGAACAGGTGTGTAGGCTTATCATGAACTACAACAGTCGCAAAAGGCAGAATTATTGGGTCACATGATTAACACAAATACCGGAATACTACGGCGAAATACCCGCAAAAATCAGGAATGCACATAAGTTTTAATTAAGAAATACTTGTATCTAAATATATTCTTCGAACATATGTCATAAAAGATAAAATACAGTCTTTACTTCGTGCTTTTTCCAGTTCACGTCATGATCAAATCATAAACGCACATATTTTTATTTTGCACTTTTTTTCTCTCGGGTATTTCGGTAGTATTCCGGTATTTCGGTTAATTGTGTGACCGAAATTATTTGGTTTTCGATTTTCCAATTTTCTATTTATTCACAAGCTTTTTAATTCACCAGCGAGCACTAATTTATATATAATCATTGTTTGTTTGATGAATTCCCGAAGTGCTTGTTTCGCGCAACTAGAGAAAATAAAAACCTCGCAGAATATTTACTTTTACAACAGTCATACCTTGAAAATCTGTTATTTTGAAATAAGACTTGAACAGCTGCCGACTCTTCATCGTGAATAAACCTGCAAAATTGGTAAGAAATATTTGTAAATATAATTATGTGTACACATTTAAAATGAAAAATCTTTCATATTTTCTTATCAGTGGTATATGCCACTTAGAACTCATTTTGTGAAGCGAATTGGGTCATTGGGATATTGTGATTCACACACATAGAAAATGCTGACCATGATCTACTTGCACTGATGCATAGGATAACCCTGATCTACACTTGGGTTTACAGCAAGTTTAAAAATAACAAATTAGTGAAAACTTACAATTCAATGTCTCAATCATGTGTCTTTCCATCGATGAATCAGATGTTTTTTATTTACCACATGGGTCTAACCAAACAAAAAACTAGAACTGTCACAAGAGTGACGATTTATACCCCCACAATACAGCTTTGTCACAGAAGTATGGCAACCATAAGAAAGGAATGGCCACAAGGACATAGAGTTGAGTTATTATACAATAACTTGTGTAAATGTATTGTTTTAATAGCATACAAAATGTGTAAGGTTAGAAATTATCAATTATTGTTCAATTTAATAGGTTTATTATCATCCGGAAACTGTTTTACATTACAGTTCAGAGTCACTGTGACCTTGACCTTTGACCTACTGACCCCAAAGTCGAACTTGACCTGTATTTGATGATGTTACAGCTGTGTACCGAAAATTATTTAAATCGGTCAAGCCTTTCATGAGTTATCATCCGGAAACTGTTTTACAGTTCAGAGTCACTGTGACCTTGACCTTTGACCTACTGACCCCAAAGTCGAACTTGACCTGTATTTCATGATGTTACAGCTGTGTACCGAAAATTATTTAAATCGGTCAAGCCTTTCATGAGTTATCATCTGGAAACTGTTTTACATTACAGTTCAGAGTCACTGTGACCTTGACCTTTGACCTACTGACCCCATAGTTGAACTTTATCTGTATTTGATGATGTTACAGCTGTGTACCGAAAATTATTTAAATCGGTCAAGCCTTTCATGAGTTATCATCCGGAAACTGTTTTACATTACAGTTCAGAGTCACTGTGACCTTGACCTTTGACCTACTGACCCCAAAGTTGAACTTGACCTGTATTTGATGATGTTACAGCTGTGTACCGAAAATTATTTAAATCGGTCAAGCCTTTCATGAGTTATCATCCGGAAACTGTTTTACAGTTCAGAGTCACTGTGACCTTGACCTTTGACCTACTGACCCGAAAGTCGAACTTGACCTGTATTTCATAAAGTTGCACGTGTGTACCAAAAATTATTTAAATCGGTCAAGCCTTTCATGAGTTATCATCCGGAAACTGTTTTACAGTTCAGAGTCACTGTGACCTTGACCTTTGACCTACTGACCCCAAAGTCGAACTTGACCTGTATTGGATGATGTTACAACTGTGTACCGAAAATTATTTAAATCGGTCAAGCCTTTCATGAGTTATCATCCAGAAACCATGAAAACCAACAGACCGACGGACTGACGAACAAACCGACAAGCTCACTCCTATATATCCCCCCAAACTTCGTTTTGTGGGGGTATAAAAAGTAACATACCGTATCATTAACATGGATAAAACTATTTTGAAACAAACCTTGTAGAATCTATGATGTTGCAGTATCTTTTAAATTTATTTCCTGTATCATCTTGTTAAGGAAACTTTAAAAATGATTTTCACATCGCTATGAATATCAATATGTCAAGAGTTGCCAGGGCTGTCCATTGGCGGGGTTAATTTACCAAATTCCCACTCCAAAACTGTACGTTTTCCCCCCCAAATTCAGGCCTAAAATTCCCAAATGTCAGGTAAAAATTTTTTTCGGTGATTAGTTGGTACAAGTAGGATATTAAGAATAGGGCTAGGTATTGCCAGTAAAATTGATATTGCAATATATTGCAATATTTTGCTTGATATTGTGATTATATTGTGATATATTGCAAAGCATTTGTTTTACAAAGAAAGTCAGAAAACCAAACAAAAACTCATATCTAAATAGTGTACTCTTGGCTTTAGCCTTTATGGACCATGTTGACAGAAGGGACCGTATAATATAACTATAGGTGCTACCTATCCACGGGAAAAACTAAATACATTAATTAATTTGTAACTGTTATCATAATAAGTAATACACCACATTTACTACAGTCTAACCGAAAAAACATTTAAAAAAAATAACACGAATCATAATACAAATTTCCGTATAATGGTATGATGACGTCCATTAAACAGCGCTTCAGTTCGTGGTCAGTAGACGCTTTTTGAATAACGCAATGTAACGATTACCTCCCCTTACAGCGCGGGAGCTGCATCAATTCAGCGTTCCTGACAAAATTGGGAAAATACTTTTATATATAATGAATTTCTTTTAAAAGTTTTAAAAAATCATTAAGTTTAACAACCAGTAAATTAAATAAGCTTGTTGCTGAAGAATGAAAACAGGGGGAAGAGTTGTTTTCGGAAATGTTTTAGTCATTACCACCGGAAGTCGAAATCCAAAATGGCTCCTGTAACGGAGAACCTAAATTCAACTTGGACGTATATATATTGAAATTATTGTAAATTCATTTTACACTTAATTCACATGGTTCATACAGAAGTTCCGAGACAAAATTCAAGTACTTTTCAAGGACTTTTTTCTAATTTTCAAGGACTAAAATGATGCGAAAAATCCGACTTCATGTCGGGATACGTCGTCAAATGTCGCCTTAAATCATATTTGGAAGACAAAGTAATATGTATCTTGGTTATTTAAATTAATATCAAGCAAAATACATGTTGTCTTGATAATCGCAATATTTACTTGTTATTCAAATCTGGATTTTTTGTCATGAGGAACGACTATTGACTCATTGGAACATTTATTTGTCAGATTTTGTTTATCATGTTAATGAATGCTTTTTTTCTCGTTGATGACTCTTCAACGCATTTTCGCCCTTAATGCGCTATGTCTATAAGTTTATCCAAATACAACGCAAGTACACTTGTGTTTGTTCCCCTTAAATTCCTTTATCTATGCTTTATAACTATCGTTGGTGAGCAATGTCGATGAGAAAATGCATTTTCACAAAATTTTCCGCGACCATGACTTTTGGTAAAGGGAAGTCACTCTGGGAGCAAGCGTGTCTAAATTCCCGAATCCGGTACGTAGTCGATATCACACGTGAGCATGTTCGATGGACTGATACGGATAGACTGTTTTCTCGTCATTTTAAGGCGTGACAGTGACTGGGAAACCCACGCGCCATGCGCCATTTGCGCATAAAATGCAAAAATGTCACATAAAAAATCCATCAAATGCCCCAGTGTCCGCAATACAAAAAAAATCGAAATATTTTGAGTACGAAACGTGTATCGATCAGGCGCTTTACTGTATACTTTGCCATAAATACAAGCGTTTATATGATTGGTGTCGATTAAACGCTTCTTTCACGAAATAAAGCGTTTTATCGAGAAAATGTTTCCGAAACGGAAACTAGCCCCTATTGCTGGCCAAATTTCGCTAAAATCTTTCATACAAGACGTTGACACCAACGATCTGGGTACAACACAAACGCTACAAGCCTCAGTTAACATATCTGTAGACAAACACGAGTGTAACTCAGCTCAGCTGGAAAATACCAGCAGAGGTGAATGCAGTTGCCCCAATCTTCCTGCACTTACGAATCCAACTAAGACTAAGAGGAAGCCAATTTACAAGCCATGTAAGGAGCATGACAGTGGGTTTAAAATATTGCCCTGGCAATATTGGATGCCTTGTTCTGTAAAACGTTTGTGGACTCTGGAAAGCACAATGCTTTTGTATCTGGGTGCAAAGTGGTCACACATGTTTTACAGAACAATAAAATTGCCATCAACACCAAAAGTGCGTGCTAAAACAGAACATCTTAAATTCAGACAATGAAAACGGAATAAAATTCTTTTAGTAAGTTTTACAATTCATTCTGCAGAACCAAAAACAGACAGTAATCCTTCTTCCCTCGCACCATTATAGAAATTTAACCGCCTCGATGGCCTAGTGGTAGAGGTCTAGTGCGGGAGGTCATGGGTTCGCTCCCTGGCGGCATAAGTAAAGACGCAAAAAATGGTACCAGTAGCTCCCTTGCTTGGCGCTCAGCATTAAAAGGGAAACTGGCCTCTCTCTCATACCCTCACGGCGATGGATACCATCAGGAATGAGGTGTCGGGAGTGATTAATATAAGTTGGATAACTTGTTTCACAATTGACCTAAAATAAATTAGTATAAACGAAATTGGAATTATAAAGCTGCCTGCAGATATCATGTCAGTTCGGTGAGTCGACTCTTTCAGAGCCCAACAGTTCCAAACACTTGATCTAACTTCCTCTTGTTTTTATCCTTCACTGTTAATATTTTCAATTTTATTTCTATTTTCCCTCTTGCGCACTCTTGCAATAAATCGTCAACAAGTTGAAGGTGGCCATTAACTTGGAAGAAGACAATGCACCCTCACTTTCGAACAGCCAGGGCCATATTCTTAACCAAGTGTCTTGCACATTTATTAATATGTGGCTTGTAAATTGTCTTACTCTTAGTGTCACATACATTTTCTTAAATGTCACATAAAAATTTCAAATGTCACATAACTTTTCACACATTCGTGACATTTGTCACATAGAAAAAAATCCTTTCCCGGTCACTGCGTGATACAATTATTTTTGACTTTTTTTACGCGGAACATACAAATTCAATGACTTTTAAAGAAATTCACTAGTTTTGTTTTCAAATTCAAGTACTTTTCAAGGACTTTTTCCCAGCACAGAATTCAAGTACTTTTCAAGCACTTGGCATCAAATTCAAGTACTTTTCAAGGCCTGTGCGAACCATGATTCATCAATAATTTTTAATAAACGTGTAACTTAAGGACGGGAAAAACCAGGTTTTTCCCGTATAAACATATACTACAGTACATTCCAGTACCAAGCCTCCTCTAAAGTCTAAGCATTTCAAGGTACAGATAAAAATCACGAAATCAACTTGTCAGCTTGTTACCAGAATTATTTTTGGGATATTCGAGGATTTTAAACTGAACTGTACCCTGTTTAAAATATTGCATCAGCGCAAGATAATGACTCTTTTTGAATGTTACATACTCCCCTCTTGTAAATAATTGGAGATTCATCATTATGGATTATGACCCTCGTTTGGGGAAGTAGTCATCAAATGGCTTTATTTGCCATGTTTCAAAACAAGGAAAAGAATGTGATCCTATGATAAGAACGCTATAATTAGTAACATTGAAGCAGAAATTAAATTAAAGGATACGCTCAAAATTTAGTTTGTACGACGTCATTTTGTCTCGGCGCTCTTTGCTCACAACTGGAGCTTGACCTTGTTCACTTCCTGAATCACTGTCACTATCTAGCCCGTTTTGTTCTGGTACTATTCCACTTGTCTTGGAATCGTCTACTTTATGTTTATCATTTTGTTTCTGCAAATTCCCAACTGTGTCCGCAACGGAATGATCTTTTACTTTCAGTTTCTGTTCGTCCTCGTCACTATCATCGGAAGACGAAGATTCGCTTACTTGAAACACAAACTTGCTTTTATCTTCATCACCTTCTTCATTTGTCTCAAACAAGATGAACGATCCTGAGGTCTCTCTTTCCTTTTCAAATTCTTCAAAAAGCTCGGAATCTCCAAACATGTCGTCCGCCATTTTTACCGGAAGTCATAATAGTATTTAATAAAACCCGGTCCGACCCGTCCACATTCCGTCCAACGGAAACGTAGAGTCCAACAAATATTTTGTCGCGTTAAGAAAACTTTCTTTTCAAAACATTTAGGTATGAGACGCCTAAATACATTTCCATAGACTTACATATAAGGTTTTCTTCCGGTGCGACTACCCAAAATCTCACCGACTGCTGAAATGAACTCATCCTAGTCCCACATAAAAATAACAAAATTTATACATGTGATCCAATACTTTATGCCAGTAATTTGGAGCTGAATGACACCACCCCCATTTTTGTGGCAGTTTTAGTGGTCACCGACCAAATATGTCAGTATTTTCAAATACCAAATATTTTGAATATAATTCATATCCAGATTTTTCTCTTCATATTTCATTTGTGATCTATCATCCAGCGATTAATTCAAAATATTTTTTGTGTATGCATCCACTTAGTTTCAGCCAATCAGCAATCAAACACATAGTGTAGGTCCGCAAGTTCCCTACACAAAAGAACCTGCTTCCGGTTTTCAGCGATTTAGGCTTCTCATACCATTATATAAGATAAACCAAACATTATGTCATAAGCGTTTTTGATAAAGCTTTAATATTTTCCTGTTTTTGATTCTTCAAATAGAATCTACAGTTTATTAGTTCAAGATGATACGAGTTTAAAATTATTGGCGCTGTGCGGAAGCACAGCGTCAGTATTGAATAGGTTTTAATTTTGTACCATGGGGTGCATAATCGAATAGGGAGCAGCCAACATATTATGTAATTAAAAACTATGTATTATGTTTGAACAAACTCCTATAATGAATAAATAAATAGTATTAACTGATTACAAAAAATACTATACCAGATGCATACGTCTTCGACCGTTAATTCAAAAGTTTGACATATTCATAGGATATTTAATAACTTTTCCACAAACTTGAAGGTTACGGTTTTTTTGCTTTGTTTACGGACCCTACGGCCAGATTCGTCAAAGTTCAGAAAAACGTCTCGATAGTGTTTTGCTATCTCTAAACATTTTGAAGTTAAATACATGTGTGTCAACGTGAATAATTAATGAAAACCCATTTTAATTACTACATATAAAAGTAAAATGTAGGCATTAAAAAAGACCGTTCACCTAACTATGCGATACATGGGGTCTCAATGAAAGTGTAAAGCATCGCTAACAACTGACCAATAGTAAAGACAAAATAATCACGGGGTTTCGTCTGCGTCGAAAAGCGTCTACGACCACGAGCTGTAGCCTTGTTTAATGGGCGTCATCGTACCATTATACGGAAGGTGTTTTATGATACGTTCATTTTTTGGTTAAACTGTAGTAAATGTGGTTTTTACTTATTAGATAACATTTACATATAACATAATGTATTTGTTTTTCCCGTTGATAGGTTGTTTACTGATATTCTAAAATGACTCTGATTCCTTTAAATCATGTTTCAAAAACATGCGCAGCGCCTTTGATGCTTTGCATCAAAATTTGTCTTGTTTTTATTGGGTTAGTGGTAAAAGCCTATCCAGACCAGGGAAAGGGCCGATTGTGGTTTACGAAACGTACCGGACATTCCCGCCGATATGACCTGCACAAAATAATGTTTATATTTGCGTAATTGTCTACATTGTATTCATGTTTACAGTAAACAAATGGGATTTTCATTGTAAAAAAATAAAAGGCAGTGGCGCAATGTTTTATACGGAGTTATGCGTCCCCATTCTTGAATACATGAGATTTTCACTGATATCAGATTAATTTCGAGGCATGTACTTGGTAATTTGTGCCAAAAATATAAATCTATCAAATTATCCTTTGTTAAGCTTTTTTGAAACGTCGATTCGACCGTTTGAATCACGTGACATTTGTGCACGGTTAAATTTTCATTTTTATGAAGTTGATAGACAATATCCATTTCTCCACATGTCTTTGCAACGCTGTGACTTATTCCTTAGATTAGCAAGTCATTACGTAGATCCACTTTTGATCGGGAATTTCGATTATTTTCTAAATACACAACTTATATGAATATTGAAACAAAGTTTAGTTTTTCTCATATACAAATAATACCGAATAGATATGCAACCGAATCTGTCCTAGAAATTATCCATTTTACACACTGACAGAAGTACCGAAGTTTCTACTTAACTCATACTCGCACCATATAATTTCTAGTTTTATGTTTGTTCTTGTTTTTTTGACTGACGAACCTTACATTAGAACTGGTGAACCTTTTGACTTGCAGGTCTTCAGAATGGTGGGTCCCGGACCTGCAGACTGTGAACTAACCAGCAATGTGAAAATTCTGTAACAATCCAAATTGCAATGATTGCTTCCCAGTTTACATGAGCCACCTGACCAAAATTTGCGTTTTGTGAATACTTTTGTAACATTAAATGAAGATGATTGTGTCATTTGCATAAAAATGTGTTTACTTTTTCAGATGGAAACTTTACATTTGCATGTGTACTGTAGTTTGATCATAGTTTACTTTTTCATTTTTATAGCAGTTATTGTTTTTTTTTCCAGGGTGATCGATTGGTCTTAAAGCCATCGCGGAGTTTACAGCTTGAGGTATCTGGTTTTATCTTCAAGACAATATACAATTACTGACTTTTGATGAGGTGAACATGAGACTATACTGACCCGGCAAGGCTTTGGTTGACCAAGGCAGAAGCCTTATAGGGTCAAACTAGTCTTGTGTTCACCGAAATCAAAAGTTAATAAATGTTTTATACTATTCCAATTTCAACAATATTAATTTCAAATAATTTGAAACAAATACATGACATGGAGGTTGCTGAACAAAACCTACTGTAAACATTTTCATTTCCTATCCATCTATAACAGTTTTTAACAAGAGTGCCAAACTGTCACAAAATACGCCCGTCAGAGAGGCGTGACTCACTATCTGGCTTTTAATAGGCTTTTTAAAACCTGTTTGAACTATAGAGGACAAGGCTAATTTACCTGTTTGAACAAGGCTAATTTCATCATTTTTCGATAATTCAACGGCCATAATCCAAAAGTGCATTGGGCGATTTTGCTGATCATCAAACTTGGTCTAGACATTATGCCTTCAGCCATTTTCACAAAGTTTGGTGAAGATCGAAAGAAAACTGTTTGTCGTAGACGCCGCCGGCGTATAAAAAGGCATAAACTGGACTTCATAAACTTGAAGCAAATTTTATAAAGGTCCGTCCATAAGAGCAAATATGTTAGCTTGAATTTGTGGATGAGACCTCGGCATGTCTCCCATCATGACTTCATAAACTGGGCACTCAAGGACTTATATCCGCAAATGTTAGAAGGCATTTGATTGGTCGATTTTATTCTTTCTTTAAGGCTTTATTTGGTTGGCCAAAGTTAATGTTCAGCTCTATTTTTATCACAGAGGTTAGCCTGATGTGTATTACACGTGCGCAGGATCTAGACCAATGAGATTAGAAAAAAATAATAACTGTATACATGTAATAATGTGCAATATACTATATTTTATTCATATCATTCACATATATTTTATAAAGATTTTACTGGAATGTTTTTTCATATCAAACGTATCAGTTCTAAAATATTGGTATCAGAAAACTGTATATTATAGGAATAACTGTTTTGTAATTTTGATATTTGCGACTGTATATACGGTTTTTAATGGTCGCAAATATTTTTAACGGCGACGGCGTTAGCCGGAGCTGTTAAAACTGTTTGCGACCATTAAAACCGTATATACGGTCGCAAATATCAAAATCACTAAATAGTTATCCCTTTTCTAACGCACAGTGTGTCTAAATGCGATAATTAAACGCCGTTTGAATTTTGCGACTATATAATTATACGTTTTTTAAAATTAATAGTCGCAAATTTAAACGACGTCACCAATCAGAAACGACGTTACATCGGTTCTGCGTTAGAAAGAAATATATTGGCATAAATGACGTCATTTAGGAAGTAATTTTAAATAAACATGAGTGCTAACCATACCTCAACAAATTGACAGACTTTAACTGACATGTTGGTCACCAAACATTATTATAATATATATACTTAAATATATTAACAAAATAAGATGAATGACTGTTCGTCTAAAGCTCTGACGGTCACCAAATACATAGATTTTTCACTAAAAATCAAAGACCCTGTTCTAATTATGTTAAAGGTGTTTAAAAAAAGTTGTATTAACTTAAAACCTGCTATAAACTATACTTGTACATTTTAAAAAGTGACAGGAGTTTTACACATTTAACTACAAAAATCCAAGAAAGTTATTGTGTTAAAAAAATAAATATTCTTTTGAAAATATCATACCATTTTCTAAGGTCATATTAACCTGACATGACAAAACTAAGAACAAGGAGGGCAAATTAATTCAAAATTCGTTGTGCATAGAAAATATTTTAAACCCAAAATTTTCACTTTTTAAATTTTAAACATCCATGTTACTTCTACTTGTTATATCTATATCATGTTTACCCTTCATATGATATTTTAGATCTCTGTGTTTTGCGAAAGCGTTCCCACACTCATTACATAAGTATTTCCTTTCTCCTGTATGTTTGGTCTTGTGATGATTTAAGTCCTGCTGGCATTTATATGCCTTGTCACAAATAGCACACGAGTATGCACGCTCTCCGGTATGTACACGCATGTGTCTTTTTACTCTGTTAGGTTCTGAAAATTTCTTATCACAAATTCCACACTTATGTGGTAAGTCTCCTGTATGAGTGTACATGTGTAGCTTCAGAGCATGCGAGGTATTGTACCACTTTGTGCATAATTCACAGCGATGCAGTTTATTTTCTCCAGTATGTTTGAGCATATGCCTTTCTAAGCTCGATTTTATGGTCATAGACACACCACAAACATTACAGGTAAACAGTTCTTTTGATTCCGCTGGTTCATGAGTCTTTTTGTGCTTCTTTAGATTATAAGATTTAGTAAAACCTCTATTGCAAATGTCACAAATAAAGGGACGTTCACGATTTTCTGAATGTGATTCTTCGTGAGCTCTTAGAAAGCATGGCTTTATGAATCCTTTGCCGCAATGTTGACAAACATGTGGCTTGTTTTCCAGATGCGTTGCTTGGTGATTCCTGAGGCTGCCTGATAATTTAAAACACTTGTCACAAAGTTCACAACGAAATGGCTTCCCTGTTTCATGGGTAAGTACATGTTCCTTCAACTTCTCTACATCTAAGAACAACTCATTGCAGATCTTACAAACTTCCTTATACTTTTTGGAAGTACAAGATTTCAAATGCAACTCTAGAGCATCTACGGTTACACAATCTCTATCACAAATGGTACATTTATTAGGGCTTTCACTTCTATGTTTATCATAATGATTACTTAAACTTTCTTTTTCATTAAAAGACAAAAGACAAATCTGACAAACAAATGCTCCTTCTTCTGTATGATTCAATATATGTTCACGGAGTTCCTCTTCAGGAACTCTTTTGTCACAAATGTGACAACTGTCTTCTTTTGTAGAGGAAAGCATATCATGAGTTGCCAAATGTCTGTTTAAACTAGGACCATCTTCAAACTGTAACTTACACATGAGACATTTTAGTTTTCCTTCCTCGTATTGAATTTTAAACTTCTCAACAAGATTGCCTTTCTTTGTAAATACATGAAATACATGCTGCTTCTCGGAACCATGGACTGTAATGTGATCTTTAAGTGCATTTTCAGCTGTAAATGTCAACTTACATATATGACACTCATACAGCAAATCACTATCATGTTCATTTATATGCTCAATCATCTCACCCTCAGGCAGAGACAGATCACAGACAGGACAGAGAGCCATATCACCCGCCTCAGTTTTAATTATCACATTACATGATTGAAATTCTTCTTCTTCATCACTTGTACAAGTCTCACAAGGTCCTTTGCCTTCATTTAACTCTTTATCAAAGCCATCTGTTTCTTCTTTCCTCTCCTCCATATCTAAACATTCAACACTGCTTTTAATGCATCTTGAGTATCTTTCTCTTTTTCTTCAGTGTTGTTATGTTGTCATTTTCATTTCTTCTGCGAGTGTTTATTACGGTACATTTCTTCTTGCAATTACTGATCTCCTCTTATAAGTTCTCCTGCATTCACACTAAAGTCTTGTTTCTTTCATATTTTCAAACTATTTTAATTACACCAACAGCACTTCCTCACTCTTCGTTTCGATTTTCTCAGTACCAGTATTGTTTCAGTTTCTTTTTTGTTAATTCTTCCTCCAGATGATACTGTTGCAGTGATCTGGTTGGAAGTGCTGACACTTGCCAAGTTAGGTATTCCTCCATGTTCAGTAGAGATAATCTAAAATGTAAGAGAATGCAATAAGCATGATAAGACAAAATATTTTTAGTGGTGAACTGACATTAAACTACTCTGTTATGTTTCTGATATAGTTTTGTTTTTCTTTCAGTTAAATGCATCTTCAGGGCTGGTAAAAGTTGGCATAATGCATAATACTCATGCTAATGATTTCAGGCATCCAGAAACTATCATAAATATTCTGAAGAACAACTGAGGGGCAAAGCACTACATGTAGATAACATGTTTTTGGTTTATACATCAGTACTGATAATCAGAAATGACAGTGAAAAAATATATACATCAGAATACAGAGTTGGGAAAAGGCAGATATGGAGGTCATGCTATGAACCCAAAGGTCTTATGCTTTATTAATAAGTAGTTTCTTTACAAAAATTGATCAAGTATGACCTTGGTTGGTTTATATTTTCTGTTTCTTAGATATAACAAGTAAAGACAACCTAAACTACTTGACCACAGTTTTGCACGAAGGAAGTTTTTGACAGAAAGTAGTTTGAAACAAGAAAATAGACAGGCTATAAGTTGATTTTATAGCTCAATCAAGCTATTTCATCAAACGTGGTCAGTTCTAGTTACCTTACCCTTGAATTTTTTTATCATTTATGATGTAAAAACTAAATCTCACAACCTCCTATTGAATTATGATAAGCTTGACAGGAAAAAAATAATTATAAAATAGGGAAAAGGCCATTCTCAGTGTGGGATTCAAACTCATGGCCCTCGTGAATATTGAATTATCACATAGGTTCAACTAACTGACATGTTAAAACAGATTTTTTTAACTAAGGCAGAAACAAATTGTGTGGTAGGCATGGTAATAAACTTGAAAATACAAAGACCTGCCGTCAACATATTACACTAAATCCAGGCATGGGGTCAATTACATTGAAATGTAATTAATTACATTACATTAAGAAAGTCTTCAATTAAATTACAATTACCATTACACATGTTTTAAAATGTAATTAATTATATTACAATTACATCACAAATGTAATTTATTAAATTACAAATTACTTTGAGTTTGTATATTTATTTTTCAAAGTTTACAATGTATATATAAACACATTTATGCAATGTTAAATGTACAAAGTTATTCCTGTTTTCATGCAATGTCAGTAATTTTAAACAGTCACACACTTGTTTCAGTTACAAGTGTGTGTTGCATTTAATCATCATAAGTTTTTCAAATGTTTCATCAGATAGTCTAGTCTACATTTATCAGCTCTAAATGTTTTTCCAGCTACACTAAAGAGTCTTTCTACCGGGGGGATGTAGCTTGGACAGACAAATATCTTTTTGCTAGTCTAGCAACAATTGGAATGTCATTCTTACTATTTTTCCAATACTCTAAGGGATTATCTTTTATGTCAATGCATGGTTCATTTATATACTTCTCAACCTGGTCTTGTGCAATAGTAATATTGCCAGAGGGGTGGAAGGGAGGAAGCTGAAGAATTATCAGTTTTTTCTCTTTTACGGGGTGGTGAACTTATTCCTGATTAAGGGTCAGAACCCTCTGGAACTGATGACTGGATCTGAATTACCTTATCCTTCAAAAGAGAAAGTGGTCTTGCCAAACAGTGAAGCTTTGACTTTTTTTTCTTAAATACACAGCTGTTAAATACTTATCAAGCACTACTTTATTTTTCACAGGATTTTGATAGCAGTTGTCACCTCTTTTATCATGTTCAGTTATACATGTTACTAGAGGGCATGAATTAATTTAATGAATCTATTTTACTTTTCACAGGATTTTGATAGCTGTTGTCACCTCTTTTATCATGGTCAGTTATACATGTTACTAGAGGGCATGGATTAATCAAATGAACCCGGTGACAATATAAAATCACTGTAATTGCAGTGATTCAATAGTCTTGATAATAAAAGACTTATTTGGTTCTGTATAATTATGGGTAATGAAATGGGGCTATTCATGTGTTAACTATACCATCAAATTTCTGCAATAAGGACAATTTTTTTTTCATACAGATTTCAATCATGATCAATGTTATTAGATGGAAGTCACAACTGTTGTGTCTTTCATTAGAGTGCAATATTTCTTAAAGGCTTAAACATTTGAAATATTGATAAATGTAATTGAAAAGTAATTGAAAAGTAATTGAAATTACATGCCTTTTTGATGATGTAATTAATTATATTACAATTACATGTAATTGAAAAATATCTCAATTACAAATTACATTCAATTACATTAGATTTTGTAATTAATTACAGCCAATTGCAATTACATTTTTCAATTACCCCATGTCTGACTAAATCCAGAAAAATTATGTATTTGAATACAATGTCATGTATTTTTATTTACATTGTTTTTGATAATGGCATAATAAACATTTTGCACATTTATTTGGGAGGTTTTTCAAGATTCTTTGTAGGAAATAAACAATTGGGTTTCACGCAATCCAGGGTCCGTATATTACAATTACATTAATGTAATATACGGACCCTGCGCAATCATAAGAGTAGCACAAACCCCAATTTTTTAATGAAAATCTATTTTTTGACCTGGTCTAAATAACCCCATTTTATAATTATTTTTCCATTCGAACTGACCTTACTTCAATAGCTGGCCATAAATTTGGAGTTAACATCATTAAATGGTTCAATATTTCAAAGGCAAGGTCTTTAGAACTGACCAAGTTTGAAATAGCTCGATAAAATCAACTTATCCCCAGTCTTATAGAGATTATGTAGTATACCTACAGATACATCAACTAAGCTATGGTCATTAGATCTACCATTGTCACTGCCGTAAATAGGAGCATAATTTCAGTAAACGAATATTTACTTAACCTACATTTCTTGGTCAAACAAAACAATATTTTCCTGAACTACAAATGGGGGAAATTAGAAAAGGGAGGAAACTCAGTATTAAACTTTTTAAGTAACCGTACCGTAATCGGTATCTTCCGGACCTTTTGCATTGAAGGGACACTCCCTATAACTGGTATCAAACTAAATAACGTCAAACACATGAATAATAGAATATTTGCAAGTACTATTACTTTACCATAAAGCTTAAGTTATATATTCCAGTCAGTATCGGTAAAATCAGCTTCTAACACTATTGGAAATTTCTCCTATATACGCAAAGAAGGATTTGAGCGTGATAAAATATTAAGTATATCACGCAAGGCGCCCGGAACTATTTTTTTGACTGCCGTAATTCCCCCCCCCCCCACCCGCGTTATTTTCACAACACATCTACGAGTTTGCATCCGCTAATACGCTTGGAATGGTATTGTTGTGAATGAATTCATGCGATATAAAACAAATCATAGTAATATTTTCTACACTTCCGGTATCGCCAGCAATATCAGCAACAACAAAAATAAGACGAATAGCGTTTTATTTGAGGAAAAAAGAACAGCAAAAAATTCACGAAATGCAAGGAATGCACGGAAAGCTGAAAGTTTCAAGACAGCGACTTCATGTAAGCGCAGCAAATAGTACCCCATCGAACATTTTTTTTGTGTTTAAATTAATGTGTTAGAATGGAAATAGATTTTATTTTTAAGTGATATATCGGTTAGTATATCACTGTGTGTCGTGAAGATGTTTCATAATTAATCACTCAGGCCTTCGGCCTTCGTGATTAGATTCCTACGCATATACACTCCCCACAGTAGATAGATAGATAGATTTATTTCAACATAAAATGTACAATCTACATGGCAACTTATAATTAAAACATACAATAAAACAATAAACAAACATGTATGAATTAATATAGCCATGCCAATCAACATTATATGTTAAGGATAACACAAAAAAGAGCTAAAACAAACTCTTATTTCCATTGTGGTCCTTAAGATATAGTATTGTATGACATAGGAAGATACAATTTATCACAGTAAAAAATCACAGCAAAATGCCTTAAGAGAAGTTTGTATAAAAACCCTGATTGAAAGACATTAAAAAAGTCAAGTTAAGCTTAAAAAATGTTCCTTAACCTTGCATTTAAATGAATACAAAGAAGTTGCATCCCTCACATTTTGTGGCAGACTGTTCCATAGACAACAACCATTGTATGCAAATGATTTTTTTCCAAAACTTTTGACCACAGGGAGAGCATATCTCTTACTATCTGACATAGAAAAACCTGTACCATCAAAGGAGGGATATGCCTTTGCTCTAAACCTTGTGGGATAATCATGAACAGTATTGATAGGGGTAAAGTGCTCACTTAAATATGAAGGGGCAACATTAGAATTAATTTTATAAACATGACAGAGAGTTATCTGATTAACTCTACTTGAAACTGGTAACCAGTTCAGACGTGAAAAATGCTCAATTCCAATATGTGACATTGGATGTAAATTCAACACAAAGCGTATAAGTTTATTTTGTGTGACCTGTAACTTGTTTTTTAATTCCTGTGTTAAACTATTAAACCAGGTAGAAGAGGCATAGTCAAAATGACATTGTATAAGTGATGTAACTAACAGTTTTTTTGTATGCAGAGTGAGAAATTCACTTTTACGGTACAGGAATTTTAACCGAGCATTGGATTTCTTAATTACAGACCTAGCCATAGACTCAAAAGACAAATTTTGATCAATGGTAGCACCAAGATATTTAACTGAAGATTTGGATTCAATGGATTGACCATTGCAATTTATTTCAAGATTTGCTTGTTTTTTTAACCTTTGCGTTGACCCAAATAAAATAGATTCTGTCTTACCAAGATGAAGAGACAGTTTATTACATATGAGCCATTGACTGACAATATTCAGGTCCTGACTTAAGAAATTTTCAATATCATACTTGTTTTTGGCAGACACAAGAATTGCTGAGTCATCAGCATAGAGAAGCAGTTTGTTTTTTACAACAGCTGACATGTCATTCACATAAATAAGAAAAAGCAGAGGACCTAATATAGATCCCTGGGGCACACCACATGTTATATTGGCAGATGAAGACAAAGTACATGATATGTCAACCAACTGACGTCTATCAGACAAATAGGAAGAAAACCATCTGATAGAGGATTCTGTGAGACCCAATGCTCTTAGTTTCATTAAAAGAATTGAGTGATTGACGGTATCAAATGCTTTTTGGAGATCTAATAGA
The DNA here is from genome assembly GCA_022818135.1 of Saxidomus purpurata. Taxonomy (NCBI): domain Eukaryota; kingdom Metazoa; phylum Mollusca; class Bivalvia; order Venerida; family Veneridae; genus Saxidomus; species Saxidomus purpurata. The sequence continues at coordinate 54,943,148 of JAFMSR010000007.1, read as the reverse complement.
ACCATACCCACAAGATGACCTTTATCCATCTGAAAACGAAATATAGTCTGTGAGGTGAATAAGGCATGTATCAGTTGAAAACCCATGTCTAAAACCTGACTGATATTCATACAAAAGACTATTTTGGACAAGGTACTGTTCTAATTGATCATAAATGACTCGTTCAATGACCTTAGATACAATACTAAGGATAGAAACTGGACGATAATTCCCGACATCGGTTTTATCATTCTTCTTGTATAAAGGCACCACACGAGCAGACTTAAGTTCATCTGGGACAGTACCTTGTATAATTGACAGGTTTATAACATGTGAAAGTGGACCAGCAATAATAGAGGCTGAGTCTTTAACAAAACGTGAGGGAATCCCATCTATACCTGTCGCCTTATTTGGACAAAGATTGGTTAGGTACTTCAGAACCTTACTTTCAGAAACAATTGAAAATGTAAAACTATCAGGCTTTACACCTTTAGAAGAATAAAAATTAAAAACAAAATTCCTACCAAAATTATTAACACAATTAGGTAATTTGCTCACAAGTTTATCTGCAACAGAGGTGTAAAATGAGTTAAATGTTTCTGCCACCTTGAGTTTATCAAAACAAATGTTACCGTCAATGGTCAGTCCAATATTACTTGAGCACTGATTATTCTTACTTGGTAAACCTAGATCTTTTAGCCTTTTCCATAAAGACTTAGAGTCATTTTTATTGTTTTCTAGAGAAGATTTAAAAAAATTCTTTTTCGCATTCCTAATAACAGTATTTGCCTTGTTTCTTGAGGACTTGAAAAGATTAAAATTTTCTTCAGATTTGTCATTATTATAATTATAAAAAGCCTTATCCCTAGCCTTAATACATTCCAAAACTTCAGAGTCTACCCATTCTTCAGTTCTTTGTTTAATGCGAACAGATTTGAGGGGAGCAATAGTATCTAAAGTAGAGACAAAAATTGATTTAAAATTGTTCCAAGCACTGTTTACATTATCACAATATAAAACTGATGACCAGTCTGAACCTAGTAGAGATTGCTGAAAACTTCCTTTATTATAGTGCTTTAAAGAACGAACGGTAGCAGTATTGTGTTTTCCAATAAATTCACAAGAACCGGTATATCACTCAAAAGTGAAATCTATTTCCTAATTCAAAAATATAATGCGGAACCGTAAACCGCTCTATGTTAAGTTGTTGTTGGACAACAAAAGGGTGCATGCGATTTATTGCAGAAAGCCTATTTATGGAAATTATTTGTGCTAAAATGGGGCATTTTTCGATATATGTTGTTCTTTAAAAACGTATTTATTTATCATTTTGCGTACATTGAACACCTCAATTATGTTTAGGGAAAATAATCACCTAGATCTAGGGATAGTCCCTTTAAATAATGTCTTTTTTTTCTTAAATGACTTGAAAATTCTTATAAAAATGTGATTTAATAATTTCTTATCCTATTTTAAAAGGCAAACACCATATTCAGTCATGGGGACTGATTCATTTTAAGTTTTGGGAGGTGAAATGACCAGGGATGAAATGACTAAAGGGTGAATCGTAGATATTAGGGTTTTATCGTTGGTACCGGTTTCCCACATGACCAACGCCCCCAGAAGAGCACCCATACATGGGACCTGGGTTTTTGTCTCATCCGAAAGACTGTTGATAATTTTAGTTGGTCAGCCCCGGGAATCGAACCCGCTACCTCGAGATTACAAGTATTGTGCTCTACCAATTAAGCTAACCGGGCTGACAAAAAAGGGGTGAATCAGGCAGAATAAACCGTAAATGCGACAGCAATTGAGTGAAACGACGAATCATCGAGTAATGGCAAGCGCGGGCGTATGGCCAGACAGAACCAATCAGAAAAGAGGTTTTGTGTGAATTGAAACGCGATGCGACGTTATTTTATTGACGTCAACGTATAAACAAGTACATGTAGTAATGACCCAGTCGGTGTATATGCAAATTAGGTGTAAAACTTCTGACAGTTCATACCTCGGTGAAATGCAGAAAAAAACACATTCAATTCTTAAATGGTTTCCAATATTAATTACGCTCGGTATACTTTTACACGTTTATCCGGGTTAAAGATTTTGAAAAACAGTGAAAATAAAAATGGTAATTCACGGAGAAAACTCTATAATTCACTGGATAACATAAATGTATTTATAATGCATTTTGTACGATGAGACCATTGTAATGCATATCTATGTGAAAGATGCTTAACTCGGGTTTATATGGTGGCTGATTTCTGCACTGTTGCGTTTTCGCGTGGTGGGGCGAAAACGGGAAGCGAACAATGCAATAATGACTGATTTGTCGAGTTTTCGCCGGGCGAAATGGCGAAAATACGAACAACATACGGCGCCAAGCGACAATTGTTTACCCGCCAACTCCACGAGAAGTGTGTCGCATTTTCGACTTCCAAGTTTCGCCTTTTCAGCCCGCCATTCGCCGATGCGAAACACGACAAATCCGTTATGTGTCGCATTGTCGCCTTCTAAATTTCGCCCCGCCACGCAAAAACGCGACATGGCAGATATCAGTCACCATAGGTTTCCTGGGACATCTTTCAATATGGCTACCGTTTAAAACTTGGGTTTAAAAAAAACGTTTTACAGTCAGAATCGACGTTACAACATTAGTGCATTAGAATACTGATATCTATTGTGTAACATTGATGAATGGGCAGAAAAATGAGCAGGAAATAAAATAAGTATTGAATGGCTTACATGTAAAAAATCGCGTTTCGTTACATTATATTTGGATACCATTTGAATGGAGGGGTAAATCAGAGGGGCAACGGGCTCGAATACCGTCAACGGAAACTGACCTGGCCTCCACATTGCCTTCTTTCGGCATGAGTACTGGTCAGAACCCCAGGAAGAAGTCATTGAGATTACATGTACTTTTTTTAAAAATGCAAGGAATATACTCTAAATTTGCTCTTAAAATATTTTAAACCATTTCGTCTGTTTAACCCAAGTGTATTTCGTGCCTCCGATGCAATTAATTCAATAAAGCACGATATATTTCATTAGTATCAAACAAAAAGACGGCGTGTTATGACTTAATTATTAATTGGGTTAACAAATTGATCGATTTGTATTAATATATCACTCATCATCTGCATGTGGTAATTGTTTTAACACAATGGTGAGCGGCAGCGTGGATTATCCGATATACTTAACATGTACGTATCTTTTATAATCGTTGACAAGTTTCTTCTAAAACGGTTTGTGTAAGATAATACACTTAATGGCAAACAAAAATTTATTATGAAGGACACATGTGATAAAGTATGCCTTGATTTTAAATGATTTCTATTTTAATGGTTAAAAATCAATGCCAGTAATAAAGGATTAACTGATAATAACAGTATATATAAGGTAATTTTTTTCCTGCTCATATTTAGAAAGGAATGTGTGAATTTGATAATCATGTAAGAAAATTATTTGTTTAACTTGACTGTTACATATAGTTTACTGGAAATGCTTTTTGTTTCATTTTTTTGCCATTCTTCCTACCCTCATAGTTGTCGTATATATAAGATTTTTTTATCTTTGGCACTGGATATCCCAAATGAACAACTCCCCAGAAAAGGTTAGATAATTATTTAAGATTTCGGAGGATAGCGCAAGATACAGAAAGTGTCCGAGTTCCAGAGATGCATACATGGTTCTTTTACATTCCAAGTACACGTATATAGACCCTCGGTTAAAGATCTGACCCGAAAGACCATTATTTATGTTAGTTGTGAAGCGGAGAATCTAACATGCAATCCCTGTATTACCACAATCATCGCGTTAATATTAAACCTTGGATCCGGCCCTAACCTCGTAATGGTTCCACGTGATCCAAGTACACGTGACAATCATTGGCAGGTTACTAAAATTTCGGAATTAATGGTCGGCAGGTTGTTCAGTTATGGACTTGATTGCATTTTAAATGTACCGTACCAGTAGCACAAATATGTACCAGTGTGCATGTAGGCTTGAAGCTGTATAGGTTAAGACAACTTCCTGTCATAGGCTCAGCTGGTAATAGGTTTGTTCTTCCGTTCTAGGTATGGGAAAGAAGTTCGAATACCTAAGTTAGGAAGAAAATCTCTTAAGGTATCTCTTTTTCCTATTTTAACGTTCAATGACTAAAACTTACATGTGAAGTAACAATGTTTTTGCATATACTTGTTTAAGAGCCCGATTAAGATAAACACGACTTTATCATTTTGAACAAATACGCGAATCTATACCTGCACCGACATAAACAACCCTTTCAACAGGATAAATAGATAATGCAAATTAATTGTTGTATTTTTTTGGAAAATATTGCCGAACCTTATTAAAATCTTTCTTCTAAAACATTGAGCCTACACTGTAATAAAAGATCAAATATTTGGTCGTAAATGTTTGTGGAAGAAGTTATTTCAAGTGTGTCTTATATTAAAATCCATTATTTAGGAGAAGTGTATGGATAGCTTAAGTACGATTTTCCACAACGATTAATTGATTAATTGAATAAGTTTGAGAAAGGAAAAAAACGAAAACATTTAGATGTTTTGGTTGTCTAGATTTGAATAGAAAATTAATGATATTTCCTCTTCGGTGGCTAAAAGATTAGCTGTAAGTTATATGCATGATAATAATCGAGTCAAAACAGACAGTTAAGTTTCAAAATTACATATCGTCTCCCGTATGGTTCGTATCTGAACATACATGTGCTTGCGGTAAATTATACAGTCCAACCTGTACAAGGGTGCCAGCGAAGGGATAAAAACATCACGATGCATTTACAGTAAGCAACGGTAATGAAAGTTTCGTAATTTATTTATAACAGGCGGCTTCTTAAGTGAAATACACCGTAATGTATTTATGTCACGTGGTCTCTGTATTGAAATACATCGAAATGCATTTATAGCTCGTGATTTCTTAATTTAAAACACCGTAATGCATATATAGCACGTGATTTCTTAATTGAAATGCATCGTAATGCATTTATAGCAGACTTAGAAAGCATGAAAATTCTAGCACGTGACTTCTTAATTGAATTAATCGGAATGCATTTAAAGCACGTGACTTCTTACTGATTGAAATACACCGTAATGCTGTAGCAAGTGGCTGCTAAATTGAAATGTATTAGGTCGGTGGTGGCTAAATCCCAGTAAATGCTTACTCAGGTTCAACGGTTGTAAATTGTAAGACATTGGCACACCAATTTTCCTCTTTACGCAAAAGTCCATCGTCGAATAGACGTGCCCTCTTTACGCTATATGCTTCATCGGTGGCCGAATACAGGATGGCAACGGAATATTTAACGGGGGTTCCGACGATGGCAAAAGTCATGCGTAAACGACTGGGACATGAAATTCATTTCCTACGGCTGTTATTGTAGCTGTCATAATGTAAGATCTATACTCAAACCAGAACCCTGCTAAAATTCTAAAACGGACTTGTCTACCTATCATTCAAATTTTACAGTATATCAGTATTCCAAAGGATTCTTGGCAGTAAACTTAACTGACAGTCGCAGGTCATAACAAGACCACCGCTTCGACGAACCCTAGGCGCTGTTACATGTTGGTATTACTTGTGTCTACAGCCTATGTGGAATAAATGGCTTTAATCAAAGCTATTAGTTATTGTAACAAAGTGCTTGAAATGGACCTTGTTATTTCATTGACCGGTTAAAAGGTACCGTCGGTCGATAGGTCCTGGTATATTTAACCGAACTCATTTGCGACTGAGGGAGTTAGCATGTTTAGGTTTAATTTACAAATATTTACTGACACAAGTAACGTGTTTTCCTAGAGTCAACAAGCTAGTGTTAGACAGACAACGAGAAAATAGGTCCACGCACAAGACCTGACTATTTAAAACGAAAATTATATTTTTAACATTGCTCCTAAAATTGTTTCAGTCATATAATTATGTACAAATATATACCTTGTATTTTATCATGTTCGTGTCCCCGTTCCGTAAGCTGTTTTCTATTTATATCGTAAAAAAGCCAGACCGAATCTACTTTTGATGGGAAAAAATGTAATCAATGATTATTGTAAAAAGTGGTATAGCTTACGGAAACAATTATTCTAATAAAGGAAGGCGACCTAGTAAGTGATCTTAATGCGAAATGTCGGGAAAGTTTTTTCCTTAACATGAATACAGCTAGACTTATCGGAAATATTCATTAAAAAATTTTAATTTAAAACTGTCGTTTATTTACAGTACAATGAAGTTATAGATGTGTAAAAAGAAGCACACGCTGTTTAGATGATTCGGTAATTCACCCAGAAGAATGACAGCGGACTTGCCATCGATCGCCTTGGGAAAGTCAGTGAATTATGGTCTTGGGTTCGAGCGGCAGGTGGAAGCAAGTTTCAGCTCAGCTGTGCAAAGCCGACCAAAACATGACGGGATGATCATCTTCCGGGGGTGATGTCAAATCAGACGAAAAGGAATAGCACTGGACACATATTACAAGTGAAATTCGCACCAAATGTTGTAATTCCGGATATAGAAAGGCTGAAAACGGCTGTGCCGGGTTTTGATCCTGTTTTGAACGTGGACCATAAGCATTATGAACAATGGGCAAGGGTACCAGGTAGGAAAATGGCAAGTAGCACACTTCTGCGTGGTATTCAACAGCTGAAGGCCCGGATGAAACGCGAAAGTCTGGAGCAAGAGAGATTTGAACTTGGACTACAAAACAAGGATTTTCATATCAATCAACTAAATAGAAATACCTTACTTACTAGAGACAAACTATCAGATGAAAATCCAATGTTTATTCGTAGAGAAAAGTCTAATATGAGCATGGACAGTAGTGGATTAAAACCTAGAAGTCCATTAAAAACAAACGCTCATTTAATAGATTCCGGAGTTCTTAAACATACGAAACAAGAATCTAGTGCGGAAAACGAGCAAGAAAAAGAACCAGAAGCAAGATCTGGGCGCTTTCTTGAGCGTGATAGTTCGAAACTGCGACAGTCAGTTCCAAAGTCGCGGGAAAGGTGTGCACTTCCGGTATCAGTGTACCAGCCGATAAGCATCGGTGAACATGTCTTTCTAGTTAATGAACCAATAAGATATTCAGAATTTTTGAAAATGAAAAAAACGGAATACAGGGTTAAAAAAGACCCGAAGTCTGCAACTATGATTTTTATGCCAGATAAAACTGGCAAGATTGTAAACTTACCGGAATCTCCCGGACTCTTCGAGTCCGACACGGAAAGAAAAGACAATAAAATAGACAGTTTTCAACGGACAAAAACAGTTGCCGGTGGTTTTGCACCATCAAAACCGCATAAAAGAACGCCAGTAATGGTTTCCAGTGCCGAGGTGTTTGACTTTTCTCGACTGTCCGAAACGAGACACTGGATGGATGACAAGTATTTTGAACGAAGCAAAACTGAATTTTCGTTTCCAAGCAAAAGTGGAAAGTATACCAAATGGGTGCCAAACGTGCAACGGCTCAAAGACACTGTTAAATCGTGAGATTTATGCCTAATCTTTCAAGTGTCCGTCCAGTATATAGTCACATTCAAACCGTTTACTTTTCAACTAAATAATCGCTTGCTTGTCTGTGTAGAGGTGTCTATATGACATCATGGCAGTTTACTTCGAACAAAAAAAACCGCTATACAGTAAACTTCGTATATATTGACCCCGGATATAGCGAAATACCGGATATAAGGAGCAATTTTCCTCCCCGAGTTTTTCCTTTCTTTATTTGATGAGAAAATGTTATATGGATATAACATACTTTATATATAAAGAACAAAATTAATGGTCCTGAGGTGTTCGCACTGCCTGAAGAAAGAACTGTTATTTGTATTATCATGTATACTATTTTGGAGTTATGTGACATTGTCTCTTCATAATTCATTTCATATCAGATCCTAATATTTTCTTAATCAACAGACAATGTTCTCTATATCTATTTGTGCAAAAGACCAAAGGTGACAGTTAAACAGCTATTACGTAAAACGTTCTAAAGCCATGTACTTAATCTGATTTGTCATCTCTCCTTAAGCATTATGTGTTAAGTCACAACAAAAGATCTGTAGAAACAAAGACAAAAGGGCATCTGCGCTGACTTGCAAAGTAACAAGAACAGAAGTTTACTAGTAAGATTAAGGTATACAAAAGATATAAAATATTTTTCCTTTCACTTATCTTTAAACATAAATTCCATAAAAGTCATCAACATCAAATAGCAAACATGTGTTTTGTTTTCATTTCTTGGTGTTCCTATTTTTGGGTGGATTGTTAAAATCGAACCAAAGTTAACAGAGTATATCGGCCCCTTTTGGGGGGGGGCGCACAAAATACAAACAAGGGGGGGGGGCGCGCAACATACAAACAAGTAGTTCCATATAAACAGTTGTTAGGCATTTAGCGATTTCTGTTTTAAAAATTATATAGTAATAAATCTAAATAATTTAAAAACATTTCAGAATAGAATAATATTATTTTTTATTAATTTGTTAACATTTTGTTAGCCGAATTCATTCGCCAATCAGATTTGACCAGTGTGTTCGAAAGAAAGCGACCATACAAACACTAGTCCGCCGCCTTATACGTAGGAGTTTCACGCCCATTCTTACTGGCGGGTATGTCGCATTACGTGTTTAGTAAAATATTGTTGGGTTATTTCAGTGAGACTGTTAACTTTTTCTGTAATATATTCCCATGCAGTTCTTATTTTCTTATTTGTGTTTTGCTGTAAGACATGTGACACACTTGGCGGAAAACCAATATCTATAATAAGTTCTAATGAAACAATTTAGTTGCGACAACGTTGGAATTTAGCGTACTTGCAGAAGAAATTTATGTTTAAAATTCGTGTTAGATAAATCTGTAAAACACTTTTACTTCGACATGAGACCAACAAAATTTTCTTGTTACACATCAGTGCGTCTTACTCTCTCCTCACACGTTACTGGACCGTGATACAACGAACCATTTTAGGTAACAAACAAGTGAACTCGTTTTTTTCTTAACCAACCATGCAGAAAAAAGACACAACTGGCGAAATGCAATCGGTCTTCAATCACGTGATTTTGACTGATCTTAGCTGAAAGGTAAAAGTAAATGATTTTTGAGGACTGTGTGAAAAAGTCACGATTGTGCGTTAAGAGATTTATGCGAATACACACGTTATCTAACGCCCGCCGGTTTATTTATTCATAAAATACAGATGATGGTGTTTTAATTGTATCAAGTTTCTCCCCGAGATCAGGAGGTCGCCACCGAGACAATATGTGCTTGAAACCAAAGGAAGAAAACTTGAAAAAGCAGCTTTTGATTATTAATATTTCGATCTTCCACCAAATAGTATCAATATATTACTTTTTATATGGCCCTCATTGAGTGGACATTTTATGTAAATCTTTTGTTGTAATTGCTCTCTAACAAGCAGTTAAAAATGAGGACGATAAACGAAATGCCTGGTAAGTTTATTTACTTATTTATAATTGATATTTTTCCAAGTGTTGTGACTTATACGAATTATATGCAATATGTCTTTGGCATCAACGCTGGTCACATAAATGAATGTATTAATAGTGCCTCTATAACCCGCAATTAAAGAGCCTCTTTGGCTTTTGCTTGTTTATACAGTTGCAGTTTTATCAGCTTTCAAAATATTTGGCATGAACAGTCGTAAAACATAAATCTAGATAAAAATAAACTTTGTACTCATCTCTAACTTAAACATATCAGCAGCCTCATGTTTTGATTGAATTTAAAATCTCACCCTACTGTGTTTACTCTGAATACTCCGTTTGACAAAAAATGAAATTCAAAGATTGTTTGCTGAATACACGTACTTTACTGCACTAATGTATTTTATTTTTCTCGGTTGCGAAACACGTAGTTAAAACTTACACTAATCGATCTCGAGACTCTCTCCAGATGGAATCAACCGGGGTCCCCGTATAGAGAGGCGTACAAAGGCAATGGAAGTGCATATAGTGCATTATACAATGTTCTTCCTGGTTTTTTATCCAGTTCATCTGAACTTTCGATACTGTAGGTGTTGGATATAGAATGTATGTATCTGTTTATTCGATGATACATTTCTTTTAGGATTTGTATATGCACCAGTGAATATAGTTAAAGATCAGAACAGGTCTCGAAATATGTTAACAACACCAGACATCAGTCTTCCGCTACTTTCTGAAGCACTCATGTCCGCGTGTACTAACTTCTGAAATGATTCTTCCTTACTCCAAACTCAGGCTGATTGTTTAAAAAAAAACCTCTAACCTTTTAACTGATCAGAGAAGCTTTCTGCTTTCCTGGTGAGGTTAAATTGAATATGACTTGCAATATTGGCGAAACAGTTGTAACGGGTCTATTATATCGAGAAAAAGTCAAAGCGCTGAAGACGCTGGATTTGTTTGTGTATTCAAAATATTTGTCCTTTGTTTTGTTGTGACGGCTATTTCAGTCTGTAATCTTCATTAGTGAAGGCTATACCAGTTGGTAATAAGATATGAACATAATACAACAGTTATAAATCGTATTTTGTATCGAATTGTCTCTGTTTCTATTACCGGTACATATGGACAGCAGGTATTTTCACTGTACTCAACAAAATGTTTTCACCTACAGTTCTACTGTCTAAAATCAGACACTGATCGAGCAGCTAGTTAGTAGTTACGGCGCTTCGATAACACAAACGAGCAGGCAATAGCACCGATCAATAAGGGGATCAATTTATTGTGCGGATCGACAAAGTAATAATGCGTATCTATAATGCCACAATATACATTTATAGAACGAATATGGTTGATACCAGGTAGTAACGATGTTCAAATATTTTTCTGCATTCATTGATATGTATTTTAACAAAATAGCTCATTCGATGCGTTTCAAGATAACGAAGCCTACAGTCGAATATAGGGTAAATTGCCGTATACGTAAAACAATCACCACCTATGAAATATAACACATCGTTTAAACATCGACATTAACGTATCCTAACACTTGTTTTCTGCTTAAGGTGCTCACGCTTATTTCCATTACATGTAGGAACGCAGATTAGCTCGCGCCAGGTCCGCATAATAAACATAACCATATCAGCAATAAGGAAAGTTATAATTACGTCCCTTGCCGCGCATTGAATAAAATTTATGAATGGATGGATATAATCGTAAAAAGAGAATGTGTAAACATGCGCGTAAATATTCCTGGCTGTTCAAAATATTTCATTCTTTAAAATAACGATCAGGGTTAGACATTTTGTTGTCACAGAAACTCCAAAACATACGTTTTCTTTCCTCACAAGGTTTAAGAACTGGCCGGCGGGTTAAGAAATCGGAACTATTTCTATAGGGTGTATATATATAGTAAATCGTCCCTTATTTTTACGCATCATTGTAAAATGAAATGCATCCGCGGTTCTTATTCGAAAACAGTTTACTTTAGTTATATTTACACAATTAAGCTGATACTGCATGAGTTTATAACATTATATATTTAAACAATACAACTTTCATGTTTGCAATGGTCATATGGTTTCAAATGAAGAATCATAATTTGGGATTATATGCTGACTGACGTGCCGGAGCTACTTTCAGATTTGGTACTTAAGGAGTAGGCTTCGGAAAACGGTAAGTAAATTTGTTTGTTACACAAACAAATAAAAACGTCTGGGTATAATCTCGATTACGTAAGATCCCTCAATTCAAATAAGCAATTTTAGGTCTTTCGTATCTTTTAAACGGACACCACAGAATGGAGTAGACTGTTCTACTAAATTACTAATATAATGCATTTATACACACTAGAGCAGAGACATAGAAAAGGTATTCTATGTCTCTGACTAGAGTAATGATAATAAATACTACATAAACCACTGTGAACAGTTATCTTTTGAAGAAAAAATCCTATATGCACATAGAAGATTGATACTTATGCCAAAAAGTGTACAACCTATTATCAGACCTGGAAAATGTTCCAATTGGGACTACCCACGGACCTATATGTACACATGTGTAAATATGTCGATGCTTACTTTACAAAGTTACCCAGAACACTCATCACCAGTCCTGCTAATTAAGACAGACCGTCCCCTGAACAGATTAAAGTAACTGTGCGCTATTAGTCAAGGCCGAATCCAATCGGAACTCCTCGTTGATGAATATTTCACCATGATGAAGGATGACGGAATTACCCGAGGAGTTCCGATTGGGCCGAATCCCGCCTATTAGCCAGAAAGAGATTATAGGCGCTTCATTCTAAACAAAGACTGTTATGTATGTAAACGTTTATCGGTGATTAATGACATTTATGTAAAGTTACACATATTATGATTATCTTTAAAATCTACATCACAAAATATTATATATAATTACACTAAATATAAAGGTTTGGTAGTATTTATCCTACCAGCCATTCGTTGTTATGATTTTTTTTGAAGTTTAAATCAACTCATAGAGCACCACATTCCACCTTTAACCTTCAAGTTGGTAAAATAGTACATGTATACGATGCGTTACGCAGGGAAAATAAATTGTTTGTCGTTAATATTTAAAAGCAGTCTGAGTTTAATTGTGTTAGATATCCACGAGTAGGAAGTTAGCCCCACAGCCCCGTTTAACCCATCAGCCCCGTGAAGTTAGCCCGTAACACATAGTTATCCCGCAGCCCCGTGAAGTTAGCCCCGTAGCACCTTGTTACCCCGCAGCCCCGTGAGAAGCCCCGCCACACCTTGTTTCCCCGTATCCCGTGGCATCTGGTGTCCCCAAGGCACCGCTTTAATTAACCTTTGCATATATCACCACAGGAAAACGTACGCGCCTACTTGCATGAAAACAGCCATTGCCTTCAGTCTACTTTTTAGTGCACCCCACTCCTCGCATCTACATGAGCAGAGCTCCGTGTCCTCTAGTACTAATACAGGTCTGGTTGCAGCGTTTCAATAAGTATCATCCCCGCCTCACGGACTCAGCCCCGTGTCTTCTGCTATCAATACAGTACCCTAGCTTTTAAAACCATCCCATTGTGTTCACGCATTTGCATTAACTGTATCTTCTTATATCAATGCAGCCGTTTCTTTTAGTATCAACATAGCCCCGCGGACTCAGCCCCGTGCCCTTTTCTATTTTAAAGCCCTTTTAATAGAGCTTCCATAAGTATACCCGCGGCTTCGTTAAATGAACCCTATATCCCAACGTATCATCACAGCCCATATAACACTGCCTTCTAAGTATCCCGCCTGCCTATGAAGTCAGTTCTATGTCCTCCAGTATCAACTCAACTCGTGGTATGAACGCCCCTACCATGTCATTAACTTGTCGCTATTAGCATCACTTCCCCTTGAATTAACGCAGTCCCATGTTACGCCATCTCCATATGTATCCTCGCGGTCCTATGAGTTAAGGTCCGTCAGCCCCAGTATCAAAAGAGCACCCTGGGTGACATCACTTCACACAATATCCATACAACCTCATTTACTCAGCACCATGTCCCCAGGATTAATGCAGCCCAGGGTAACTTCATCTTTGTATATATCCCCGTAGCCCCATGTTGTCAACCCCGTGACCCCACATATCAACGCAGCCCTCGTAATACCGACTTTTAAGTATTTCACATGTCTATGATTTCTGGTCCGTGTTTCTATAAATATCATCCCCGCCTCATGGACTCAGCCCAGTGTACCCTGTTATCACTATAGTATTTGTTACACAGCTTTCAGATCACACATTTGTGTCCGAGCATTCACATTTACTCAGCCCCGTGGCCTCTAATGATATTGATATGATGCAGCCCTGGTAACCCCGTTCTATTAGAAGCATCCACGACTCACGGACTCAGCCACGTGTCCCCTGCTATCAATACAGTACTTCGTACACTGCTCCCTAGCTTTCAGACCACCCCTTTGCGTCTCAACATTCACATGAACTCAGCCCCCGTGTCCTCTAGTATCATTGCAGCCCTGGAAACACCGTTTCTATCAGTATCATCCCCGCCCCATATCCCCTGCTATCAAAACAGTACTTGTTACACCCTACCCTACCACCCCTTTGTGTCCCCGCATACACATGAACTCAGCCCCGTGTCCCCAAGTATCATTGCAGCCCTGGAAACATCGTTTCTATCAGTATCGTCCCCGCCTCGTATCCCCTGCTATCAATACAGTACTTGTTACACCCTACCCTACACCCCTTTGTGTTCCCGCATTACACATGAACTCAGCCCCGTGTCCACTAGTATCATTTCAGCTCTGGAAACACCGTTCCAATAAGTATCACTCCTGCCCGACAGACTCGGCTGACATTTCAAGCATCATTGTTTTGCAGATCATTAACCAAAACTTGCATCTTTTGAGAGTTTGCTCTTTGCACTTTGATTACTGTATAATGAAAGCTGAAACTCTTTTTGTCACTTCTTTAGGAAACATCGACTGTACATAATAAGAACCTAGTGTTGCGGATTGGATAGTATGAGCATACGCAACTAGGATTCGCTCATGTCTAGTTCGATGCAGTCAGAAGAGTTCATTTCTATCGGGCCGTTTGCGCGTTTCAGAGAGTTCGCACTATCCTTTACATATGTTTTATATAAGCATGCTATTAAGTCGTCCACTTTGATGTCGTTTTTACATGAGGGCGTAATGTCCGTACTTTATGCGGAAGTGTTCCCAAATTTGTTAACAACAACAGTTCATGAATAAATAAATTGAGACAAGTAACAAGTACGGTTTAATATGATTTATAAAAATATACTAAAACAATGTTGGTACAAAGCTGAGGTTACTTAACATTGCATTACAGTAAGGGATAACTAACTCGCTTCAAACTAAACTAGTACTGCTAAAGAACATGAAGCACAGTTACAGTACATAGCACAACACTTGAAATATTATGATAAGAAACATTTATATACCATGTAACATGTATACCAAGAACATAATAAGAAAGTACATGTATATTAAAATATTTAAATAGATTATGATAACATAAAAGTAGTATATGACGTAGTTTTCAGAAATCATACTTCAGTACGGAACGAATATCATACATGATTTCTGTATGTATACCGTATTCAACTGTATATACACAAGTTTGGTTGCATTTTATTCTCAATACAATGTAAACTGTTTTTAAAACTCCCGTACAAATAGTGCATGTTATACTTCTCTATCAAACTTGAGTCATTATTATTACACGCCGCCAGGAGGCGGCGTGTATATTGGAATGCAGTAACGGTAAAATTTTCAAGGGGTGACGTAACTACTTTTAGACTGCAGACTGATTTCACAGTGTGTTCTTTCGTAACAAGCGGTCTTTCGATTTGAGATCGCGAACCAGTCTAAATTTTACGGAAATAGCCAGACAATTTTTTTCTAACAGATATTTGAATATACTACCAAGTTTATGATGTGTCCGCTTCTTATTTAAAGTGTCTGGGAAGTTAAATTCGTTTGTTTACATAAATTTGTACCGCCATTCCGAAACAAACGTCTGTATTCAGGGTGGATGACCCACGTGACTTTTGGGTAAAGGCGACGACCCAAAATATCAACAAATCACCTCGATTCAGGTAGGTATTTTGACGATAACTTAATACTGGGAGAATTTTTGTAACTTTTTCAGCATAAACCCCGCCATGAAGAGTGCTTTCCTCGGTTATATAGTACTGCCTGTAAAATATTAAACTTTTCCTGTAAATCCTGACCAACTGAATTCTCGGATAGTGACAGTAGGGGTAAAGTACACGGGTCCTGACAAAAATATTGCTTAAATTGGTATTTCCGTAGATTACCTCTACGATAATCATATTTTAAACAAGATTTATGAATTTCTAATGTTTCAGAGTGTATACTTTTATTACTAGTAATGTTTTTACAGAGTAAACCTGAAATAAACCCAAATGATAAAGTACACGGGCATTTTAGATTGGATAAAGTACACGGGCGTTCTGCAGTTCAACTTCTTGTTATTTCAGTTACGATGTTAAAACTCATCATATAAAATAAATTAACTGGCAACATATTAAACAATTATGTTTTCAATATGGATGTAACACTTAGCGGCGCAGCAACAATGTTACAAGGTAATTTCGCGCTAAAGACGGTACAACATCTGTAGAACTTTTAGTCCAAATGGCGCGAGGATTCAGTATTTCCGTACTTTTCCATAAAGAAGCAGATCTATTTGTAAAAAAAAAACTTTTTTGTGTAATGCCTGAAAAAAGAGTTTCACTGTTCCATTTACAAAAATATTCTCCGCTCACTAAACCATTTTTGTTACCAGTGCTTGATAAAAACGACCCGATTTTTGGGAAATCTTAATTGCCTCTAAAGGTGTACGTTTATTTAAAAACTAAATGTATAATTACAGAAACTAGATAAGAGTCGAGTTAGCTACAGTTGTATACGTCCGTTGTTCTTACGAAATAATAACTTATGCACGTTACGCATGCAGTGATTACTTTTAGATAATTTTCACTTTTTTTCTCGATATATAAATAAGTCTTAGCACAGGTAAACAGGAAAAAACAACGTGGCATTCACCAGCTTTGGCATTTCTCACTGTTGTGAAACACACTCGTGTGTCTAACTTTGTCATCAATTGTTTGATTCATGTCTGAAACTTCCAGTTAAAGTGCCGGTCATTGCATAGCGCATGTTCTGCTATTTTCTGGATTTGTTATACTAGTAACGACTAGCTGGACTGTGACAGCGGGTATGTGCAAGAACATACACACATTTTTACTTCCATATTTACCACTTTTTTACCTTTGTGTCAGCTTAAGCCATAGTTAAGATTACTAGTATAGAATAGTTTTTTATGATCACCGCCATATATTTCTTCCGCAGATGTCCAAAGCTACAGTATAAATTTAGGTTTTAGCTGCTAAATAGGTCTCAATTTTGCTTTAGACCACGGCACTCACATTTACTGTTCGAAATAATCAACCCCGACACCAAACACTGCGGGCAGCATACTGGTATATTGTTGATATTTCCAACTTTCCAAGTGTCCAGTTTAAAGCACTCATAACATTGTTCACCTGTCCAACAATCACCCTCCAGGGCTGTAAATAGATATGATGCAAGTCAATGTTTACTTTACAATGCCCCAACCGCCATATGTTATGTTATTGTAAATCTCGCCTTTCGTATTGGCGCACCATCCTAGCGGCTTATTTACAAGTGCACTCTATGTGTTTTTACAAATATCTGACAAGCGCATACAACTTGAAGAGACAAATGCAGATACAAGGGAATCCGGGTACGAGACTCTGGTTCTTCACAAATAGAGCCCGTGCCAAGTGTATATAACCGAAACACGGGAGACTACCTCTGTGTTTCTAACCAGTTCATCTCTCTAGATGGGTGGGAAACACTGAAAAGTGTTTCTGAAATTCCCAGTGCCTAGGCCGGGATTCGATTCGAGGACCTCCGAACTGGTGTTCCGGAGCGTTAACCACTCGACCACCGCGGCACCCATATTTACTGATAACAACAAAATGTGTAAAACTATAAAATTCCGAATGGTCATAAAACATGAATTACTTATTTCACGGCACTAGTTCAGAAATACGTATGAAATGCGTTTATTGGAACGTCAAATGTTCAAATATTTTTATGAAGTTTTATATCATCTTAACTGGAATTAATACTCAGCCATCCGCATAGGCGGTACAGTGTAGTTTATTTACTACTATTCGAACTAGAAATAGAACAAACTTGTTACGGAAAGAACGAACTGCTGCCATTTAAATGCACCTTGTGTGAGAAAGACGAAGACCAGTGTAAAATATCAAGCGATAAACACTACGATACGATGTATATTAAACCATACACACTACGATACGATGTATATCTAGCTATAAACAATACGTTTCGATGTATATTTAGCCATAAACACTACGAAACGATGTATATTTAACCATTTACACTGCGATACGATGCATATTTAGCCATAAACACTACGATACGATGTATGTTTAACCATACACACTGCGATACGTTGTATATTTAACCATTTACATTACGATACGATGTACATTTGTATATTTAACCATACACACTACAATACGAAGCATATTTAACCATACACACTACGATACGATGTATATTTAACCATAAACACTACGATACGATGTATATTTAACCATAAACACTACGATACGATGTATATTTAACTATAAACACTACGATACAATGTATATTTAACTACAAACACATACGATCCGATGTATATTAAGCCATAAACACTACGATACAATGTAATGTTGAGGTTTTTTCATCAAAATACAGCCGAAACTGCAATAGACGAGATAGTGCAAAAATGATAAAAAAAAATACTATAAATTAAAATCTCATGTTTAAACTTACAGAAAAATATACTTATTCTTTAATTCAAAAAAGGTCCAAAATCCATCAGTTCTTTGTAAAAGTATGTGCATTACTTACGGCAAGTCCATTGTCGTGAGAGAATCTTAGGTCTCAGATCAGATATGTTGATACCGGGGTAACTATATGGACCACACGCTGAAACAGTTATCAATCTGTTATTAGTTGGCTCTTTCATTATCATGCAAAGCTTCCATTACGGTTTTACAACTCAGTATTCAGACAAGTTTGCGTAATCCACTGATTATTCGTTCAAAGTGAATGGTAAGTCAACTACTGCAGGCTTTGAGCAGCAAATAGTTGACAAATAAAAATTTACTGGAGAAGGATTCGAACCCAACTAAAATGATATCTTATATACTATATCACTAAACACTACACTACTATCACACAATTCTTAGCTTAGATTCAGACCCAATGAAGATTGATCGAATTGAATTAATACAAATTGTCAAAACTTGAGTCTTATATATAACGGCTGTAAAATAATGAAATTAAAACTGATTGATGTAAATCTAGTATTAGGCGGCTGTTTACTCAAAAGAAGAGAGATTTCTTTTTACACAACTGCTGTGTTGATTTTAAATCACGACCTTTCAGTTCCACCAATTCCGGAACTGAAAATCTCACTCTGTGCTAGTCAAAATCAGTGATTATGAAGAAAATAAATTATGGAGAAGCTGGTATTGTGTTGGACAAATGGAAATGGAAAAAGGCTATGCAACATATATGACCGTTGCCAGAAGCTGACAATTTCTGATACCTACAATTATAAACATTGTAAAAGGTGTTGAACACTGATATAATCTTAAACGTATTAACATATACTCAAATATATACAGAAAGAATTATATAAGAAATATAGAAAACATAGTCATGCTTTACCGACATTAACAAGAAAAGTACATTAGCGTAGTGCAATGTCAATATTGATTACCTCACAAAGTTTAAATTTTGAAATTCACACACTTAGGTTCAGTGTATTTTACAAATACAAGAACACTTCAACAACGACATAAAAGAGCACACATGTGACCAAAAAACAAAGGTTGACATTTTTCATACCTTTTTGGTATTTACTATTTTGCTCTTGCAAAGGAAACCAGTTTATGCAGAGCGCTACCTATTAGCTCCGTTCTATAAATCAAAGCGCTGTGAGCGCTGAAGGCCTAGGGGCTTAGGTTACTCCCAAAAACAACTGACCTACGGTTTTGGCTGAACGTTACCTAAAGCGCGGGTCGAGTGCGAGGACGAAATTCAATATATACACAGAATGAATGTTCACAAAATATGGGTGGCGGAGTTGTTTATTATAAAAGCACCTTAAAGAAAAATAATCACATAGCAACATAAAATGTTTAGCCAAAAAAAAACGATCTGCGCTTTGTACAACTTCAGCGATATGATCTGTGATGTGGATCGAAAATTATTGTGTACCAAGGACAAGACCTTGAAACAGAAATAAACAAAAGCAAACTAGCATGAAATATAAAACAGTACTGTACAAGTGAAACAGAGAAAACCAAAAAGATTGGGTTCGGTGAAACCGTTCACTGGGCCTTGACATGCAGCGTCCTCGATAAATTGCGGGTGATTTTGATCGCGTTTGGAGTTCCTTCTCGGTAATGTACGAAATTATATCTTTTTTGAGAAATTATTTTTAGGAATCGTTCGTAAAAACAAAAGTTGTCAACATCGGAAATTGAAAACAAACTACAAACTCTTATTCGAGCTCCGTACGTTTACGTAAATTCCGAAAATCCGTACTGTTCCGTGATATGCATACGATTATCTTCCGTAATCAGTAACAGGCATTAACTTCTTAAACAGAAAAAAATGTGGCAGCCAGTAAGCTATATACCTTCCGCAACGTTTGAAGTGATGTACTCTTTTTATTTGTATATGTTCTTATCATATGCGACATTCAAACAGAAGATGATCTGGTCTGTCTTGCACTACTTCGCATAGCGCATATTTACAGTGTTATTCGCACAGAGCACAGTTAAATTTCTTGCTGTGAATGTGGTATGCTAACTTAGGCCTAGGGGACTTTCAGCCCCCAGGCCAAAAAGCTCGTGCCACATGTTACTGACAACGGACTAAATCACACACACAGTGTTTTACAATAGCTTTTTTCCGTTGATTGTTTATAGTCCCGGCCGACCCTGGGATATCTCCCTGTATGAACTTGCCATAAGTCCTGACAGACGCAGGCTAAATAGAGACAGATGCAGATACAAAGGAATCCGGGTACTAGACCTTACCTCTTTTACAAATAAACCCCTTGGTTCTTTTATATGCCCGGTGTATAACACCGAATCACATGAGACACACCTCTGGGTTTCTCATCAGTTCATCTCCTAGATGGGTGGGAAACACTGAAAAGTGTTTCTTAAATTTCAAGTAACCCCGCCGGGATTCGAACCGGGGACATCTGGATTGGTATTCCATCTAGCGTTAACCACTCGACCACCGCGCCAGCCCGCTTTACAATATCTTAACTGAACTGATTGTATAAGTTCTAGCCTTTATGCCCCGACTGGCCCCAGCATTTCTCCCATAATACAGTTATATTTGTATTTATCATTTTATTGTTGGCAAATTCTGCCTATTTTACAATATCGCCGAGCCATACCATGTTAACAACAGTAAACTCACTCGGTTTGTCATCCCCAGATTCTGAAAAGTAAAACAAAAATATCTGATTTTGCGTATTTGATAACAACAACAACAACACAAAGTTGTACACGTTTGGATTTCAAGCATTGTGTCTTGTTTTATTTTGTTTTTCAAATTTTAAGAATAACTTTAGTCAATATAAATCACGGATACGAATTTCTGCTTGTCTTTTGTCATTTCTCTGTGTGTTCAAATGTTTTACCCAGTTATTTCATTTTCATAAGTGATTATTTCATGTGAACAACGTGCAGAAAAAACTGTTACCGTGGATAAAAAATGATATTTTAACGTGATTTTGTGTTGAGAACCGATCTTGCATAGATTTGAAGTCGTAGTAATATTTCTGAAATACTAAGTACCATTGGGTAAATTGCCTACACAAAAATGTAACATCTCCTTGTACAATAAAACCTCTGTCCGACAGATCATGATCATTTCTAGGCCTTGTAAAAAAGATCGTCGTGTAAAAGATGTCTGAGACTAAAATGAGTCAAGATCAAGTTAAAAGCATGGCCTGATGCTTCGTTATCTAATTTGAACTTGTACTATATAGCAATATCTTGATCAAATTGTCTACTGAGATATATGCCAAGAAAATTTAGTACTAAAAAGAACACGCCTAGTGATTACTTAATCATCGTTGTTACCATGGTTACAATAGGTCACCACATATTTATCGAGTCCTTAAACCTAATTCGTCAAAGTCTAATTAAATTGATATGATCAGTTTTCTTAACAGTTTACAGTTTCTTAAATGTATTTGAGATATGGGTTATGAATTACCGGACCATCTTGAACGTTCAAAAGAAAACAGAATATGATGTTTTTTCGCGACAACATTCGAAAACTTCATTCAAAATGTTCAGTAATTCCTGTTTCCATTCAGTCTACGTTTCAGCTTGAATTTGTTCTTTAAAATGAAAGTTAGTAATGAATATTTACATTAAAATTTTACATTTAGACTTAGGAATGTGGTTTTATAGGCACCTTAAATCACCGTACGGTAAAATGAGATCATACGCTACGGTATGGCATATGTGTGTTTCGGTATTTAATTCTAAATAAAGAAGTACTGAAGTGTACTCACGTTCACTCTTGTTGTTTTGTGTAACAACAACAGCAACCACGACCACGACGGCGATCACTACCACCGCTATCACCACCCCAATAATGATCACACGTGTTCGGCTCTTCCGGGGCTGGTACCGGCCTTGTCTGCAAAATATGATTCTTTCGATAATATATCGCTCTAAACATATTATAGACAAATATTCATCAAACATGAATAAAAAAACAGCATTCTGATAATGCTACAGAATGCTTTTACCGAACTTGGGGTCACATTAATTTGTATGAAGTTACTGGATCTCGGTTTAGAGACTAAAAGCATGTATTTTACTTACTCCCGTATAAATAGCGAAGATTCATTCGTGAATACATAGGCATGTATAATAGATACAAGTAATTTGAAATGTGTGAGAATACCATTAAACGCATTAAAGCAAGTTACATATATATATATAAAATACCCATTTTCCTCGACGTAAGTTTTACCCGTGCAAACTTCATACTCAGCATCTGGGTGCCCTGTCTTTTTTTCTGAGTTCATACCTGAAATTCTAAAAAAACTGAAACATTATGCACAAATAAGAAATATTGAAACGGTGTTCAAACCTATAATAGTGTATTAGTGGGTGTGGAAATAGGAAGTGTGTGCGACAGCTTGCGCGTAAGAGAGCGGGAGGTCAGGGGGCGGGGGAGGGTCAGTGAGTTGCTTGCTAAAGGTTAATGCTTTTAAACTGACTCTTATAGCTAAGCTTGTACGATAAAATACATGCAACATGCGAATGAGTAGTCTTTTGATAGTTTAATTTGACTTTTTTGTATATGCTCTTTAAACTTTGATACACGAATCAAGAATCTACTTTGAAGACTTCTACACAATGCAATCAAAACTTATAAAATTAACAAATTCCTGGCACCATTGACTAATGCTGATCGAGCTCACGCATATCATAGCCCACTTTGTCCAGTTATACAAATGAAGTCTGCCTAGAACCTGGAACCACATATTTCCCAATCATTTTAAAATTTTCTTTAACTTATCAATTAACCTTAATTGACTGATAGGATTTCGTCATCTATATAATTTTTAGGTCTTATTTAGGATTCACGGACAAAGTTCGCAGGTGTTGAAAGAGACAGCTAAGCACCAAACACTAGAATCCATAGAAGCTTCTGAATATACATGATCATAGTCTATATTATTATGTTAAATTGACCGTTTCCCCTCTATAATATCGAAATAATACACAGTTTCAACCAGAGATTCGGGTATAAATGCGGTGTATATATAAAAGCATGAACCGAATCCGAAACGAATAATTTCTGTCTCAAATTGGTTTCGGTGCAATTGCCAAAGTAACACAACTTGACGGAAATTTTTACTATGAAATCCGGCCACCCTTCGCTTTCACATAATCAAAATCGCGCCGACCATAGTTTTGAAAATAGGTCATGTTAAGTGATATTTTTAAAATTATTGAACATTTATTCTAACTCTAAAGTACGGAAGCGTATATTGGTCGCTAGTTGCTAGATGTTTATGTAGACTTTATATGATAATATCGCTTCATATTTGAAAATTTATGTAGAAAATGCAAGATAATAATATAAATTATTGCATGATAATTGTAGTATACGTTGCTAAAGAATCCGCGAGTAAAATAATTTTGAACGATGTAATGATAAAAATGTTCCCTTTTAAGCTCACCAGAGCACGAAATGCTCCACGATGAGTTATTGTGATCACCCGATATGTGTCTGTCCGTCCGTCCGTCCGTCCGTCCGACTGTCTGTCCACACTTACCTTGTGAAGACTCTAAAATGGTTACATTAGATCAAAGCCTATGAAACTGGGTCTCGTGGGTTCACAAACTAGGACTTCAGGTTGAAACATAAAAAATTACCCTACGGAGACTCTAGAAGGCACATTTGACACCCACGCATCAGTCATCTTGAAAGTCAGAGTGCTTGTCCTGGTGAACTGTGGTCAAGATCGAAACTGCGTAACATGGGGTCAAAGGTTAGGTCATCAGGTACATTGATATTTACATACTTTTTGTTTTTGAATCTTCAATGATATTTGGATTGTGTGTATATTTTTGCAAGCAGATTTAAAAAATACCCTCATGACCTTTTTACCTGCTCAGTTGAGCTATATAGGGTAATCTTTGCCCTATTGTCATTAAATGATGATGTTCGTGTTACGCATTGGCGCGAGAAAACAACAATTATACGTCAGACAAGAACTTGATTTGCCAGACAATATGTGTCGGATTCATGAAAACATCTTTTTAGTACAATTGTGTTAGCAAGATATTACATTGTGATTGCTTTTTGACGTCTACAATACTACGGAAACAAGCTCTTTGCTTTAAGCAGTTGTTTTGTTCGTTTTATGGAATGACACACAACTTCTAAATAATATCAAGCAAAGTCAAGATATTATCACGCACATTTCTAGTTTACATAAACAGTAATCAGCGACTATTATACGCTTCCGTACTAAAGGCTTATTTTGTTACTGTATTGTCATTATCCTACGGAAGCCCAATAGTGCCACTTTTTTTTAATTGATTTTTTCAACACAACTAAGTTGAAAATTCAAGATACTACGTTGAAAATTCAAGATACTAAGTTGAAAATTCAACTTACTACGTTGAATATTCAAGATAGTAAGTTGAAAATTGAATTTTTTCTTATTTTAACTTAGTTAAGAAACATTGAAAATGGCAACTATTGTATTCCAAGTAATTGTATTGCATTCTTCAACAATAGTTCTAAACAAGTTTGAAATGTCAAATTAAGTTACATAAAAGTATCTTATATTTTGCAACTTTGTTATGTTCAAGAACTACATAGGTCTAAATCAAGTCGCCTTCCGATTGTAAAAAACACCGTAAACTAATTTTTTTTTTGAAGTGTTCAGCACAATTAGAGGTCTTGTTATAAGACCTAGTACACATTAATTTTTTTTTTAATTGGGCACCTTTTATAATCACAGCTGAACAGCTTTCTTTTAATTGTATCATTTGCATAAAATAGTCAGTATTAGTAAAATCTAGTGGCTTAAACCCGTCTAAAATTAAAACGAAAACCTTTTTTCACAAAACTAAGCTTTCAATGACATTTTAACCCATATGTTTATCTTAACATGCTTAAAGTCTAATCCACTTACCTTTGATTTTCCAAAATATTTCATATGTTTAAAATAAATGTAATCTAAATGGTAAATGCATACGAGTCCAAATTAGCAACACTGCAACACGCGAACAGAATAGATCTACAGTATGTTGATTATAATGTACACACGGCAAAGATGTAAACAACAAAGGTTACGCATAGTTCACCTGTCAGAGGTATTTTTAGAAAACTAGGGTAAAACTATATACATGAACTACAAATCGTATCCTTTTAACTTTACAGAGAACGGTAGCTGCAACCGTGATCCAATTTATTGATCGGCTGACCTAAATATCTGACACTATTAATCAAAGCGCTGAAGCCACTGAAAATGTTCGGTCTGAAGGATTGGTACTTTAATGTAGTTGAGGAATGTTGAACATATGTTTTGCATAAGTCAGATATTTTGAAGTGGAAAATCACTTGATGTAACAGCTTGTTGAACAATGTTACGGATAGTGAGATTCCTCCATTGTCAAGTGGTTAGAGAAGCTGAAGCTTCTCAATTATTGAGAGTTTTCGGATCGAGCCCCGCTACTGACCACGTCTCTTTATGTGAGAAAGTTGGCAATTTTTAAAGAAGGAACTGATTCTAGTACTTAACAAGAAAAGAGTTGATGCGAGGCATCAAAGGCGCCGCAAAGAATTCATTTCTATTGCTTATTTTTTGGTATCAGGTAATTTATTGTAATAAGGCATATAATGTCCTTATACCTACGTCGAATTGTGTGTTTTATGAAAAACACATGAAAATGCTAGACGTACGCAACGGCTAAATTACCTATCCGCCTTCCTTGGATAAATTAAGATGCGCACATGTTTTGCAGTTCTTTGCAACAAACGAGTACATATTATACACATGTATAACGTATTTAAATCAAATTAACTGTATCTGTATTTGCGGATAAGTTTGGCGATGAATTTACTTGAAATATACATCATCTCAAGCAGAGAATTCACGTTTCGTAGTTGCTTGCACCTCTCAGTCTTTGACATTTTTCGGTCCCCTATTCTCTGAGATTAAGTCTTTTTCACCATCATAGAATAATTTGTTAATATTCAGTAACCATTATAACAATTTAAAATGATTTAAAAAAGAAACGAAATCATATTCATGAAAAAGCTTTAAATAGTCTTTATACTCTTTCCGTTTTCTTTTCATTAGATTGTATATACGAGCCCTATTTTCATTCAGCGTTAATTAAAACAAAGTTAACGCAGCAATATTATAACATGTTCTCCACTATGTTTCATTAAGGTGATTTTCAGAATATACAATACTATTCCTGCCTCTAATCTCACGAAATCGTTTGCAGTCAAAATGTTTGTAAACAAAACAACGCACATTTTTACGATTACTAAAGTATCGTTACCGACCAATAAGTTAACTTTGGCTACCTGTCAGTTTATTGCTGTAGACCAGTCTAATAATACGAAATGTAAACCAGTCTGAAAAAAATAGAAAGTGCATCCCGACCAGTTAGTTAACTTTGGCTACCTTTCACTTTATTGTTCTAACATGACATGTCTGATTTAAATAGACTGTCAGTGACTGTACAATGATACTTCCATTCCAAAACAAATGAAGTGTGATTGTAAATTTTAAACTATAAAAATCGGGTCATAGTAACGTAATTAATGGACCTACTTTACCCGATACCGGAAGATACCGGCATGTTTGACCGGTATCGGTTTTTATACTGGCAGTACAATAAAAACTTTTCACTACTTATTAGACGTTACATAAGCATATAATTCGAATTTACGTTTTAATGAAGGAAATGTGTATAATCAATATTTTAATGTCTATTTAGTATTATTTGGAGCACATATTATATAATTTTAGCATACAGTTAAAACCATTTTTCTTCGCATTCTAATAACCGCTCCTACCATGTACTTCCGGAAAAACTATTCCATAATAGGCCGCCGCCGTTAGCGGCGGCGCCAATAACTGGTGTGACTAACTCGACAGCATCGTAAGCCTTTAGTTGATTTTAAGGTTACCTAAGGGCACCGTAAGCAACGTTTCCACTAACTCAAAAGCCTTGTAAATGTCAAAATCACTAAATAGTTAACCCTTTTCTAATGCACAATGTGTTTAAATGCGATAACGAAAACGCCTGAAGCAAATTTTATAAAGGTCCGTCCATAAGAGCAAGTATGTTAGCTTGTATTTGTGGATGAGACTTCGGCATGTCTCCCATCATGCCTTTACCTATCAAAAGTGTTTTTTTGTGTTCGAAATAGGAGAGATTTACCTGACTGCAATTTCCAGCCAGCATTTAGCAAAGATTGAATTATATTGGTTGCCAAAAAGTAGGTCAATCACGGCGACCAATGAGATCTAGGATGTGATTGACCTAGTTTTAAAACACCAATGAGAAACAACGTTACATCGGTACTGCGTTAGAATATAGGAATAACTGTTTTGTAATTTTGATATTTGCGACTGTATATACGGTTTTTTATGGTTGCAAATATTTTTAACGGCGACGGCGTAAGCCGGAGCTGTTAAAACTGTTTGCGACCATTAAAACCGTATATACGGTCGCAAATATCAAAATCACTAAATAGTTATTCCTATATTCTAACGCATTACCGATGTATAAAATGGTTTTTAATGGTCGCAAATATTTTTAACGGCGACGGCGTTAGCCGGAGCTGTTAAAACTGTTTGCGACCATTAAAACCGTATATACGGTCGCAAATATCAAAATCACTAAATAGTTATCCCTTTTCTAACGCACAATGTGTCTAAATGCGATAATTAAAACGCCGTTCGAATTTTGCGACTATATATACGTTATTTAATAGTCGAAAATTTAAACGACGTCACCAATGAGAAACGAGGTTACATCGGTACTGCGTTAGAATTTAGGAATAACTGTTTTGTAATTTTGATATTTGCGACTGTATATACGGTTTTTTATGGTTGCAAATATTTTTAACGGCGACGGCGTAAGCCGGAGCTGTTAAAACTGTTTGCGGCCATTAAAACCGTATATACGGTCGCAAATATCAAAATCACTAAATAGTTATTCCTATATTCTAACGCATTACCGATGTATAAAATGGTTTTTAATGGTCGCAAATATTTTTAACGGCGACGGCGATAGCCGGAGCTGTTAAAACTGTCTGCGACCATTAAAACCGTATATACGGTCGCAAATATCAAAATCACTAAACAGTTATCCCTTTTCTAACGCACAATGTGTCTAAATGCGATAATTAAAACGCCGTTTGAATTTTGCGACTATATATACGTTATTTAATAGTCGAAAATTTAAACGACGTCACCAATGAGAAACGAGGTTACATCGGTACTGCGTTAGAATTTAGGAATAACTGTTTTGTAATTTTGATATTTGCGACTGTATATACGGTTTTTTATGGTTGCAAATATTTTTAACGGCGACGGCGTAAGCCGGAGCTGTTAAAACTGTTTGCGGCCATTAAAACCGTATATACGGTCGCAAATATCAAAATCACTAAATAGTTATTCCTATATTCTAACGCATTACCGATGTATAAAATGGTTTTTAATGGTCGCAAATATTTTTAACGGCGACGGCGATAGCCGGAGCTGTTAAAACTGTTTGCGACCATTAAAACCGTATATACGGTCGCAAATATCAAAATCACTAAATAGTTATCCCTTTTCTAACGCACAATGTGTCTAAATGCGATAATTAAAACGCCGTTTGAATTTTGCGACTATATATACGTTATTTAATAGTCGAAAATTTAAACGACGTCACCAATGAGAAACGAGGTTACATCGGTACTGCGTTAGAATTTAGGAATAACTGTTTTGTAATTTTGATATTTGCGACTGTATATACGGTTTTTTATGGTTGCAAATATTTTTAACGGCGACGGCGTAAGCCGGAGCTGTTAAAACTGTTTGCGACCATTAAAACCGTATATACGGTCGCAAATATCAAAATCACTAAATAGTTATTCCTATATTCTAACGCATTACCGATGTATAAAATGGTTTTTAATGGTCGCAAATATTTTTAACGGCGACGGCGTTAGCCGGAGCTGTTAAAACTGTTTGCGACCATTAAAACCGTATATACGGTCGCAAATGTCAAAATCACTAAATAGTTATCCCTTTTCTAACGCATAATGTGTCTAAATGCGATAATTAAAACGCCGTTCGAATTTTGCGACTATATATACGTTATTTAATAGTCGCAAATTTAAACGACGTCACCAATCAGAAACGGCGTTGCATCGGAACTGCGTTAGAAACGTTATTCAATAGTCGCAAATTTAAACGACGTAACCAATCAGAAACGACGTTACATCGGTAGTGCGTTAGAAACGTTATTTAATAGTCGCAAATTTAAATGACGTAACCAATCAGGAATTACATCGGTAGTGCGTTAGAATAGTATTTATAATGCAATGTAGGTAAAATCAATGTTTTGATCGGCTGCTTATTAAAGTAGTACAGTTCTGAACTGCGTAGTAAGAAAGATAATGCTGTATCTGTCGAACGTTTAAGAAGAACTTACAACCCATTCACATTAATTTATAAATCAAAGGACTGAAAGTGCTGGAGGGTCGATTGTCTCTGAACAACACAGACTGTACACATACATGTGTAAATATCAGGGCAACCCATGCATGAGTAAAGTTATCAACAAACTGGAGACACAAATGTCCACAGAGTTTGACCTTTAACCATATTTGTAAACTTTACTTTTTTTTTATAGGAACCCATGTGCTTACCTTTTGCATTCAGTGACTACATGTATGTTCAACTACCCTATAAAGTATCATAGCTGTGAATGGTAACTGAGAAGTGGAATTTTACAAACCTGAACTGAAAATTCAAAGTTTGCACAACTTTTAATGTCATTCAAAAGTTATGGGATTTGCCCATAGGGTTGAGTGTATTGTGTCAATAATACAAAATAAATTCCTATCCTAAATTGTAGGCAAAAACTGAACAATGAGCAAGATCAAAGAAGACACAGAGTAAATTAATAACTGAACAAGAAAAACAGTGATACAAAGTATCACAGCGGGCCCACAAACAAAACTGACATGTAAATATTCTAGAAATTGGTGATGATTGATGTTGAGGCATGGCCCGAAAAGAACCCAAGGAAACCAATTCTGGTTGTACAAGCAAAACCTGACACGACTACTGACTGAACTTTACTGTTGTCGAATAATATGTATACAGTATGTCTTATTAACATTATCCTTATAAGTTTGACATGAATGAAGTTTTCTATGATTATTTGCTGTAAAACATTGAAAATGGTTTAAAGTCTTAATGTAATTTTAAAATCATTCCATGCATGACAGAGTAACCATGCATACAGTTTTCCATTACTTTAAACACTAAGTGTGACCTTGACCTTTGAGGTAGGGACTTGGGTCTTGCACGCGACACATCCACTTGATGTGCTAGACATTTGTGCCAAGTTATTTTAAAATCCTTCAAAGCATGATAAAGTTATAGTCCGGACACAAATGTATGCATATATACAGGATTCCATTACCTATAAACTCTAAGTGTGACCTTGACCTTTGTGGTAGGGATGTGGGTCTTGCACGCAACACGTCATCTTGATGTGCTAGACATTTGTGCCAAATTATTTTAAAATCCTTCAATGCATGACAAAGTTACAGTCCGGACACGAATGTGTGC
This sequence comes from Saxidomus purpurata, assembly GCA_022818135.1. Lineage (NCBI taxonomy): Eukaryota > Metazoa > Mollusca > Bivalvia > Venerida > Veneridae > Saxidomus > Saxidomus purpurata. The sequence continues at coordinate 54,912,186 of JAFMSR010000007.1, read as the reverse complement.
ATATATGCATAAAGAGAGGAATCCATTACCTTCAAACTCTAAGTGTGACCTTGACCTTTGAGCTAGGGACGTGGGTCTTGTACGCGACACGTCGTCTTGATGTGCTAGACATTTGTGCCAAATTATTTTAAAATCCTTCAATGCATGACAAAGTTACAGTCCGGACACGAATGTGTGCATATATGCATATATAGAGGAATCCATTACCTTCAAACTCTAAGTATGGCCTTGACCTTTGAGCTAGGGACGTGGGTCTTGTACGCGACACGTCGTCTTGATGTGCTAGACATTTGTGCCAAGTTATTTTAAAATCCTTCAATGCATGACAAAGTTACAGTCCATACACGAATGTGTGCATATATAGAGGATTCCATAACCTTCATACTCCAAGTGTGACCTTGACCTTTGAGGTAGGGATGTGGGTCTTGCACGCGACACGTCGTCTTGATGTGCTAGACATGTGTGCCAAGTTATTTTAAAATCCTTCAATGCATGACAGAGTTACAGTCCGGACACGAATTGTAAGTGGGGACGCACAGACGGACGGACGGACAGACGGACGGTGCGATTTTAATATGCCTCCCTTCGGGGGCATAAAAAGAACTGCATTAGATGGGTTTCGAACTCGCGTCCGCCGCCATACGTCAGCGTATTTCAATTTCCAGCATCTCTACCAACTGCTCTATGTCTGCCGACTATAAAGTTATAGGTAAAAAACGAGTTCTTATAAATTTGTATGTCCAAGTCGTTCGTTCGCGCATTAATAGTATTTACGATTAATTACACATTTAAAGAATAACAACGAAATAATATTATTCTATTCTGAAATGTTTTTAAATTATTTAGATTTATTACTATATAATTTTGAAAACAGAAATCGCTATAATGCCTAACAACTGTTTATATGGAACTACTTGTTTGTATGTTGTGCGTTCGGCCGTAAGGGGCCGATATACTCTGTTAACTTTGGTTCGATTTTAACAATCGACCCAAAAAAATAACAAAATTCCTTTTTTATGATAAATTGTCGCTTTTTTTCTCTTGTCTTTGAAATAATATAAATGTTTGCAATCATATCAACTCCAAAACTGCTGATTACTGATGTTTCTTTCTATAAATATGAGATGTGGTTAATTTCAAGGATTATTTAGTATTGGGGGTAGTTCGGTTTTAAAAGAAGAAGCTGCTCTTATCAGACACTGGGTACAATAAATGTGAGGAAAATCCCTGCAAAACCACTTTAGAATGAATCATTGTTCAATACATGTATACATTACATCGGAACAGATATAAAACACTCATCCGATTTACCAGTTCTGTAAAGTGCCAACATTTTCGTTACTTTTCCTGAAAACCATTACACTTTAACCTATAGAGCCTATTAAAGCTTCGAAAAGCGTTCATAAAAGTCCTAGTAAAATCCTCATTAGAGTCCTAGTGAAACCTTGCAATGTTCCATCTGTCTATATATATATATTTCATTTGCTTTGAAGACTTTAATGTATTATTTATGTGTTGAGAGGGAAGGAGACACAAAAACAACAACACTGTGACAACAAACATAACAAGCGTTACCGAATAAAAATGTAAAGAAATCTCGTGGTCTTTAAAACCTTTATGAAAATAAGTGTAAAAGGTTGTTTTTTTTACGGCACATCTCTCTATATATACACCGAAAGACTTAAATAACGCAACACGTTGAAAAACCTCTGTAAACATGTTTTATTAAACAATATTTAATGAAAACTTATTTAGTATAGAAATTGAATATACACCGAACCGCAAAATAAACGCAACAGTTGGGGAAACACATATAATTTGAAAATAAACAATTCAAATGATAAATAACGAGTTTATTTCATTTCATTGGTACCTACCTACATACTGTGTAAATTTCATTAAAATATAACAACAGATAACCCGGATTTCATAATGTCAAAGTTCATTACCCACAAGTTCAATTTTCACACATTGTCAATATCTCGTGTATCTCGTGTATCCCGACAGCCTGATTTCGCAAATTATCCGGAAGTCGTGGCATTGCAAAATACAATTATGTCAGCTAAATATATTTTGGGGTGTTTTTTAATTGTAAAATCGTAACTGGTCAAGAAATTATCGATTTTTAAAAATAATTTACTTAATTTCAACGCGCACGTGCAAAACGTGCTTTTTGGATAATGTGCCAGTCAGGTGTCACGGTACGATGATTTCAATAAATTTTAGTGGCATAGTAATATTTTACATGTATAAATAATATTCAAATACGTTTGCGTCAGTAAAATATATTACGGCGGACATATTCAAAAAAGAAATGTGTTGCGTTTATTTTGCGGTTCGGTGTAGTATCACTGTTTTGTCCAGATTTAACAGAAATCCAACCATGACTAAACACAAATTTCATTTCTTCAAAATGCTCCAAAATCGCAAATATTCAATATTTGGTATAGCCATCGTTAGCGTGACTTCAGACCACTTGAAGATTGTTTTCACTGTCATTAGCCATTGTATAGACAGTCGCATCTTCTTTCTGACATTTTGAGCCCAGATATCACACACTGCGGGCAACAGACGGGTATGTTATTGATATTTCCAACCTTCCACTTGTCCAGTTTAAAACACTCGTAGCACTTCTCACCTGACCAGCAATCCCCTTCAAGTGCTGTAACAGATAGTTTTACGTGTTAGTCTAAGATGTTTTTATTAAAAAAAAAAATGTTTTTTCAGATTTGAATTGGAGGAATATTTGTGAACTTTAAAAGACAAACATGTAGCTAAGATTCGTTTCTGATAGTAAGCGGGATTCATGCCAATTGTAAAAAGTAATCATGGAACGTGAAAATGTCGCAAGTGATGAAAAAAATGAAAGAAGTTCCGCCACAAAAACATTAGCACTACTAGCGTGGATAATATTTAAGGCCCTGTGCCAGACTGGGAATCATTCTTTTCACGTAATACCAGGCAGGTCAAAGTATAAAAGAATCTCGGAATCCTTAGCATTCGAGTTTTTTTCCAAATCACTATTGCATTTAGTTGTTAGCTGCAGTTGACTTAATATAACGCCTGGAAAATCAACAACAATGTCACACGGCACATACGCACAGATGAGGCCCATTATGTTTACTTACCCTCTCCTACCAAGGTGTACCAGAAAGAAAATTATGATTGCAGTCAGTTGCTAATAGATACCATTGTCCTTTTCATTTCCTTTTAGTGAAATTAAAACTTCGTTATTACAAATTTGTTTTGTTAGGTGGGAGCAGGATCCCTTATGTGACAGAGTATAGCAATTTCTTACATGCACACTGTAAAAAATAAGTGTTTGTTATCTCTAAATATAGTGTACACCAGCTTGCAAAATGGTGTTACCGTGTCAGTTACACCACTTGCGAGTAGAGAATCATCGAAATGCAATTTTACTCCAGAATCAGTGAAGAGATACTCCCGATCTAGCGTTTTGTATATCCATACAAGTATAAGTTGGTCAGGTACACCGACTGGGCTAGAGTACTTTGCCCTAATATAAGATGATGTCACGCCTACACTCAAGTAAGGTGTATTGCTTGCCACGTCGTGTATCGTTACATAAGTTAACTGACCAAGGACTTGCATGTGCCTAAATTCTATGTACATGGTTATGGTCTCAAATTGTAGCATGACACAGACGGACACAACCGTGTATCATACATGAACACGTTGCTATTATTCGCGAAAATATTAACGAAAATCAGTTTAGCTACGAAACCCGTCAGAATGTTGTAAAGAAATCAAATAAGTAGTTCTTGGGAAAAAAATGCATAACCACTGGCTAAGATCTTCTTGAGTCTTTATCTTACACAAACTTCTGTTTGACATTCTCGAAGAATGTTATGGGAGTGATTGGACCAATTTGGTGAAAGGGTTTATACGTAATGAAAATGTACGCTTACACTGACGTGTTACGTTTATCTTGTGAAGCACGTGTTTGGTAACAACATTAAGGGTGTCCTGTTTGTCCGGTCTAGGGTGTATTGTTTCCATGAAAACAATAGTGTTATGTTACACTTAAATGGTTGGCAACTCAGCTGCCACCCATTTGGGTGTAAAGTTTCCTAATACTTTTTACAGTGAGCATCATTGTAGTAACACGGTTTGTTTGTCATGTAAAACGTAAAGAATTGGTTATACTTACGGCAAGTTTTTGTATTAGAAATTATCCTTGGTGCCAGTAGCGAGATGTTCACACCTGGGTAACTGTATGGTCCGCACCCTGGAAAACAAAAAATAGAGGATAATTGTTGGTTTTGGTGTAATATCACGTTATAATTTCACGAGTGGCGCAGCCACAAGTGAAAATAACTTCTTTTGGTGCTCACGAGTGAAATTATCGTGGTGTTATATCGATACCAACAATTTTTCTGTTTATTTTATGTCTCAAACTCTACTTTTGTTGAGTTAATTTCAATAAAATGTCGAAAATCGAGGGAAACGTCACCATATGTCATAAGAAATATGACATCATTTTGACGACGTCAACGTCGTATAGTTTCCAGCATTAATTACGCTCGGGTTACAGAGTTTGATACTTTTCACTGAGTAGATAGTGAGATCCACTGTTATATTTCGATAAACCACTGAAAAACATAAAATAAAGTATGTTTGGTATACGATAAGCTCACTGGATTTTTTGGATTACGCTGAAACTGCAAAGATTGTTGCCAGATTCGCAAGTCGTGCCTTAGGGTTGCTTACACCGAAATTCAAAACCCACGTTGGAATGCCTTTTAATGTGTTCACCAATCTTTTTGGCTCAATAGTATGGCCTGTAGTTGCATATGGTGCAGTTATCTGGGGTACCAAATTCTATTCAGCAAAGGGTCGTGCGTTTGTTTTTGGGAACACCCCGCAACACCCCGCATGCTGCTTTGCTAGGGGATATGGGCTAGCAACCAACTCTCAGTCGACAAATGCAATGTATTACAAACTACTGGTGCAGACTTCATAAATGTCAACTAATAGAATTACTTACAGAATATTTGAATATGCCAATAACCTCAGTGCGGTTATAGATGTACAATCTGGTGTTTTCGTGTAGAACAGTTATTCAGTACCTATGACTGTCCAGAGTTTTGCAATTTAAATTTGCCTGTATCAAAGCACTTTATGTTAGAAAATATTAAGAAATGCTGTTTTGAGAAATATGTTGCTAGTTGGAGGAATTCTATTACTTCTGATTATGGAAGAAGTAGATCTTGCGGTAATAAGTTGCGCACATACCAACTGATCAAATCTGATTTTGAGACTGAAGTATACTGCAAAAGCTCATAGGTTTGCTTTCGTAAGGTTCAGAAGTGGTACAGCTCCTATTATAATAGAAACTGGCAGATATGAACGTTTTACTGTTGATCAAAGGAATTGTCCATTTTGTATCAACTCCATATAAACAGAATACCGTGTAATTATGGAATGTCCGGTTTATAGTAATCTACGCTTAGATTTGTTTGAAAATATTAAGCTTAAAGAAGAAAATATTGACAGATGCCAGCTACAGATAAAGTTGTATGTTTATTTTCTGTTCAGAGCTGTGTTAGAAATACGGCCCACATCTAAACGTAGAAATCAGTTTGCATATACATAATGTAAAAGAAAGATGGTTAACACTCACTAATTTGTATACAGAAACATGATTTTTATTGAACCCTCTCTTTTAAGTACTATCAAAGTAATATCTTTTTACTGAAACCATTTTTTTGGTAAAATACATATAGTGTATGTAAATTAGCCTATTGGTGTAATTTTTAAAGTGATAGAAAGTTATTGGAAAGTGTGTAGCTATAGTAACTTTAATCATGACTACGAAGTTGGTTACTTATTTCGTATTCATTTTTCGAATAAGGAATAAGGAACCGGTTATTCCTTATTCAAATCCGAATAAGTAACAGAAGTGATACCGCCGGTGACACGAAAAATGTCGTCGTCATTCTTTCACATTACCAATATCAAGCAAACTTAATTTAAGCTAACACAAAGAGCTTTTTTGAAAAAAAAAAGAAAAAATGCGAATAAGGAATAAGTAACTGGTTACGAAAAATGTCGTCGTCATTCTTTTACAATACCAATATCTAACTGTTTTAAGGCCAACCAAACTTAATTCAAGCTATTACAAAGAGCATTTTTTTTAAATAAACAAGTTGAATAAGGAATAACTAACTGACTGTTCCCGCCAAATCAACTCGTTCCAAGTAATATTTCACCATACAAGTTCAATAACCTATAGTATAATTACTTAACCTAAAATGTTTAGCTATATATTTCAGTCAGTATCGGTACTATCAACGTTTTAAATTATGTTGCAGTACCGTAAACCATTCAATAATCTATGTAAAGTTGTTGTTGTACAATTAATGGGTGGATAACGATTTATTATAGAAGGCCACTATATATGTTGATTATTTGTATTAAAATGAGGCATTTTTCGACACATTGAACACATTACTTATGTTTCGGGAGTAAAATCTCTTAGATGTAGGGAGTGTCCCTTTAATAAGGGTTGAAAGATATACAGAACATATAGATTGTAAGCTTACACTGTTTCATAACATTTTAGTCATCAGTTGCTGAGTGCATAAAGAATGCGTAGATTGCGCTGCCGAAAACGGTCTGCGCTGGCGTAACTAATCCTGTCGTACAACGGGATTTTAAGCCGAGTGCATAAAGCGAGCGTACGTCCGTCGTAGATACGCCCGGGTTACGAATGTCTTGATTATTGTACCACATATTTCTCGTGCATAATCATTGTACATTTGTATTTCTTGCTTCTATGCATGATATTTGATATGCATAGTTATGTTAAGATAATTTGTTTTGCATAATGGGAACATGTATAGAAATATAACACTTTTTTTTTACAAAAAGTATTTCTAAAATTTAAAATTGCCTGTTTTATATAAATACGAGAATAGCAACATGTCTAGGAACTTAACAATTTCTTAAATTTAAAATAAATCCTTTGAAATAGTTGCAACATGTAACTATAATTATTAGCTCTTCTTAAAATCATTTTCAGTTTGAAATAACATAGCTATTTAAATACACTTAACAGGTTTAGAAACGCAAAGATTTCCCCTGTTGAACATTTTTATTTGAATGACGCTATTGTTTTTATTTCTATTTAAGTCATTTTTTGCGATGAATTATTGAAACTTTTATAATGATTTAATTTTATATTGTTTTTGTTGTGTATGAAATTTTAATAAATTTAAAACACGGTAACAATGATAAAATAAATATTTTGCCACTTTTGCGTTTGTAAACCTGTTGAGTGTAGTCGTATAAAAAAAGAATCTGCTGAATATAGCTGAACTATAACATAGATTGCCTCTAGCTTATTAAGAAGGATTACATAAGCGAAGCTGACAAAAGAATGCCCCTACACGGATTTCGCTTTTATTTTATTTTAAGATGGTGTGTATATAGGAGAGGGTATTTCGAACCGAACCGGATGAATCTTGAAATTTTGTTTAAAAAAAGTCCGAGTAGTTTAAGAGATATCACTGGAAACGCTATATTACAGACAGACGGGCAAACAGATGGACACCCATGACACAACCATATGTCTCCAACAGACAAATACACCCAAAATATTGCCTTTCCTGATATCTGACATGATAATGTATATGAAAATTCAATTACGCTATAGTTACGCCTACTCCATAGCAGTCGTGATTTTCGTCCTAGATTTACTACATTGTACTTGACTTACGGTGCGTCTCGTTTATGCACTCGGATTAAATTTTGCGACCATTATCTACGCTCTAGATTAGCCGGACGTAGGCCTACGACCGTTTTATGCACTCGGCCACAGAAGCGAAAGTATTTTTGGTATGTGTTTAATTTCAATTAAACTTGTATCAAATAACTTATGCAACTGCAGAATGATGTCGGTTTTTGGTAACATATTTTCACTATAAAATTTATTAGATAGTTTGCGAAGATCTTTCACAACATCTTTGTATTTTAAATATATAAAATGCAATAATACTTGTTTCTATTATACTACCAGCTGTAGAACTGTTTATGTAATAGTTACAGGCTAAATAGAGAAATCTATACAATATAGAAACCCAAAGGAGGGAGCGCTAGCGACCGACTGGATTTCTATGTTTTATAAATTTCTCTATTTTAGCCTCTAACTGACTTAGTGTTTGCCCTACATTTAGTCTTTATTTACTACATTTTATGATGTCATGCGTAACAGGTCTTTAGTGTTTAACCCCATTTGACCACCAATCAAATCGCTCAGATTTTCAAATAAACGCCTTTCTTTTTTATTAAAACTACCTACTGAAATCACATAATTCATTAAGAGTTCGCTCTAAATAGAAAGCACTTTAGCTCCGCCCACAATCACGGACTTTCCGTGCCACAATACATGTCGGTGGCTATGCAAAATGTCAAATGAGGTTAAACACTAAGTAAGTTAGAGTTTATTAAGTCAAATTTTAACAATTACACTGTAAAAACAGAAAGGAAACTTTACACTGAAATGGGTGGCAGCTGGGTTGCCACCCATTTTGGTGTAAAGTAACCCTATTGTTTTTATGGAAACAATACACCCTGCTATCGGGGAAGCAGGACACCGTTCGTGGTGTTAACACGTTTTTCACAAGACAAACGTAACACGTTAGTGTAAGCGTACACTTTCATTACATATAAACCCTTTCATCAATTCATGACGGCAAAATCTTGACTCATTGGTCCTATCACTCCCATCACATTTCTCGAGAATGTCAAACAGATGGTTTGTGTAAGACCAATATTTAAGAAGACCTTATAGTCAGTGGTTACGTAACTAAATTTTCAAAGAACTACTTATCTGAACTCTTTACAACATTCTGACGGGTTTCATAACTAAACGTCACGAAAAGACTTTTCGTTCATAATTTCGCGAATAATAGCAAAGTGTTCATGTATGATACACGGATGTGTCCGTCTTAGTCACGCTACAATTTGAGACCATAACCATGTGCATGGAATGCGGCATAGAATTAAGGCACATGCAAGTCCTTGGTCAGTTGACTTGTTTACGATACACGAATTTTAGGGCAAAGTTACACTTCCGTGTTACTATATCCCAGTCGGTGTATCTGACCAACTTACACTTGTACGGATTTACAAAACGCCAGATCGGGTGTATCTCTTCACTGATTTTGGAGTAAAATTGCATTTCGGTGATTCTCTACTCGCACACGGTGTAACTTACACGGTAACACCATTTTCCAAGCTGGTTTACACTATATTCAGAGATAATTAACACTTATTTTTTACAGTGTAAGAAACCCCGGTCGCTCGCTACCGCTCGCTCCCTTTGGGTTTCTTAATTGTTAAAATTTGACTCAATAAACTCTAACTTATACATAGCGTATCGCTCTATCAAGATAGAGTGTTACATAATAATACTATCAAAAGTTAAAATTGGGCAAGTTCGGTTTAGAAATTTGGCGGGTTAAAGTTTTCAGAAATGGGATACATATTACGATAATTCAAGTATGGTTAGATTCATTTGTAAATTAGATTCAATTATGAAATTAGTAAATTATGCCACTGCAGACTCATAGACCTGCCTATCGTTAATTAAATTTGAGAACATACGTACCTTCGACCTTTTTGGCAGCATCTGAAACAGAACAAAAAACTTCTAAAGGTAATTTGAAAAATGTCTATGCAATGTGTAGTATAATGGAATAGGTGAACACGGTAGTTACTAGATTCTCAAACTAATCTGAAAAGTTCCGACTGTGCTAAACAGGCTTTGTCGTATACCTCGAATTTCTCTTACAGAAACTTTTAATTGTTATATTGAATAAATTAAACAAAATGCTTCTTCTTAATTAATTATGTAAAAAAAAAGGAAAAATGATCCCTAAGTACCGTCAAACACAACCCAAATTAACAACCAAACCTTCACATTTGTATGCAATTTGTATTGTTAAAATTCCGAGACAGTGCTATTATGGAAAGCAGGCATAAAATTTTCTAACAAGTGCATGATTAATTTTTATCTTTCTGACGAGTGACCGGCAATGCAATTTTTACAGAGTGGAAAAAAGTAGTTTTATTTTTCTCCGACCAATAAGCAAATGAGAAGGTACTTACCGTTGCTGTCTTTACTTTTCCATACAGCTACTGGAACGACGACGGCCACCACGATGACAGCTGCCAGGACCACTCCTATAATAATAACGTATTTTCGACTGAGTGCCATTCGTTGTACCTGTATTGCTGAAAAATATTGTAGTTGCATTCAATTCAAGTACATGTCTGTACATCGTCTTTTCGTAATTCCCCCCAACCTTTACTAACTTTCAAGGGAACGAGGGGGAAATGCCCTAAAAGAAAATGTTTTGTACATGTCACTTTCAGGGCTGCTGGTCGCCCTGCTGCTTTTCCTTGAGAATCTCATCTTAATGGCTCTTAGAAGATGAAATTAATTTTGTTCAGATTTTTCGCAAACAGATGTGACCATTATGACACACCGTTCAAAATACAGTAGTACTGTTAGAAACCGACGTGAGCTCAACAAAAGCTGTATCTGTTCAAACGAATACACTATATTTGTTAAAGAGGCACTTCCTAAGACTTCAAAAGTATAAATAATATAATGTTTGCAAGTATTATTACTCAACCTAAAGAAGTTGATATTCAGTCAAAAAATAATACATCATTATAAAAAGAAAAATAAGAATATAAAAAAGATTAGGTACACTAAATGTGACATGTGAGGAATATAAGATGTACATGTACTTTATTACGAAATAAGCCATTTATGGCCCATGATCATAGCAGAATACATAGTTTTCACAATAATGATAATATGTTGCAATATGTTGCAATATGGCACGACACATTTACAGAACAAAATAACACAGAGTTGGTACACAATTACTCATTGCAATATTTTGCGAAAGAACCATAATTATGGCACTACTATTGTCAATAAAACATATAAATACACTTCTTGCAAATACATAATATGTACCATTGTAAAATCAAATCGCTGTAACATTATTACTGAAACTATAATATGAAGTTGTAGTATTGTGCCGTATATACGTTGTTTATGGTTTATTCTAACATGACTCACGATTTTGTCTCTATATACAAAGAAGATAAAAATTATGTTATATTAATCCCCGATAAGAATGGACTCAAACTTTTACAAAGAATTTCAAAATATCCAGCAAAACCTTCAGGTAAAAGTGAACAATGTTATTTCAAAATACTCGGATGCCTGTTTGCAGTTAAGGTGAAACCGATGCTGTTAACAGTCAGTTTTGGTAAACTGATAGTGACGTCAAACTATGTTTACATATTTGAGACACTAGGGAGAACAACCATATGTGACAATGTTATATTTGAATTAAATCTAATCTCCATACAGATGAAGAATAGCATAGAAGACTGTTAACTGATATTTCTTTTACTGGGCTGGTTCGAATCCAAAGTAGCGCAGTATGTTTATTTATGATATTTTACTTGTATAACGGAAGTTAAATTTATGATCAGTGTAAAATATAATCATGGCATGCATTCTGAAAGCAGTTTAATGTGTTTGCACGTCGAGACGTGTTCAAGACAGTATATAGTACATGACAAAATCGTGCAAAATACGTTATCGTGATTTTTTGTACAATTTCATGCATTCTGGTTGATATCTTGGCGATGGCTTCAGAAAATGCATGTTCGTAAATGCATGTTAGCGAAACTGAAGACAATTCAAACACAGACACAGACACAGACACTGCTGAAGAGATATAACTTCTTGTCATTCTGGACATGTATTGTTATATAATATTTTGACATGGAATATTTAGTATTCAGATGAAAAATAAAAAATTAATAATTCAGAATACAATATAAAAAAATAACAATACCAAAAGTATATTTCTACAATCTGTTTTAAAATATTATTTCGAAGGAAAATGTAGGTATTATATATTTATATATATATTTATATATCATAAAAAAAGTATTTGTAAGGTACAGGTTTTCTACCCTTACCACCTGCGCTAAAGAGGTATATAAAATAAACAGATGTAATAATCTGCTATATTCTGTTCGATAGTGATAACTAAATAAAAATCGATTTGTATTACTCTACCAATCAGGATTAATGGTTTCGTTGAGTTTACTATCAACTTATCCTAAGTGACTTATACAGAAAATTTGTATTTTTGCAGATCTTTAATTACTTATGCCATAGTAAAACATCTGTATTTATTTTAGCGAACTTTCTTGCGTAAAAATATACCCATTTCAAACCTTAACCCCATTTACAGAAGACTACATAAATTAGGTACCATACTTGAACGGAAGTATATTTAACAACAAAACATCATCAGCATCAGCATCATTTACACCACCACCGCCAAATATAATAATGATTATTAAAATAAGAAGAATAAGAATATATAAAAAAAAATAGGTACACTAAATGTCACATGTGAGGAATAAAGTACGTACATGTTTTTCCTGTTCGTATACCTTCGGTTTATATCAAATTTCAAACACCAGGACACCGGTACTATTAATGGAATAATGAAATTTTCGTTAAACTGCCGCGTATTTATCATTAAACCCTGATAAGGATGGAATCAAACTTTTACAAAGAATTTCAAAATATTCAGGTAAAAGTAATCAATGTTATTTCAAAATATTCGGATGCCTGTTTACATTAAAGGTGGAACCGATGCTGTTAACAGTCAGTTTTGATAAACTGATAGTGACGTCAAATTATGTTTATATATTTTAGACATACAGATGAAAAATAGTATAGAAGACTGTTGGCTGGTATTTCTTTAACTCGGCTGGTTCAGGATTTATTATATTAACAGACACTGCTGATGAGATGTAACTTCTTGTTATTCTTGACATGTATTGTCAAATAATATTTTGACATGGAATATTTAGTATTTAGATGAAAAATCAAAAAAAAATCAGAATAGATCTACAATATAAAAAACATAACAATACCAAAAGTATATTTCTACAATCTGTTTTAAAATCTTATTTCGAAGGAAAATGTAGGTATTAATTTAAATGAATTAAAACATTGTTAGGCACAGGTTTTGTACCCTTACCCCCTGCTAACCCCCTGCGATGACGTATACATACAGAAAATATGTAGAAGATCTACCTTCTGAAGCTCTGCATGATGGGGACAGTTTTGCTGCACGGTTCCACAGCCACAGTCACATCAGGCTGGTCAAATGAAGTTTGGACCCCCAAAAATCATTTTTATAAAAATGATTTTTCGGGGTCCGAACTTCATGTGACTGTGTTTAAACATGGAAATATTGGCCCAGAGACGATATCGACATTTCACTGCGGTCGGTGAAATATACAACCGGATCAATTTTGTAAACAAAATGGCAACAAAACCAGGTAAATAAATTTGTAAAGGAACAAATGAAATAATTTATTTAAACAGGAGGTTAATACCTGTAGACTTCTTTCTAATGGGAAAGTTTATCTATAAAAAAAAATTGAACGAGTTATTACTGTGAAAAAATTAGAGAACACATACGTCATAGGAATAACATTCGGATAATGCTATTTTCCGTCTAACAAAGTATAAGTATTTAAACTGATTAGTGTAGCAGTATTTCGGTCTGTTAATGTCTTGGTTAGTTTATTTAGTTTATTCTAATTTATTTTAGCTCGATTGTGAAGAAAGCTTGTAGCTTATCGAGTCACTCTCGAGTCCGCTTCCTGGAAAAACCAGTACTGGATGAGGAAGTACGGTCGTGAATATCTTGGTTAAGCAGTATACATCAATTGCTAAGTCTTAGATTATGTTGTTTTAGATGGGCAATTAAGTAAATTATTAACTTTTATTAAGGGGAATGACAATACAGAAGAAAGGTAGATAGGAATTAGGATAGTGCGTGCTGAGAAAAATACTGCCTATATCTTTAAAAAATTGCATTACTTTGGGGGGGGGGGGTTTTTTTTTTTTTTTTTTTTTTTTTTTTTTTTTTTTTTTTTTTTTTTTTTTTTTTTTGTTTTTTTTTTTTTTTTTTTGGGGGTTTTTGGGTTTGTGGGTTTTTTTTTTTTTGTTTTTTTTTTTTTTTTTTTTTTTTTTTTTTTTTTTTTTTTTTTTTTTTTTTTTTTTTTTTTTTTTTTTTTTTTTTTTTTTTTTTTTTTTTTTTTTTTTTTTTTTTGGGGGGGGGGGTTTTTTCCCTTTTTTTTTAATATAAGGGGGGGTTTTTTGTTTTTTTTTTTGTTTTTTTTTGTTTTAATTTACATAAGAGGAGTCTGACTCTGTGGCCGAGTGGTTAGAGTCACTGACTTGAAACCACTCCTCTCTCACTAACTGAGGGCCATAGGTTCGAGCCCTGCTATCGACCATGTCTCTTTATGTGAGAAAGTTGGGCTTGGCAGTTTGTTACGGAGGATCAGAGTCTAGTACTGGTTCTTCCCAAGTTCCCAGGAATGATGGTAAACTGCCTGTCTGTTTAAAATACAGTTGAAACAGGCGTTAAATTTATACAACACAACATCGAGGACACAAGCAGTTCATGGTTGTTTTCAGACCTGGGGTAATCATAATCAGTAATCGTAATCGGCTCACACAGTAATCAATTACAAAATTTGAAGAAGTAATCAAATGTAATCAGTAATCAAGAATATTTTTTGATTACTTAATTGTAATGTAATCAATTAAATGGTGAAAACAGGTGTAATACCCCACCCACAACAGTTGACAGATATTTTCACGACATTTATCAAATAAGTCGTCGGGCTGATATTTGATGTTGGTTTACAATTGAATAAATGATTTTCATAACTTTCTGGGTTTTAAACTGATTGAATTCATTTAAATTTCACATTCAATTATGAATTAAAATTTGATATCAACAAGTGGGAATTCCCATTTTACGACATCCAAAAACCGTCTACATCAACAACATGTCTAGCATCGAGGAAACCGTTGAAATCGTAGATCCTCTTTACTCTATAGTCGTGTCTAGTCATTTTTTACTGAACAGTTCTAGTCATTTGAACCCAGAGCTCTTTAAGTTACATGTTTACTCAGTGTTTTTTTACTTTTGAACAGTATTATTTCACAGTGATTTGAGTACAAAGAAAGTATCTGTCAGCAGACTGTAATATATTGTTGGCAAAAGCCGTATAATGTTCACTTGTTAAATGATTTTAGTATAGTATTCATATTCATGAATAAATATTCGTATTCGTCACCCTGTATTCGTGATACGTATCGTATTCGCCCCTTAGTGTATTCGTTACAGCCCTAATTTTAACTTATCTCAGTACAAATTGTATTCCAAAAACCGGACACTACAAACACTTGGATCATGAATAATTGCCTCCGTGCCTCCGGCAAAGTGATTGCCATTGTTTGGCCAATTAGCGGTTATCGTTTATTTTGACACACGTTAGAATCACAACCTGTCAATCAAAGGATTATATATTAACATAAGACTGTAAGTATTAGATAATGATTGCGAATTGAAGAAAGGATCAGCGGATTAATGTCTGATGTTTACATAAACATCTTCAAACACCAATTAATTCTAATTAAGTTATAATTAAAAGTATGATTTATTTATAAAATTAGACCGAAAAATGGTTTTGTTTCGTAACATATCACAAACTGTCGCGAATTCAAATTCTGAAATAGGTTAGTGAAAATTGAACAAATTTATTTTGACGAGAATATCAATAAAATTATAACATTTCATTTAATTGTATCATTTTTGATAATAAATATGCCCGAGATAACTCTGATACGCCGTAGAATTGATTTGTCGCTAAAGGACAGGATCAAAATAATTCGTGAGTCTCAACTGGTTCCAAAACCAACTCTTAATGTGTGTGTTTTATTTTGAAATTTATTTGACATGATATTGATTGAAAAATCGTTTTCTTGAAGTACAAATGTATCTTATTTTCCCTGAACACGTCCCGATTTGAACTTTATTTGAGAACAGTGTTCACGGTGGGGAATCACGTGATCAAAATAATCTCTAAACAAAAGTAAATCTATGAAAATGTTAAAAAATAATTAAAGTTGTTTAGCTTTAAATATGAAATGTAGCCTATCTTATGGCGACATTACTGTATTCAAGAACTACATATGTCTAAATCATAGTCGCCTTCCGATTGTAATAAACACTTCAGTACACTAAACTAATTTATTTTTGAAGTGTTCAGCACAATCAGAAGGTGATTGTTATAGAGACCTGAGTAGTTCTAGTATACGTTAATGTTGTTATAAGACAGGCTACTTTTTATAATCACAGCTGAACAGCTTTCATTATTTTATAACATTTTTCATACTATTTACTTTTGTTTAGAGATTATTTTGATCATGTGATTCCCCACCGTGTGTTCTGAATTTACAATTCACAATCACTTCTATGCATTAAAAACTAAGGACTTTTCAAACCAAGATGGACCTTGGATTATCTCTCCCCTTTCCAGTCTTAATCACCCCAGTCTTCCAAATACCGGAAACTTCCAAAAACCGAACTTTTCTGTAGGTCCCGACGGTGTTCGGTTTCGGAAGTTCCACTGTACTATCATATAGATCTTGAATATTTGAAAATAAACATTATTGATTTAAAATGCAGTCTGATCATTTTAATCACATTATTAAATCTTTAATTGTAAACAGTAAATTTAAGCAAATTACATTTCAAAAGTAATTGTAATTGAATCAATTACATTAAAAACATAAAGCAACCAGAAGTAATTAATTACATTTGTAAGGCATTGTAATCGTAATTTAATCATTAACATTAAACGTAATGATGCCCAGGTCTAGTTGTTTTTAAATGCACTAAACAAAGTGTTGCCATTTTCAAGAAAAGCTACCATTTGAAGGCCTGTGCCACATTTTAGCAACAGCTCTTGTTTTCCAAAGCATGTCATTGAAAGTTATGATTTGTTTTTGACATATTATTGATTTATAGTTGCTTATAAAACCACATATCTGAGTGAACTTTGACGATCTTTTCATTAAGTCTGGTTTTATCATGACCAGGCTCAGAAGTGGAAAAATCTAAATTTTTAATATTTTTCTTGATATTTACTATACTTAGCTCACCTGACACAAAGTGCCAAGAGTGAGCTATTAGGATCGCATTCCTTACATCGTACGTCGTCCGTCCACAATTTCCTTCAAACGGCATCTCCTCTGAAACCACTGGGCCAGTGTGATGAAACTTTGCAGGGATGTTCCTTGCACGAAGGTCTATCATACTCATAGTTGTTCAAAGAATTCAATTCAATGCAGAATTCTGGTTGCTATGGCAACAAATAGGAAAAACTTTAAAAATCTTCTTCTCTGAAACTACATGGCCTAGAGCTTAGATATTTGGCATGTAGCATTGTCTAGTGGACCTCTACCAAGATTGTTCAAATTATGAGCCCTGTATCAAAATTGACCCCGCCCGGGAGGTCTCTCGGTTTTGCATAGGCTTATATAGGAAAAACTTAAGAATTCTTCTTCTCTGAAACCACAAGGCCTAGAGCTGAGATATTTAGCATGTAGCATTTTCTAGTGGACCTCTACCAAGGTTGTTAAAATTATGAGCCCTGGGTCAAAATTGATCTCGCCCAGGGGGTCACTTGGTTTTACATAGGCTTATATAGGAAAAACTTTGAAAATCTTCTTCTCTGAAACCACAAGGCCTAGAGCTTGGATATTTAGCATGTAGCATTTTCTAGTGGACCTCTACCAAGATTGTTCAAAATATGAGCCCTGTATCAAAATTGACCCCGCCCGGGAGGTCTCTCGGTTTTGCATAGGCTTATATAGGAAAAACTTAAGAATTCTTCATCTCTGAAACCACAAGGCCTAGAGCTGAGATATTTAGCATATAGCATTGTCTAGTTGACCTTTACCAAGATTGTTCAAATTATGACCCCCAGGTCAAAATAAACCCTTCCTGGGAGGGGGGGAGGCACTTGATTTCACATAGGCTTATACAGCGAAAACTTTTTTTAAAAAACACAAGGCAGACAGGCAGATAATAGATATTTGAAATGTTATGTAGCATTGTGAAGTGGACCTCTATGAATTATGTTAGAATCTTGACCCCTTTTATTTCAGCAAATGGTAAACAGGTAAGCGATATAAGGCCATCATGGCCCTCTTGTATTACTTGTTCTAGACATATTGTGTTAAGGAGATATTCAACTCCATTGATCTCGTAATGCATGTTTACAATTCTGAAGAAAAGAAAATACACAGGCCATTAGCCATGCATACATGCCTACATATTTTCTTAAAGCTTATAGGTGTAACCATACAGATGTAGATGAAGATGTGCTCACATTTTGCATAATATTATTTTGACGCTTTACCCTTGTGAACATTATTATATGGAAGCAAAAGAAAAATTCTTGATCAGTTGGTCTAAGCATTCTTAAACAGGGCGATTTTTTCATAACCAGTATACATATATCATGTACATGTATATTATGATTTATTTCGGTTTTGAGGTCTGAAGATGAAGATTAAAGTTCATGGTGCCCCGGGACATTTTACTGTTAACATATTTCAGAAATACATGTACTTTATTTTGCGTTTTTGCAAAACAGGGGCATTTTTCTAGCTACAAACATCTACAGAATCATATTAACCCTGAACAATTAGTAGCAGTAAACATGGTAAATAAACATAAACTATGTTTAAGTTTTACCTTAAACTGATGCATTTGCATGTTTAATGTATAACCAAAGTAGTGCATGTATTAATTTGTATTAACTATAACGTTATAAAAGTATACAATGAACATGTATGTTATGCATGTACATGTATACAATATTCCATAAACAATAACTACCATATTTCTACACTCATTTGTATATAATGCTATTGTAAGAATTTTCCCAACTGACGTTGCCTTGATAGACGTTATTGATATCAATAAAACAGACTACAAACCATATGATTGGTAAATTGAGCTGATCTTGGAAATTTTCAGCAAAGTGCACAGTGATTTTAAATGTTTTCCATGTATCAAAGAATATGAAAAGGTGTTCTATTATTGCTGTTTGGCCCATATAAGGTGAATAAAATACGGTCAGGAGTTTGGATGCATAGTAATTGAATCAACTGTGCAGAGCTTTGAATAACTTACTACTGTAGTATTCATGTTCAACAATAAAATACAGGGGAACATTATTATATCTTAATTAAAATTTAATGTATACGGAAGGTACATGTAGTTAGCTGTTACAGCTACTGGCAGTGAAGTGGCAGATATAGCCACAGGTGTATGTCCAGTCTTGGTGCCCATAAAAAACAAAACAAACAAAAAATACCAATAAGAACCACTAATTATAATTCTGAAACAAAAAAAATAATTTGAATTTTTTTTTTCGTTTTAGAATTATAACTAGTAGTTTTAATTGTTTTTTTTTTCTGTTTTTTTTTTAGCTCACCTGGCTATGCCAGGGTGAGCTTTTCTGATTGATGATTGTCCGTCGTCCATCAACATTTTGATTCAAAATACATCTCCTCTGAAACCTCTAGGCCAATGTTGATAAAACTATGCAGGAATGTTCCTTGCATGAAGCTCTACCAAAATTGTTCAAAGAATTCCATTCCATGCAAAACTGGTTGCTATGGCAACAAATAGGAAAAACTTTAAAAATCTTCTTCTCTGAAACCACAAGGCCTAGAGCTTAGATATTTGGCATGTAGCATTGTCTAGTGGACCTCTACCAAGATTGTTCAAATTATGACCCCCGGGTCAAAATTGACCCCGCGGGGGTGGTCACTTAGTTTTGTATAGGAATATAAAGGAAAAACTTTAAAAATCTTCTTCTCTGAAAACACAAGGCCTAGAGCTTAGATATTTGGCATGTAGCATTGGCTAGTGGACCTCTACCAAGATTGTTCAAATTATGAGCCCCGGATCAAAATTGACCCCGCACTGGGGGTCACTTAGTTTTACATAGGCTTATGTAGGAAAAACTTTAAAAATCTTCTTCTCTGAAACCACAAGGCCTAGAGCTTAGATATTTGGCATAGCATTGGCTAGTGGATGTCTACCAAGATTGTTCAAATTATTACCCTCGGATCAAAATTGACCCTGCACCGGGGGTCACTTAGTTTTACATAGGCTTATATAGGGAAAACTTTAAAAATCTTTTTCTCTGATATCACAAGGCCTAGAGCTTATATATTTTGCATGTAGCATTGCCTTCAAAGTTTGTTCAAATTATGCCACTGGGGTCAAAATTGACCTTGCCTGGGGGGGGGGGGGGGTCATTTGTTTTACAAAGGCGTATATAGGAAAACTTATTTGGTATATAACATTATCTAGTGATCTTCCACCAGGCAAGTGGACTTGTACCAAGGTGAGCGATATAGGGCCATCTTGGCCCTCTTGTTTTATATGGGCACGAAGACTGGACATATATCTGTGGATATAGCAGTAGAGAAGTTTAACTAGCACCTGGCTGTGAAGCATTATTTGTGAAACAATTCATTAAATTTATTGGCAGTAGATAATGTAACTCACTGCAAAAAATGCACTAGATTGAAATTATTTTTTTGTCGTGAAATAATATCCCAAAGCAATTCACTGCTAAAATCAAACTAATTCTACTCATATTATGCAGCTAGAAGTGAAATGGAGCATCGCAGCAGTGAATTAAAGAAATTGGTACTAGAGAATGTAAATCTCTGCAAATACTAAATTAGAAATATTTGAACTTGCTACAACCACTTGGTCAATGTTCAAGGTCACAATTGAGAATTTGGTGGGGTTATTGGTTAAGGTAGATGTTTTCATCTAATATAGCACCAATCAAATTATGCTAACAAATTTATCCATATTAACTAACACTAATGATAGATAGATGCTAAGTCAGGAGTTTCTTGCCTTTCAGTTATTGGGGACATACACATGTATATGTATTTTACACACTTTGCGGGAACACGTTTGGAAAGTTATGATTAAATGCATGCAGGTGATGTTTGTCTTGAAGAAACATGCTTTCATTACATCGCATTAATTAGTTCATGATAAGTGTTTCTTCAAATGGTTTAACTTTTTATTAAGCAATAGTAAGAAATGCACAACACATTTTGAAACTGTTGAATTTTGTAACAGACATCCATATTTTCTTAAGGTGATATCTGAGTTATTTCGAAATAATTATTATACCATTGAAATTTGGAAACATGGTAACAAAATGGAAAATACAAGAAGCAGTTATGTAGTTTATGAGGATGAAGGTAAACTTCAGTTGTCTGGGTCATACTGTTAATCATGAAGTATATGACTTTTTTTTTGGAAGAACTTTATTTTTCCTGTTTTTTTCAAGTGAGAGCATTCCTAAGCAATTCATCTTTATTTGTTTGCAAGGTAACGTAAAAAAAAACTGTTTCGTTTCAAGCATCCCTGACCTACCATATTTTTTTAGCATAAATTCATTAAGAATCTATGTTAATTTGGTTTGTTTGAGTAAAAATAAATCCAATGGAAAAACAATATTTACCTAGGTACATGTACCTACCCTACTTTTACATGGGATATGAAACCTGAAACAAACATATTTTTTTTTAGGCCTAAGTACCTATTAAAGTTCTCATGAAATGATGGATATTGTTACAACAGTGAAGCAACTGGATCGCTTGTTCGGGAATTCATGGTCTAGAGAATTGACCTGGAGATAAAAAAAACTTTTTGTCTCAGGAAGTCAAGTGATTTTACAGCATATTGATCAGTTTTATCATGAGTCAACCTTATCTTGAAGTGTTCTTGTTACCAGGTCATTGAATTTTTAATTAAATCTTTTCAGTGTTTTCCACCCCTTTAGTGATAAACTGGTAAGAAACCGAGAGGTAGTCTCGTGTGTATCGGTGCTGCACACCAGGCACGTAACAGAACCAAGAACTCTAATCGTATAGAGCTAGGGTCTGGTACCCTTGTATCTGCATCTGTCTCTTCAACCTGCGCCTGTCAGTTTCACCTGAGGAGAAATCCAAGGGTCCTCAGGGACTTTAAAACAATACTGATTTTAAAAAATGCTCTGCTTTCATTTCTGTATTGCAGGAATTTCGCAAGAATGGATTGAGAAATATAGGAAGAATTTTGACAGTTCAGAGAAGAACTTACTTGCCCAGAATGTGTGCACACAACATTCCCTCGCTGAAATGTGCAACAGTAGAGCCAGGAAGCAGACAATACAGCATTGCTTTTCCCACAAGGTTTCTAAGTATTCTTTTCTTGATATGTATTATACTGTAAATTGGGTAATATTAGTGATGATTTCATTTTTGCTATTTTCGCAAAATTTCACACTTTGTTAATTTAAAAATCTCTTTAATAAAAATTATGGTAGTATTAGATAAAGATTAGTTTCATATTGATTTACTATTAGAGAAATCTCCTTTCAAGAATTAAAAAATCGCCAATAAGTCTGCTCACAAATCGTGAAATTTTACGTCACACGAAATTTACCCAATTTACAGTTTATGCTGTAAGTTAGCAAGTTGTTTTCTCTCAAATTTTGTATGAAATAATTCTTTAAGCTTACAATACATGTATATACTGAGTCAGGAAACTGTAGAGCACAGGGTTGGTTTCCTCACAAGCTTTCTATTGTAATGATGGACCCTAACTGAGCCAGGAAATAATGTTGCTTTTCTGTAGGTTTATATAAGTATAGGATTACTAACTTTGGTGTTTGGGCTTTCAAAATATCATGATATTCCTTCTTAATTGATATAATAATATTTGTATATATCTGACTGAAGGCAAGCATTTAAGTAGAAAATCTATGCTAAACAACATTTGATGTCCTGTAACCTCATTTTACATTTAAAAAATGTCTCAATTTATTACTAAAAATTTCAGATTGAGAAAGAGGGCAAGCCTGTGACGGACCAGAAAGGTTCAGGAAGATGTTGGATCTTTGCCTGTCTCAATATCATGAGAGTTCCTTTCATCAAGAAATATAACCTGGAAGACTTTGAGTTCAGTCAGAGTTATCTTTTCTTCTGGGACAAGGTGATGTAGATCGAATTAATGATTGTTGTTTTGGATTGTTTTTAGTCCCGGCCGACTAGTGAACCTGCCAAGACCCTAAAAATAATGAAAGAGTATTTTACATCCTACTGCAGACAATGTTAAGAGGGGCTATGTAGGAATCGTCATTGCTCAATATAGTCAGTTCACACTGAGCAGTCTGTTGCAAAAATATTGTTGCACCAACTACTTTCACAGTTTTAGATGTATTGCAATCAAACATGATACATAGTGATCATCATGAAGTTTAAATTTGCATGATGTAACTCATGTTAAAAACAGTTTTTTTAAATTCTACAGAGAAACCTGTGTTTAATACAAATACCACCTAACATAAAAAGACCCCGCTGAAGTTAAAGACCTGCAGGATGAAAAACAGTGTAATATTCATCTTCAATAGAAATTTGAGTTTTTTCATTGGATGGTCCCCTGTTTTTCATGTCTTTGCATCATGTATTGCACAGTAATACAAATAATAAGACTTGAATTTCACTCACTTTCAGGTTGAGAGATCTAATTACCTTCTTAATGCCTTCATTGAATGTGCAAGAAATGGCGAGACGTGTGAGGGTCGACTCATAAGTCATTTGTTGCATAATCCCGCGGAAGATGGCGGGCAATGGGATATGCTTACCTGTCTTATTGAGAAGTATGGGGTCGTTCCAAAAGTTTGCTACCCTGAGAGTTGGACTGCAGAAAACACTGGAAAGCTTGGGAATTTAGTGAACAACAGGGTAAGATAGATCCTCTATAAATTGCAGGATCGGTCTTTTTATAGAGGGACACCCTTAAACTGAGTGCAATTTTGAATGATAAAAACTGTAAGAAATACACTAATTGAAAGAATTGTCACAAAACCGTGAAGTTTCAGCTAATAATGGCAGTATTAGGTAAAAGTAGACAATGCTGTTAAACGTTCTTTCACAGTTGTTTTACAACAGGCGATGTTGACAAGCAAAAATTGTTGGTAGGTGGTGTGATTTGATTTCCTGCTTTTGGGGGCACAGTTTTTAATCTTGTCAGTCCCTCCTCAGTAATTTCTTTTAGCAAGTGTACTGGGAAAGATTTAAATAAACAATAAAAAAAACCAGTGAATATATGTTGGAACTTGAGTTCACAATCAGGCAAAAAAAATGTGTGTTTCTGGTCTCCAGACGGACCCTATAACTTTTCAGTGCCAACCTCAATCCTTTTTACAATAAAATGATAAAAAAGAACAATTTTAAAATAAAAAAATCTACTTTACAGCTGAGGGAAAACTGCATGACTCTGCACAGAATGGTTGCAGACGGGAAAACAGACAAAGAGATTGATACAGCAAAAATGAACATGATGGAGGAGGTATTATTGTTGTTGTTGTATGAGTTTAACGCCCGTTCCAACAATATTTCGGTCATTTTAACAGGCTGGCGGATTACCTAACAATCCTTCCTGGGTAGAACCAGTTCTACACTCCTTTTCTGCGTAAGAAACTGCCAACTTTCTCGAATAAAGAGACATGGCCGGTAGCAGGGCTCGAACCCATTTGACCCTCCATCTATTAAAAGTTACACTTGTTGATTTCAAGTCAGCTTTGAAGTTCTTACCAGTACCATTTGAACCACAGAGAGAAGATACCGGAAGCAGTATAAAACGATATTTTGTGTGCAAATGACTGTATGCAAATATATATTAACACTTAACGATATGATAGAGTTGCAGTTCAGGAGCAACAACGGAGTTTGTACAATACTCACTGTTTAGACTTGATTCAAAACCTTGGGGTTTTTTACTGACAAAATTGTTTTATTGGAATTACCAAGTCTTATGATTAAAGACACCTGTTCACATTTATATCTTACATTTTGAATTATGGTATTTCAGGTATATCGTATGATGTGTATAGTGGTGGGGACGCCGCCGTCTGAATTCACATTCCAGTACTACAGTAAGGGTGAGGACGACAAAACCCCAAAGTTCAAAACTCTAGGACCAATGTCACCTCGAGATTTTTATCATAAACATATCAAACCAGACTGCCTTGATATGGAGGACATGGTAGGTTTTTAAAAGTTGTGCTGAGAAACACAAAATTGGTCGTGCTTTTGTAATATTGAAGCAACAAATCAGAATTTTGTCTGCTTACATAATTGGATTACATATAAAATTAGCCACAAGAACTTGTTTTGCAATTCTTTTTTAGAAATAGGTATAAATTTATCAGTCAATCCCTAAAGTGAAATTTTTTTTTTGAGTCTCACTATGTGAAAATCCAAGTCGGGCCATTGTGAGGATTTTATATCTAGAGCATCCTGCACAGCCTGTAATGTTCTCTTATCTGTCGCAAGCAACAATGGAACAACCTGAGTTACTGAATAACAAGAACTTGTTATTGTAATTGTGATTCAATGATAGGTGTGTTTCATACTGATAACTCAGTAAGAGGTGTGTTTCATACTGACCACTCAATGATAGGTGTGTTTAATACTGATAACTCCAAGTAAGAGGTGTGTTTCATACTGACCACTCAGTAAGAGGTGTGTTTCATACTGACCACTCAGTTAGAGGTGTGTTTTGATACTGACCACTCAGTAAGAGGTGTGTTTCATACTGACCATTCATTGATAGGTGTGTTTAATACGGATCACTCAATGATAGATGTGTTTCATACAGATCACTCAATGATAGATGTGTTTCAAAATGATCAGTCAATGATAGATGTGTTTCATATTGATCAGGTCAATGAAATAGATGTGTATTATAATGGATTGGACTCAATGATAGATGTCTTTCATGAATGATAAGTCTAATTACCTGTGTTCTTTTTATATAATAACTTGCAGGAAAAATGTGCACTTTTTTCAACATAATTACAGGTGTGTATAGTAAATGATCCACGCCCCCAGAATCCATATAACAAACTGTACACTGTACAATACCTGGGAAATATGACGGGAGGCAATAAGGTCCTGTATATCAACAAACCTGTAGATGTGCTTAAACAACTTGCCATTAAATCTATCGCAGAAAACAAAGTGGTAAGTCAACTGTAGTAACTTCAACATTGTATAAGTAACAATATACAATCGACAAAGTTATAATTTTCAGCATTCTAAGATGTGCTATGTATTTACCTGTTTTTAAAGAATTTGGATAGTTACATGGGCTCTGTTGTGGGAGCCCCTAAGAATCTATACTTTCTCCCGGTATGACATGGTATATCCACAATACCAAGCTGACGAGTTCATACTAGAAGTTTGGAGTTTTTTCCACATGGACCACACCTCAAATAATATCTGAGGTCTGGTCACTTGACCAGTATAACAACATTGAAAACGCACGTTGCAGCCATATTTTGGTCAGTTTTACACTCAGGCAGTTTACCTATCATTTTACCTATCATTTGTTCCTGGAAAGAACCAGTACTAGACTCGTATCCTCCGTAAGAAACAGCCAACATGCTAACATAAAGAAACATGATGGGTAGCAGGACTCAGACCCATGACGGGTCACCGTCAATCTATGAAAGGTTACAGTGATTTCAAGTCAGCGAATCTAACCACTAGACTAGGAGGAGGACGATGTAAAAATATGTCATTAGCTAATCAATCATGCCTGTTCTAATGAAAGAAGTCGCAGCATTTCTATTCATTTATAGTAGAAACACCTTTTAATTAACCATGTATGAACAAAGAGGGCTCGAGTTTCTTTCAGCTAGTGGTCTTTGTTCACAAGTTTTACAGTATCACAAAGTATTGCTTTCCTACTCAACCTGTTTGTTTTCATGTTGCTTGAATTATGATTTGAAGCATCATATTACAAGTGTTGTTTTTCAGCCTGTATGGTTTGGTTGTGATGTGGGTCAGTACTTCAGGGGTAACGAGATTCTCGATCTTGAAGCGTAAGATTTTGTCACATCATATTAAAATAATTTGGTACATGTAATTGTTTTCTTCTGTTTTGTAATTTTCAAACATGACTACATATAAAATTTTACAAGAATTTTTGATGAATTACATGAAGGATTTTGGTTCCCCGTGATATTTTTGCTTACATGATATTGACAGTGAAACATGTCCTCACTAGTTGTTATAACGATATATTATTACAGCTTGTCCCAGCCCTTAAACCGCTGTACATCCTGCTTTAGACTGTCAGTCAAGGTAAAGTAAAGTGACACTCTACTCTGGTGATACCGTACCTCCCAGTATAGACCACTGTTCCATGTAAAATAGTGTGACACCCCACCCATCAGTTACAAGTAAAATAGTGTGACACCCCACCCATCAGTTACAAGTAGAATAATGTGACACTCAACCCCTATGTCACCATATGTTTCAGTATAGACTGCTTTTCATGGTGAAATAAGGTGACACTCTATACCACTCTGTCTTAATTTCAAGATAATGTAAAATGAGACCGCGCCCCTACCCAACTGTACACCCCAGTTCAGGGCACAGTAATGTGACACTATACATACAAAGTAATGTGACACAATACGTACAAAGTAATGTGACACAGTACATACAAAGTTATGTAACACTCTTAATACAACACTGACTGCTTTTCATGGTCAAGGCATATGACTGATCATCTACTCGGCTGTCTGATCCAATATTGCACATGATCCAAATCAAGTTTTAATTTTTTCTAGGGTCGATTACAAGCTGGTATTGGGGATAGACACACAGAAGATGAGCAAGGCGGAGAGACTGATGTATGGGGAGTCTTTGATGACACACGCCATGGTGTTTACAGGCGTTAATTTACCGGTGAGTCATTGGTCATCGGAATGAAATATTTTTAAAACTAAAAACGCTTACAGTTAAACCTGTGTTAAAGACTGCTTCAGATTAAAGACCTTCTTAAAACATTTACAAGCAGTATAGAATTTTTTTACGGAGATCATGCAGAGATTTTTCTTTGTGAAATTTGATTTGGCATTTATTGAATCTTTTAAGTTCATTTACAGATCCGTTCTGTAGTGTCAATGTTACAGTTAGTTGAAACAAAAGTAGTGTTTATGTAGTATGTTTCCATGGAGATGTATATTTACAGAACAGCGATGAAGATAAAACAGGAAGTGCAGATAAATGGAGAGTAGAAAATTCCTGGGGAGATCGCGGTGACAAAGGTAGCTATAAATAGCCAGTTACCGGGCTGGCAGCAATTGATTCTGCTTTTGCGACCAGTGCAGATCATGATCAGTCTGCACATCTGCGCAGTTTGATCATGATCTGCTCTATTCACTACTTTGGTTACTGTTTGAACAATTGATGATACTGTCAAACTTAAAATATGAATAACATTTCAACCTCCCTACAAGCATTGAGAAGACATAATGATATTTGTTATAGAGGGGTATGTAGTAATAAGATCACGAGCCCATTAGAGTGAGTGATCTAATTACATACATTTGAACGACTAACAGTGATTTAATATATGATAAATCACAGTAAGGAGTTTATTATTTTAATTCTAACATATCTTTGAAAAATGCCCCAACTATTTTCAATGCATAGCAACATTTTATTGTACTTACGGACATGGAATGCAATTGGACGCTGTGCTTCACTTATCGTACCACGTAGTGCCCGTGGAAAACATAATTTATTTAATCATGAGTTAATTTAGAAATAATAAATGTGTCCCTGTATTTTATGGTTTAATAAAATACAGTCAGGAATTTGGATGCTGAGTAATTAAATCACGAGTGCATAGCACGAGGGCTCAAATGACTGGCTAAAGTTTATTAAACAATGAAATACAGAGATGCATTTATTATTTCGATTCTAACACGTTATTGTCATTGAAAAATACCACAAACTATGTTTTACGCGTAGCAACATTCCATAGTAACTTACAAGCACTGAATGCGATTGGACGCATGCGACATTAGCCCAACATGTTGCCGTGGAAAACATGATGTATTTTATTGTTAAATAATGTATAGCTTCTTTCCATCTATATCTATATACGAAAAGTTGCGGAGAGTGTTGGAATCAAAAGTAATTCACAGATTCTCATATCTTCTATATGTTTATAAGCAAAAATTGCAGGTTATGTTAGAATATGAATAAAATACCAAGTCGTGTTAAGTTACCTGCACCTGTTAATTCATTGTAGGCTATCTTCTGATGACAGACGACTGGTTTTCAGAATTTGTGTACGAAGTTGTAGTCAGCAAAAAGCTTCTAGATCCAGAGACTTTGGCTCTGTTGAACCAGGAACCAGTTGTGCTTCCAGCATGGGATCCAATGGGAGCTCTTGCCCATTGATGGGAACCAGCCAGATTAGAAAATGTCGAAGATGGCTGTTAAACAGTCGAGACTTTAATTTTCCACCTCATTTAAGTTTTCAATGAGTGTACCGTAGATAATACATTGGTGTTAGTGTGAATGGATGTAAATTTGAGTGTGTATGAAAGGGGTGTAAGTTGTTGTTTAACATTTATTTAAACAGATTTCAGGAAATGTGATGTTATATTAACACTATACATGTACATTTTGTATGTTTATAATACTTATAGAATTATTTTTATTTTGTTGATTTTAAAAGAAAACTTACAGTTTACACCCACAAACTTATATAATTGCAGCTACCTCTCATGAGTAGAACATAATAAAAACATAATGTATGACAATTTACTTTCACCGAAAATCTACTCATGGTACATAACTCCGTTGGTTTTAATTATTTTATTATCTCCACTTATACTCTGAATTCATTTAATCAATCTATGTAAAATCTGATTTATTAGCTCACCTGGCTTTTCCAGGGTGAGCTTTTCTAATGGATGATTGTCTGTCGTCTGTCAACATTTTGATTCAAATGACATCTCCTCTGAAACCACTGGGCCAATGTTGATGAAACTACACAGGGATGTTCCTTCCTCAAGCTCTACCAAAATTGTTCAAAGAATTCCATTTCATGCAGAACTCTGGTTGCTATAGCAAAAATAGGAAAAAATTTTAAAATCTTCTTTTCTGAAACCAAAAGGCCTAGAGCTTTAGATATTTAGCATGTCGCATTGTCTAGTGGACCTATGCCAAGATTGTTCAAATTATGAGCCTGGGTCAAAATTAACCCAGCCCAGGGGGTCTCTTGGTTTTACATAGGCTAATATAGGCAAAAATTTTAAAATCTTCTTCTCTGAAACCAAAGGGCCTAGAGGTGAGATATTTGGCATGTAGCATTGGCTAGTGGACCTCTACCAAGATGGGGGGTCTCTTGATTTTACATAGGAAAAACTTTTAAAGTCTTCTTCTCTGAAACCACAAGGCCTAGAACTTAGATATTTATCATGTAGCATAGCCTTGTGAACCTTTACCAAGATTGTACAAATCATGACCCCCAGTTGAAAATTAACCCTTCCTGGGCAGGGGGGGGGGGGTCACTTGATCTCACATAGGCTTATATAGGGTAAACTTAAAAACCATACAGAGCTTAGGTATTTGGAATGTTACTAAGCATTGTGTAGTGGACATCTACGAATTATGCTAAAATCATGACCCCTTGTATTATTGGCAATTATATTGATATGCAGGTGAGCAATATAGGGCCATCTTGGCGTTACTTTCAAACTTTGTATACATTTACACATTTGTACTATATAGCTTCCCAAGGGACAGAACTCTGCTGAATTTTTATTTACAAATTATCTCCCCTAATAAACTAAAGTTCATCAAATGAAGCAATAAACTTCGTAAAAAAATTACTGCATTGCTTTCAGACTTTGTAAACATTTACAATATCACTGTACATGTACATTTTACATTCTCAAGTTCCATAACTTGCTGAGGATAAGTTAAAAATTATCTCCCCTTACACACTGTAGCAGTACACTCGATAAAAATTTTGTTCACATTTACGCGAGAAGTTATTTTTAGAATGAGCACAATTTTGCTTTGGTTTTATCATGAATTATCTCCCTTTTACATGAACATTTATTTCGGCATTATCTGAGTATGAATGGTCCTCAGTAAAACTGTAATTAACCGTAGCTTTTGCTTAATTCCAAGGATAAATTAATCAAAATGTTACTGTAAACAGCGCTAGTAGTAAATGCACACATATAGAAAATAAATAAAGAACAGGTCAGGGTTGTTTTTTGTCAAACACACTCAATTTTAGACAATGATTGTCATACTATGAGTTATATTTGCGTGGAGAAAACGGTTTTAGATCATTGGTTTTGGATCATTAAAATCATTTGTAAAATTTTATGACACGTATAACGGTATTTGTTTAATGCCATGAAAAGGTAAATTGTAAAAAAGTCTAAGGGATGTAACTGTCAAAGTTACTAAAGTAATTACATAGTTATTGCCCCTTGATGATTGAAGAGAATTTCATGCTTGGATGTGTGTCTTATTTGAAAAATACCTCTCATTACAATTGTGATATCGTTTGATATATCAACACTTTAAATTGGGTAATATTTGCGATAATTTAATATTTGCTATTTTTCGTAAATTTTACATTTAGCTAATTTACAAATCTTGCAAAAGATTCATTTCACATAAATTTGTTAATAGACAGTACTTTTGTGAATTTAAAATTTGTGAATTAATCCGTCTGCTTACAAATTGCAAAATTTTTGTCACACAAAAATTACCCCATTCATAGTAATAGATCAGGCAAGGAGCAATGAATCGTGCAAAATTTGGACAACAAACTTGAGCTTGGTGATTAGAATCATATCTACAGAGATACATAAGTTTTGTCTAAAAAAAAAGAAGTAATCTTCCCTTAAAGTGAGTTCTTGTTTAATTTAAAAGGACAAGTTCTACATTTGTAACTCCATGGCAAATTTAAAGTTACCGGATTAATTTCACTCCATTAAGTAGGGAAAAATAAACTTACATGGTGTTCTCAGTGTGCCCTTTACATGTGTTCTTTTTTACATATGTTCTTTTAGTTCAAAGACAGATTGTTAATACAAAAATGAAATCAAAATTGGATATATATAATTTTTTCATATTTTTTTGAACATTTTCCAGCATGATAAACTATGCTTTGTGATATATCATGAATAAAGGACAGGGAAGTAATTCTAGTTTGTTGATCTTTCACTGCAGAGTGGTAGGTAAGTCAGTCAGTCAGTCAGTCAGTCAGTCATTCTGACTTTATAATGTTGTGGAACAAATTTCTTAGCTGTTAGCTAACCTGAGAAAAATTACATGCTTGGGATGAGGTATAATAAATCCCGTTACGGTACCCCATACTAAACGTGAGCTTGTTCGCCGCGTACACTACGCCAATGTATAAGTCCGTGCTGATTTGTGACGTCACGAAGTGACATTGAGGTATCATAAGGGGATTTGAAAGCCTGCTTACGTTCAGCCGTTAAATAAATAAAACATAAACGGAATCTTTCCATATTTAAGAGAAAATTTAATAAAATTGTTATTTGCTTTTTGATGTGATATATGGGGATATATTACCCGCCTCAACATAATATTATCCTGGCCTAACGGCTCGGGTAATATAAGTCTAGGCGGGTAATATATCCCCATATACCACGTCAAAAACCAAATAACATATATTACTACCCTTCAATGAAATTTGCAGTCTTCTGATTGGTCAACGATCCGTAAATATATATTGATATATACGGGAAAGTCGGTAATATGCATTTAACATATCCCGTTACTGTACCCCATGCTAAACGTGAGCTTGTTCGCCGCGTACACTACGTCAATGTCCGTGCTGATTTGTGACGTCACGAAGTGACATTAAGGTATCATAAGGGGATCATCCCCAGAAATATCTTCAGATTTATCGGCGAAATTGTCTCCCTTGAAAGCAGCTTATCGGGTTTATCGATTAAGCGTTTTCGGTCAATTTATACACATTGAAATATAGAGGAGTAAAATCTTTAACTCATCAAAAAGTAATAAAATCATAATCTGACAATATTTATTAAGTTATTGAAGTAATCTGCATTCTTTCCACTTTATTTCAATATATTTTTTATTAAAATAAATTGATATCTTCTTGCTTCCCTATAGAATTTAAAAAAGGTAACTATTTTTGCAGCAAATCGCATTGACTTCAATAGAAAAGTGCGTTTCTTTTAGCTTCACATGAGGTTTTCATTTGAGATATTTACATATTTATACTTAACTGACAATATTTATTAAGTTATTGAAGTAAACTAGAAAGTTGTATCTTTACTTACATGTTTTTATTTTTAAGTTATTTGTATGTCTTCTTGCTTCCCTAAACGTTTGAAAATAACGATTTTAACTGATTTTACCAAATTACAGCTTTAGTCACCTGTATTGACAAATGTTGTGACTGGTTATATCACGGACCTGTATGTGTATATAAGTCCGTGGTTAAATCAAGCATCACAGTTTTACATGTTTTTAGAGTTTACAAGATTTATAAAAATTTAATAGTTGTGTTGGTCTAATTTTTAGGTATAAGATAATTATGCCAAAATTTTACATCTTAGATAAAAGCCGCTATTAAGATTTATTCTGTTATGAAAAAGTGATAATTGATCGGCTCATCGAAATTTAATGCAATGAAATAACATAATATTAGCACATGAAAAAAGATTTCCCGTCGGAAAAAGATGAGCAATGATGAATGAAGACTGCATTTTGTTTATAAATTTATGTCTAACTTCTTTTCAATTTTTAGATAAAATTTAGATTAATCTAAAATATGACTGTGCAACATATTTATCTTAGATTATTTCATCATCAGATCGAGTAAAGTTCTGTGGATCATATTCTCATACATGTATTTACAAGATTATAAACAATTAAATTATGATGTCCTTTCTGTTTGCAGTTTATGCAAAATAATAAGCAAATTAAAAATCAAAACTAATACAGTTATAAAAACGTAATACCACGACAGTCTTTTATCTGTTTCCTCGCCTCTGGCAATAACAACACCATGTTAATTAACAGTGATACTTTTGACACGATTGATTGTAAAACTGTTGTATCTCAACATAAACAAAGAAGCAGATACAGTTCTTCAATTCTCAACTTTCGAAGCGTATGTCATTTACGTTGCATTTGGCCGTTACTTGATAAATTTAAATTATACCCTTTGGGAAAACTCTTTTTGGTCAATTTATTATATTAAAAGTTTGTAGCATAGGAAACGGTAACTAATTTACCGAAAAAATTATTTACCGCCGACAAAAGATAAGCAATGATAACTAATTTTAAAAACTAATTTAGATTGAATCTCAAATATGTTTTTGTGATTGTGTAACCATAGACATAGAACATTCTATGTCTCTGATCAAGGTCTTTCAAATAGTATTTGAAAGACCTTGCTCTGATGCAACATATTTATTTCAGATTATTTTATCACCAGATCGTGTAAAGTTCTATGGATCATGTTCACATACATTTAGTTACAACATTATTCACATAAAGTATGATGCATCTGTTTGTAGTTTATGCAGAATGATAAGCAATTTAAAAATCAAAATTGATACAGTTTCAAAAACGTCCATGGTATTCTATAACAGTTTTAATCTGTTTTCTCGCCTCAGGCTAAAACAACACCATATGTCAATTAACAAGGATAAATTATGACCCGATTGATTGTAAAACTGTTGTATCTCAACATAAAGAAGCAGATACAGTTCTTCAATACTAAACTTTCGAAGTGTATTTCATTGACGTTGCATTTGGCCGTTACTTGATAAATTTATATTTTACGCTCGGGGGAAAACTCTTTTTGGTCAATTTATTATATCAAAAGTTTGTAGCATAGGAATCGGTAACTATTATAACCGTGACTTGAAAACGACATTTTGAAGGTGTAATTACAAAGAAATTAGAAACAACTGATACACAAGTATAAACAAGTTCTTAAAGTAAAAATCTTGACTTTCTTTTTAATCAATTTTACTGTGTGTTTGTTATGAGGTTTTTGCATTAATTTCGTACACACAATTTGATAGTTAGCATAGCAAACTCATAACGGACGCATGTACATATGTACATAGAAATGCTTTTATAAATGCATTTTCATTCGGTGCCGAAAAATCAGTCAATAAGATTAATAAAAATTCTAATTATTTCTTGATTCCCTCTTATTTCATTTTATTCCTAATATTGATATCTATATGGTTCAGACGTGAATAAAACTTAAAGAAATAAATCCTGTATCGTAATGAAATATCCAGTGCGTGGTCATTTCACGCTTGGATAAAGACAAATCCAATAATCGATAGCGCTCAACGAGTGACTTTTTGATGTAAAGGGAAACAATCGATTTTCCCACAGGCCTTATAACCAAGGGGCAATACTCTGTTTACAACGTCTCTCCAATTCTGGCCATGTTGAAGGTCTGCTTACGTTCAGCCGTTAAATAAAACATAAACGGAATCTTTCAATATTTAAGACAGGGAAGGGTAATAAAATTGTTATTTGTTTTTTGACGTGATATGATATCGGAATTTCGAAAGCGTTTGCAACGCTTTATTATTTGGTGGCAATTATTTCAAATCTACAGTTATACTTTACAGGAATTTATACTGGAACCTTTTTATATGACTATATGTTCTAAAATATATTGTTTTCTTACAGTTGCAAGATTTTTGTAACCAAAATCAGAGAGCGAGCGGCTTTAACAACCGTGTCTTGTGAAGTAAGCTAGTGTGACATTACTATCTAAATTTATATAACTGAAGCCAGATCATTAAGGAAGTTCAGAAAATAACTGCGTAAAATCTTATCAACGAATGATTAATTCGAGGAAGTTAAAGAGAGTATTGCATCAAATCCCCTTAAAACTTTTAACAGTCAATTTTGGAGTGCATTGCAGCATTGTTGAATCAAGTAAAAAGCGTATAGTTTATGCAAGTTTGTAAATCTTAAGTGGTATTTTGACAAACACTTAAGTATACATAATCTCGTAAGTTGCATGGTAAATTTTGTAATTTAGCCGCAGGTTAAATCAAATATATACAATTGAAAGCCAAATGAAATGAATAAACTATGTTTGTATACGCCAGTTTCTAGAGACCATCAACTGGGTGGACTCCGCTTAATTTTGTCCGCTCTTTTACTCGAATATTTTATCCGTTTGTCACCAGAATATTTTATCCGGTTGTCACCAGATTAGATAAGAATTTTACTTGCTAATATCTCGGTCAAGATCGGTAACAAAACAGGACAGAGATAAATGCGCTACAGCATTTTCACATGCGTAGAAGCTAGAACAAAACACTTAAGGTGAATCATTACCTTTAGTCGGTAAAATTAAAAGTTGTCACATTTGATATTAATAAAATGGCATCATGCGTTATTATCGTGTCCATCTGCGTCAAAAAAGGAAAGCATAGTTCTATAGTCGATTACGTTTCTAATTTTTGTGACGTCGCATGACGACATTTAACAACGCCCTCTAGTGGCAGCGTACCGGAACCATCCCGTCATGAAGTTATTCTCATATAGCTTTATTGATACGTTACATATTTCCTAAAATCCAGGATCATCCTACTTGTAGGTGACTAATTTTTTAATGCCTCAATTTTGAATTACATGTACAGTTACGACTCGACATGTTACGAAATGTTGCTTGCTGAAACTGGTCAAAATAGCACTCTTTTGTGGAAAGAATGAAAGTCGGACTTGGCTTTTATTTCAGCAAAATTTACTCAAATTTTATATTAGTTCTGGATTATAACATAACATAACATAACATATATTTTATTCGGCATTAAATTGTAACATACATATTTATAGCCGCAGGATATAGTGTTTTAGTATACATGTACATGCATGGAAAAGTCGACTGTCTCAGTGGTTAAGTTTTCAATCAAGTAGATTGCCAAGCTGCTGTAATCTCTGAGACAATGTTTTAAGGCGAAGTGTTTGGATCCCAGGTAAGAACGGGCAATATGAAAAAGTTGCCAAAGACGGTCGTCTTAACGTGATGTAACTAAAGCACTATTCAAAGTTTACTACGTTCGATTTTGTATATCAAATGAGTGTTGAGAGGAAAACTGCAATACCCACTTAATCGTCATATGACACTTGTATCAAACCCGGATCTAATTATGCATGTTTCAGGTAAAGCATACAATACAGAATCCAGGACGGGTAACTTGTGTAGGTAATAAATATAATGATATATACAAAAGGATATTGGTTTTGTGGTATAAACACCTGCACCATCGTCTATAAAATAAAGTATGACACTGTATTAAATGTCATATATTTGTTGATAATTGCACCAGTTGTGGGCAGAAAAACATCATTATTTAAGCACAAAGCATCCAGCAGTCTGTATGCAATCATCATTACAATTCTGATCCTCGTATCTGATAACAAGTCAGTACACCTTTGAACTACAAAAAAACTTCACTTACCATGGTTAAAATTCGTTTTGAATGCGTTTGAAAAGAAAACAGGATAAGTGTCACGTTTTATAAATTAGTTGATAAAATAACACACAAACGGAAAACAGTTTTAATTGCACGCCACATTTTCAAAAGTTTAATGATTACATGTTATGAAAGTAATTTGACAGTACCTTGTAGGCTCATTTTATTCTTTTGAGCAATACGGGTTGTACATTAAGGATTTTCGTTGACTTTCTTGAAAAATGTGGAAATGTACTATTTACTTGCTCATAATGCCAGGTTTGATTCACGCATGTTTGCAAGTACGTGTATCAAGCATGGGTAACATCATATCTGCCTTTGCTATAGCACATGACCCTTTGAAAAGGAGATTTCTTATTCGTGGATCAATTGGTTACAATCATTCGGTGCTAGTAAAGGGTCTTCTGTTGTCAGGATAGGTTTGAACACGAAACATTTAAGACTTTATTTTCGAGAAGTTGTGAAAACCGTTTAAAACAGCTTCTGTGAGACAACACTCAAGAAATTAGTAAGCTGGTAGAGTATTTTTCCATAAATATATAGGTAAAAAATGAAATATTAAGAAATTGCTTGTTCCATCCTTTAAAATATTGGAGTTTTCGGAAGTTGCGTATGAAAAATGAGTCCAGTGACTGTTTGACATTTTCTCTCCGTGTACCGTACGTTTCAGTTTTCCAACTTTCACGCTCGAACACTTCCGAATGATCGATTCGTCTGCTAAGTTATAGTGTTTTATGACCGGACATTACGTAACATTTATAATACACGTAATAAAATGTATATTTGGTTTTGTTTTATGCTTTATATATACCGATTAAAAAGAAATAAATCTGTCAATGAAACGAATATATTTTACTGAATTCTATAACTATACAATGATAATTATATAACTTTTCATCATATTTCATACAAGTTTAGAGAGCGAAGACCCGTATGTTTTATTAATAATAATATTATCATTTACATAATTTTAAAGTTTGTAAAATGTTAAGATATCACTATTTGTTTTATGTTTTTTTTCTCTTGTTCAATTACTTGGACAGAGATGTACTTTATACATGTCTAACTTGAAATACTGGTTTTCACTATTCTGTCACCCCAGCGCCAATTGATTTCATTTGATAGGAAGGCGAAAATGTCATTTTATGAAGTAGTGTAGAAAGGCAATGTCTTGAAGATCTACGTTTGTTTTCACAATACAGATGCAGTAAAAACCAGGTAGTCTAATTTCACGTATGTTTTGTCTTTCAAAGCTTTACGAAGAAATGCATTTATTTTTGAATTTTGTTTTCTCTTTTAACAGTGTAACTTTTAGTGTAAAAAAATGAACATAAGCAAATATTGATATGTGTGCAGACTTTTAAATAGGAAATTACCCAAACTTAGTAAAAGATGACATAAAATGTTGACAAGCTATCTACATTTAAAAAGCACATCGTGTCTTTCCCATGCCCCGATAGAAATTGATTTGCCATGCACTCATGTTCTTGAATTTCATGTTCATCATTCAATTTTTTATAAGTTATTTGTTAACACGAACAAACGGAATATCGCGCATGCGAAGAGATCAGTCGGCAATTGAAGTTTTCAAATGAACACATTTTAATGTCAAGAACAACGAGTGTAACAGCTTTTTTTTGAGTTCCTTGATCTGTTACTATTGTCAACATTCATTATTACTATCACTGGATTCGTATTTTCAACGTTTTTGAAAATAAGGTATAGATAAGCCATTTCAGGTATAATTATATGGTCAAAAGGAAAAACGCAACTTCCCTTTTACCTAAATTAAAAACAACTTATAAAACCCTGAGGCTAAAGAACTGGCTTAAAAAAACGATATAATGATTTATCCTGGCAGGCGCGTTACACGTGACTGGTTTCTCCAAATGTAAAAACTTTAAATAAATTGGCCATATTTTATTTATTTTCAAAATAAGGGTAGATAAGTAATAGTGTTGTTCATTGATAACATGTTCATTTCCATCGTTCAGGTATACATTATTTTTTTTTTTTGTGTTGGTGTTGGTGGGGGTGTTTGGATATATTTTCTGCCGCGAGGAGCAATGCTCGTTACCGTAGAAATTCATCATGGACTATGTCAAACACGTTTAATTTCACTTTCACTAACATTATTTTAATATTGGGTAGTAACAATAATTAACTTTCAAATTCTGTCTTACGTTTGTTTCGGTAAGGTATAAAGTTGGCAGAGATAGTGACCAGTACATATATCACCCTGTAGAAGCTTATATGTATAATCCTAGGTTTTGGCAAGGATTATTACAATAAAGCTTGGCAGGTTATATTGATTTTTGCTCAGATTTAAAATATACGGTATACGGTTGCTCAACGCAGGTTATATAGTGAGCTTTGTGCCATTCTTTTTACTCCGCTTTATTACGCTTTGTTATAGTTTTTGCAGGCGAGACTGTAAATGTTCAAGTCGAGTTAAACGTTCGTCTGCGTTTTATGGCCCCGTAAATCATACACGCTCGCAAATATCGATAAAAGAAGGGTAACTCTGGAGACACCGTGATGACACATGAAATTTGACTTAATTCCCTTGATTTTTGTGATATCGGTCGTGGTCATATATGTTGGCCATGGTAAACGATCACTTTATTTACCTATTCCTAGAAGCGTCGTCACTTTTTCGCGTTACAGTGACATTATTCAAGAGCGCTTACTGAAAAATCTAAGCCGAACACGTCCCATTTTTTTAATTATTCAGTTTTAGATATCAAAAATGGAAAATTGTCAAAATTTCAAAATCTTTCACCGTCTACTTTTTTTTGTTATTCTCTGAAATGCCAAAATTCATGGAG
Organism: Saxidomus purpurata; assembly: GCA_022818135.1. Taxonomy (NCBI): domain Eukaryota; kingdom Metazoa; phylum Mollusca; class Bivalvia; order Venerida; family Veneridae; genus Saxidomus; species Saxidomus purpurata. Next base: position 54,871,954 of record JAFMSR010000007.1, on the reverse strand, counting down.
CAGAAAAATGACGTTTCTGACGTTTTTCTGTACGTTTTCGACGGAAATTTAATACTTTTTTAACTAAAGTGTAATAGTTTGCACATCGATTGATAGAATATATTGCAAGTAATATAGCAAACTTTGAAAAATAAAAGTAGGTCCACAAATGACAAAATAACATAACAATAACCACATTAAGGTATGCTTCCGGTACGCTGTCGCCAGATGGCGTTGTTAAATGACGTCACGTGACGTCATGTGAATAAAAACGTTACCATGCAACGCAGATGGGCACAATATACGCATGTACCAAATTTCAAACAAATGTGACAACTTTTAATTTTACTGACGAAAGGTACTGACCTACCTTAAGTGTCGGGGATTATTTTGAAATATGTAGGAAAAACTTTAAAAAATCTTCTCTGAAACCACAAGGCCTATGAGCTTAGATAGTTAGCATGTGGCATTGCCTAGTGGATCTCTACTGAGATTGTTCAAATTATGATCACCGAGACAAAATGGACCCCGCCCGGGGGTCACTTGTTTTACAGAGGCTTATATATGGGATTTTTTTAACCACAAGGCCTAAAGCTTAGGTATCTAGCATGAGGCATTGTCTAGTGAACGTCTACCAAGATTGTTCAAATCATGACCCGGGTCAAAATTGAACCCACTCGGGGGTCTCTTGGTTTTACATAGGCTTATATAGGAAAAACTTTAAAAATCTTTATCTCTGAAACCACCTCTACCAAGAATGTTCAAATCATGACCCCCAGGTCAAAATTGACCCTTTCTGCTATTGATGACCTAGTATTATAGCCAATGGTAGCCAGGTGAGCAATATATGGCCATCTTGGCCCTCTTGTTTGTTCGTTTCATCTGATATGGCACTTGTCAAGACACAAAGTGAATAAAGTTAAACTGTTTCAAGATTAAATGACTACCTGTGGCATAATGGAGTAAATGTAAATAATTATAAGAATCGTTGACAGAAGTATACTTTGGTCTTTTCAAATTGTTTGTCAATGTGTTAAAGTATTAGGTAAGCTCATGAGAAGTGAGTAAAAAGTAAGTTAAAGTGAATCTAACATGTTCATGAGTTGTGGATAAGGAAATCCCACCCGAGGGTTGAGATACGTCCAAAAACGAGGCTCTGTCGAGTTTTTTGGACGTATCTCAACCCGAGGGTGGGATTTCCTTATCCATGACTCAATGGACATGGTAGATTTATTTTCTCACCGTTTAGATCGCATTTTCACACAAGTAAGAAGGAATAAGTGCAAATACAGGATGGGGATGAAAAAATGAACTCAACTTTTTCTCGAATTTTACTTCAAAACTGCTATAGATGGATAGAAAATGATCTACCAACAACTCTATGTTTATTTCAAAAATAACAATTTTAGAGTCATTTTTCGATTTATATGTCTGCTTACAATTAACGTAAAAATAGTCCGGCAGCGATGTGAGATAAGCGATGTGAGATAAGTTTATCTCACATGGGTAAATGCGCGGAAACATGTATCTAATGGGTGAGAAAAGATATTACATGTACTCGTATTTACTAGTATTTAGAGCGGACAAAACTGCTTTTGATTCAGTGTCGAGTTGCCTTTTTCCTGGAGCAATAATTTGTCGCAGCTTTTTTTTGTAAAAAATATCAAATTGAAATTTATCATCAAGCGCAAATGAATGTCGTGATAGATTTTAAACTTTCATCAATTTAAAGTTTAGTCAGGTTTCTTTTCTTCATATTAAATACAGTAATTTAATCCTGATGTTTGTTTGAGTTTTTTTCTGCATGCAGATTAATATCTTAAACCATCCCAACCTTTTGAAGCATAAAGGATACATTTATTGTCGGCAATTGTCAAAATGTGCACAAATAGCAAAGAAAACATCACATTTATGACAGGTGAGATCTACCCGGACGAACGGACTCTGAAAACAAATTCTTTGTATAAAATAAGCGTCACAATTTGAAAGTGACATACGCATGTGTGTTTGTGTGACATTACACCAGTCTATGATTTAAATGTAAGACTATTTTCCATGAAAATGTGTCAAAATTATGCAAAAATTCTTTTTTTTCACAGGTGTTAAATCTGCCTGTTTAAGTTGAGTTAAAACAAGTGTCAAAATAAGTCAATTTGCTACAATACAGATCTAACTTTAACCAAATGCAGTTTTACTCATTCAATTTACACATATCATGGATAAAGGGTATCAAGACTCGTTAAAGAGCTAACATTTAAATCGGTACAATCATCATACACTTTTTTCCTATTTATACTATTATGCCATCCTTACGTTTTAAAGCAACAAGACTTACAAAATCACCACGATTTTAATACGATATAATTCGACAACTTCCGTGAAAACTACGGACGCACCCGATCTGTATTACGATTACATTTTTAAGTGACTGCGCTTATCAAAAATATTGTAAAGGTAAGCGAAATCCTACAAATATTTTATCTATTTTTACACCAATTTGTAGTTGATATAATTCCCTTGCCGATATCGCTGAAGCAAAAACGATCTTTAAGATGATGTTCTTTATATGGATCAAACTATTGAGACAAATGACCCAACAAATTGACTAAAAGTCATGCAAGCCTTAACATTTCATACGGAAAATGCAGTGGTACTTTTTTTTAATTAAAAAGGTAGGCGAAAGACCAAATTAATCTTTTTAAAATTACACCATTATCAAGAGAAAAAATAATTTCTATTTGTCTGACCAAAGCAAAAAAAAATAATTAAACGTGTTTTGATTTATAAGGATTAAACCGATATTTCCCTTCTTAAACCGCGTCTAATCGATTATCGGGAAAAAATGAAAGCTCCATATGATGTATTTAGACTCTTTGCTAAACTATTTGTTTCCGTTTCAATGTAAAATAGGATTAATCAACACTAAATACATGGAAAATGCACTCAAACACAGCATCATGCGTAGAAGAAAAAATATATCAGTCTTTTAATATGCAGAGGTGTCATTCCTTTCCGATCATGCCGCCCACATTAGGGCGAGCGTTGCAGGATAGAGATTGGAAAGAATTCTCCAACTTTCATATCCATAACAGATATGTAAAACAGTCAGTTTTACACTCGTCCTTCAGAATGATAGTTTTCACAAATCATGTCAGTAAAATCAGGAGCATAGCTGGGTAAAAACAATTTGTAGACACATGTTTTCTAGTGGATTTTAGGGCATGTCCCCCCCTCCACCCTAGCCCCACAAAAAAAAAAAAGATTCTATATCCTTAAACATGCTGGTGCGTATTTTGACGACAAAATAAAGACTATAATTACTGTAGTTTTCGTAACAGTAAAAAAGATTTTCTTTACATGAATGAGCTCATAAGATCTCAATCAACAATAATTATAAACCGTAATGTATTCCCAAAAATCATATAGGCTACACATCTGGAAAAAAACTGTTGAGCATCGTTAGGTTAATTCTAGAAATAAAGCTTCATACGGACGAAAGGAGAAAGCAGCAGATGAAATCTGGCGAGTTCTTCCCCACACAGTAAACAGTAACCACTGCCATCACAACTTCGGACAAAACAGAATGGGTATTGAAGATAGGTACAACAAATCTCCCTTATTTTTCAAATTTAGGTACAAATATGCATGGGATTCATACTGTGCTTGTAAAACCACTACTGGGATAGATACTGTAAAGGTTTGATGCCCGTCATTTCACTGCTTAATCATGGTTTGTAGAATAATGAGATATACAAATGAATTTAATGAGCAAATTAAAAGTCATAAAATATTTAGATATGTTTGACGACGATGGGTACTTTCACCGTGCAATATCTCATTCAAATTTATCATTTTTAGGTGAAGATAGTTATTTATTTTCTTGCTAAGCGACTACCATTCCAAAAAAGCGCCGTCATTCAGGTGTTAAATGACATCGTAAACAACATTTTATGACAGGTTTGGGACCATTTGATTAATTGATTTTAATGGCTTTTCCATTATTGTAGACATTTTTCAAGCTGTTTCTCAAGTTATTCAGGCAAACTTTCAAATTGTATTATTCAGAGCTATTTCCATACTAGGCGAATCAGCCTCATAAAGTTTACAAACACATAGATATCTACCATAAATAAAACAATAATATCAATAGCAGATACAATTTCTAAGTGTTGAACTACTATTACTCTTTACAAAAAAGATGAAATTATCTAATATAGCTGGTATACATTGTTGATTCGACGTTTAAATATTTCGTTTTATAACATCCAAATCAAAGTTACCGTTTTAAAATTGAGTTGAATTCTAACGTAGAACCAGGATAATCTAATAAATCCTGGTAGAACGAGAATAGAAATACAAAAAAACATGTAGGCCCTAAAACGAAAATACAACACAACAGATATATTTAGGTACAATACTAGTATTATTTAGGTTCCAAGGTAAAAAACATTAAAATTCTGACATCGAAATACGCAAATGACCGCCATGATACCGAAATTAACATAGTCAACATATGGTTTTGTACAAGCAGAAGAGGCTGCACATAAAAAGGACACGCAAAAATTAACTCCGTTCTCAGCGCTAAACTTATACGGAAAGCCATCGGTCATGTCCGGTGTTTAAAAACTGAACTTGGATATCACCTACCCCTGTATGTTTTTGTTCGATTTACTTCGAAATATTTTTGAAAAACTTGCAATTTTATCATAAATACAAGATTTTTTTCATAGCAGATGAATTTGCTGTACACAACACGCATAACTTCCCTACCCCTCAGTTTTTATTGCAATTTTGACGGTTTTAATGTTTTTTCATTTTCCAAACAATCTGTAGGCCCGAGCCTAATGTGCTTAATAGCAGCTACGCCCCTGAAAATGGCCGAAATTAGGATTTTTCATCGGGGCAGGGGTGCGAAATTCAGTCGAGTGATTTCTACTTATTTATTCATTCTCGATTACGAAAAAAGTTCTTAGAACTTGGATCAATAGTCCAGATGTAATCAACATGAAAGAGAGAGATAGAGAATGTGAAATTATGTTGTCACTTTATCAGACGGTTTCTTAAATAGATAGATCTACATGTACATTTTTAAATGTGAAAGTCTATGTAAATTTGCCAGTCTACCATGTCTCATCCGGTCATCGAGGTTTTTTAAAAGTGCGAGCGATAGAATCTACATAAACACAAGATAGATCTACATGTACGTTCATCGGCTCTACGGGCATTGCAAATGCTTAGTTAATCGCCGTGAATTGTATTAATGTAGTGACGTCAGCAGTTATGCATTACGTAATATGCACACAGTAAATTATAGCCGCCATTTTTTATGTAGGTTATGTGAATGTAAAGACCATCATTTTGGAAAGTTGTAATTCAAGGGGATGTGATCGGATTCCATTTTAACCAGCAGAGTTACATAGGATAATCAGATTTCATCAAATTACGGGTCTTTTTTCGTGGTATGCTTTTGAAACACTGAAATATTAGATCTTACCTGATCTAGTGTTTCAATAATATCCCACGGTTGTTTACCCGGAGACTGCTGTGTAGTAGGAATTAGAATTTAGATCATTCGACGCATGTTTAGTAAGAATATATCTACTTGAAAAGAGACTATTGTGAAAAGTTAGTGATGCTTGTGAAAGACCGTGAGTATGTTGACAAGCCGAAGAACTAATTATTCATATTTTGAACGAGGAACATAAATTATCGTAGGCTAAGTTTAATTTTTTTGTTTTTTTTTCATTTTGCAAGTCGTCAAAATTAATTTTCAGTTAGAGTCTAGCATTTACAATTTGGAGACATTCCCAAAGATTTTAGGAATAGGGACACGTGCATTTTCGTGTACATCATCCAAAACAAAGATGGCGGCGAAAATACACAATGGACAGTGTAGTAGATCTATTGTATTGAGTATTTACGGTAATAGTCACGTGGTATATCTAGCGGGAACCTTGTATATAAATATGTATGTATGTATACTGTTGTTGGTTGTGCGTGGATGCTGATATGTATTAAAGGTATTAAACTATTAAGGTGTTGTTACAATAACACTACAGACAGATCCCATAGAGAAACTTTATTTGAGGATAACAGGAAAACATCGAACCGATCGAAAAATCCTTTAAATTTGGGAGGGTGACTTTTTCATAGATTATCAAACAGGTATTATCTTTAACGGTGTCGTCCAAAAGTACGTTTTCCAGGCCAAAGTTGAGTTCCGATTGGGATGGGACATACTGTAGTCCTTTCATTTTTTTGACGGCAATGGGAGGGCATTTTGCAAGAAAAGGGTCGCCATATAGTCAAATAAAAATAAAAGTAAATGTAAGGACTGACTGCTAATCCAACTGAGTTTAATAGCTGATGAGCCAAAATGTTCGATTCACAATCATTAAGATCAAAATAAAATTTCTTGCTTGAGACAATATTCATTTCTAAAGTAAAAGATGTTGATATAATTGATACTAATATTTAAGCAAGAAGATAATAATTGAACCAAAACTATTACATGTACCGATACCGCGTCATTAAAGCTTCATTCTAGAGCATTTCTTACTTTTTGGACCGATTGGATTTATTCAATCGTATCCAAAGTTAACAGAGTATTTCAGACCCTTACGGCCGAACTCTTAACACAATTTTTTGTCGAATACGACCGAAAAGTAGTTCTATATATTCAATGAAATAAAAAGAATTGTAATTCATTACCTTGTATTCTGTTTTCATTATGACAGTTACACGTTTAAGCACAGAAAATCCCCTGAAAACCAAGGATACGGTTGATTTGCATTATCAGCTATATCACTGCAGGCGATGAACTCTAATTGCCTGTTTGATTGACTGCAGTAATTACATGTGGTCAGCTAGCAGTGAGTTCCTTTTTCCTCAAAACACATGTGTGACTTTATTGTTGATAAGCCCTGGTCTGACCTAACAGGAATGCGGTTTATATTTGCATGTTTGGGTCAATTACAAATGTAATAATAGTTGAACTTTATTCTTAAGAATCGTTTTTGTGACAGTTACTTCGTAGCAATAATGATAGTGAATAAATAAAAAAGAAAGATTTTATTTGAGTGATGCATTAAAGGTGGATGCATATTCAAGAAAAGTAATACAATTTATGATACTGTTATTTGGCCACATACAAGTATATTTCTGTTTCTTGGGGTATTCATTTACTTATATGATTTCTTTATAGATATTACAGGCAAAATGCTGCAAGAAAATGAAATTTGTGAATGTGTTTCAAATATTAAAGGATCAAGAAGTTAACTGTATTCTTTTTATGGACTTTATTTAATACCTTAAACAGTGTGACTATCATGTGAGACAAGACAATGTTAAGCAAACACTTCTCAGTTATAAAAGCGGGCTTTCAATACTGAACGGATTAACTGTGGTACCTGTATCATCCTTTCAAAAGGCATGACTCTTCTAAAGCTTGTCAAAATATTACAAAGATTGTAGAAAATGATTTAACTACTAAGAGCCTATACAAATTAATAGCAAAAACAAAGTTTTCAAATATTGTTTATGATATGAATGATATACCTATCATCAGCTATATGGCCAAATCGGTAAAACTTTATTGTAATAGCATTCACTGAACGAAATAGTTTTCAAAGTGACAGATAAGAACTTTTTTTTTACAAAACTCCATCCTTCTGTATATTATTTAATGATATTAATAAATAGTCGGCAAACAGCACATTTCTTACTCGGTATGTAATGAGATAAATTATTATTTGAAAATTACTGAATTCTGTTCTTCAAGGGATCCAGGAAAATATGGACGTATATATTATATATTTGAACTTCAGACTTATCAGCCAATGGACTTTTTATTCCAAGGTTTGTCTGTGACAAACATTACACAATGTGTTACTAGTATGAAATTGTTGTGATGACAACTGTATCCCTGTTTACAGTAATACATTTGTATACAGAACTGTTTTGTTTATTATTATGGATTTATAAGTGTTTCACCTTCAGAAGATTCTTTACACTAAAACTAATACAGGACTGTAGCATTTATCATACATGTACATAGTGTTTAAATCTTTTATGATATACAATACCAGCACAAGGCTCCTTCATATTACTGAAAACTGTGTATTTATATTGTCTAAGTAAACATAAATGAATTTGCTTTGAGTAAAGATAATTCAGCATATTTTTATCATTTTGAATATGTACTCCTGTTCATGAAGTTATAAAGTCAAGGCAGACAGCAACATGCACCTATACAATTGATTTGATTGGCATTTATACAAATACATTGTAATGAAAATTGCATTCTAATATGTTTACATGTATTAAATGCATTACAATTTACATATATGTAACAATTTTAAAAAAAGTTCAAGTAATTTACTATATTGTTTATTCCCACCTCACATAGATATGCAAAATACATGTAGAAATAAATCATAATTATTATTATGTACAGTGCATATTAAATTTCTTTTGAATTTCTCAATGCCTATTTCATTGTGTTTTATAGTTCACACAAAATAGTTCTTCATAATTCATATTAAATTTAAATAATGATCAAATATGTTGTATTAACTCTTCAGTGTTTTGAAGGTGATATGAAATATGAACACAAAATTTACAAAAATATGTGCCTCTTGAAAATTGCTACTGCCACACTCTGATAATAGATAGTAAATAACAAGTGGTCAAGCAGCTAGAAACCACAAGAAGGCATTTGATATTCCACAGTCAATAAAACAGTAATTATCCTGATAACCGCATGCTGTATATAGTGGTCAGCTATAATCAGGCTTATCACAGGTAATCTCTCGGATGAACAGGCTTGTACGTGCAACTGATGATATATTGATGAATAAATGTAAAACATTAAAAATTACTAAAAATCAACGAGGTATCTGTTCTGTATAGAACTAGTTTCCTACGCGGTTTTGATCAGAACAGTTTTCTAAGTCAGACCGGAGACACTAAAAGACACCTAGTCAGGCCGAATAATGTGTCTTATATCCGATGTTGTACGTGTTTGTGATCATAAACTATCGGAACATCGTAATACGTTATCGAACCACTAGGTACTCTTGAATTTTAAATTACAAAACTCAGAATTCAACATAAAAAACAACGATTTTTTTGTAACTTGCCAACGCCTCTATCATCAAAAGTGCTCGGCCTGACTAGTTGTCATTTAGTGTCTCTAAAGATTTTCCGAAAAACTAGTCTAAAATACGCCTTCATGCGTTAAGGTATAAAACTGAAACTTATCAGCAAATTAACTCTACAGAGGCACTTGCAGATGTCTTTTTGAAATATGACAACATATTTTTATGCTTTAAACACGTTGTAATTGTTGTATTTTATGTAAATGCGTGGTTCAAAAATGGTACGAAAATGTCCGCATTTCGGCGAAGTCGATTCGTACCTGGGTACGAATAACTGTAAGAAATCACATAGATCTACATGTCTTAACTACGATTTTTAAATATAGACAGAAATGCAATAATCTAAAGGGAAAATCAAATTCATTTCTCTGAATTATGCTGTCATTTACAAAGAACAAATATTAACTCAATATAAATTGTAACTAAAACTTTCAAACTTTACCAAAGTAGGAAAATGAATTAATATAAGTTTTCTTTGAAAGCTTATTTTCAGACTCCAGTTATATTGTTACACCTTTGTTCTATGTATGTATATATATGCTATGTCTTTTCGAGATTAAATATTGCTTAAACTAAACTTTACCACGATTCTTTTGTTACACTAAATTTGGTGTGTACATTCATACATACATTAATTATATAGGAACATAATAATCATCATAATCATCATAATCATCATCATTATTACTTGTTACGAAATACTGCTACAGTCTAGTACATGTTAAATATGAAAGATAATAGCCTGCTATTAAAACATTCAGTTGTTGTTTTATACAAGTTATAAAAATTTAAAACAGTATGGTAGAAAGGCTGGTAATGACTAGGTGTGCGCAATAGACCCAGTATATTGCAATTCGCAGTATTTTGGAACCACTCACGGGGATAGTTAATGTAAGCTGCAAGTACTTGTTCTACAATAGGTATATCTGAATCAATTTATAACAAAAGATTGATTTATCAATTTTTAGCTTTTCTTTGAAAAACAGAAGAGCCATTGTCATAACCTTCTTGACGTCAGTCGGCACTGTCGTCTTGAATCTGGCTAAGCTTTCTTAAAATTCACTTTCTCAGTAACGATTTAAGCGTTGAAACTTCAAACAATTGCTTGGCATCAAACAATGGCATCTGTTGCCGAGTGGTTGAGGTCATTGACTGATGTTTACTTGTCCCTCATCGCTGTAGGTTCGTGCCCTGCTTGGGTCGAATTCTTTTATGTCTGGGAGCTATCTAGGTTCTACCCAGGTGCCCGCTCGTGACTGAAATAATGCCAGAATTGGCACCCAGGGTCTTCCACCTCCATGAAAGCTGGACGTTGCAATATGACCTTAGCTGTTGAGTGCGACGTTAAATCCGAATCAATGAATTGGCACAATACAATCAACCCTATGGGCATATCCCATAACTTTTGAATGGCATTAAAAGTTGTTCAAACTATGAATTTTCAGTTCAGTTTTGTCAAAATCCATTTCTCAGTTACCATTCACAGCTTAATGCTTCATAGGGTAGTTGAACATAGTCACTGAATGCAAAATGTAAGCACATGGGTTCCTATCTCAAAAGTAAAGTTTACACAAATGGTTAAAGGTCAACATTTGTGGACAGTTGTGTTTCCAGTTTATAACTTTACTCGTGTCCTGATATTTACACATGTGATGTGTACAATCTGTGTTGTCCTGATATTTACACATGTATGTGTGCAGACTGTGTTGTTCAGAGACAATCGATCCTCCAGCACTTTCAGTCCTTTGATTAAATATGTAAGAGGTGATATGCCCCGACAGTTTACAAATTTTAACTAGATGCCCGAGCCCACCATATGTCAAAAGGGCTAACTCCTAACCAAGTAGAGATGGGTCAAAATACACCTAAATATTGGATGTAACATGCATGTTGTACCACAGAAAAGTGGTCTCGATTTTTCTCTACGGCCAGTAATAAAAAAGTTACAATATAAGCTATTTATAGTAACAACAAAGGGAAGTAATTCTAAAAACAGGGGAAGCCCATGGTGGTGAACATTTGTACAAAGTAACATCAAAATCCCTCCATGCATGAAGAAGAAATGCTCCAGACAAAGATATTCTTGACTTTGAACTTTAACCTCTAAGTGTGACCTTGACCTTGGACCTAGGGACCTGGTTCTTGCGCATGACACTCCTTCTCATGATGGTGAACATTTGTGCCAAGTAACATCAAAATCCCTCCATGCATGAAAAAGATATGCTCCGGACAAAGTCATTCTTGAATTTGACCTTTAACCTCCAAGTGTGACCTTGACCTTAGACCTAGGGACCTGGTTCTTGCGCATGACACTCCGTCTCATGATGGTGAACATTTGTGCCAAGTAACATCAAAATCCCTCCATGCATGAAAAAGATATGGTCCGGACAAAATCGGACGCACGCACGGACGCAGGGACGCACGCACATACACCGAACCGCAAAAAGTGACGACTAAGTCGAGCTCACCGCAAGCGGGCTCGACAAAAATGCAGCGTTAAGATTTAAGAAATAACCAGAAATACAGACAAGTGTCGTTACAATCCTGAACTATGCGTCGCAAAATAAAGATAAAAATTCAGCCGTAAACGGAAAAAGTTTTAACCAGGAAACCATGATGTAATTTCAATTCAAATATAACATCAGTCAAATACCTTTGTCATAAGTTTTCATTTCAAAATCCCGCCGCCATTTCGCCGTAACCCACCGAATGGCATGGGTTACAAATACAAAGGAAATTTAACATCGCGCTCTATCGGTTTTGATATGAGAAATCCAACATTCTACCACTTTTGTAAATTTCTCCTATAATCACAAAGAAGCACTATTTTTGACTGCTGAAATTCACTCCCGTGTAATTTTCACACAACATCTACGTGTGTGCATGCGCTAATACCCTTGGATTGGTATTGTTGTGAATGAATTCACGTGATGTGAAACAAATCGTAGTAAAATGCTCTGCACTTCCGGTATCGAACAACAAAAATAAGACGAATAGCGTTTTATTTGAGGAGTATAAAAGAAAAGCCAACTTTTCACGAAATGCAAGGATCGCACGGAAAACTACAAGTTTCAAGACAGCGACTTCATGAAAGCGCAGCAAATAGTACCACATCGAACATTTTTTTGTTTAGATTAACGTGTTAGAATTGAAATAGATTTTATTTTTGAGTAATACACCGGTTATTATATCACTGTGTGTCGTGTAGATGCTTCAGGCCTTCGGCCTTCGTAATTAGATTACTACGCATTTACACTCCCCACAGTGATATACTAACCGGTATATCACTCAAAAAAGAAATCTATTTCTTAAGTGAACCTTACATCGAGATGCGTCCCACTTTCCCCGTGCAGGTTTAATTTGGCGAAAACCCGATACATATATCCAAAGTTGTTTTAGCCACATACCTAACCCCGTAAAGCAATGTTGAGAAACCGGCCTTTACGTTACTAATGGACAAACTGTACAGTACGGTTATTAGCGTATAAATGTCCAGTAACTTAGCTAAACTTGTGATAACAACTCAATAATGGTACAAAAAATGGTTTAATTACTTGGCACATGTTTAACACGCGTGATGTCGGTCCTAATTCATGGCAAAATAAGTGAAATAATGTTGTTCTCATTGTAGATATTAAATCAGTATGGTAAAATGATCTTGGTTATTGATGCAATGGTAGCATTTGATTGGATCAGAGAGTTAGGCATACTGTAGGGACAATACGTGCTTGGCATACAATTTTAGCAAATTCTATGGCCATCGATACGGAAACATCATACAATTAATTTCATTTTAGTTTCTGTTAGTGGTTTACAAAGGATGGATCGGAATTTCTGTCATAGACGGTGTTTCTTGTTTTGCGGACCCCTGTTTATTTTTCTTATCATTTTCAGGAAGTTGTTTCTCGCAAAGGAGGAAAATTATCATTTTAAATTGTACAGATATTCTGGTAAACCGTTCGACGTTCATTCTGCCTTTCAGCTATCTTGGACCAGGAAGTCTCCAAGGCGACTAGTCGTCCAAGATGTTAACTGCGCAGCCATCTTGAATGGAGACGAAGCCGAGCTTGATAAAGCCAAAGAGCTCACAGAAAATGGGAAATATTCTCGAACATTTATCAAAGACAAAGAATATGTAATTTTAACGAGAAATTGTGAAAGTTTCAAAGATATGCGCGGATATGATTACTACTCTGCGTCGACAGAGGAAACACAATTCCCTATTGCTTACAGCATTCTGCTCTATAAAGACGTAGAACAGACTGAGCGTTTATTAAGAGCAATTTATACACCACAGAATTATTATTGTTTACATGTTGATGCCTACTCTGAACAAGATGTTCACGATGCTATTCAAGGCATAGCAAACTGTTTTGATAACGTTTTTGTTGTGTCAAGGAAAGAATATGTAGTGTACGCTGGTTTCACTCGTTTGCAGGCGGATCTAAACTGCATGGAAGATTTAGTAAAGCGTGGCGAAGACTGGAAATACTTTATAAACTTACCGAGTCAAGAATTTCCGTTAAAGACAAATAAAGAAATAGTGAATATATTAAAAATATATAACGGAGCAAACGAAATTGCGGGTATAACCGGAAATCAAAGATTGCAGCATAGGTATACACATCGCTTTCAATATAGACATGTGAACAACCGCACAAAGCCAACAATCTTTAAAACTAAACAGAAAAAGGAGGATCCGCCGTTTAATATAACTGTGGTGAAAGGAGGTGCGTACGGTATTTTCAGTCGGGAATTTGTACATTTTATACTAAATAATGAAATTGCTCGGATGTTACTAGACTGGTGTCGAGATGTGCTGAGTCCCGATGAATATTACTGGGCGACCTTGAACTTCAACCATCACATTGGGACACCAGGGGCGTATTATAAAGGTTATTTTTATTTGACTTCATTCATCTTCACATTTATGTTATGAAACATGATTATATAGAGGATAATTGTTGGTTTCGGTGTAATATCACGTTATAATTTCACCGAGTGGGCACCAAAAGTGATATTTTTACGAGTGGCGCAGCCACGAGTGCAAATAACTTTTGGTGTTCACGAGTGAAATTATTGTGATATTACATCGATACCTACAATTTTTCTGTTTATTTTATGTCTAAAACTCTACTTTTGTTGGGTTTATTATAATAAAATGTCGAAAATTGCGGGAAACGTCATCAGAAAGCATCGCAAAGATGACGTCATTTTAACGACGTCAACGTCATATAGTTTCCGGCGTTCAGTACGCTCGGTATACTTTTTGACGTTAATCCGGGTAACAGATTTTGATAATTTTCACTGAGTGGCGGGGAGTGAGTGTATCGGGATATAATTCACCGTTATATTTCGATAAACCACCGGAAAGCATAAAATAAAAATGGATATTTCACACATAATAATTTTAATTTTTAATAATTCTAACATATTTGTAGGTTTAATACGGTACTTCCTTGCGAAACAGCTTTCTTTTCTGGCGACGTTGTAGAGAGTCTTATATTCTATCCGAAGGTCTGCGGTTCGAATTATCGTGTTGTTGCAGAATTCTTATCAACGGTTTCATGCCATACGACAGAAAATAGTGTCGTGCACTAGAATCTATACCGAGTGGTACTAAATCAGCGCAAACCAATTTACTACAAAATAAAAAAGAGAGATATCTCTCTGATTTCATAGAAATATCTCCTAAAACACGGGAGATATCTCTTAAATTAATAGATATCTCTATAAATTAGACGACAGTTTTCTTTTCATAGAAATAGTTTCTGTCACTTGGCCATGTTGGCGGGGAACGAGGCTCTGCCAAAACAGTTACCCGAGGTGACAGATATTTTCATCTGAACCAAATGTCTCATGATAGAAACTTTTTCTTGCATACTTTAAAATAGATATTTAAATGCAAACTTATCGAAATGATGACTTTTAATATAAAAACAAACGTTATTCAGATGCTGTGTTTGGGAAAGTGACATCACATTGTTTATAACGTTACGTCACAAGTAATTCACGAGAAGCACTGGTGAAAACTGCGGATACCCCGATCCGGTATGCAAGAAAAATACATCTCTCATGTTTTGAAAGATATCTCCCAATACTAAAGAGGCATCTTTCAATGCAATAGATATATCTCTCGATCGTGTAGAGATATTTTTCCTACCTTCAAAAGATATACAGTACTCTGAAAAAGATATATCTGTTAAACTGAGAGATATCTCAGGGTATATTAATAGGGTTATTAGTATAGTAACGTGATCAAGGATGCTGGATTTGCTCGAGTCGTGTGTCGGATCTTACGAGTGCGTAGCAGGAGTATGATCCGACCTCGACAAGAGCCAATCCAGCTTGTGGATCACATTACTATACTAATAACCCTTTTATTATATACTTTTTGACACTTGTCTGCGCGAATAAACTAAATCAAAAGACCTGTTAAGCATAAAATTGAAGAAAAACTCTTTTTAGCGCGAAATATACGTAGTGTGCGACGTCATTTTATTGACGTCATCGTATAAACAAGTGGTAACGGCCCACTCAAAAGCGACGTTATTAACGTCATGTGTATTTTTTGGCCAATTGAATGCACTCTTACAAATAGTGCCGCACTGTCCGTATTGCACGTACATACAATACGGATTTTTTTCTGTCATGCCGTATTTGATGGTTGAATAAAGGATCTAATAAAAAGGGTTATTAGTATAGTAGCGTGATCCAGCATGCCGGATTTGCTCGAGTCGTGCGTCGGATCATACGAGTGCGTAGCACGGTTTGATCCGACCTCGACGAGGCTAATCCGGCTTATGGATCACATTACTAACAATAACCCTTTTATATATACCTATGACACTTGTCTGCGGAATAAACTGAATTAAAATGAAATTTTAAGCTTAAAATTAAAAGAAAAACTCTTTTTAGCGCGAAAATACATATAGTTCGATGTCATTTTATTGACGTCATCGTATAAACAAATAGTAACGACCCAGTCAAAAGGACGTTATTAACGTCATGGCATTTTAGAGCCAATGAAGCACTCTACAAATTGCCGCGCTTTTTGTATTCCACGTACATACAATACGGATTTTTTTCTGTCAGGCCGTATTTGATGGTTGAATAAAGGATATAATAAATGGAGATATTTTTCATGAGAGATGTCTCTGTTTCGATGAATATCTTTATGATGACCGTTAAGAGTTATCTTTTTTATTAGAAATATATATTTTATGGCAAGCCAATTTACTATTTAATGAAAACAAGAAATATCCCTCGGATATCATAGAGACATCTATGGTAGAATATCTCCTGAAATAGGTGAGATATCTCTTAAATTCAAAAATATCTCTTAGATTAAGAGATATATTTCTATTAATAGAGCTGTCTCTAATATTTGAAAGACATCTCCCAATACTAAAGTGATATTTCTCAGTGTAATAGAGATATCCTTCTACCGTACATAGATATCTGATTTGTTGAAACAGAGAGATATCTCTTAAATTTAGGGAGATATTTCTCAATGTTATGGTGATATCTATCTAATCATGAGAGATTTCTCTGTTTCGACGAAAGATATGTTTATGATGGTCGTTACTGAGAGATATCTCTTTCCATTAGAAAGATATTTTTTATTTTACTAAGATATCTCTCATACTCTCATACGGTAAAATAATTTGTTTTGGACATATTAATATCTCTTAAGATGAGCTTTATTCAGATTTTAATTTTTTGTGAAGTTTGGTCAATTAGTAAACAGGTAAAGGAGAAGTGCGTGCCATAAAATATTCGTGACGTACGGACGGAAATGATCTTGATTACTTTCTCCAATATTTTCAAAGGACGAAGAAAGCAGAGAATGAGTTTAGCTCTCTGATTTGTCCAAAACAAAGGTATGGGGATCAGTTATTATGTGTCTGTTGCTTCGAAAAATATCTTTTTTTTTCATAAACGTGTCTTGCCTTTTCAGAAATATCTCCTTCTGTTCCAGATATCTTTCAAAATGTGATATTTTCTGAAACTTTTATCTTTGAGAGATATCTCTGTAACTTTGAAAGGTATCTCTGTAACTTTGAAAGATATCTCTCAAAAATAGAAATATATATATCCCAAACGATGTTAAACAAAAACATTTTGTATCTGTTTGTGTTTTAAACAGACATCTCTATAAGTTTAGGAGACACAACGATATACCTCAGCGCGAAATAGATATCTCTGTGGCGGTGACATACGTTTTTGTTTTTAGTTGGAAGGATGAAATTATTACGCCAGACATGTTTGTGGACATGTCGCCTAAGTCCCTTGAAAAAGGACTGCATGCAAAGATTTACATTAAACATAATGCTTTTTATTTATCTAAAAAGTAAAATGAAATATCGAGACATTGTAATAGTGACATTTATTTTGTTATATTAGCAAAAAGGTGAAAATTTGAATTAAAATGCAATATTTGCACCTAAACTGGCATTGTTTCGCGTTTCCACTATAATTAAATGCCCGTAAAAACGGAAGGTGATACTTTTTAAACGTAAAAAGGACCATTGATTTGATACTTCACGTTGACAAAAGAAATATTCATGAAATGGCAGAGAAATTAAACTAACATTTGCATTTAGCGCACGAAATTGGTCCTAATTAATGAAACGGTATGAATTTGTTACAGGCGTAACGTTAAATATAAACGGAAACGTATTTATAACTTCTTTAAAGTTCTATTTGATTATTACATATATCTTTTCAACCAATAATTTTCTCAGACCTGATTATATCTAGAATATATCTCTACTTCAATTGGAAATTTTAGTAGTGTATAGTTCTTTGAACAAAAATGTTATGAAAATCGCCTAGGACGTTACGGTAAAGAATGGGTTAATTAAATGTGCGTTGTTCTGTTTACAAACATTTTGACTGCAAACGATTTTGTGAGGATAGAGGCAGGAATAGTATTGTATATTCTGAGACTCACCTTAATGGAACAAAGCGTAGAACACTTTATAATATTGCTGCGTTAACTTTGTTTTAATTAACGCTGAATGCAAATAGGGCTCGTATATACAATCTAATGAAAACAACGGAAACAGCATAAGACTGTCTAAAGTTTTTCATGAATATGGTGTTGTTTCTTTTAAATTGGCGACGAGTAAATAAGTATACTATATTCGCAAATGCACAAACCAGGTATTCAATGCATTTGCTTTACGAACAGAATGGATAACTATTTAGTGTGTTGCTATAAAGTCTGTAAATACGGTTTTAATTGATCTCGCATTTCAAAATATTTACATGAAAGCCTTGTTTCTAGGCCCGGTTAAAAATATTTGCTAACGCAGTAAAACCGTATATGACAGTCGCAAATATCTGAAATTGTACGAAACGTTTAATTTGCGACTAATGAAAATAACGTATATATAGCATAAGACTGTTTAAAGGCGTTTTTATGAATATCGATTTTGATACTTTTTAACTGGAAAAGGATAAAGATTTAGTATTTTGAAATTTGCACAAACCGGATAGTCAAGGTATTATGGTTTCGCGAACCAGAATATAAATTTATTCTGCCCCTGCTATAAGCCTGTCGCGTTTAAATACGTGCAACCATTAAAAAACGTATTTACAGTGAAGCTTAGTTTCTAAGTTCCGACAGTTATTCCTATAATCACAGTTTTTTCTTGTTTTTGTATGCTGACGATGCGTACCGGTACTCGAAAACGAAAGTAGTTTAAAAACTACGCTCGGCCATTCAGTACTAACAACCAGTGATACACATACAATAAGAAAATACAATTAAGGAATACCCCGAGTATTAATATTACAATATCCAGTTATCAACAGTTGACAATATAACAGTAATAATATAACACAGTTGAGCAGTCAGTACACATGAATTTAACCCTGTAGTAGTCATTTCACCTCTTCATTGGCTTTGTGTGCAGTGTGATATGGTTTAGATTGTTTAGAGTCCCAGTCGACCTTGGGAGTTCTCCTTAGGTGAAACAGGCTGAAGAAACAGATGCACACCAGTGAATACGGGTAACAGACTCTGGTGGTGTTTTTATGCACCCAATCAGTGTATAGCACAGATACACGCAAGACTATATTTTTTCTTAGATTATTTAATAGTCCTGGCCTACCCTGGAACTTCTCCCTGTGGACTTGCCAAGACCCTGACAGGCGCAGGTTGAAGAGAGACAGATGCAGATACAATGGAATCCGGGTACCAGACCCTAGCTCTTTTACGAATAAACCCTTTGGTTCTTTTACTTGCCCGGTGTATATATCACTGGAAAGCGTTTATGAAATTGCCAGTGCCTCGGCTGGGAATCAAACTGGGGACCTCCAGATTGGTAGTCCAGACCGTTAACCGCTCGACCATCTCACCTAGACTACATAACCTCTGCGTTTTAAACCAGTTCATCTGCAGATAGGTGGGAAAAGGGCAGATTAGCGGTTCAGTGGTAACACACTGGTAACACACACACAGGCTCAATTCCTAGCTCCTCCACTTACATAACTAATGGTTTTACGGATAAGACCTACAAACTGAGGTCCCATGTCTCTGTGCTGTACACCGGGCATGTTAAAGAACCAGGAGTGTCTCTAGAATGGGACGTGTTCTGTATCTTGCACAGTATCCCCTGAAAGCTAAATTAACTAAAACTCTGCATGGATACGTTTTTATTTTTGTGACGTCATATGACGACATTTAACAACGCCCTCTAGTGGCAACGTACCGGAACCATCCCGTCATGCAGTTATTCTCATATAGCTTTATTGATACGTAACATATTTTCTTTCTGTAAATTCTAACAAAGTCATCAGAAAATGTATTATACATCCAAGTAAAAAACATTTTCCTTCTTTCACAAAGCATGTCATGATTCCGCATAAGGCAATTGAAATAACGTTTGAAACGTTATGAAACGTTATCGTTTTTCAACGCTTTTTTGCCGTTTTTACAAAACATTTCCAAATCGGGACGGTAAAAGTTTATGTAATTTTGACAGTGTTTATTTAATGATATTTGAACACAATTAATGAAATAAAAACAGGACGTCTTCGTCCTAGATTTTTCACAAATAACGCGTGAATGATACCACTTGAACGTCAAAAGAACGACGTTTGAGAGATGACGTTCAGTTCATGACAACATGTCACTGATAATTTCTATTCTCTGTATTTTTTTAACACGGAAGTGCCACACTCCCCGTTGCTATGTAAATATGATCAAATAATTAATGTTCTCCAGGTATATATAACCAAGGTTCATCTTTTTTTAAACGTAGTAAGCCTCTGTATAGTCCCGAAAAAGTCAACAAGTTATGACATTACACAACAAAACTGAAAGAAATGACCATCTAAACTTTGAATAATATTCGATACATTTGATCTACATGTATCTTCTTAATTTAGCATTATTTGTTTTATTATTTCACAGTGCTATTCATATAAATAAGTTTACAGCCGTTGTGAGATGAGCTAGAGTATACATGTATATACAAAATAAAACAACGGCCTAAACGGAAGACATGATTATATCGATGCTGGTTGGCACAGTTGGTAACGCAGCCGAACATCATTCAGAATGTTTTTCATGGTATATAACTATCGAAATAACATTTAAAAAAACTCAAACTTTAAGATCATCTTTTTAGAAACATTTGACATTATCGTCACAGCTATTTCGCCATCTCGTGGTAGAAATATGCCACTATAGTATTACACAAATCGGGTGCCTTCATGAATTCTTCCCTTTTTAAAGCTTAATTATTGTTCAACCCTTTTGGAAAATCATTTTAAGGTTAGATGAAAAATATTCCAAAACGTAAAATATCTGATTTCCAATCAAGGCACGGAAATGTCCTGCTAATCTGAGATCAGCGGCCGGGAAATCGAAAAAATCGTAAGTCGTTACTTACGAATGCGTTTATGAGGATGCTACGTACGACACTATTTCACTAACTCTAAGGTTCCCGTTACGTCTTATGCTCTCGTAAATTATATAAAGTGTATCGTTGGTTTTCGCGAGTTAGCACTGAATTATATTCGTATAAATTGACTTTCTCCTGTATTTTTAGTTCACCCTGAGCACGCAGTGACCTCTCCCACCACTCGTCATCCATCGTGCGTCTGTCATCCGTCCGTCTGTCAAATAGTTCGTCCCACATCCGCGGCATCTCCTATTAACTAAATGATAAATATAATTCAACTTTACAGTGATGTTTTGGGTGGTTTTATTTAATATTTGCAATGAGAATGCATTCCATCATTGCAGTTATTTTGTTGTTGCGGCAATAAAAGGAAAACATTATAATCATCTTGTCCGAAAGTCGAATACTTTGACAGTTTTTTTAACTGCACAAACTTGATAGTATTTTACTTTGTAAATATCTGATGACAGATAAAATGTTATGAACAGAGATAATCCCTGAAACTTCAAACAGTTCCTAAAATCCAGGATCATCCTACTTGCAGGTGACTTTAATTTTTTAATTCCTCAGTTTTGAATTACATGTACAGTTACGACTCGAAATGTTACGAAATTTTGCTTGCTGAAACCGGTCAAAATAGCACTCTTTTGTGGAAAGAATGAAAGTCGGACTTGGCTTTTATTTCAGCAAAATTAACTCCAATTTTATATTAGTTCTGGATTATAACATGACATAACATAACATAACATATATTTTTTTCGGCATTAAATTGTAACATACATATTTATAGCAGCAGGATATAGTGTTTTAGTATACATGTACATGCATGGAAAAGTCGACTGTCTCAGTGGTTAAGTTTTCAATCAAGTAGATTGCCAAGCTGCTGTAATCTCTGAGACAATGTTTTAAGGCGAAGTGTTTGGATCCCAGGTAAGAACGTACACTATGAAAAAGTTGCCAAAGACGGTCATCTTAATGTGATGTAACTAAAGCAATATTCAAAGTTTACTACGTTCGATTTTGTATATCAAATGAATGTGGAGAGGAAAACTGACTCATGTATCAAACCCGGATCTAATTATGCATGTTTGAGGTAAAGTATACAATACAGAATCCGGGACGGTGTTTATATAATGATATATTCAAAAGGATATGGATTTTATGGTATAAACACCTGCACCATCTTCTATAAAATAAATTATATTTTATTAAATATTTTGAAGTATGATACGGTATTAAATGTCATATATTATTTGATAATTGCACCATTTGTAGGCAGAAAAACATCATTATTTTATTCATTATTATTCGTAAATACACCATTGAACTACAATAAAACTACACTTAGCATGGTTAAAATTCGTTTTGAATGCGTTTGAAAGAAAACAGGATACATGTCACGTTTTATATATTACTTGATAAAATAACACATAAACGGAAAACAGTTTTAATTGCACGCCACATTTTCAAAAGTTTAATGATTACATGTTATGAAAGTAATTTGACAGTACCTTGTAAAATTGAAGGCTCATTTTATTCTTTGATTTATGTACCGGCTGTCACTGTTTAGTTTCACGTCTTTGGTACGACGTGGTTTGAACACGCTACTTCTCTTATTAGAAGCCAGGATATCTAGGATTTCTGACACTGATGTGTGTTATCATTGAATTCTTTATTATAACATAAAACTTATGAATGGTTTTACATACTCAAGAAGAAAGTATTATGTAAATGTTTTTTTTTTAAATGTTTAAAGAGCAATTATTTTAGCAACGTCAATTCCCTGACTGCGATATTGTCCAAATAGCTGCAAATAGATGGGATCATTTCCAGGATAACAACAACGTGGCTTAAACATGTACACGAGTTTTGAGCAATACGGGTTGTGCATTAAGGATTTTCGTTGAATTTCTAGCAAAATGTGGGAATGTACTTTTACTTTATAATCATTCGGTGCTAGTAAAGGGTCTACTGTTGTCAGGATAGGTTTTAACTCGAAGCATTTAAGACTTTTATTTTCGAGAAGTTGTGAAAACCGTTTAAAACAACTTCTGTGAGACAACACTCAAGAAATTAGTAAGCTGGTAGAGTATTCTTCCATAAATATATAGGTAATAAATGAAATATTGAGAAATTGCTTGTTCCATCCTTTAAAATATTGGAGTTTTCGGAAGTTACGTATGAAAAAATGAGTCCAGTGACTGTTTGACATTTTGACTCCGTGTACGTAAACGATCACTTTATTTACCTATTCCTAGAAGCGTCGTCACTTTTTCGCGTTACAGTGACATTATTCAAGAGCGCTTTCTGAAAAATCTAAGCCGAACACATCCCATTTTTATTCAATATTCAGTTTCAGATATCAAAAATAGTAAATTGCCAAAATTTCAAAATCTTTCACCGTCTACTTTTTTGTTATTCTCCGAAATGCCAAAATTCATGGAGCAGAAAAATGTTGTTTCTGACGTTTTTCTGTACGTTTTCGACGGAAATGTAATACTTTTTTAACTAAAGTGTAATAGTTTGCACACCGATTGATAGAATATTTTGCAGTTATTATAGCAAACTTTGAAAAATTAAAGTAGGTCCACAAATGACAAAATAACATAACAACCCGACGGTATGCTCGTACACTGTCGCCAGATGGCGTTGTTAAATGACGTCACGTGACGTCATGTGAATAAAAACGTTACCATGCAACACAGATTGGCACAATCTACACATGTACCAAATTTCAAACAAATGTGACAACTTTTAATTTTACTGACGAAAGGTACTGACCTACCTTAATGACTGAAAATGACATCAAGAATTAGGAGAAATAGCTGTATAGCAAAAATATTAAATGAAATGTGATGAATTAATTTGAAATGTCAAACTGATGAAACTATTAATATCACTAATATCATTTTTTTTCCTGGAAAAACTCAAAATTCTAATTAAAGATATAATTGATATTTTCTTATTCTCCTATTTTGAAATGCAAGCATCATATTCAGTTATAGAGACTGAACCATCTAAGATTTTAGGAGATGAAATGACTAGGGGCTGAAATCTGAAATGCCTGTAATTCAGTATTTGGATTGATGACCCAATAAAGAGAAGAGTCAATTAAGTTGGGTTTTAAAAAAAAAATAGCCTTATTAAAAGTCACAGGATACCCTGCGAAATGCAGTTCATGAAATCATGAACATTTCAAGCTTTTCAAGAACAGTTCATGAACTGTACTTGATAAGTTCTTGATTGGTATTCATGAACATTTGGACATGAACTGTTCTTTAAAAAGGAGTTCATTAACAGTTCATGAACCACTGAAGAATCAAACAATGTTTTTGAAATACCCATGATCTGATGTAATGGGTCAATCAAGAACATTTCATGAACCATAAGCGTTCATGAACAGTTCATGAACTATTCAAGAACTGGGACTGACAAATCTCACAACATGTAAATATTATGTTCACCAACTTTTTGGAGGGAATCTTTGTGTCAGGTCTATTTGTCATAAGTTTTCACGACTTTGTTTACACATCTGCTAGTTCTAGCAACACATGGAGGTATACTAAACTAGAATTTGTCAACATGAAAACTAGGAAATTGAAATGAAATCAACTTCTGTTTTGCATCTACTTCTGTTTTACTTTATAACACACCACATTTATTAGTTTTATCTTAT
The DNA here is from genome assembly GCA_022818135.1 of Saxidomus purpurata. Lineage (NCBI taxonomy): Eukaryota > Metazoa > Mollusca > Bivalvia > Venerida > Veneridae > Saxidomus > Saxidomus purpurata. Next base: position 54,847,223 of record JAFMSR010000007.1, on the reverse strand, counting down.
CGCAAAAACATGCTTTGTTTGGTCATCAAAGCTAGTCATGAACAATTCATTGCCTTTGCATTAAGTTCATTGTTCCTCTCTCTTGGAAGATTGTTTTGGCATTGATGTCTGTCCACCTGTCTGTCTGTTTTAAATTGTTTCTGTTCAGCATCTCTTGAACCGCTTGAGTTACCTTTTCAAGAACTTTGGTTAGTAATTTTTAGAATTCAATAGTTCATAAACCTGAGTTCATGAACTGTTCATTTACCAGTTCCTGAAGTGCAAATGAGACATTGAAATTATATAAGAAAATGTTTCATGAACCAGAATGTTCATGAACTGTTCAAGAACTGTTCATGAACAGGAAGGGAAAATGTTTGCCTTGAAAAGTTCATGAACTGTTCATGATGAGTTTAAAGACATTTGTCCTTGAAAAGTCTTTCAAACATTCATGATCACTTGAAGAACTGTTCATGAACTTCATTTTTAAGAACTGATCAAGGATTTGTCTCATTTGCAGTTCAAGCCATTTCAAGAATAGTTCATGAATTGTGGACATGAATGGTTCATGAATTGTTCATGAACAGTAACAGTTCATTTCGCAGTGGCTACAAACAACAAAAATAAACATAAGCTTATGCAAACCTTTTGAATTGACTGCACAGGTGTTGGCATATAATAGTGACATACCTTCCTGCTGGCAGAACCCGGAGAAAACCATGGCTACCATCTCATATATACTGCCCAGGACTTGCCTTCTTAAATGTGTCATGCCAATACTAATTCAGCCTTGTTTACATTACTATCTTTATTTATTTGTTAAGTATTTACTCTGTGATTAACATGCCATGGTAATTGACCCCTGACTGGAAATAAAATTTATTCTATTCTGATCTGTACTAGAACCCTGTCCTGCATAAATAACCATGATCGGTAGCAGGACTTGAACCCATGACCCTCTGTCAATGAGAGATTGTAATGAATTCAAGTCAGCTTGACCACTGAGGGGGTAGCAGTAGGTTTCCTGGATATGTAACAAAGGCATGCAGTTCATAATTTGTTAGGAAATTAGGGTTAAGTAAAACTTGTCTTAGTTATCAAAGTACTTTAATGCTTAGAGAGCTATAAATAGTATTATCTGTTCAACTTCAAAAAGAAACATTCTTGACAATTGTATTCATGTAAACATAAAAGGGTTCTTACATTATTTTATTTTTAATTTTGTGAAAGTCTTTTCAAATTGATAACTGATTCCTACAATAAGTAAATACTGCATACAATTCAAGACACTGACTATTAGCATTATGTTACCTTGAGTATGAATTTTCCATTTCTCATGAAGCTAATTGGCAGTGTTAGTTTACATGTTCAGTTGTTCTTTAAATTTATTAATGTTTAAAAACACAATATAAAAATCTAAAAAAGCAACTGTCTCAATGTATGATTCCCTGGCAAAAGTTTTAAATAAAAATGGAGAAATTTTGATTTTATTTTTTAACTACACTGAGAAGCTTTGCAATATCATATGTACAAATTTATAAAGTCTTGGATTCATTTTAAATAAGATGATATTCATTCTTATTCATGTCTTACTTAGCTTTTAAGGCTCAAAAAACGTGTTGCATAATCTGGTTTCCTGTTAAATGTAGGTGCCTGATAATTACAGGTTTTAGGTCTGTATGTATTACAGGAACAAGCAAATTTATTGCAAGGGAGCGTTAGTAAACCGCAGCAGTATGTTTATTTTCTCCCCACAAACAAAGTTTTGGGGGTATAGAGGAGTCAGCTGGTCAGTCAGTCAGTCGGTCGGTCAGTCAGTTAAATATGTTGATCAGTCAGTCTGACGGCTGATTTTATGTCAGCTCCATAATTGTCCTCAACCCCTTGAAGTTTGAAATCTTGAAATTTGGGTCAAATGTTCATCTTATCAAGATGACGAAAAAACTTATATTGCAAGCCTTTTGGCTTAAGGTCACACTTATAACAGGGGTCATTGGTTTTTGAAAGTGTCTACAGGTCCGGGTCCATATGGATAGTCTCGGGGTCCGGGTCCGGACCTGGAGACTTTTAGTCTCGAGATCCGGACCCGGACCTGGAGACTTTTAGTCTCGAGATCCGGACCCGGACCTGGAGACACTTCCTTGGTTTTAAGTGTCCCCTCAATTTGAAGGATTTCCATGAACATTTGGTCAAATGTTTAACACATCAAGATGACATGCAGAACACATATTTCAATGTCATACTTAAGGTGATTCATTATCAGTGTCTGCTCAATATCTTTTAACCCCTTGCACCTCAAGGTCAAGGTCACATTTAAGAGTCAAAGGTCATGAGCATATATTTCTCAAACCTCTTGAATGATTTTCTTGAAGGTTAGGTCGAAATGTTGCCTCGATCAAGGTCAAGGTCACATTTTGGGGGTCAAGCTTATTAGACTTTACCTCCTTGACCCTTTGTAAGATTAACATTAAACTTAGGTCAAATCTTCAGAGTGTTAATGTGACGCGTAACACATATGTTTGAACTGTGCCAGCTTAAGATCAAGGTCACAATTAAGGGTTAAAGGTCATGAGACTATATTTAGTGATAGCTTGTTGTAAGAATTTACAGCCTGTTTCAACATATTTTGGTCATTTTAACAGTTCACCGAACCATTGTTTCTGGGAAGAACCAGTACTAGACTCCTATTCTCCGTAAGAAACTGCCAGCTTTCTCTCATAAAGAGACATGGTTTGAAGCAGAGCTCAAACCCGAAGCTTAACCATCAATCTATGCATGAGAGGTTACAGTGATTTCAAGTCATCAACTCTAACCACTTGACCGCGGAAGCAGACTTCAGTGATAGCTCCACATGTATTTTGTTCCTGTTATATGAACCCATTAGTGCTTACAGTTTGCCTTACCTACAAACAGTATTTGTATTGAAATGAATAGAGAATTAGGATCTGGCTTGATTCTCATTGATGAAAAATATAGAGACATTGTGCTATACTTTTACAAATTGACAAGCTCCTGTGCTAGAGAACTAGTGAATGGTTTATGTTCTTTAACTACCTCTACTGTTGTTTAAGGTCATCGCTCTACCAGAACTTTCAGTGCTTTGATTTCTGATGTCTTTCACATGAACAAACTTTTGGCAAGATAGGTTCTGTGAATGATAATGCCAGACTAACAATTGAGTAGGCTGAATCTTTCCAAAGAGCTTTTGAGGGGCCCTAAGATTCTTACACGTGTGAATTTCAAAGTCTGCCAACTTTGAGTAGACTTTGAATAAATGAATTGAATTGAATGTTTGCCTTAAAGTTGATTAAATTTTGACTGAATGTTCAAAAGCCACTCATTAAGCTACGGACGATATCTTCGTTATCAGACTAAAATATTTTTTCTCAAATTAACCAATGCATTAACCAATGCATAAAATTGCAATTCAACCTGGACAGGTTTATTCCCCGGAAAAATTGGAAAACCCGGAAAATATTTAAGTAAAACCCGGAAAACAAAAAGCATGCTATAAAAGCTACATTTTTTTGTCCGACTGAACTACAACAGATATCATTGTAAAGGTGACGCTCTGGCGTTTCCAAATATATATAAAACTTTAACCCGAATTGAGTAGTTATTTCACAAATGTTGCTTTTATTTTTTTGTTTAAATTTTTCAAGGAATATAATATACGGAAATTAAAAAACTTGTTGCAAAGACAACATTTTTCATTGAATCCAAAGAACGAAGTTATCACACAAATACTTCTGCAAGTTATGGTAATTTTGCTTATCTTTTGTGTCAAAAATATTACAGTACTTACGGAGAGCGTTCAGTTACAGACGGATAGACTGTGATTTTTAGCTTGATAAAATACCGTTTGTCAGTCAGTCAGTCGGCACCAATTTTAAACACTTTATTGCTAAAGATATAATTACTTTCAATACTGGTATAGTACTATCCATCTGCATCCAGGCCACGCCACTCGGAAGCGCTCTGATCATGGCCCGCCCAAGTCCCAAAAATAACAAAAAATTTTGATCAGTAACTGTTGATTACTTAAATTTGATTAAATGAGTCGGTGTGTAGAACACCCGGTGAGGTCACATAACCTCCCTTCCCGACTTTAATTTTAATGATATATGAGGAAATATAGTTACTATAATCACTGATGGCCTAACTTGAATAAAAATACATTGTAAGAATAGAAAAAAATGTTATTTCATCAAATGTCAACCTTATAGAATAACTACGCATTGAACAAGCTCGGGAAGGTTTTTAAAAAATCTTAATAAAACATTGCTCCCCATATTTTATCTTTGAGATCAGTAGCATAAATAGAGATGTATCACATATATATAATATATAATAAGTGTATGAATACTTAACAATATTAAATCTGATGAAAGTACAAAAAATAAGAAAACACGTGTATTAATATGGACATCACATATTACCAGGAACAATATTGACAAAGCCATTTTTTACCCCGTACAGTCTCTGTATAACCTACGCATCTCTTATGAAACCATTTAAGTTTACAAATTTGTTATCACAATTCACCATATCACCGACTATATCTGGCAGCTTACATGTACAATAAATTTCAACCGAACAAGCTTAAGCATCTTTACAAGGCATTTTAGGCATTTTTTCAATTTTAGGAAATGTTACAAAGTGTTCATTTTCAATACAATATAACAAATGCTGTCTCATTTTTGGTATATCATACCTTATGTTTGACATATCAACATTAAATTCTTTACTTAACAGTTCGGTAAGATTGGCGATTGCACCAACCACTACCACAACAACCTGCAAAATTTAATTCAGTTTCTAAGGCTTCTGTATATGTTCAAAATTTTGTCTTAACATCAATTAAAGTAGGTCAATCACACTTAGATCTCACTGGTCGCCGTGATTGGCCTACTATTTGGTAACCAATCAAATACAACCTTTGGCTATACTGGCTGGAAATTGCAGTCAGGTAAATTTCTCCTATTTCTGGCTTCAAAATTTTATTTTTAGGCATGACGGGAGACATGCCGGGGTCTCATCCAAATATTAAGCTAACATAAGTGCTCTTTTGGACGGACCTTGATAAAATTCTCATCAAATCAAATCAAATCAACATCAATTAAAGTCCCATGATCACATTTACAAGTAGCTCTCATTTTATCAACAAGATGTGTTACTGAAAGAAATTAACTTTACTTGTAGCAAAACAGGCGCGTAGGAGCTGGGGCCGCTGGGGCCGCGGCCGCGGCCCCAATATTCTGGCTAGTAACGGCAATGGGGCCGCGAATATTTGATACCGATTTTCACAGTAATTCAAACACATTAGTGATTTAACACAATATATCTATCAACTATTTTAACCGAAAAAGGTTTAGAAAAAAACATGAAAATAAAACCTGAACTCACTGGAAATCGAGTCTTTCAATGCTTAAAATTGAAAAAAATCTCGACGGGAGGGGACACCCCTCCCGAGCCCACCCCTTCCGCGGCCCCAATGTCAATTTCCGTCCTACGCGCCTGCAAAAACATTCATAACTTTGCTTTTTAAATCAATAAGTACATATTAGAAACATAGCGCACTATATTTTTTTCCAATGATATTGCATGAAATAAAAGGCTTTCTGGCAAATCGTTTTCTTGAAGAAACAACTTGAATACGAAAGAGAGGAATATGGCAAAATTGATTTTAACTGAATAGAACATGATTCTTTCATTATCCTAACAATAAATCTTATACACTATATCAGTAAATTCAAAGTGATCCTGGAACTTTAAAGTTTAATTGATATTTGGCATATTTTCATTCTTTATTCCGTATTTAATTCATTCCATAATTTGCGACTATTTTATGCAAGGAAAAAAAGGCATTATCTGATGAAGAAGAAATTAATATACTGATGTTTCCACCATTTGCTATTACTTTCGCTATAATCAGAAGACAATCCAGAATGTTCAACAACCTCAAAAATTAGCTAAATAAGATAAAATTTCAATTGGATATATCAAAACTATATTTATAGAATATAACTGGAATATACTAAATTTGGTATGTATTTTGTCTTTATTATTTATTCAAGATGTGTCAAAGAACATTCTTATCAATTTATTTTTCAACATTGTCGCCCTCTCTCTCTCTCTCTCTCTCTCTCTCTCTCTCTCTCTCTCTCTCTCTCTCTCATTGTTTTGCAATCGATTAGGAATAAATTCAATTTAGTATAATATGCATGTAGTACTGACAACGCGTACTCCATGTCAACATGATCTACAAAATACGACCGTAAATTCAACAACAAAAGCGAATATTATTTACGGTCGATATACTTGTAGATAGGAAGACAGACAGGCGAACAGACAGGCATGCGAACAGACAATCGGACATAATCTTTATTTCACACAACTATTTACATACAATAATATAGGGATTTTCTATAAACACGATAAATTAAATACTATAATAGTAAATGTTTGAGATGTTCGGTGGGATTTTCCATTAAGGTTTCCTTTTTTGTAAGCACCTAATAATGCTGTAAAATTATGTTCTGCGTAGCAGTCATTCTAATTGAATATACAACTTTCAACTTTTTTTCTTACTCTCAAGATCAATACAAAAATGAGGTAAAAATATTAAATGCATACAGCGTTATCGAGGACACAAGACAATACTGCAACGGTTGCATAATCACATCATACCAATCATCTACCGTACGTGTTAATATTGGATATTAATCCTATCAAGTATACAGTTGTATATTGGCGCGTATCTTTTGGCAGGTGTCATGCGATTAATACGCAGACTATTATACTTTATGAAAACTGATGAGGAGAAAAAACAACAACATATAACAGGTATACTTCTCTTTATGCATGAGAACTTCTTAGATTGTTGCAAATAAACTATAATAATTTCTTCGGCACTGTCAAAACATCTTATTTAGTGATTAAAATAAATGTGTTACACTGCACATATGGGACAATTGTACAAATTCTTATGTCAATCATAGTGAATATATATTTACTGAACTTAATTTATGTTATAACTTTTCAATATAAATATTAACCTGCATCATACTATGATTTCATTATTTAATATGATATACAGATACCAGAATATATATAGATAATATAAGCTCTTTTAACATAAAAAATAAACACTTACCGAAAAGAATGGAGCAACTTCAAAAATCACTTGTTCTGACAACAACTGAGTAGTTCTATATCCAGGATATGAAAACACGGAATAAGATCCCTTACACAGATATTCCGACAAGTACTTTGTCTGACTATGTCCTATTACAAATGCCATACTTTAATACTCAATAACACACGAAACACAAAATGCACAGAATCACTTTAAGCCACAGGAAATCATAAGTTTTCACATCATTTTTTCGCTTAAAAATTGCTATTTCAACACAATGGTCATATGAAAATTGTTGTCTTTGCAACATGTTTCTTAAATTCCGTAAAGTATTTTCCTTGGTAATCCTTAAAAGTTGAAGCAAAAATTGCTAACATTAGCTAAATTTGTAGAGGCGTTTGTATAATAACTACTTACTTCGGATTTAAGTTTCATATAAATATGGAAACCATAAAATGTATACTTTACAAAGATACCGGTTTTATGTTGGTCGGGTGAAAAATATTGTCTTTGCAACATGTTTCCGTTAATTTCCGTTAATTATATTCCTTGAAAATTTTAAACAAACAAATAAGCAAAATTGCCCTAACTTGTAGAGGTATTTTTATTATAACTACTTACTTTGGGTTAAAGTGTCATATATATTTGGAAACGTTAGAAGGTCTTCTTTAAAATGATACTAGTTTTATATCAGTAGGATGAAAAATGTTGACTTTGGAACGTGTTTTTTGATTTCCAGGTTTTATATTTTTTGAAAAATTGCGACAAAAATAGCCAAAAACACCGTACTTTGCCAAGGTATTTGTGAAATAACTACTCAATTTGGGTTAAAGTTTTATATATATTTGGAAACATCAGAGCGTCACCTTTACAATGATATCTGTTAGTTCAGTCGGACAAAAAATGTAGCTTTTATAGCATGCTTTTTGTTTTCCGGGTTTTACTTAAATATTTTCTGGGTTTTCCATTTTTTCCGGGGAATAAACCTGTCCTTCAGCCTAATTGAACATATTTGGCAATAGTTATTATTTTGACAAAGAACCTCAGTGAATCATGCAATTATGATGTTCTCTGTGTATTTCACAAACTATAAGTTGGTGAGAAACTTTTGACTAAAAGGAATTAATCGTGCGAATAAAATTCAAATTTGCGTACCAGGATATCTTATTGATACAATATCATGCATTTGCAAATAGAAACATTTGCCAAATTAAAAACGAATGTGGTTATCATTATAATCCGGAAACGTATAAAATAAAAATGCATTATTTTCTTGAAATTTGCATACGGCGTACTTTCGCCCACATCACCGTCCTAAAATAGCACAATCTGCCCGGGAATGATCAATCCATCATTACTCAAAACATTTGACAGGACCAAAAAATGGCTAAAATTTACATATTTTACCGAGATAAACGGCAAAAAATAAAAAAGTTTCAAGTACAGTATAGAGAATTAATAAAGTATCATCACGCATTGAATGCCAGATCTTTACATCCAAGTCCGAAAACTTGGTTTTAATGAATAGTGACAAGTATATAAACATTTCATTTCATAATAAAGCCTGCTATCATAATAAACTCCCTGCTATTACATAAAATGGAAAATTAATTCGAAAGCGGACCACTTGAAGTATATTAAGCCTCAAACTGAAATTGTAATGCATGTTTTAACTGTTTACACGCATTTTTTCATTACGTATGTTAAAGATAATACGTAGACCACCTTTAATTTATCGTAGAGACTATAATGTATCCCATAAGCCACCCACCTTGCACAGTATACTTCTGTTGTTTTAATAGCTTCACGACTATACGAAACATATCAAAATTAACACACATAGAATTGGTTTAACATAATTATGATATCCTTTATCAGGCATTTTTTGCTATAAATATTTTAAAGAATGGAAACAGAAAATAAGTATTTTGCAAAAACGTAGAATATAGGTATTTTGCTATAAACAAATTCCTGATATTTTAACAGAAATGGAAACTATATCACAACAAGACATACGCCCATAAATTTTGATACAGTAGTGATAGTTAGCAACATTTAAATACATTCACAAATAGAAAATGCGATACTTGTAAGCTCTTGTGTGTGACAGGTATTTTTCAAAAGTACGGCGGCCATCTTGGCAGCCATCTTGGATTGTAGAGTTTCCCAGGCAGGAACTTTTGGGACTTTTGTGTTATTGATACTACAGACATTGAACTTTCAGAAAACATAAGTTTCTTTTAAGAATTGAATGTGTTTTTTCTGCATTTCATCGAGGTATGAACTGTCAGGAGTTTTACACCTAATTTTCATAAACACCGAAGCTATGAATTATTTTAGTGATCACTTACCCGGATTCTTTTTTTATTAATTCGTCGCGCATTAATTTGGTTGTCATAACGCGACTACTCCTTAGCATAGTGCAAATGACGGACAGCAGCCAGCTGCTTTAACGAAGTGTTTTGGACATATATCAACCCGAGGGTGGGATTTCCTTTTCTCACCTATGAGATACATATTTCCGCGCATTTACCCATGTGAGATAAACTTATCTCACATCGCTTATCTCACATCGCTGCCGGACTATTTTTACGTTAATTGTATGCAGACATAAAAATCGAAAAATGACTGTAAAATTGTTATTTTTGAAATAAACATAGGGTTGTTGGTATTCATTTTCTTAGTTAGATCATTTTCTATCCATCAATAGCAGTTTTGAAGCAAAATACGAGAAAAAGTTGATTTTCATTTTTTTATCCCCATCCTGTATTTGCACTTATTCCTTCTTACTTGTGTGAAAATGCGATTTAAACGGTGAGAAAATAAATCTACCATGTCCATTGAGTTGTGGATAAGGAAATCCAACCCTCGGGTTGAGATACGTCCAAAAAACTCGACAGAGCCTCGTTTTTGGACGTATCTCAACCCTCGGGTGTTAGATTCACTTTTTCCTTTTCACTTCTCAAAGTGTTTTTGTTTGGTGACATGCCCTGAATCCATAGTAAAGTTTATGAATGAACAAGAGCTGTCCTTCACAAGTGACGAATGCCCCCGAAAGAGGTGCCTCACAGTCTGTGTCCTCTCCATGTGCTCAATAAATGTGCTATGTAATTTTAAAATCCTTCCATGCATGACAGAGTAACCATGCATACAGTTTTCCATTACTTTAAACACTAAGTGTGACCTTGACCTTTGAGGTAGGGACTTGGGTCTTGCACGCGACACATCCGCTTGATGTGCTAGACATTTGTGCCAAGTTATTTTAAAATCCTTCAAAGCATGATAAAGTTATAGTCCGGACACAAATGTATGCATATATATACAGGATTCCATTACCTATAAACTCTAAGTGTGACCTTGACCTTTGTGGAAGGGATGTGGGTCTTGCACGCGACACGTCGCCTTGATGTGCTAGACATTTGTGCCAAATTATTTTAAAATCCTTCAATGCATGACAAAGTTACAGTCCGGACACGAATGTGTGCATATATGCATATATAGAGGGATCCATTATCTTCAAACTCTAAGTTTGACCTTGACCTTTGAGCTAGGGACGTGGGTCTTGTACGCGACACGTCGTCTTGATGTGCTAGATATTTGTGCCAAGTTATTTTAAAATCCTTCAATGCATGACAAAGTTACAGTCCGGACACGAATGTGTGCATATATAGAGGATTCCATAACCTTCATACTCCAAGTGTGACCTTGACCTTTGAGGTAGGGATGTGGGTCTTGCCTGCGACACGTCGTCTTGGTGTGCTAGACATGTGTGCCAAGTTATTTTAAAATCCTTCAATGCATGACAGAGTTACAGTCCGGACACGAATTGTAGGTGGGGACGCACAGACGGACGTACTCACATTTTGATACTTATGTGGCTAGCCTTTTGTTCTCCCCATTGTTCTTTTTAGCCACTTAACAGAAAATAGCCACATAACAGCATTACGGAATGAATGACATCAAAGTAAATGCACTGTTACCTATTGTCTGTATAGCCACCTAGGTACCAGAATGTGAACACGGACGGACGGACAGACGGACGGACAGACGGACAGACGGAAGGTGCGATTTTAATATGCCTCCCTTCGGGAGCATAAAAAAGTAGCACGTCATGAATATTAATGAGAAGCTATGAATACGTACCTTTCGATTCTTATATGGCCAGATATTACAAAAGGTGAATAAATGCAAAGCGTTGTTTTCTACGCGAACGCTCATTTAACGTCATGCGGCACAACAATATGACGTCATGTTTACAGCATGTCGGTTCCCGCGTTGTTTATGGTTTATTCTAACATGACCCACGATTTTGTCTCTATATACAAAGAGTAGAAAAATTATGTTATATTAAACCATAAACAACGCAGGAACCGATATGCTGTAAACATGACGTCATTTTGCGCTGCATGACGTTAAAAGAGCGTTCGCGTAGAAAATAAAGCTTTGCATTGATTCACCTTTTGTAAAATCTGGTCATGTTAAAATCGAAAGAACATCCTTTTCAGCGTTGTTATCGTCTAATAAACAATAATTTGTCGTACTGATGCGCAGTAATAAACCACTCAGGCCTTCGGCCTTCGTGGCTAATTACTGCGTATCAGTACTCCAAATCATTGTTTATTAAACGACTAACACCGCTGGAACGGATGTTATTTCATAAATATAACATACTTTTTCTATTCTTTGTATATAGAGACAAAATCGTGATTCATGTTAGAATTAAGAAATAATCTATGGCTTGGAGTGCTTTATCGAAATTGAAGCATTCCCCGGAAGCGATGTGCCTTGCGGAATAATTCACGAGGGCGAAGCCCGAGTGAATTATTACGCAGGCACATTACCGACAAGGCATAGATTATTTCGATTCTTATAAGCCGAATTTTTGAAAACTATCGTAACTACTACGAACCTTTTTTCAGTTCGGCGGTAATGTGTAAAATAGCATAAATAGTGGCTGTTGGAATTCACTCCTCTATTCGGGCAACCATTCAAGATATCATACATAACTATATTATACAAACTTATTTTAGTTAAACATCTAATACATAAAATATAAAAAATATCTGACTGTGACATGACAGATTCAGAACCTAGCAGACAATCGATTAATTAAAATGCGTACCGCTAATTTGAACTGTACAACGTTTTAACGTGGAGTAATGACGTCAGTGTGATGACGTAAACGTTTTCATTCATTGTTTTGTCTCCCGGAATCAAAACATTGTATGACTGTTAATGCTGAATTTCTTGGCCTTTTTAAAGAAAAGCAAGGTGAAGGTATTCTAAGGCTTACTTGACGTAATCAAAAATAATATTTAGATTCTTAAACAAAACTTTTTCATGCGACTGATGTATTTATACTGATATTATTTCTATTTCTATATTTTATTTAGTGCGCGGGAGTAAATTAGAAAAGTCGGAAGGAGCTACTTCCATGTCCGAAACTCCGCCTACTTTTCCGAGTGCTTTAATCATATTAAAGCATTCGAATTGACTATAGAAATATACCGTAGGCATATTAGAATAAGAAATAATAGTAGGGTGACTTGCTGGCTTTAAAAAATGGGAACCTGGACCCCCCCCCCCCCCTTATAACAAGCTGAGTCATATATCAAAATGTTCGTAATAGATTGTAGTTTATGAAACTGCCGGCATAAATTGGCATAAATGGTGGCGTTCCGAAAAATCCAAGATGGCGTCCAAGATGGCCGCCAAAACTGAATAATCCAGTTTTTGTAGTACTATTGGTCCAGAATTTTTTTAAAAGATTGTGTTTTGGTTTTAAACATTAAAATGTATAAATACACACTAAATATACGATTTTATGATGTTTTTTGCACGAATTTAGGGAAATTTATGAAAAAAATGACAATTTTACCCATAAAATTGATCAATTTTTCGGTTTTGAGAAGTATTTTTTAACAGCATTTCATTTTTTTGCCAATTTGATACACCTATGTGGCAAGAATTAAAATATGACTTATAGCTTATCAAAATAATTATATTACAGCAATAAAAAAGAGAACAAAATTTGAATGCACATGCATTTAAAAGTGGGTGGGGTAATTTCACATGTATTTTCGCTCTATGTATTCATTGTTCATTTGAACATTTTATTTATTTTACCTTCGATATTTTGTACTTCAAATGGATAGTTTCCAGCTTATATGTACTTCTTAGCAAATTTTAATGTGCAGATCATTTAATAAATCCAAAATGGCTTCCAAAATGGCCGCCATTTAGTCTAAAATATGGTCCAATTTAAGGGTACTGGGCACTTGGAGTGTACTTTTCTTATATTGATATATTCTTTACCAGCTTATATGCACAACTGTTTTTAAGAAGACACATTCATTCATTTGACTTCATATATGACTAATACTTTTGACTGAAAACTACAGTTTTTAACAACACGGTCGGGTTTTGGAAAGCAAACACCGTTATTACCTTGTTACACAAAAGAATAGCTGAGCAGTCGAAATAGTGAAAACTGTTACATATTTCAGCTACATTTTTCATACTGTTCATCATATAATTGTTTTAGCAACATTTTCTGATTGCTTTATAAAATGTAAAAATGAAAAAAAATATAGATAGGACAAATTTGTTGAGTAACATTTAGCAATATCACCTGTTCAGTTAAATTTATGAAAAAAATTAAACAATTTTACCCTTTAAAGTGGACAATTTTCGGTGTTGGAAAGATATTTTGTAACAGCAGTTCATTTTTTTTTACCAATTTGATACATTTATGTGACAAAGAAATAAAATTTGACTCTTAGCTACTCAAAATAGTTACATGTTTATAACAGCAGAATGAAACAAAATAGTTTCAGAAGCATTTAAAGTGGGTGGGGTAATTTCACACGCATTTAAATAAAACTCAAATACACGAGTTACCTGATATTACACGTGTTTCCAACTTCCTTTGTTCCTTATTCGTTACAGACACAAAGGCTCATTAACATAATGCATCCCATTATCAACATGTAGAACTCATCACATAATCAAATAGTATGTAACAAATAACCCAAGGTAGCAATGTATTGAAATTTTCAGCTAACTGTTAGTTACAGCAAAACTCATTCAGGGACTTAAAATCTGCAATAGCGGCATTATGATCTGTTCTTCAGTAAAATCATATTCATTTAATTCAGTTAATTATATTAAAATGCAAATGGAAAACTGCAAAGAAATGTAAGACATAAGTCTAGCAGTCTTCGATTCCAGTATAAGCTAACATCGTAAACACTTTTTAACTAGTACCTGTGTTTTCATACAGCCTCGACACACACAGACTTGTGTACAAGGTTGTTGATTTCTTGTGCAGATGCATTCATCACAGCACAGCAAAGACAAACCAGGTTACTTAAAAGTTCTAGTACTGCAGCAGGTTGTGACATCATCTTTATGATAAAGCCAAATGTTTCTTCGTCAACCACATAACAAAACTCTAATGGGTTAGTCAGGGACAGTTTTTTTGGTCAAATTTCTCAAAAACTCTAAGTGATAAGTACAACGAAATAAATTTAACATAAAACTGTCATCAGTTGGAGGAAGCTTTTTTGGTTTAACATGTTTTTCTTCAAGAATAATACTTCTATGCAAAGAATTTAGGGAATCACAGTTTCCTGACCCGTAAAGGCACCCACCAAGAATAGTGGCAGCAGATCTAGACACAGAAGACAAACAGGGATCACAGTCAAAGCCGGATAGTTCACAAAGTTTCTCTGCATATTTAAAAAGTACCTGGACTGCTTTCTTTTTACCTATTAATATGTCATACATGGAGGAAACATTTAACATACCTTGTAAGATCATCTCTAGCTGGGCAGGCAACAAATTAGCAACTTTCATACTGAGTTGGTATAAACGTGTACATGTGCAGTATTTACAGATTTTCGACCAGTTTTGAGAAAGAGTGTGTCAATACCAAGACTATTGTAGTAATGAACCAACAGAACCAAACAATCTCTGTCTGGACTAACAGCAACGGCTTTCTTGATCCCACATAGAACGTTATTATGCCAATTGCATAATTATTCTACAATAAGCTTCTACCTAACTGAACTATATTTCGTAATTAAAAAGAAACAGTATTACAGCGAATATAAAGGGTCAGACGTACTTTAGAGAGTAAAAATCATGATTTACAATTTTCTCCAATTTCTTGCCTTAGTCAGTTTTTTTCTTTGGTTTACATCATAATTATCTCCAGTACATAATATCTGAAAACAAACTTAGTGGATTGGGTGCATTTTCAAAGGAAAGTAGACGTTCGAAAGGAACCTCTTTGAAGGCATTAATAGCAAATGATTTCACATACATTTCATCATCATTTAAACTGACCACCTTTGAATTTACATCAACAACACGGTTTGAACTTTTGGTTGTTTTCAGTCAGTTTTGCCATTGGTAGCAGGTCAAAAATTCTTTTGAAGGTTTGTTGTTTTCAAACAGAATCAGTCGCTCATTTGAAAGTCATACAACACCTGCGAAATTTACATTCCAGTTGCAAAAGTTTAGCAGTTTGTCTAAAAAGGGGTCTAAACATCTCGAGCACTTTATGTTCTGGCTTCATGTATGTTTTTACGAAAAAGGCGTATAAGTGCGATGTTTGTTGTACAAACATTGAGGCTAGTATCAAAACTACAAGAGTATGAAGAAGAATCTTTTGATATCAGATATTGAGACAAAAACCAGCGTACCAACGCACTGTCAGTGTGTGATACCAATCATTTAGGTGACTTTGTAGCTTCGTTTTCAGTTACTTCTAATACATAGTCAAAACAAATACCATTGAATTGAACCCTGCGTCAGTTTAGTTACGATGGAATATTTTTCAAATACATCTACTTATTCATTGGGGGTTGATTAATTTGAATGACAAGGTATGGCATGAATCTTGAGTACACTGTTCGATTTGCAGCAAACAAGAAACATCCCACAATCCATGTCTTGGTGGCACAAGGTACAGTGTGAGAGGAAGAGAGAACTCCTGTAAGTAGCGAGGTGATATGCATAGCTTCTGAAACTGAAAAAAGAGCCTATGATTGAGTACCAAACACTAGAATCCATCATGAAGTCTTTCAAGCCAGCATCACCATACAAATGACCAATGCAAGCAAAAATTGACATCATAAACTAGATACCTCCTGTAAGAAATAAAAACTCCTTGAAATTCAGTATGTCAGGCCCATACAATTTCAAGGGTTTTGGTTAACAACCCCATGACAGTTACAATTGGGCAGGCAGACTGACCATTTCAATCATTTGCTCTTAGTGCACTTTCAAAACATTTGTTACGCTTACTGACTTTTGAAATACATGTAGGTTAAATTGTGTTTGTATCATATACTAAGTTCGGTTTGGTTTTTAGCTCGACTATTCGGAGAATATGGAGAGCTATTACAGTCACTTGTGCGTCGGCGTCAGCGTTGCTTCTTTGTTTAAAGTTTTGCCTGCTAGGTACTATTATGCACATATTTCAGTAACCACTTATGATATTGACTTGAAACTTCGTTAATGTCTCTAGGGGTGTCACACAGTCAAGTCAGATAACTCTTGTATAAATTAAGTACAAATTATGGCCCCTGTTTGACTTTTGAAAAATTTGGTTAAAGTTTTGCCTGCTCGGTACTAAATTTGGTTAAAGTTTTGCCTGCTAGGTACTATCATGCACATATCTCAGTAACCACTTATGATATTGACTTGAAACTTTGTAAATGTCTTTGGGGGTGTCACACAGTCAAGTCAGGTAACTCGTGTTTTAATTTACTACAAATTATGGTCCTTGTTTGACTTTGAAAATTTGGTTAAAGTTTTGCCTGCTAGGTACTATTGTGCACATATCTCAGTAACCACTTATGATATTTACTTGAACTTTGTTAATGTCTTAAGGGGTGTCACACAGTGAAGTCAGATAACTCTTGCATAAATTTGATACAAATTATGGCCCTTGTTTGACTTTGAAAATTTGGTTAAAGTTTTGCCTACTAGGTACTATCATGCACATATCTCAGTAATCACTTATGATATTGACTTGAAACTTTGTTAATGTCTTAAGGGGTGTCACACAGTCAAGACAGATAACTCTTGTTTAAATTTAGTGCAAATTATGGCCCTTGTTTGACTTTGAAAATTTTGTTAAAGTTTTGCCTGCTAGGTACTATCATGCACATATCTCAGTAACCACTTATGGTAGTTATATCAAACTTAGCAATAGTGTTCAGGGGTACATTTTGTATCAAACAATTAATTTACCAAAAATTAAATATGTAGTGATAGATTTTGAAATTTTTTATGATTCAACTTTCCTAGTTTATACTTAATAGTAGCAGAATTTTGTATTGCTATTATACTGATAAAAGTTTTTTTATTAGCAAACACCCACAATAGTCGAGCTTGCTGTCTTATGGACAGCTCTTGTTACTGTCCGTTTTTCAACAGTGTTTCAGTCATAAGCAGGCGGGCAATTTACCTATCCATCGTTCCTTGGATGGACTAGTGCGAGACCCTTATCCTAAGAAACTGTCAACTTTCTCACATAGTCATGGTTGGTAGCGGGACTCCAACCCGTGACCCTCTATCAGTGAGAGGTTTTGTAATTACAAGTCAGTGATCTTAACCACTTGGCCATTAACACAGATACTAAATAACTTAATTTTACTTAGAGTGTACCTTTCATTCATGATTTATTTGTATACAATTATCTGTGTTTTACATTGTTTACATACATTATTTACATGTTCTACATTTTATAAAGCAATCAGAAAATGTTGCTAAAACAATTATATGATGAAACAGTATGAAAAATGTAGCTGAAATAAGTAACAGTTTTCACTATTTCGACTGCTCAGCTATTCTTTGTGTAACAAGGTAATAACGGTGTTTGCTTTCCAAAACCCGACCGTGTTGTTAAAAACTGTAGTTTTCAGTCAAAAGTATTAGTCATATATGAAGTCAAATGAATGAATGTGTCTTCTTAAAAACAGTTGTGCATATAAGCTGGTAAAGAATATATCAATATAAAGAAAAGTACACTCCAAGTGCCCAGTACCCTTAAATTGGACCATATTTTAGACTAAATGGCGGCCATTTTGGAAGCCATTTTGGATTCTATTAAATGATCTGCACATTAAAATTTGCTAAGAAGTACATATAAGCTGGAAACTATCCATCTGAAGTACAAAATATCGAAGGTAAAATAAATAAAATGTTCAAATGAACAATGAATACATAGAGCGAAAATACATGTGAAATTACCCCACCCACTTTTAAATGCATGTGCATTCAAATTTTGTTCTCTTTTTATTGCTGTAATATAATTATTTTGATAAGCTATAAGTCATATTTTAATTCTTGCCACATAGGTGTATCAAATTGGCAAAAAAAAAGAAATGCTGTTAAAAAATACTTCTCAAAACCGAAAAAATTGATCAATTTTATGGGTAAAATTGTCATTTTTTTCATAAATTTCCCTAAATTCGTGCAAAAAACATCATAAAATCGTATATTTAGTGTGTATTTATACATTTTAATGTTTAAAACCAAAACACAATCTTTAAAAAAAATTCTGGACCAATAGTACTACAAAAACTGGATTATTCAGTTTTGGCGGCCATCTTGGACGCCATCTTGGATTTTTCAGAACGCCACCATTTATGCCAATTTATGCCGGCAGTTTCATAAACTACAATCTATTACGAACATTTTGATATATGACTCAGCTTGTTATACGGGGGGGTCCAGGTTACTTAAAAAATAGAGCTCTTTTTGACTGATTGTCACCCTACTATAAGAAATATCTCCCTGTACACTCAACCGGTTAAGAAACGCAAAAGTGGCAAAATATTTATTTTAACAGTGTTATCGTGTTTCAAATTTATTCAAATTTCATACACAACAAAAACAATATAAAATTGAATTCTTGTAAAAGTTTCAATAATTCATCACAAAAAATGACTTAAAATATAGTCAGTAGTTTGGATGCGTAGTAATTAAAATCACGAGTGCGTAGCACGAGTGGTTTAATTTTACGCATCCAAACGACGGGCTGTATTTTATTCAACGATAAAATATAGGGAACAATTTATTATTACGATTCTTACACGTGATTTTCTTTGAAAACTATCCCGTACTTTATTTAACGCGTAGTAGTACATAGAGGATAATTGTTGGTTTCGGTGTAATATCACGTTCTATTTTATGTTTTCCGGTGGTTTATCGAAATATAACGGTGAATTATATCCCGATAAACTCACTGGCCACTCAGTGAAAATTATCAAAATCTGTTACCCGGATTAACGTCAAAAAGTATACCGAGCGTATTGAATGCCGGAAACTAGATGACGATGACGTCGTTTAAATGACGTCATCTTTGCGATGCTTTCTGATGACGTTTCTCGCAATTTTCGACATTTCATTGAAATAAACTCAACAAAAGTAGAGTTTTAGACATAAAATAAACAGAAAAATTGTTGGTTTCGGTGTAATATCAAGATAATTTCACTCGTGAACACCAAAAGTTGTTATTTTCACTCGTGGCAAATTTATTCAAATTGACGCAGCCACGAGTGAAAATAACAACTTTTGGTGCCCACTCGGTGAAATTATATACGGAATATTATAACAGCCGGTTGATCTGCAGCGTCGTATCTTTTGAGTTGGCTATGTAGTTCCTGATCTATGCAGCCAACGAGAAAGATACACACGCAGATCAACCGACTGTTATAATATACCTTTTATTATTTACCTTTTACCGAATATCATATGTTAACTTTTATATAAACGTTAATTTGTGTCAGTAATGGCAAATTTGATACTGGATGTTGTATTTTACTGCACAAATACTACAGAAAATTCAGATAAACATTAGTAGGTATATAATAAAACGTGATATTACACCGAAACCAACAATTATCCTGTATTTATTTTATGTTTTCCAGTGAATTATAGAGTTTTCTCAGTGAAATAAAAGTGATAATCCACAGTTTTGAAACAGTGAATTACCATTTTTAGCTCGACTTTTCGAAGAGAAGGGGAGCTATCCTACTCGCCCCGGCGTCGGCGTTGGTGTCACACCTTGGTTAAGTTTTTCGTACCACCCCACTTTATTTCAAAAGTATTAGAGGTATGGCTTTGAAACTTACCATACTTGTTTATCATCATAACCTCCATCTACAGACAAGAGTACATAATTCTGTCAAGGTTTTTGACAGAATTATGGCCCTTTTTTGACTTAGAAAGTGTATTGAGCTTGGCTAAGTTTTTCGTACCACCTCACTTTATTTCAAAACCATTGGAGATATTGCTTTGAAACTAACTATACTTGTTTACCATCATGACCTACATCAACAGACAAGAGTACATAACCCTGTCAAGGTTTTTTACAGAATTATTCCCCTTTTTTACTTAGAAAATACATTGAATATGAGTAAAATCCACTTATTGCCTTAATCCTTTGAGATATTGTATTGAAACTTTGAATGCTTGTTAACATCATTACCCTCAATTGTAGGCAAGAGAAGGTAACTCTGTCAGGGATTTGTTTTGAAAATTAAGGCCCTTTATCGACTTAGATTATCTTGGTTAAGTTTTTCGTACCAGCCCACTTTTTGACTAAACTGTTTGAGATATTAATTTGAAAGTTGGAATACTTGTAAACCATCATGATCCCAAAACATAGGCAGGAGAAGGTAATTCTGACAAGGATTTTATTTGAATTATGGCCCTTTTAGATTTAGAAACTCAGTTAAAATTTTCATTCTTGTCCACTTGTTGACTAACCATTTGAGATATTACTTTGAAAGTTGAAGTACTTATGTACCATCATGAGACCTATATGTAAGCAAGAGAAGATAACTCTGTGAAAATGTTTCTTGATTTGTACTTAGAAATTCCTAGTTAAAGTCTTGTGTGCCCTTAACTGTCAAAGTTTTGTTTTATAGGCAAGCACTAAAAAAGTCGAGCGCGCTGTCCTACTGACAGCTCTTGTTATTTTTCACTGTTTTTGCAATCTTAAAGGTCCATTACAAACACCAAATCAAATTTTCTTATCAATCTGGAATCGTCACGGGCGTCTTCTCAGAAGGAAAAATGTGATATACTGCATTGAATGTGGCCATATTGTGTAGAAAATTTGAGTTTTACAAAAGAAATAATAAGTTACATTTTGTCTTTTCCAAAAACGAAAGTAGGTTTTCCCGTTTTCAAATATCTTTGCAATTTCCAGAA
The DNA here is from genome assembly GCA_022818135.1 of Saxidomus purpurata. Lineage (NCBI taxonomy): Eukaryota > Metazoa > Mollusca > Bivalvia > Venerida > Veneridae > Saxidomus > Saxidomus purpurata. The sequence goes on along the minus strand of JAFMSR010000007.1, from coordinate 54,825,871 downwards.
ATCTTCCAGAGAGAGGCTGTAAATATGTTGTACATAAATAAGCATCTTTATTTTGAATTATAATTAAAGAACTTTACTTCCCATGATGTGCAAAGTATATGTTTGACTGTTTACAATATTCAATAAAGCGAACGTAGGACAAAAAGACCACCCAGGTCAATCTAAGGAATTGCAAAAAACATTCACTCGTTTTTCTGCAGCAGTATTTCAAACAGGGAAATACCCCACGGCTATTGTAAAGTTTTAGAAGCCAGTTTCTAACTGTATTTCCCTGTAACAATTCCAGATTTAAAAGAAAATTCGATTTGGTGTTAGTAATGGACCTTTAAACCCGGATTAGCGTCAAAAAGTATACCGAGCGTAAGTAATGCTGGAAACCATGCGACGATGACGTCGTTATAATGACGGCATTTGCGCTATGTTATCTAATGACGTTTCCCGCGAATTTCGATATTTTTATAGAAACAAACTCAATAAAAGTAAAGTTTTAACCATAAACTAAACAGAAACATTGTTGGTATAGGTGTAATATCACGTTAATTCCACTCGTAAACACCAAAAGTTACCCTTTGTCGTACTGATGCGCAGTTATAAACCACTCGGGCCTCCGACCTTCGTGGTTAAGAACTCCAAATCATTGAATACCGCTGGAACGGACATTATTTCATAAATAGTTTTGTTAGTTAGACGCTTACAGTCCATCCAGTAAATCAATGGCGTTTAATAGTCTTTCTCTGCCACATGTTACGTTCAATCATATTTATGAAGTATACAACACATGTTTATGTAGCTGTGTAAAATAGATAAGCTCGTACGTGCAGCACGGCAGATGGTCCGGCGTCTGTCTGTACTTTATAGCATACGGCAGTTATAAATCTATTTTTGTCCAGGGTCAATATACACACGTATCACTTTAAAAGTTTTCCAGAGACTTTTAAAATACTCAAAGCTAAAGGTCCGATATTCAGACCACTCGATATTCAGACCGTCATCGATATTAAGACCTAACATTTCAGAACCAAAAGGTCAATCTTTCGATGATAACACCGATTCAGTAAAAGACAACTTTTTATCCGCCCGAAGAGTGGTCTTATTATCGGAACTTTAATTACAACAAAATGATACTTGTAGAAGTCTCCCTTGATGACATTTAACAGAAGCTTGTTGCAATAACAACAGGCCTCTTTTCTGAAAATACTATGTGATTCTGTCGGTCAACGCAGGATTTAATTCAGGCGACTAAGGCCCGATTTGAGTTTTGCATTTTCTCTCAAAGAACATCGTTTCTACAGATTAATAGTTTCTGTCATGAGCACGAGGTTCAGATCGAAATATCCGTCACCAAGGGAAACTGTTTTGTGACGGATATTTCCAACTGAGCCGAATGTCTCATGATGGAAACTTTTTCTTGCATACCGTCTTGCACTTTAAAGTTGATTTCTAAATGCTTATCAAAATGATGAAATATCATGAAAACAAACGATATTCCGACGTTGTGTTTAGGAAAGTGACGTCACAATGTTTATTACGGTACGTCATAAGTAATTCACGAGAGTCGTCTGACATAGGAGGAATGCCAGACCGGTTTTTCCAGCATGGGCAAACTCACCGGAAATGCTGATCCGATATGCAAGAATAAAACAACCGGCCAAACCGGAGCAATGTTCAACAATGTTGAATATTGTATATAAATGTTAAATCATACGGACTCAAATCGATCTTTAAAGAATGTGGATAACTTCGATGGTTTTCGTTCAGAAATGAATAATTCTAGTTTTTGTAATTAACATCATTGAATCGGCGGTGACATTTATTTAAATGTAGTTTTATTTCCAGGTATACCTGATGACATACCACGACTAGCAGTTTTTGCCGCATGGATCCATGAAAGTCCGTGCCATGGGAAGTATGTTCGGGGTGTATGTGTTTTCGGGGTTGGCGACTTGAAATCCTTGGCTAGTAAAACTCATCTGTTCGCAAATAAATTCTACAGCGATTATCAGCCGTACGCTTTAGACTGTATGGAAGAATGGCATTTAAATAGGACCAGAGAAGGCAGCCTGAAGTCGCTGAATATATCCTACTACAAATCGCTTCCTCACATAAAGCCTACAACGAAGCCACCTTAACTTCTGTACTTCACCTTTATATGGCAGATCTTCATGGGTCATC